>BMAU01021361.1:287500-1527500 GCA_019973935.1 Trichonephila clavipes
ATTATTTAAAAAAATAAAATATTTTAACCACACCCTACAAACACCCACCTAAAAACCCAATTTTTTTGTGGGGAGGAAGAGATATGGATGTGCAGACATCTGTGCAAAGGATGAAAATGCCATACCCCTCATCAAGTGCTTGAAAGAGAAATTTAATTGCAAAAAAGAGCCAGAGAATGAAAAAGGGACTCGTCCATGGTAGCCCCCAAGAAAATATAGTTTTAACTACATAACAATATATTTTATTTTTATTTAGGCTTCTATCAACATTATTGAAACAGAAAAGAAAACTCACATGGCAAAAACTTACCTTTATAGCTGCAATGACTCAAGTAACGCCCAATCCACACAATCGTGTGGGTAACGAAATCCCGGGTCCTACAAGCAACATTTATAGAGCATAAATAATTTTTTTCTATTTTACAATTATTCAAACATTAATACAAAAATTTGTATCCAAGCAATTAGAAATATATCTATAATTACCTTTTTACTACAGGTAAAAAGAAGACATGTTTTCGCTTTGTATTTGAAAACAAAGCTAGATTTGTCAGCTGAAAGTAAAACATGGACCACGACCATCGTCTGTTGATAAAAAGTGATACTTTACACTTTTTGAAAACCCGCTCAACATTTGTGTTTGGGATTTTCTTACATACGACTATTCCAGAAGCAAAAAAGTATAAGAATATCTAACTCGCACGATCATGCGGGTTGAGTCTTAAAGGGTTATTCTTCTACTAAATAAAGCAAATTTTTCTACGGTTTCTATTATTGATTGTCTATGAGAGTAATTATTGCTATTATTTACGCAGTAATTAATACAATAAAAATATGTTGGCTTTAATTTTACTTTTACTTACTTTTTTTTTACATTATGACTATACATCAAGGTTTATGAGAAAATTGTAATAATTAGGGTACCACTGAAACTTTAAGTATAACTTACGTTTAAACACGTGAGTTGAAAAGTTTTCAAACCTTTTATTATTTAGTTATTCTCATTTAAGTTTCCCGTAATTGGAAAAAGTTATACTTAAACATTAAACTAAACCATCATTTATAAAATGTACTCCATTTAAATATTGAATTAAATTTTGTTATTATCTTAACTCAAGCAAAATAATATTTTAATATTACAAAGCTTGATTTATAGAAGAGAAACAACCGAAAGCACTTATAATTGCCCCATTGACCTACTTCATAAAAATGGACGAAACGTAATCCTTACCTTATTTTATTTCGGTGTGAAATTATTTTATTTGGTGTAAATTCACTTGTAAATATGATTAAAGAATAGCTATTATAAAGAACGCTTCCACACCCAAATGTATGTAAAAACCTCTAAGAGGAAAGAATCTCTTTTTATGTAATCATACTACACAGGCTAGGAAGCAAATTAATCAATACGTACATTCGGGTAAACTTCTTTAATCTGGATAATCTTCGGTAACTTTTTCAGCCAATCGGTTAATGGTGAATCATAAGCCATGTTCGGATAATTCTCTATGGCAGGTGTGTATGGAAAGCATTTTGAGTGAATAAGATAAAAAGGGGAAAATATATTAAACATTTTGTTGTGGGAATTTTTTGAATTGCTTTTCCAAATATCTGAGCGCCAACAAAGTTTTTTCTGACGTGTGAATTTCTTCTACTCGATACATAACTACGTAATGGAAAGTGAATTACTGCCTATGAAACATGGAAGAAAAAAATATTTTAAAAAATTGTTGGTGGTACGAAACTTTTTTGAAGGAAATCTGCTAATTAAAAAAGGAAAATTGAAGAAGTTCTCTGAATTAATCGTATCTAATCCCTTTCAAATTAATTATTATAATTATTCATCGTTCTTTTTGAAATTAAGTAGCACACAATTCAGTTTAAGAAATAATGGCTCATTATCAGTAAATATTTATGCTCAAGTCCACGGAAAACCTTTTGAATTGAAAAACCAAATAATTTTCCAAAAATTCAATGGAAGCTACAAGTGTAATATAATTCGTAAAATGACAAATTAATGAATGCTATAAAGTAAAAAGCTTAATACATGAATATTATTTTCCACACAAATTCTAAAAATGGAGGTATGGATATGTAGAAATTCGTAAATATTCCATTAAATTAAAAGACAGGTAAAATTAAAATACAGCAATGTTGCCTTCAACAATTTCAATTATGAAATTATTTTCGATTACTTTTCTATTTCTCTTTCTTCTGGTGAGAAATATTTTTCTTAAAAGTTTGATTAATAAAGATAATAAGTGTATATAAAACGCACAAAAAAAAATAAAGATCAGATAGAGATAAATAAGAATTGGAATATATATGTAGGATATCCCATGGAACTTCCTTTGTAAAAGGTTAGATAATATCTCTTTGCAGAGGACGGCAATTTTAATCAAAACAGCATTTCACATCAACGCCATCTAGCGTGCTTATTAAAACGCCGACATCAACTATTTTCGGCATGGCCCCACTAACATTCGACAACGAATCAGCGCTTCCACGCATCGGCGCCCGTTCGCCAACACTAGGCGGTAAGTTACAATCGCACCGCAAAATGAATTTTATTTAATCTCGAACGTCCTCCTAGAGGGAATAATCTAACTTTCCTATTTTTTAAAATATGCACGTTCCAATCTCTATTCTGTAAATGTTCTCCCTGTAAATACTTCCCTAAAACTCATAATAAATTATTTATATAGCAACAAGTTTATTTCTTTAAATTATGTTGTCTATTTTTTCAAAGTTAACACATACATCGTAAAACTCCTAGACACCACGCCAACAAAAATCCCGCTATCTGAAGAATCTACCTTTTTTGGAAGATATCGGAAAGATTCCCACATATATATCAAATAAACTCATAATCGTGAATTCTGTTATTTATTTCATTCACACCGGAGTAAAATCTACATAATTTCTGCTTTATTTTGTTCTAAAAGGTTAATATTTGCAAGAAATACTTATGGTATTTTTCAAGATCAAAGTCAGGAAGCAGTAGTATAAAGAAGCTTTGTCTACATTTCGAGAATCACACGTCATTTGTGGAATAATGTAGGATGGGACAGATTCTACCCTGCGCGTAATGTAGCGTTTCACTTTAGTCTAACCTTGAGTAACAAGGCTGGGATTGAAATGGGTGCTAAATAATCTTAACAGCCAAGATTGTTATATATCCTTGCAAGTATTGAAATGGACAGTGAGCGTAACTATTTTGATTTTGAAATGGACAATATTTCAGAAAAGATCAAAGAACTAGTTCATGGCAAAAAAAATCAATGCAAATGATCCTGATTTGCACTCGGTCACTTCAGAAAAAATTCTTACCGGAAATTGCGGGTCGGTCCAACTAAAAACAACCTTTCACCAAAACAATTGGTGAAAAAAGCCTCAAAAGGTGTCTGTAATTTTTCTTGACCCATTTACTTAGTGACAGTAATGATATTTGAAAAGGTCACAATAGGGCTTGATGAAAATTTTTATAACTACATGATGCATATTTTAGTAAAGTCATATAACATTTACATGCGAATGGTTTTCTTTTAAAAAATTAGAATTGGTTTGAAGAGATTGGCCGGAGATCAAGAAAATTTTCAACTGGGAAAAATTTCGCAAAAGATCTTTCTGGCATTATTTTATGTGTTTCAGAAGAAATGACAGAAAAATTTTGTAGTGCTATCAATTAACAGGTAAAAGTCATGTGTAAAATTTGTTCAAAAATAAACGTATAGAATTATTTAAATGTAGATGTTCACGGTATTTTTTTAATAAAAAATTATATTACATAAAGGATATTACGTGAAGGATATGATATTCGTCCCTAACCTTCCTGTTGATCTATCAGAGCAGAAACAGAGTATCACAATCACTATCGATGGAATTGATTCAGATACCTAAACACGCGTTTGGGCGAGAATGGATTGCCGACTCAACGTGGGTCGTGCGACTAAGGGTTCACACATGGAGCATCTATCACTGTTTTTAACAAAACTTTGAGTAATCCCATACAATTCTGTTTCAAATAATATAGAATATCTTAAATTGTTTTGGATCAAAACTTCTTTATAAATCACCTTGTATAACGCTTGCTAATTCTATTCGGAAAACAATTTGAATGAAATTCGCCCACAGCGCTTCAGTAGCGGGAAGGAGCTTGTGTTTTGATGGGTTCAAACTGATGTTGTATGGTAACATACTTATTGATTTTTAGAAAACTATTTGCTGGAGAATCAGATAGTTTCTAGAATAACACTTTCCATAATTTGTATGGGATATCTATGTTATTATAAATATCTTAACGGAGAGCAATTAAACTAAATAGGGTGCCCTTTTTTAGGTTCCTGACTATTACATTTTTACAGACAAATATAAGAATTAATATTACAATTCGTTTTAATTTGGGTACTTATGTATACACAGAGAAAGAAAGATTCTTATTTCTTAAAAATAGGCATAGGGTAACTCTTGTTCGTAAATTATTGCGGGAATAGTCATTAAAAAAGCAAAAAGTAATGCAAAACAATTTATACTATTAGTAACTTAATAATCACATAAAAATAAAAAATGCAATTTACTTAGGGAGTTAACGAAAGTCTCATTTAAGATTATGTGATTTGGTGAATTTAACATTTCATAATAAGAGCACTCTTAAAAAATTGAGCGGAGCTTGTTATTTTGAAATGCAGTCGCATATTGCAAGGATGACACCCGAACTAGTATATCTCTTAATTTCAGGTCCACATAGTTCTACTTTAGGACTCATTGAGAACTTCAGAACAGCTGTAACCTCTAATCCTAAAGAACAAATATTTTTCATACATTGTTCGATTGGAGAACATCAATTTTTTAACGGAAATTTGATCCGGATAAGTGAAAAATACTACTTAAAGATAAGTGGATTCATTACGCACGCGAAAGAGAAAAAGAAGATAACAATTGGCCCTGATGTAGTCAGATTAAATTAGAGTTTACATTTGAATTGTTAGTATACTTGGAAAAAATAATTACATAAAAACTTGATGGTGGGAGTTCAAGGGAATTCAACTAAGTATCGACCTTTAATGAAAAGTATTTTTTAATCACAAATATTTAGAGTTGGGTGATATTTACTAGCTCCTTATTATTTTAATTAAAATTGGACGGTAATTGAAAGGTTACAAGATATAAGTTGTTACTTTGTAGTGATGGCTCTTTTATCTATAAGCAACACAACAAGCTACATTATTAGGTGCGCCAGAAACAGGATAAATCAAGGCTTAACTATGATCAGAATAGAACAATTTTAAGCAGAAAAAATGTATGTAACCTCATAAAATTTTTTATTCGGCTTTCATATCATCAGACAGAGAGAGAATTATTTTTTCTTCCTTGTTAGATTATTTCATTTAATTAAATTTTCGCCAATTATATTTTTTTTTAAAAATAAATAATAAAATTTTTTATCTGAATATTTTATCACAACTAATATACATAATAATCACATATATTATGAATTGTCGATAATTGCTCAAAAAGGTAACTTCCTAATTAATAACTGTTTTACGTAAATTTATAATAGTTCACATTATCGAATTTCGCATATATAACCCTGAATTTTTATTTTTCTATATTTATTCAAAGCAGTTTTACAGAAAATACAGAAATATATTTTTAAACAATTACTGCCAATAACTGAAACATAAGTAAACAGAAAATGTATAAGACATATTTATTCAAAATCAAGTTTGTTTTCTATATTAAAAGTCTGGCTTCTATTGATTCAGTTCCATCGACTTACATATTCTATGAAAGTCATGAATTTATTCTATGATATTTTGTCTGACTTACAGTGTTATTTTTACTAAGTAACTTATTTTTGAAATCGTAACTTTTACAGAAATGTAATTTTTTTCTCTTTTAATAACTTGCTAAAAATTTTATTCTGATATGTTTCTAGAAAAAACTGTTGTTCCTCTCCCCTTTATTTCAGACATTTGCTGATAAAAAATAGCCTATTTTTAAGAAAATACTTGAAATTTTATTCATTGTCTTTTCAAAAAGTAACACATACGTGGTATGTATAATTTGTATAAATCCTAAGCCAACAGAAGAAATAAATACATTTCGTTTTTTACATATCAGATACAATGCAAAAATGGGTTAACTCAGGAGTATTGCATATTTCAATCTGAAACCGACTGTAGATTAACTTTTTCATCAAAAAAATGCCTTAATTTATTTTTGAGAAAGAACTGATTCCAGAGATGAATAAGAAACAAATGTTTTAGGGGTGTTAACATTCTTTTCTAACCCATTACATTCAATGAAAAATATTTAAAATTTTAACACTTCCGTATTCAAAATACGCCTTCATTAGAGAAATTCGAAGAATTTAAATTACTTCTGATTTTTATTACGATAAAAGCATTTATTGATTTACTTTTCTGGAAATAAATTAACGTGTCTAAAGGAGTTGAATTACTCCAATTTTTGAAACGTAAATGCCCAACAAATTAAGGTAGCAGCAAGCGCTTAATTCTTGTTATAAAAAAATTAATGGCTCCAGTTTCCTCCAAATTGAATCTTTACAGCAGTGTTTCTCAATATGTGGGGCGCGGCCTCCTGGGGGGGCGCGAGCATATCGAAAATAAAAGATTAAAAAAAATTATATACTGAAATAAAGTAAAGCGAAATACTTTCTGACATAATAAAAAAAATAAACATTTACATTGATATAATTTATATATATCTTCTGCGATATTACGTCATAAAAAGCTTCTACTTCAAAACCTCATTAGCTACCCTTCATACTATAACCAAATAAACAACATTTTATTTGATTTGCTGTAATCTCATGATGAGAGATTTTTTTTATTACGTTTTCTTTTCAAACCGAAAATGCTACTGTTTCAGAGAAAAAAAAACCCAGACCCATAATCAAAAAAAAAAAAAATCCGAAAAATAAAAAAATTCATCACTGTTCTATTATTGCCATCAGCTGAATGCAGCAGAATGTATTTGCTGCGATTTGACCTTCAAACTTACTTGTAAGGTGTGTTACGTCCCTGCTCTTTTGTGTTTGTTTTTTCACTTCGGGAAGTTGTAACTAAACCATTTCAGCTGCGCTTTTTTCCTTGTAAAATATTTTTATGATTTTTGGAAAATCACAGAAAGCACTTTAAAAGATTAATAGGCCAAGATTTATTTTTATGAGTATTTCCAAACATATAAAGCATAATGAAAAACATTTTACATAATTTTTTAGAACATACATATTGTAAGAAATACACTTTTAATCCGGGAGTGGTCACGCCGAGCACAGAGTGCATGAAATCGGAAATTCTGGCAAAACTGTTTAATTGTTACCAATGGCCCTGACACTATCCTCCTGTTTTACAGTCTTAACGTAAACTAAAATATATTTGTCACATATCTCCCTCTTATTTGGGAGTGACAAACGTTTTTTTACAATATTAAGGTACTTGTTTTGACAGAGTTCCCGGTGTGATAATTTTTTTTCCGAAATATTTTCTGTGTCCTTGAATGTAGGTGAGTATATTTTCTCTTAATAAAATTGTTCACTGGAATTACGATTTTTAGTGTATACTATAAAAATAATTATAAAAAAAGAATTGGGGTGACTCACAATAACCCAGCTCGACCATTAGTATCGAGTTCGCAAATGCTCCAGGATTAAAACATGTTGAAGTCTTTTCGCTTTAAATATTAAAAATAATACAATTATTCTTCATCAGAATTTTTATATTGTCCATTACTCAATACCAATTCTAAATGCTAATTCTGTGTGGCTTAAAATTACAGTTCGCTGAAAACTAATTATAATTTGAGCAATCATTTAAAAAAAATCATTACATTTTTGTAAACATTGTCGCGCTCTTGGCCTTACTCTTCTTACAATTCAGCGAGTATATCTAATAATGTTTTATTTTCTTATAAATGAACTCGTGCAAAGAGCGGGTACTTCAGCCGCTATACTGTTAATGTATCAGTGCTGCACAGAGTATTTTATAACTAATTAATTAATACTAAATTAAGAACAAGTTTAATAAGTATTAGCGACTTATATGGGCTTGTCTTACAAGGCAAAGTTTTTCAAAGGAATGCTTATGATTAGAAATTTATCCTTTGAGTTCTTTTTCTACATTTAGCTGATATCTATATTTTGTCTTCTAAGCAACCACCGCATTTTGCAATACGTTCCAATTGAAAAGTTAGAGAAAGGGAAAACAACGTAATAATTATCCTATTACTTATTATTATTATTATTATTTTTTGTGCTTAAAAGTAGCATATACAAAATTTAATACTTATGTCATGAATTTGTACGGTTTATAATAAATATTGTTGCTTTAACGTCAAAGTGCATTATTATTACATTCAGTACATTATTAATGTATAAGGGGGGCGCGATAAAAATTGTGATTGAAAAGGGGGGCGCCAGTATTGAAAGTTTGAGAAGCACTGCTTTACAGTGTCACTCCACTCCACTGAAACAAATTATGTGTGAGTTAATTGCAAATGAGAGAATGTGCGATACTCCCACATTAAAAATTTGCACTGATGTGCAAATCTTATTTATCGCAATAATTATGTGCTCTGTGAACATTAATGTTTTCTCAAAACATGCGGCTCCGAAAAGTCCTTGTTCACTGTGAAATTTCTTTCCTAATATTAATGAGTAAATAAACAAAACAAAAGAAGAATGATTTTATTTTATAATAAACCTGTGTGCATTATGAATTAAATTTTGGGGTACATACCTATTTTATGAATTTAAAAGACCTTCTTCTCAATGCGTATCGACACATATTTCAAATCGGAAGAAAATTTATTTTTTATTCATTGTGTTCTAACTTCTTTGACTCTAAAAGATTTATATTTATCACAAAATATACTGAATTTAGAAACAATATGGTTTTTATTTTATTTAACTGCATGATACTCCAACTTAAAATACAAATGCAACAAACTATTTGAAGCAAAATTTATTATACTGTTAGGATGTCAAATAGTTGAATAATTTGTATTTGGATGTGTAATGCCTTTATCTTACTCTAAATTGGATTTAAGTTACGGCAAGTTTGTAATATTCACAAGCAAACGCCGTCCCTTACGTTATAATGGCAAATCAATGGTAAATTGGCAATAGAGCCAAGTTGATGACTTTTCCTAATTAATTCGAACAGTGTAGCATATATATATATATGTATATATATATATATATATATATATATATATATGTATATATATATGTATATATATATATATGTATATATATATATAATCCAATATAAAAAAAATTTCAATATATAATCATATACATATACATATACATATATATAAATTTATACATATATATATATACATATACACAAAAATATAAAAAAAAAACATATAGCTACATAATAGGAAGAAGGCACATAGTATAAAGACAAACTCCTGGCCTTAGGAACCAGGATTGCATGTTTTAACAAGTTTTGCAGCGCCAACCTTCACCTGTAATTTGTCATACTATGAACCAAGAGGAAAGGAAAGAATTATATATGTAGAATTTAAATATTAAAAAATCATTAAACTAAATAACATAGGAACATAAACATAACCTACTAATTCGGAGTTTAAACGATGGCCAAGAGTGCAGTAACGTGTTCCCGCCAAATAGGGGTGAGAGCAGAACCGCATAAAATTAATTGCGATACGATAATAAGAAATATATATATATATATATATATATATATATATATATATATATAGATATATAGATAGATAGATAGATAGATAGATAGATAGATAGATAGATAGATAGATAGATAGATAGATAGATACTTTTAAAAATCATAAAAATAATAATCATAAAATTAGTGTAAAATATAAAAGAAACTCAAAAAATATATATTAAAATTTTTTAATAAGCATGTGGCGTCATCTATTGAATAATTGGAGAATAAATTAGATATTGTCTAAATTAAAAAAAACATTACAAAACATAATAACAGTAAATAATTAAAAGTAATACAAATTGCATCATAAAAAACCATTATAAATATAATTACAAAGAAAGTTAGCAGGATATCCATGTTCAATACAGTGATTAAAAATTTTTTAAGATTTAAAAAAATATTAGCTTTATAGCTAACTAATACATTATTGCGATAAATATAGTTAAAAATAATATTTCTATATATAGATATTGATAAATTAGAATTCCAGTAAGGCACTTTGATGATATTAAAATTAAAGGCATCTCTTTTATCATAAATATTACTATGTAGTTTCAAATCCTTAATATACAGTGATACATCTAGGTAATTTGTTTTGATTGGATTATTATTAATTTTAACTAAGTTTAAGTAAGACGGATAAAAATTAATAATGGGATTTAAATTATCATTTTTACCAAAAATAATTAAATCATCAATATATCTAAAAATGTAGTAGTCATTTTTAATAACATAATTATATTCATAAAAATGTAAATAAGGATTAGCCAAACTATTACTAGCTGGGCCCCCTTGTGGTAATCCTTTCACTTGTTTATATAAAGAACCATTAAAAAAAATTGATATAATTTTCTTTTAAGACAAAATCTATGAGAGTTTTAAATTTGTTAAAATTAATATTAAGGTTCTACATACTGTGTGGTTTTCTAAAATTAATTTAATAATATCATATAAATCAATGGAATTGAAAAGATCTTCAAAGTCATAACTATGAACAGAATAAATATTTCTATTATTAAAAAAATCTATAATCTCTTTACTAGTTTTAATTATAGCTTTATTACATTGCTGATTAATAAAGTTTTGTATAATATTATGAAGTAATTTGCCTGCAGTAGTAATATATGTTCTAAAACCATTTGTCACAGTTCTAAATTTAACCGGACTTTTATGGAATTTTGGAGTTAAAAAAATATATGAATACTTAATTTTAGGAATACAGTAACCTATGTTTTTATAAATAGCAATTATACGATTATTAATTTCATTATGTGACAAATCTAATTTTTTAAAAGAACCATTATTTAGAAAGTGATCATAAAGAATATTATAATATAAATACTTACAAATCACAGCATATATATAGTTACCAGGTACTTTATCAATGTAAACTATGATAAAATTCTTTTGTAATTCATAAATTTTCTGTTTTATATCTTTAAAAGTAGTTTCATATTGAGAATTGTAACTAAAATTCATAAGGTCTTTTAAAATATTGTACTTATACTCATCAAATGCCTCAATAGGTAGTCCAAATTTAATTGCAGATTTTATAATAAAATTATCTATATCTTTAATAATTTGTTTTTAACACTATTGTTGTTATTAGAAACATTTAATCTAAAACTAGTGCCTTTACTCATTATATCTTTTAAAATATTATCATTGATTATGTCTAAGTTGCCAGTAACTACATGTTTATGATGACCATCAATAAAATCATTATAGTTTTTACATATACAATCTTCTATATTAATAGAGGGCAAACTATTGTTGTAATTAAAGATTAATCTGCCCATCGTTTTGTTATATTTAAAAAATTTCCTTACAACCACCTTTCTAACCGGAAAAAGTGACAAATGTCTATTAAATACATTAGAAAAGTTAATATTGTCAAAAGTTTTATTCATGAATAATAAAGTGCAGTACTCTGTAATAGGTTCATTAATTTTCTCAACATTATTAGTGAATTTATTAACTAGATAGTTAAGAATGTCTTTAATAATGTGTACTGCATGACAAACCTTTAAGGAATCATTATTTAAGGATTCATATAACAATGCAATTTCATGTTTATTAAGACCAAACATGAAGTATTTGATCTTCTTGATATTAAAGATTTTTTCAAAATCATCAATAAGAACTCTAATATTTTCATTTAATGAATTTTTATCTCTATTTTTCCTTTTAGTTCTATTACTTCTAGATTTTCTTTTAGAAGTATTGTTTAATTTATTGGCATTATAAAAAAATTCTTTATTATTATTCTGTAACATTATAATTGCAAAGTATTTTCAGCAAAATACCAAATGTTAAGGCCATATGGATAGATTGTATTAAAACTCCTAATAAAGTGATTTTCACACCATAATCTGTGCTTAGTAATTGGAGTAATTTTAATGTGATAGACAGTTCAACATTTTTGAAATCATGCATACGAAAGTGTCTAAGTTCAATTTTATTAGAATTATTGGAATTATTAAAGAATTTAACATC
This sequence comes from Trichonephila clavipes, assembly GCA_019973935.1. Lineage (NCBI taxonomy): Eukaryota > Metazoa > Arthropoda > Arachnida > Araneae > Nephilidae > Trichonephila > Trichonephila clavipes. The sequence continues at coordinate 299,719 of BMAU01021361.1, forward strand.
TTGTCTATGCTGATTAATCCTTAAGTTAATAGTATTGGAGGTCTGTCCAATATATTTATAATGACATACTTTACAATTTAAAAGATAAATACAATTAAAGGTTTTACAAAGGTTAAATTTAAATTCACAATCATATTGATCCATATTTAACATAGTACATGTCTTACATCTACTATCTCTACATTTATTGAATTTTAACTTACGACTATTATAAGATTGAGTGTTATCAAAATTATAAGAAGATATATTATCAATAATTCCATGTATAGCAGGACTCTTAATGTAACATTTATTAATATTTTGAGAAATGTGATTACTAGAATCTAACAAGTTTTGTTTATAATGATTATGATGGCCATTAATGAATTTTTTGTTCCAAAAAATTCTAGTCTTGAATAGTTTAATATTAGAATTACTATTACGAATATTTAATTCTTTAACAGAACTCAGATCCTTTCCAAAATTGTTATTGGAGATAGAGGGAGAGTTATGAAATTCCCTCATCCTAATAACTAACAAGTCAAAATAGATATATTTCTGTAAAATACAGAAGTAGATATCCAGTCAAAAGAGAGTGTACCAAAGCAAAACAGAAACAAGTTAATTTATAGAAACAAACTTGAAAGTAAGCACATAAAAGTAAAGTCAAAATAAATAGAGATTTCTGTAATTAATGCAGAAATTGATACTAAGTCAAAAAAGTGAGTGTGCAAAAGCAAAAAACAGAAACAAGTTAATTTTTAAAAAAACAAACTTGAAAGTAAGCTCTTAAAAATGAGAGAAAGCTATGCTCAAAACTAAAACCAAAGCTAAGAAAAGGCTCAAAAGACAGCCATCCACCACACAAAAAAAAACAAAAGAAGGATACAAATAGGTAATGTTATAACGATGCTGTACTTACCTAATCAGTACACCACCGAGCAAAGATCAGCTATAAACTAACCTAATTGCCAGTCGCTAATACAAATTGTACCAAAATCATAAAGTAGATAATTGTTAATGAAAATGAGTGCATTGCTAAGTAGACAAAACCATCAACACCTCAAAGTACCAAAGATTAAAACAAACAAATATGTATTACATGATAGAACATATTACATAAATAAAAACGATAATATAAAAAAATGTAAAAATATATAAGTAAAAAATAAAGCTAAAAAACTAGAATATACTAAAAAAAGAATAAAAATATTTATATAAAAATTAATGCACTAAAAAAACCATAAAATACAAAAATAACAAAAAGAAGTAAAACAATTCTTGAATATGAAATCAAAGAGTTAAAAAACATTGATAAATAGAAAAGTAAAAGAGTATATACAATAGCCAGAATTAGAATCTTTTAAGAAATCATAATTAGGCTATAAGTGTAATTGCTTACAACATGAAAAGCAGCAGTAATTCATAAATTTCTTCTATATTTAGGCGCAATACAACCAAGAATATAAAAGTAAATGTAATCCAATATAAAAAAAAATTCAATATATAATCATATACATATACATACACATTTATATAAATTTATACATATATATATATATATATATATATACATATACACAAATATATAAACAAAAATATAAAAATAAACATATAGTTATATACCTAAGATAACTAAAAATAGGAAGAAGGCACATAGTATAAAGACAAACTCCTGGCCTTAGGAACCAGGATTGCAGGTTTAAACAAGATTTGCGGCGCGAACCTTCACCTGTAATTTGTCATACTATGTACCAAGAGGAAAGAAAAGAATTACATATGTAGAATTTAAATATTAAAAAATCATTAAACTAAATAGCATAGGAACATAAACATAACCTACTATGTATATATATATATATATATATATATGTGTGTGTGTGTGTCATGATTTTGAAGACAGAATCAGATTAAAAGTTAGAAAAATGAAAAGACGATCTTTATTCAATCATTCCTACATCTGTTCTGACACTGAGAGCAGGGAGGAAAAAAGCACGCCATGGTGGTGATTTCAAGTGCATAGCACTTGAAAAACACATGAGGTACGGATCCGGATTTTATGATTGAATTTGAAAGTTAATGCTGACACATACGGGGCTGTTAAATCTAACGATCTGGAATTACACATGTTTATTGGCTAGGTCATATGATCGGAAGAAATAAATGGGTGATTAGTTTGATACTTGAAGATGTGAACTGAGAAAGATGAATCAAGTGCTAGATAGGGAATTTAATTTTTAATCTAATTTAATTATCCTTACATTTTCCCCAAATTTTAAAAGGGAGTCATGGTGTGGGTTTTTTCTCTCTTTACAAACTTAATTTTCAAAAAACACAAAACAATACATAACATTATTTAGAAAGACATATTACACACAGTAGAAATATTTAAGCAATAGTAATACTAAAATCAAAATGTAATACACTGAACGAAACTATAGCAACAAACACAGTAAGGACACTTCCAACATATTAATTGATAAACATGAATTTCCATACATATAATTGAAGATTATCTTATTCAAATCTATTCGACATCTAGAATAAGAGCTCGCGTTTCCTTCTATTTCTTCATAATAATAGATTCGTATTATAGCTAGTAGATATTGTTTTAAAAAAAATTATATTGCAAGATAATATATCAAACAGTAAGATAGTAAATATAAAATATAATGTTAAAATAATAATTTTGTGTAAAAAATCTACTCTGGCGCCATCGTAGTAATACCTTATATTGTTACAAACCTTTTTGCATGTATGAAATACATTTTTAAAAAAAGATAAAAAAAATTAGACTCTAATAAAAAATTATTAATAATATGAAAACGGAGTATAACACACAACTTATATGCACTATTCAACACAATATACAATATTTATTTCATATGCGTTATGAAATATAAAAATTACAAGAATATAGGAATAAAAGAATATAAGAATATAAGAGCTCTTTTTTTTATTTTTGAGTCGGAAAATGACTCACTTCAATAATAACTTTCAGTATTGAGGAAAATTTTTCTCAATATATTCATTGTAACTTAACAATATCGCATACAATATTTTGAATCTTCTAAAAATTCGTTTCATAGACAAAATTTCTTGAGTTTCTCTTACATCACACATTCACTAATATAAACTGTATCACATTACTTAATTTGAACATGTTTTAACCGTGGAGCAGGCACGCACTCGATACTAATGGTCGAGCGGTGTTATTTAGTCACCACAATCCTTTTTTGATAATTATTTTTATAGTACACAATAAAAATCGTAATTTCAGTGAATAATTTAACTGAGAGAAAATATACTCACACACACACACACCTTCTTTCAAGGACACAGTATATATTTCGGAAAAAAAGTTATCACATCGGGAACTCAGACAAAACAAGTACCTTAGGATTGTAAAAAAACGTTTGCTACTCCCAAAAAAGAGGGAAATATGTGAGAAATATATTTTAGTTCACGTTAAGATTGTCAAACAGGAGGATAGTGTCAGGGCCATTGGTAACAATTAAACAGTTTTGCCAGAATTACCGATTTCGTGCACTCTGTGCTCGGCGTGACCGCTCTAGGATTAAAAGTGCATTTATTACAATATGGATTTTCTAAAAAATTATTTAAAACGTTTTTCACTATGCTTTACATGTTTGGGATAGCTCATTAAAAGAAATCTTGGCCTAGTACTTCCCTAAATGAAAAAAAACAAATACATAAGAGCAGGGACGTAACTAACCGTGAATGTAAGTTCGAAGGTCAAACTGCAGCAAATACGTTCTGCTGCCTACAGCTGATGGCAATAATATATAACAGTGATGAACTTTTTATTTTCCTAAAATTTTTTTGATTATGGTTTTGCGTTTTGGTTTTTTTTTTCTCTGAAAGTGTAGCATTTTCGGTTTGAAAAGGAAATGTAATAAAAAAGTCTATCATCATGGGATTACAGCGAATCAAATAAAATGTTTTTTATTTCGTTATAGTATCAAATATAGCTATAAAATGAGGTTTTGAAGTAGAAGCTTTTATTTTTGATGACGTAATATCACAGATAATAATATATATATATATATATATATATATATATATATATATATATATATATATATATATATTATTTCAGTGAAAATGTGTATTTTCATATGCCAGAAAGTATTTTGTTTTACTTCATTCCAATAAATAAATTTTTTTAATCTTTTATTTTCGAAATGCTCGCGCTCCCCTTGTAGGTTTAACGCCCCCACAGTTTGAGAAACACTGGGTTATTCTAATAAAGGTTTTTTTTAGAGGTATAGAACTTTAAATTGCAATAAAACAACGATGTATTATTCGATTGAAATGAATTTTTTTTATTCGAAAGATAATCTTGTGGCATTACATTTTATATATGATTTCTGGCATATGACTGCCACGTCTGGCTCGGATGTAGTCCAATCTGGACGTCCAACTGTCGATGACTTTTTCCAACATTTGTGGCCGTATATCGGCAATAACACGGCGAATGTTGTCTTCCAAATGGTCAAGCGTCTGTGGCTTATCCGCATAGACCAATGATTTTACATAGCCCCACAGAAAATAGTCTAGCGGTGTTAAATCCCAAGATCTTGGAGGTCAATTCACAGGTCCAATACGTGAAATTAGGCGGTCACCAAACGTGTCTTTCAATTAATCGATTGTGGCACGAGCTGTGTGACATGTTGCGCTGTCTTGTTGGAACCACAGCTCCTGGACATCATGATTGTTCAATTCAGGAATGGAAAAGGTAGTAATCATGGCTCTATACCGATCACCATTGACTGTAACGTTGTGGCCTTCATCGTTTTTGAAGAAGTACGGACCAATGATTCCACCAGCCCATAAAGCGCACCAAACAGTCAGTTTTTCTGGATGTAACGGTGTTTCGACATACACTTGTGGATTAGCTTCACTCCAAATGCGGCAGTTTTGTTTGTTGACGTAGCCATTCCACCAGAAGTGCGCTTCATCGCTAAACAAAATTCGCTTATGAAAATCGGGAACAACGGCAGTCTCGTTTTGGGCACATTCGACGAATCTACCCCTTGCTTTATCATATTTAAAATGTAATGCCACAAGATTATCTTTCGAATAAAAAAAAATTCATGTCAATCGAATAATACATCGTTGTTTTATTGCAATTTAAAGTTCAATACCTCTAAAAAAACACCCTTTACATACACATTGCGTGTATAATTAATATGTAATAAAAGAAAATGAATCATTTGATGCTTATAGTAATGTTTTGTACGAAAATTTTTAAAAAAAATGTTTTTAAATTGCTTATAAAATAATATTTTATAGGTATCGAAATACTTATTTATTTACTGTAAAATGTATATGTAAATGAACACTATTTTAGGTCATTACGAATAGAGAAACAATTCAGAAAATATTTACAAAAAAATCCTGGTATCATTTTTGACCGCATGATTCACATTATCGAAGAGTAAAGAAACAAATTGAGTAAAAATACTTAAATGTTGCGTAATGTAGAAAATTTTACCTCATTCAATATTTTAAAATTTACACACAGAAATCCTATGTGTGTTAAATTAATTTTTTTCTATTAAATAACATCTCGATATCAATTAGCTCTTTCACTACAAAAATGTAATAAAAAAATGTGTCAATTTCCTTTCCTGCCTCTTTTTCCAAGCACTTTGCCCATTGGACTTAAATAACTTCCGTCAGATAACATTTAAATCAATACCATTGAAGAAAGTGACTCAAATGAAAGTTTATTTACTTTAATTATCTCGGGCCTTTTTCAAATCAACAAGATGAGGATCTCTTTTCAAAAGTAATGAATCTTCTGTTTAAAATTCTTTATTGCAGCTGAACATGCAATTTTGTTACAAAAAACAACAGTAAAATTGCATTGATATATTAGACTGGTATGAAAACCTTTTGTTTGAAGTGTTTGTGTGTGTGTGTGCATTTTTTTAGAGATGGCACTACATTACACGACATAAATTAAATAACTTTCCAATAAAACGTCTCCCTCACTAAGTAAACACATAACTTCCGATGAATTATTTTTATTTTTGGAAGAACTCCACGTATTATTTAGATTTTTACGTCTCAACAGCACAGCTTAAATTCATGGTAAAACGATTTTTGACACAAAGAAATACCCTGGAGTAATTTCTAACAGGTTTTCAATTCTTCCGTCTGTAGTAAACAAGTTATTAAATTATATGTTTGTTTATAAGAGTATTCATCATCTTTTTTTTTTCTTTGAAAGGAGGAAGTTTAAATTTAGATCCTAAAAATTTATTATTTTTTTATCTTTATACGCTATTTCATAATATTATTTCAACAATATTGTGCAACTTTTTACCTGAGCCATTGCGATAATATTGTTTAAACGGGAAAGAAACACCATTAAGTAAAATAGAAGAAAATATTATTCAGGGGAACCTTTCTAACAAAAATTAAGTTTTCAGTCAAATATTTTTAAAAAACAAAATCAATACAATATTTAAAAAAACTTTACAGCAATGAACTGAACTTTGATTACAAATAGGAAAAAAATGGTTAAGTAATAAGTATATGTTCAAGCTCATTTAAAGCATCGGTCTCTTTTAAGATCAAAATGTACCTAATCAAATCTAAAAAGCTAAAATGTACAGGAAAAAAATTCGATTTTATAAAAAGGAAATAATATTAATATTAATAGTTTTTGAAGAAAGTTGAGGAGGGCTTACACTCTAATAAACTTTGTCTTAATCACAATACCATACTTTATTTATGAAACTAATCCTACTTATAAATTGAGTTTTTTTATTTTTATTACTATTATTATTATTATTATTAATGTTTATTATTTGTTAGTAATTTCAAAGGAAATAACGAGAAAAGTTTTCCTTCATTACAATTCATTTGCTTTCTAAGAGGTAACAACCAAACAATAGTGTAACTGAAATAAGAGTGATGTTGTTATTTATGAATACTCGTATACTAACAGACAATTCAATTAATGTTACTGTCCTTAAGTTGTCTCTTTTAAATACTCATACATAAAAGTCTATATATTGTCTTACTCATATATAACAGCAGCTAGAAGCTTCATCAGAGAGAGTTAAACTTAAAAAAACATCTTAACTTTCTCTCTCTCTCTCTCTACTCTCTCTCTAGTGTATTATAATACAAATTATTTAAACAAGAAGATTCAAAATCAAATGCTCGATTTTATTTTCACTCATTGGAGACTGAACACACCCAACAAGGAAGGCGAGTAACAAACCGACCTTCCATAAATATTTAAACTGTAATGAAAAATAGAAAGAAAAAAAACAAGTTAAAGTCGTTTAATAGTAATCCAAGATAGCAATTGGATGAAGTGGAGGATAGATGTGTTGTAGTGTGATAGTGCTGTGGTTTGTCGTAAGAGGTAGTTATTCGATGTTTCCATTATGTATAGAGATCATGCACAGATTACTAATTTTGAGAAAAAAGGTAAGCACAAATGCTATGGAACACCTAAATTCAGCTGTACGTTTACCCGAACTGCTCAAACGTGACTAAAAATGGATTTATCTATTTTTAGTTTATCATTTCTGCATCTTCTCGTATAATTCAGCCCATCCTGTAAGTGCTTTCGATTTATTTGCTATGTGACTTCGGCTTGATTTTGTGTTGTCTCCTATTGCCCTTAACGTTTCAGGTGTTAAATAACGAATCACATGTAAATAGAAAAATGATTTTGAAACCCTTAGTTTTTCAAAATCTCTAGTCTAAATTTCGTATTTGTCTCAACAAGAATATTTCATAAATCACAAAAAACAGGGTTTTTTTAACGTGAAAGAGTATTTTCAAAATGACGAGATCTGTCTCCAATAGCCCTCCCATTCAGTGTTGATTTAGAGTGTGTGACTTAATTTTGCACTCATACTCACTCACTCAAACTTTGTGCGTAAAACAGCTGTACGGATTTTCTGGATGCATGGAAAATTGCACACAAATCCTTGAATAAAATTTAGATAAAATTCATTCCTTGGTCTTAATCAATGATCGTTAAGCCATCAGTCACTGATCTACTAGTAGTTCAAGGAGACATTTTCAGTAGATTATAGACTGATATGTTTGACAGTTTTGCAAGAATGGTTTTTATATGTAGAATCGCTTTTTTCAAGATATGAAAATATTTTACCTCTAGTTCTTAAAAAAAGTAGCCAATTTTGATTCAGGTTTACTTCAAATGGGAAGCTTTATATATTAGTGTGATATTCCTTTTTCCAGTATGAAATTTATTAAAAATGAGTATAGAAACAGACTTACTGATGTACACTTAAGCAACTGTGATCGAGAGAAGGGCAGTCACTACCTTTTCTTCTAACGCTAAAAAAGTTGTTGACTACAAAAAGAGTTTCATCCTCCTTTTCAATCCCTTAACAGTTTCATTTTTTGCAGAAAACGGTAAGAAAAAGGTCACAATTCTTGTTGCATTTTTTATTAATTTTATTGTTTTAAACAGGAAAATATTATTGAAATTAAGATTTTTCAGCATTTAGGATAACTTTTAAACTTTAATTAAAATAATAGCGTTTTCCCTGTAAATTGTCTTTATTCTACTAGAACAGTGCTTCTCAAACTTTCAATACTGGCGTCCCCCTTTTCGATCACAATTTTTTCGCGCCCCCCTTATACATTAATAATGTACTGAATGCAATAATAATGCACTTTGATGCTAAAGTTACAATAGGCGATCTTAATTATAAACCATACAAATTAGTAACATAAGTATTAAATTTTGTATACTACTTTTAAGCAAAATAAATAAATTAATTAAATAATAGGATAATTATTATGTTATTTTTCCTTTCTCTAATTTTTAAATTGAACATATTGCAAAATGCGGTAGCTGCTTAGAAGACAAAATATAGATATCTGCTAAATATAGAAAAATAATTCAAAGGGTCAATTTCTAATAATAAGCATTCCTTATAAAAACTTTGCTTTCCAAGACAAGCTCATGGACGTCATTAATACTTATTAAAATTGTTCTTACTTTAGTATTAATTAATTAGTTATAAAATATTCTGTGCAGCACTGATACATTAAAAGTACACCGGCTGAAGTGCCCGCTGTTTGCACGAGTTCATTTATAAGAAAATAAAACATTATTGATATAATAGCTGAATTGTAAGGGAAGCACACACACAAAGCCAAGTGCTCGAAAATGTTTACAAAAACGTAAAATGATTTTTTTAAAATCGTTGCTCAAATTATAATTAGTTTTAAGCGAATTGTAATTTTAAGCCTCACATAATTAGCATTTATAATTGATGTTAAACACACAAGAATTTTTCAAGGTTGGGTCCGGGGTCGAAAGTTCACCAATCTTGTATCAGGTTCCTTTTGATTTTGTCGATTTTCGGGAAAAAAACACAGCAAAAAACTAATTCTTGAATAAATAATTAGAATTAATTAATAAAATTAATCATTAATAACAAATACTTAACTAAATTTTGCGTACTATAAACTTAGAATTATAATCAATCGGAAAAAAATCAAGGGCTTTGGGGGAGGGGGTTCCCCTTGTGTGCGCCACTGATGTTAAATAATGATCAATAATATAAAATATCGATGAAGAATAATTGTATTATTTTTAATATTTAAAGCGAAAAGACTTCAACATGTTTTAACCCGGGAGCAGGCGCGCACTCGATACGGTCGGGGTTATTGAGTCACCCCAATCTTTTTTTTTAATAATTATTTTATTGTACACGATACAAATCATGATTCAAGAGAATAATTTAACTAAGAGAAAGTTTACTTACCTACTTTCAAGGACTTTTCAATTTTTCTTAGGTAATAAATAAACAATTTTGCCAGAATTAACGATTTCGTAATCTGTGTGTCCCGCGCGACCACTTCCGGGTAAAAAGTATATTCATTATGATAATATGTATGTTACTGCTAAAAAAAATTGTGTGAAACGTTTTTCGTTATACTTTATACATTGAGAATAGTTATAAAAATATGTCTTGGCCAAGTAATCCTTCATGTGTGTGTGCGCGCGCGCTCTCTCGGTGGTTTTCCAAATATCGTAAAACTCTTTTGCATGAAAAAAAGCGCAACAGGGAACACATAAGAGAGGGGTCATAACTAACTGTACCAATAATTTAGAAGGTCAAAGAGATAACAGCTATAATGTGCAGTATTTCAAAAATAATGACAGTGATGAATTTTTTATGTTCCTAAAGTTTTTCGATTCTGGGTCCGGGATCTGTTTTTTCTCTGAAAGAGAAGTATGTTAGGTTAAAAAAAAGCGTAATAAAAAAAATCTCTCATCACGGGATGACTGCAAATCAAATAAAAGTTTTTTTTATTTGGTTATAGGATCAAAGATAGCTAATTAGGTATTAAAGAAGTTTTTATTTTTGATGGTTTAACAACGCCTATAAATTATATCAGAGTAAAAGTGCATTTTTTATTATGTCTGAAAGTATTTTGTTTTAATTCATTCCAGTAAACTAATTATTTTTTAAATCTTTTATTTTCGATATGCTCGCGCCCCCCTCGTAAGGTCATCGCGCCCCCCCAGGGGGGCGCGCCCCACAGTTTGAGAAGCACTGTACTAGAATGTCTAGCTGTAACACTTTGGGCTAAAAATATAAATAAGGAACAATTTTTTACAGTTTTTTTTATTACATTTACTGATGCTTCAAAAATAATGTGACCAATTTCAGAGCATCATAAATTTTTATCGAATTAAGTTATTTACATGAAATTTTCAATGTGGTTTGCTTTAGCGTAGTACACTTTGCGTAAACGCTTGTGCCAAGCCAAAGGGGCTTTTTAACTATTTCTGGGGGTATTTTTCCAACTCCATCTTTGATTGCTTTTTGCAGCCCTTGAAGTGTTATTACTTCACGTCTGTTAAATTAATTTCTGAAATATCCCCATAAAATATAATCGAAAGGAACACAGTTAGGAGATGGTGGCAGTCATTTCTCAGGAGGCAGATAATTTATTTTTTAATCTTTCAGTCATTTTATAGTTGATTTTGCAGTATGATTTGGCGCAGAATCTGTGGAAAACAAAGTTTCTTGGAGGGTAAAGACGCTTATTTTTTTTATCAAGTGTTTCAAAACTTTATTCTGATGGTATGATAGTATGTAGCATCAATTTTAGCTTTTGGTTCTACAAAAAAAATGGTTTCGTTAAGCATTCAAAGGACATTTCCATCCATACCATAACACTTGACAGTCAACTTGATTTTTGAAAAACAGCTACGTCTTTTTTTTTTTTTTTTTTTGCTTGAAAAATATTGTATCTTCCTTTTGTGAGTTGTGAATGACAGATGAAACAGGACTCCATCTGAAGTAATCCATGATTTGTATCTTTCTTTGCATTGCGTTAAATTCAGAGGCCAAGAAAACTTTCTTCTTTTTTCGATGGTCTTAACAGGCATTTGAAGACAGACTGATTTATTCACTTTTTTATAGTCAATCTTCCTTATATTACAACAAATTGTCGATTCTGATATCAGTAGTTTTTTTGCTAAAATTCTTTGAGGAAGAGGATTTTCTACACGGCGATAAGTCTTTTCAGCTTCCTTTTTTCTCCCAAGGACTTCCTTTTGCACACGTTTTATTTCCTGGAGCATTTGATTACCAGCTAAATTTAATTTCTTTTCAAAATTTAGATAGTAATCCATTAGCAAAATGTATTTTCTGATTTTAAAAAGTTTTTTTTTTATCCCTTGATCTACCGCATTAGAATTTACAGCGTTTTTTTCATGCAATATTTTTTTGAAGTGATAACTTCTTTCGGCACGATTTGCCGGAGAGTGAACTTGAACGAACGTCACGCTCGGAAATGTAATGCTCCTTCGGCTTTTTACGTCTTCATTTGGACATAAACACCCCTAAAAAGGAAAACAGGGACGTTTCCCTCCGCCACTCAGAAACCGGTAGTTTGTCCCCCACCAATAAGAGTAAAAGTAAAGTTTTTAAATGGGGCTCCCCCCCTCAGCTCTTTCAGGAGCAGGGGTGGCCAACCCAAATGACCTCGCGGGCCACTTCGGAAAAACTTTACAATCCCGCGGGCCGCATATAAAAATATATATCTTTATGTTAGATTGGGATCCATTAAAAACATGTGTTGGAGTGAAAATTTAAAACAGACTCATATATTATTGTTTTCATTGTTTTTAATGTATGCAAACATAGATAGTATAATAATAATAATGCAATGGTCAAGTAATGTTTAATTTATTTAATTAGGGAGATATCTGTTTCTCAACTCTTTCACTTAGTTTTGCAAGTCAATCTGAATGTATGAGTATTTACGAATCGCAATTGATGTTGTAGATTTTCGTACGTTAAGTTTGAGCACGATTTATGTTTGATAAATTTCAATTTATAAAAAAGAAAGAGATTCGCAGGAACAGAAGCAGCGAGTTAAAATAATAACAGTTATGGGATTTATTCTTCACAAAAAGAAAAAAAAAGACTTTTTAAACAAAAAATATTGTTCCAAATAGTCGAATTTTGTAAAGTTGTAAGGAATCTCGCAGGCCGCAAAATTAATCAAGGCGGGCCACATGCGGCCCCCGGGTCTCGGGTTGGACACACCTGTTCTAGGGGAATTAATGCGGGATTATTTATAATCCTAGTTGAAGCATGAAAATGAAACATTTTATTTTTAAAAATTAGGCTTAGAGAGAAAAGAAACCCTACACTTAAATTAAACATAAAATGTAGAAAAAGGACAAATTTTTATAGAAATAAGTAAATAGTATTATTATAATTAGGAATATTGCAGTGATCTTAAGAATAAAAATCTATTTTTGTAAGCGAATCGGATTAGCAATGAGCAACCAGTTTTATTAAACACATTACTTAAATATACTTTAAGTCTAAAAAGAAAATTAAAACAATTAAAAATTTAAAATAACAAAATTAAGTATAAAAATATTTAGAAAAAGAATTCATTAAATAATTTAAATAAAGAGTGTTTTTTTTTCGGGTATAGAAGTTTAAGTTGGCATTACTTTCCAAGATGTCGACCGAATTAACAGCTGTCAAGTGATTTATTCTCAGTTTGGTTTGGCAATTCATCAAAACGATCATCAAGCAAGGCGTAGATTCGTCGAATGGGCCCAAAACGAGATTGCCGTTGTTCCCGATTTTCATAAGCGAATTTTTGTTTAGCGATGAAGCGCACTTCTGGTTGAATGGCTACGTCAACAAACAAAACTGCCGCATTTGGAGTGAAGCTAATCCACAAGTGTATGTCGAAACACCGTTACATCCAGAAAAACTGACTGTTTGGCGCGCTTTATGGGCTGGTGGAATCATTGGTCCATACTTCTTCAAAAACGATGAAGGCCACAACGTTACAGTCAATGGTGATCGGTATAGAGCCATGATTACTAACTTTTTCATTCCTGAATTGAACAATCATGATGTCCAGGAGCTGGGGTTCCAAAAAGACGGTGCAACATGTCACACAGATCGTGCCACAATCGATTAATTGAAAGACACGTTTGGTGACCGCCTAATTTCACGTTTTGGACCTGTGAATTGGTCTCCAAGATCTTGTGATTTAACACCGCTAGACTATTTTCTGTGGGTCTATGTAAAGTCATTGGTCTATGCGGATAAGCCACAAACGCTTTACCATTTGGAAGACAACATTCGCCGTGTTATTGCCGATATACGGCCAAAAATGTTGGAAAAAGTCATCGAAAATTGGATGGCCAGATTGGACTATATCCAAGCCGGCCGTAGCAGTCATATGCCAGAAATCATATTTATAATGTAATGCCACAAGAGTATCTTTCGAATAAAAAAAATTCATGTCAATCGAATAATACATCGTTGTTTTATTGCAATTTAAATTTCTATACCTCTGAAAAAACACCCTTTACAAGAAAACAAAATATAATTAAGAAGACTTTCCTTGCAGCAACACCGGATATATTTGTACAAAACTCTCATACAATGAAAAAAGAGCTAGTATAAGCCAGAAATTATGTGATATAAATCTTCTGATTAAATCTCTTTTTAAAGGTTTTGACCTAGATTCCTCTCTTCCCAATCAACTACCTGTTATACTGTCTATCCCTTTGCTTAAATTAATTCATGGATAGAATTAAATATTGCTAAATTACAACCAAAATTCACAAAGCCGAATCGGGTCTTCTGAACAAAATTACCTATGATTTTTTAAGTGGGAATATTAATGTAGAGTTTTCAAGAGACAAATCAAAACCTTTAATTGATTTTGTAAAATAAAAATTCAATTTATTTACGTCAAATGATCCAGATGAAGCACGAGGAAGTATGGAACAACGCTTGACGGAGCTTTTTTTACAGATATTTAAATTAAATTTTGAATCTAAAGGATTCGTAACCTATTTCAGCTACCATAAACCTATTGTTTCCTTCTTAGAACACAATTAATTCCCAAATATGATTGTATATTTCGCACAAAAATATTACTTTATGAGTACAAACATATGAATGAATAATTTTATACGACAATACTAATATCACTTTGTTTTTATTTACCTATCTAAATCCTGAAATAACATTTCAAATTTGAAGTTATCACTTCAAACAAACATCCTTCAAATGCTGTAAAACTTGACTTTGGTTTTGAGTATCTAATTGCAGAGCCATAATTTTCTCCCATTAATAAAAATAGTTAGATTGGTAATTTAAATTTTCTTTTTAAAATATTACTGGTAGCAAAGCGATAAAAATTTACTATTCACATTTATATACTTTTAAAATTGGTCACACTAATTTTGAATCAACCGGTATTTAATCTATTTAATGGACAACTATTTCCATTTATACAACTAATTAATTTTTTTTTTCTTATCCACAATTCAGTTTCAGTTTCTTTTTGTTAAATACTGTTTAATTAAAATGGATTTCATACTTGCAAGAAATGTAAGTTTATAAGCAAGCAATAAGCAAATGTAAGACTCTTTAAAAACCAGTTGGTAGTTCTTTTTGGTTAATAACCCTCAGTATTATTTTTGAAAACGGTACGGTAATCTCGAAGCTTCATAAGTTTAGCGACTAAGTGTCTAATTTTTTAAGTTGAAAGGAAGTCGTTTCATGATATCCAATCTTTCATCAGAAAACATGAGCAGTTGTTAATATTTCTGGATCTGGTATTTGTATAGCTTCTGACCACTTTGTGATATAATCTGTAAAATGAAACATATATCAACTGCCCTTCTCAGTCACAGGTAATGATCTTAAGATATCGAGATGAATTCTCTCAAAAAGAACTCCTGCATTAATTATATTGTTGTATCAATTTTCAATTTCGTTTTATGCCCTTTTCGGTCACTTTAATCATAATAGTTCTTGCACCAGTTGACTACATTAACCTGGAATTTATTTCGGAAAAATCTTTCTGTATCAAAATGAAAAAAAGGTTTTCTAATACTGGAATGCCCTCTTCTAGCAATTTCCTAGATTTCTTTAAGGCAGTGCTTCTCAAACTTTCAATGTTTGCGACCCAATTTTTAATTATAATTTTCATCATGCCCCTTCTTCTATACAATAGCAATGTGTTGAATGCAATTATAATGCATTTTGACGCTAAAATTACAATAGGATCTTAATTATAAAACGTACAAATTATAAAATTTTGTATCAGTTACTTTTAAGTAATATATATTTCAAATAACTTACTTTTAAGTAATATGATAAGTATTATATAAAACTTTACTTTTTTCATTTTTAAATAGGAATACGTTGCAATAAATATGCAACACTTTTTTTTATTTTTTAGTATCTATTTTGTTTTGCTTACTTTTTCAATAAATTAAGAATTTTTTAAAATAATATTTTTACTTTCAACTTCTTGTTTTGCTTGCATTTATACATAATTATGTATTATTTAAATTTTAAAATTATTTATTAGTTATCTTGAAAAACTCTGCAGTTCATCAATAATATATATATATATATATATATATATATATATATATATATAACTCTGGAATTTTAAGCAAGTCATTTTTATTAAAGTGTAGAATCCTTTCCGTATTTTGGCAGTTTTCACATTATTTGAGGGGCACTAAATGATTTTCATTTGAATTCCTTAGCTTATTATCCTTACATATATATATATATATATATATATATATATATATATATATATATATATATATATATATATATATATATAGTATGATAAAATGAAAGTGAAATAGTTCTAAAACCTACAATACCAAGGAAGAAAGAAATTGGGGGTTCATGAGACACAACAATTGAAGATAAAGAAAAAGTCTATAGACTAAAATGGAGACCTAAAATGATTTCTAAGTCTGTCGCTAAATTAGGGTTAAGCTGCTTTATGGTAATATCTTCCTCGTACAGCAGAAAATTTCGATATAATAGAAAAAACAGATCCATGTTGAAAAGTTAAGCATATTTATAACATACGTGAATGATAAGCCAGACAGTAAAATAAAATAAAATTATGAAGAGAGAACAATAAGGATTCTCTCATGGAGAAGAATATTAAGAAAAAAATTATGGAAAAAAAACTAGCTTAAAAATTTCATGTAAAAATGCATACCATAAAGAGATATGAAGACGAAGCATCTTATGCAAGAATCGCGCGCTAAATGACATGTTAAAATAGAAGTGTTAACTCAAGAAGCCAAAAAAATAAATAAATAAAACAGTGGCGACCCCTAGATATTTATTTTGCATTTAAAATAAGCATACGATATTTTAAAGAATTTAAATATCTAAATTAAAAAAACAGTTAATATAACATAGAAATATGTTTAAAAATTAATTTACTTGGTTAGTTATACTCCAAGCAATTGCTACAGAATTTTTTTATAATTACTTTGTTTTAATACATTATCAGTGACTAAATCATTGTTTATTTTATAAAATTTAAGCTAATAATTCTAAATATTGATAGGTGTAGGTTGCAAAACCAGAATGACATTTTTATAATGTTAAAATTAAGAGTATCTTATATCAGAAATAATACTTAATAGCAAATTATTCTTAACGTTTAATTGAAGGTCCAAAAGTTAGCTGACTCATTATTGTAATTAGTTTTTAATAATTTTAAATAGTGGGGAAAATAATTAAAGCTAGGAACAAAGTCTACTATATTACAAAATATAATTAAATCATCTATGTATCTGAAAATGTAACAAGATTCGTAACTAATACTATAATTTTCATAAAAATAAAGTAAATATTGGCTAAGCAATTGTTACCTGGTCCCCCTTGTGGTAAACCTTTAATTTGCTGATAATAAGAGTTATTATGGAAAATATAAGTTTCATTTAATACTAGTTGAATAATAGAAATATATTTATCATATTTTATTATCTTATTCAAAGAATATTTGTTATAGGCTATTTTAAGAATTATAAACATGTCTCCTATATTTATGAAGTTAAACAAATCTTCAAAGTTATTGTTATGAATAGAAATATTTTTTTTACCTTGCATATACTTAATAAAATGTCTATACTATTCTTAGCAATAATAGAATTGTGTGTGTCTATTTTGTCAAATGTGGATTGAATAATATTTTGTTGCTTCTTGCTCGTATGTGTAATATAAATTTTTTAAACCAATTCGTTATAGTTCTAAATGTAATAGGATTTTTATGAAATTTTGGAGTTAGGAAAACCTGAAGGAATTTAATATCCGAAATACGTAAATTTAGTTTTTCATAAAAAGCATAGATTTTTCTGCATAAAAAATTCGGTATTGTTTGAATTAGATTTTTTAAAAACAGTATAGTTTGAAAACGTTTGTTTAGCATATTTGCATAAAGCAACTTGCAAATAATTGCATAATTTCTTGGAACTTTATGAATATAAACAGTAATGAAGTTCTTTTGTAGTTCTTTAATTTGATGCTTAATATTTTTGTAAATTATATCACTATCCGTTTTATAGTTAATTTTCAGTAATCCATTAAAAATTTTACATTAAAGTTATGTGACTACCTTCGGAGCACTTTTTTTGAAATACATAAATTTTCAACTAAATAAATACTTTTTGATTTGAAATGGGGCATAAAACTATGAATTCAAGTACAATTTGCACAAAATTAAGAAATAAATTTGGATATATTGGGAATTTTTAGTGAAAAATTTCAGTTACGGAAAGACTTGTATAGAAAATTCAAATTAATACATATGAATAATATTTATACAGTACATAAACAACATTTTTATCCATACTTGAAACTATAAGATTTCTAGTACTATTAAAAGGTTTTGAAATATGTCATTTTTTATGCAAGAACTCAATTTTTTACAAGAAACGAATGTTATTTTCTCACAAAAAGTGCAATAAAATACTTAATATATACACAGAAATTAGATAATAGTATAGACTGCAGATAAAACTAAATAAAACATTTTCTGAAAATTTCAATTCAATATCTTCAAAAGAAAACCATTTGTGAACTTTACCATGAAGCAAGAAATTGTAAAATATAGTTTCTCAGAAAATGCATTTAAAGATTTTAATAAAATGTAAAAATTTTTCTACTAATTGTAAATTTTTTAAATTCACCATATCTATAGGTCAAGATATCTTTAGCTTCATTTTTAACTAATTAGGTCTTTTTTTAACCTTTTGATGCTTTCTGGAGAGTTTTATATACTCTAACAATTGTCTTTTTTATTGAAATTTCGATGAAAACTTCCAGTTACACAAAACTCTAATAAATGTATTCAAATAATATTTATACAGTATGTGTATAACATCTTTATATGGATTAGAATTTAAAAGATTTGTAATACTCTTTTGAAAGTTTTTTAAACATTCCAAATTTTATGCAAAAGCACGATTTTTTAAAAAATAATGATTTTTTTTCAAAAAAAAGCAATCAAGTACATAAATATATAAACAGCGATTAGATTTTGATTCATACCATAAATAGAACTAAATAAAATATGTTTTGAAAACTTCTATTCAATATCGTAAAAATATTTTGTGTAGGGATCTACTTCCGGTTTTGTAAATTCCATTTTCGGTTTACTAATTATGCCATAACTTTGCTTCTAGAAATCGTAAACGTAAAAATAGTGTTTTTGGAATTTTAAATGTTTGCGTTGTAAAATAAAACAAAATAAATTTCGAAACTTTTCACAAAATGGCGAATTTTCGATAGTCATATACCTTAAATTCATTGAAAGCTACAATAGTATAACTGTATTTAATGCATTGCTTCTCAAACTTTCAATACTTGCGACTCTATTTTCAATCATAAACTTTATCGCACCCCCTCCTTATAATAACACTGTATTGAATTCAATAATAATATTTTTGACGTAAGACTACAATACGATTTTAATTGTAAGCCGTTCACATTATCAGGATAAGTATAAGATTTGGTATATAATTATGTATATAACAAGCCCATGGGATTATCTGGTAATAATTAGTTTTGTTCTTGTATTGATAAATTAGTTATCAAATATATTGTGCAGTACTGATGCATTTCTAAGTGTATTATATCTGTGGCAATGTGTATATTACATTTATTGTTTTAGAATGTATTTTGTTTTTCTTCCTTTCAGTGTAAATTTGTAATTTGTTTAAATCTTTTGTTTTCCACTTTTCGATATGCTCACCGCCCCCTCTTAAAGCTATCATGCCCCACAGTTTGAGAAACGCTGATTTAATGGCTAATTTTGTAATGAATTTTCTAATATGCTTAGAAATTTTTTTTTAATAGCATATGTATTATTAGAAATCATTAATCTATAACTAGTACCTTTGGACATTATTTCTCTGAGAGTATTATCTTAAACAATACTTATAAATTACCTATTACAACATATTTGTGAGATCGTTTATAAAATCGGAATAATCTTTACAATCACAACAATATTATTCTTATTTTGAAAATCATTAATATTATTGAAATTTAAAATTGGGCTACCAATGTTTTTATTACATTTAAAAGCCTTCTTAATGCGAACGTTATTTATAGGTAAGAAATGTACATATTTATTAAATGTTTTTGAAAAATTAATATTATTATATGATTTATTCATGAAAAAAAATATGATACAATACTCAGAAGAACTATTTACTATATATTTATCTACAATATTGAATTTATGAACAAGAAAATTAATAATATCCTTAATTATATGTGTAGCATGGCAGTCTTGAAAACCATTCTTTTTTGTGATATCTTAGTATAACTTATTTCTTTTTTGTTTAAACCGTATAAGAAATATTTAATTTGTTTAGTACTAAATGATTTTCCAAAGTTGCTACATAAATCATTAATTTTAAAAACTACCTCTACTGGTAGTTTACAAGTTCTTTTCTTCCTATTTCATCTTTTTATTCGCTTAACTTTTATTACATTATCACTATTATAAAAATATTTCTTGTCATTTTGTTGAATGCTAATTAGAACTTTTCTCCAAAGTATAAGGCATTCAAACCAAATGGATATACAGTGTTATAATATTTAATGAAGTGGTTTTTCAACCACAGTCCATTTTTAAGGTGTCTGACTAGTGCAAAATCGTAAATTTTGATGAAAATGAGGATTTTTTTTACTTTATATTTTATATAGCTGAATTGTTTGCTTTCTAAAAACACGTTACTTTTGTTTGTACTTCAATTATTTACGAAGTTAAAAAAGTTTTTATGTCAAGAGCGAGCAGCAAAAACGAACCTGAAGTTAGGTATCGAAACCGGAAGTGTTTGCATTTTAATACTTTTTATTTACACTTTTTTGGTGTTTATCGAATTTATTTAAAAAATATTAACTTAGGTAAGGTAATGACGAGACATGATGATAGTTTAAAAAAAATATTTTATCAGTTTTAAGTGAAAATTGGCAAATAAATTCGTAAAATGTTTTTCATTTTCCGATTATCTTATACCCTTGCTTCTCGATATTTTGTTTCATATTTAATTTTATTTTATATATTTGATAGAAATCTTTGTTCTTAAAGACAAAATATTAATTAATTATGCCTAAAGAAAGGTCTGTAAGGGCTAAGGAATACGCTTCTTCATTGGTGCTAGCAGTAAGGTGAGTTTTGATACAGAGCTAATCCCAATAATACTTAGTTAGTTCGTGACAAAAAGTTGAAATATATTAAAAAAATGTTTTGAAATTTACTCAGAAAGCCTTTTTAAGTAACATTTTTTGGAGTATTTTACATAAAGATACAATTATTATAAACTTGAAACATTTCTCATAAGTTCATTATTAACGTTAATTTCTTTTAATTTGTAATATACAGGTTTATTATCATTATATACACACACACACACACACACACACACACACATATATATATATATATATATATATATATATATATATATATATATATATATATATATATATATATATATATATAATTAGAAATGCAAATACTTCCATTCCTACGATCTTGTACATGTATTTGTAAAATTTTATCTGGAGCGCTTTTTAACTTCTGTAGGTCACCCCTTAGAATATAGAAATTTTTCGCGGAAAAAAAACCTGCATAGAAAACAAAATTACTAAGGATGAAAAAAAGTCAAAGTGTATTCATATGGAGGTTTTAAAAGCTGTTCTTTATATGCTTTTCATTATAATTTTTTATAACCTTTGTGATAAGCAATATTTTTTAAAAGAAATTTTTGGGAATATTTACTGACAAAATAACACACATTAATATATTTTATATTACTTATTTCTTAAGCTCTAAGATACTTAGTGGGAATATATACCTGTTTTTACATATAAAATATTTTTTGACGTAATAAAGTTTTTCTAGTGTGCTTTTTATATTTTTGATTTGTATTTAAGAAAACTATGCATTTAGACGTTAAGAAAAACTTTTTTGACTATAAAATTGGTAACAAAATTTAAAAAAAGAATTTGCAGCAAATATATAATACTGATATGGGATTATAAAAGGTTTATTCTTTTGATATAAAGATGTTTTAGTTGTTTTAGCAGTGTAATTTTTTAAGATTTAGATTTTAAATCTTTAAATGCGTTTTTCACCGAAACATATTTTTCCATATTTTATTGCATGGCAAGCATGATATCTCAAAAAGTCCTTGAGACAATTGCATGAAATTTAGCATCATTGTTTATTATTATAGTATTTATGTTGTGCGCTAGAGAAGACGAAGAAACAATATATTTATTTTTTTTATGATTGTTTTTCTTTCAGATAAATGCAAACTTTTTTGAAAAATTTTCCTTTTGTGCACTTTTTGACCCGTTATTTTGTGAAAAATTGAAATTATTCAAAGATGATAGATCAAAACATAGGTAAACGCTTTTTGAATAAAATTCGAAGAGCTTTTTTTATCTTATGCATTAGAATTTATTTTACAGTGTTTGCCGTGATGTGCAAAAAATGTCTAATTAATTTTAACCTAAAATTGTCAATTTTCATACAAAAATATATTGAAATTTATTTTTTCTTTGTCAATTTTATAAGTTTTCAGTTATAATCAAACAAAAAATGAGTTTAAAAATGAACTTTCAGCATTATTTCAAAAAAATGTTCCCTCAACTAGTCAGGCACCTTAATATGTGGGTGTGGTATTTTCAAAACCATGTAGATAAAAGTGCGTAAGTTCAATTTTATTAAAATTGATACTATGTTCGTAATTTTTGGTATTTGATCCATGAAGGTTTATACAGATATTTATATCATTATATGTTTGGTCAATATATTTAAAATTACAAATTTTACAATTCAACATAGAAATACATTTGAAGGGTTACATAAGAAAAATTTGCATGTATTATCATATTGCTCTATAATTGACATTGGACATATATTGCATCTTCTATTATTGCAATTATTATAACGAAAATAATTTGTGTTTTGATATTGCATAGTATCAAAATAATAATTTTTATTGCGGAAATTTATTTAATAATGTAAGTTTAATCGTAGGTATATATTTATGATTATAATTATTCTGAGAATTTTTTGCTAACATAATTATAATTAGAAAATTTGTTATGCCTAATAAAAAACTGTATTCCAGGATGTTCTAGTCCTATATATACATATATATGTATATATATATATATATATATATATATATATATATATATATATATATATATATATATATATATATATATATATATGGCAGGCAACGAGCCAGAATCAGACTTAATTATAAAAAGGAATTTTATTCAATCAATTCTCGACAAGTATGACTCTCAGAGGCAGATAGAGAAAAGAAGGCCTCAGCAAAATCTAAGTGATTTATCAATTACAGCAGCTGTGTGAAGTATCTCGTATTTTATATGTACTTAAAAAATAATGCTGACTTATAGAGCTATTGAATATAATGATCTGTGATCAGAAATGTTTAGTGGTTAGGCCATATGTTTTGGATAAATAATTGGATGATTAATTTAATACTTGAAGATGTAATGAAAAATAAAAATTAAGTGCTATATAGAGAATTTAATTTTAAATCTAACTTAATTATCTTTATATTTGTCCCCAATTTTAAGAGGGTGTCACGAGCGGGATTTTTTCTCTCTGTACAAACTTGATGAACTTTCAAAATGTACCGAACAATACATAAAATTATTTCGAAACACATATTACACACAGAAGAAATATTTAAGTAATAGGAATACTAAAATCAAAAAGGAAAAAATTATACGAAACTATAACAACAAACATGATAATGACACTTACAAAATATTAATTGATAAAAATGAAATTCCATACACATAAATGAACATTAGCTTTTTCAAATCTATCCAATTTCCAGAATAAGAGCTCACGATTCCTCTTATTGTTTCATAATATTAGATTCGTGTTATAGCTAGCAGATAATGCATTCAATTTCTTTTTATATTGGAAAATTATAGCACATGAAACAATAAGATAGTAGATATAAAAATACATGGTATCATACAAATATTAGGATAATAGTTTTGTATAAAAATGTACTCTGGCGCCATTATAGTAAAATCTAATATTGTTACACAAACTTTTGCACGTATGAAACACATTTTTAAAAACATAAAAATATAGACACTAAAAAATGAAATAATTAATAATGGGAAAACAGTGTACACAACAACTTATAATATACACTATTTAACACAATAAATAATATTTTATTTTATATGCGTTCTAAAATATAAGAATTTAAAAATATAAGATTTATAAGAATATAAGAATTATAAGAATAAAGGAATATAAGAGCTATTTTTTTATAAATTTTGAGTCGGAAAAGTGGATTCCTTCTAGAAATAAGTCTACCATCACCTTCAGTATTTTCGTTTCAACGAAGACTACAACTTAATGAAACAAAATTTTCACAATATTCACTTTTTCTTAACAATATCACATAAAATATTTTGAATCTCTCTGTAACTTTTTAAGTGTATTCATTGCATATACATATTCTTCTTTTTCTTACACCTCACAATCACTAATATAAAATGCATCCTACTTTTATAACACATCTCTAAGAGAAATCTGCGTGTTCAAATCACAGAAACTTAGGTATGCTTATATGAAAACAATAAGAAGTTTACAAATCAAATTAAACACGTTTGTCATTTTATGAGCAGTCAGTAGGATAAAAACATTTGAAAATAGATTTTGAGTTTTGACATTTCAAAAATCTCCAAACCATTACCTTTTAAATGATGTAACATACAAGCCATTAAATGAGTTTGAAGTATTTTAAAATGACTTTTAAAAAATAATCAGCCGTGCCGGTAAAGCTCAATTTGACAAATTAAGTGTAAATATTGACATTTTAAATTTTAAAACTTGCAAAGCCTCCACAAAATATCATTTAATCATACACAATTAACTGTAGATTTAATGAAACTTAGCTGCAGCTTTAACTGTTATTTTGCTTACGTCCTTTTGAAGCCAAGTTTGTAAAAATGATGAAAATATTTACTTTAAATTGAAATTTAGTATCTGGACAAAAAAATTTTGTAGTGTAAATAGAATCAAATAGTGAAATTTCTCCTTTCGAAATTTGTATACTTCTAAATACTTAACTTGTTTGTGATAATTCTGTTGAGAGCGTTCTTTTTGAAAAAATAATAATAAAGTAATTTCAATAGCTTGAAAATGAGATTATGCCAGAAATGAGAATGCCCTTATTGAAACCAATATAGATACTGAACAGGCAATAGTTGTTAAAATATTGCATATGTAAAACATCTGCTTTTAATCTAAACAATAGTAAAATACTTTTCAAACCCTTCATTAAATCAATAGAAATTGAAGGGAACCAGGAATCTTATCATTCATTACCTTGCATAAGGGGGTCACTTCACGAAAATCGATGCCAAAATCGATTTTTCAATTTCGATTGAAAAATAAAAGTCAACCGTTTCTCTTTCTGATACAGTTTATATTTTTGTTCTAGCTGAATTAGAAGTATTTTTTAATATATTTTTTAAAAAGTTGCTTACGTCTGTCAAATCCCAAAACAGCTAATTGCCACGCCCCTTTCAAATCAAAACAAAAGACACATTTTACTTTTTAGCCTCGTCAAATAACTTAAATTGATTAAAAGTATTTATTTTGATCGGTAAATCAACTAGGAAAGAAGTGAAGTGAATAATTGTAGCTGTTTGCTTACTTCTCGGTAACTCACGTGCTGCTTTTTATCGTTGAATATAACAAATTTTTTTCAGTTTTCATCAGATAAAAATTCACAATATCTGATTAATATGCCTCGGTTTTGCAACAAAACTTTTAAAAGAAGAAAATTTGGCTCAAATAAAGATTCTTCAGCTTCTGAGGATTTGAAAAAAGGACAAGAACAACCTGCAAGTATTTATATTAAGAATTCATCATCAAAATCAAAATTAGGTAAGTTTAATGATGAGTATGTTTCATTTTTAGATTCATCTGATAACTTTTGTGAAATAATTGACATTCCGCTGTTTTCTAGTGTTTTGAAACAACATGTATTATGTGTAAAATGTAAAAAAACAAGGTATTGACATTAAGTTTGGTCGCCAAATTCAGGGTTTGGCTACAGAATTGTTAATATGTTGTGAATTTTGTAGTCTTATTTAACCACTTCTCAATACCAGGTGTACTAACACTGTGGTTAATAAAAAAGATACAAAAATGTATGAAGTGAATACTAGACTTGCTTATGCTATGAGGTCAGTTGGAAAAGGAGAAGCAGCTGCGAAAGTATTTTGTGGAGTTATGAATTTGCCACCTCCACCAAAGCGGTTTTACGAGTCTTTGCATGCATTAAATAATGCAACAGAAAAAGTAGCAAAAGTGTCTATGGCATTAGCTGCTGCCTAAACACTATCATTTAATAATGGTAACCCAAATGTTCCTGTGGCTATAGATGGTACCTGGCAAAAAAGGGGCCATACTTCTCTCAATGGTGTTGTTACAGCAGTTAGTGTGGACACTGGGAAAGTTGTTGATGCTGAAATATTATCGAGGAAATGCTCATGTCATTTTAACGGCAACTTACATAGTGATGAGTGTTCGGCCAATTACTTTAGAAATAGTGGGGGAATGGAAGTTGAAGATGCACTTCGTATCTTCAATCGCTCAGAGGTACTACACAATTTGAGATATACGCAATATTTGGGTGATGGGGATTCTAAAGCGTACAAAGCAGTTTTAGAATCTAAACCTTATAAAGATGTCAACATTGAAATATTAGAATGAATGGTTCATGTAGAGAAAAGGATGGGTACACGACTCAGGGCATTAAAATTAAAATTAAAAGGCAAAAAGCTCGAAGACAAAAAAATCTCTAGGAGGCCGTAATAGATTGACTGATGCAGAAATAGACAAATTGCAAAGATGCTATGGTTTGGCTATTCGAAACAACTCGGGAAATTTGTCAGCCATGAAACAAGCTATTTGGGCTATATTTTTTCATAAAATCTCAACAGATTTGAATCCACAACATGGTTTATGTCCCTTGGGAGATGATTCGTGGTGTGGATATAATAGGTCCAAACTGAAAGGTGATACATATAAACATAAGCATAATTTACCAATTGCAATTATGCATTGCATAAAAAAAGTATTTAGACATCTTTTAAGCCCTGAACTTCTGTCTAGATGTTTGCACGGTAAGACACAAAATTGAAATGACAGTTTAAATATTGTTATATGGTTCATAATTCCAAAAACTGTTTTTGTACAATTGGGAACTTTAAAAACCGGGGTATATGAATCTATATCTATATATAATCAAGGCTTAATTACCAAATTAAAAGTTTTAGATTTATTAAATATTCAACCTGGATTTTATACATGTCGAGCATTGCAAGAAGCAGATCATGCACGCATAAGGAAAGCGGAAAAGGCAATTTCACGAAGAACCAAAGAAGCTAGAATAAAAAACAGACAGATAAAATGTAGACAAGAGGATGATCTTGCAGATGATCCGAGCAATCCAAGTTATGGTTCTGGTATGTATTAATTAAAGGTATGATGTTTTTACTTTAAATTACTATTTCTCAAAAGTGTAAATTTCAACACAAAAGGAACATTTTTGAAAAAACTACTCATTTAATAGTTTTGAAATTTTGCACATATATTAATATTATACAAATAATTATTTTAATGAGAGATTTTGTCAAAAAAATTATTCAAAAAAAGGTTATGGATTGAAATGTACAAGAATTTCCAGCGTTTGAAAATTTTTGACGTGTTACTCCACATATGATTTTTTTTAAAAAAATCTAATCAAAAATTTTAAAAAAAGCTCCTATTAAAATAAAGAAAATAGTGCAATAAATGTACAAAAAAAAATCAGGATTGTACAAGTGGTCAAGTTTTCAAAAATGTTCCTTACGCTTGATAATTTTTAACATTGCGGAGATAGGGACAGATCATGCACATATAAGGAAAACGGAAAAGGCAATTTCACAAAGAACCAAAGAAGCTAGAATTAAAAACAGACAGTTAAAATGTAGGCAAGAAGATGATCTTGGAGATGATCCAAGCAATCCAAGTTATGGCTCTGGAATGTATTAGTTAAAGGTAAGTTTTTACTTTAAATCACTATTTCTCAAAAGTGTAAATTTCAACACAAAAGGAACATTTTTGAAAAAACTACTCATTTAATAGTTTTCAAATTTTGCACATATATTAATATTATACAAATAAGTATTTTAATGAGATCTTTTGTCAAAAAAATTATTCAAAAAAAAGTTATGGATTGAAATGTACAAGAATTTCCAGCGTTTTAAAATTTTTGACGTGTTACTCCACATATGATTTTTTAAAAAAAAACTAATCAAAATTTTTAAAAAAGCTCTCATTAAAATAACGAAAATAGTGCAATAAATGTACCCAAAAAAATTCATGACTGTACAACTGGTCAATTTTTCAAAAATGTTCCTTACACTTGGTCATTTTTAACAATATGGAGATAGGGAAAATGCTGCGTGAAGTGACCCCCATAATAAAATTATAGGATACAATTTCATTTTTTTGATAAGGTAAGATTTTTTTTATAAACATTTCGGCTGTCTAAAATCTATATTTTTAAAAATGTGTAAATGTACAGTATGTGCATTTACTCTATGTTTTTAAATGCAATTGTGTATACTGAAATGACATTTTTGAAATATTCTTAAAATATTCAAATTGAAAGCAGATACAACAAAAAGCAACATTTTTCAAAAATTCGTAATATTAATCATCGGTGAACTAACAGAATGTCTTTGAAAAAACTATTTAATATATATTTTAAAAAATTTCACTTCAGTATAAATATAAATGTCTAATTGATATACAATAAAAAATTGAGTATTTATATTAATAGTTTCCGAGAAAAAGGTATGAGATGACACATCAAATGTGATTGTTGTCTTTGAGAGAAGCTTGTAACATACATAAAAATACATAAATTTCATGTTTAAAAACATAAAAATAGTTTTATTTTGGCTGTTTTAGAAATCGTTTGTCCAGTTTAGAGTAATTTTTGTCTGTCTGCAACAACAAAACTTTATGATAACTTTCAAAATCCCAACGAAAACTTTCAAAATGTCGTATAATCAGGTGTTTTTTAAATACCATATCAAATTCATACAAAAACAATATTGCAACATTTTCACATTATATTTATGTTACTTTATGCTCAAATTTGATATCTGTAAAGCATGAAAGCTACTAATTCTTCAAAAATCGATACAAAATTGAGAAAATTGATGTAATACTAGAAATTATCTCGTTCAAAAAATCTGAAAAATGCTATTCAGGGAAATTTAAGATTTTTTAGTTTTACTATTGTATGCAAAATAAATTGCAAAGATGCTAATATTCAATAAAATGGAACAAATACATGTTGTATTTCTTTATTTTTGTGATTAAGTGGCACTTTATAGTGAAAACTCAATTTTCTCAAAAATGATGTTTTTAAAACTTTATTCATGTTTTTCTCAGAATATAATGCATGAATGTTATGAATTTTTTCTCCTTATGTTACTGATATATAACTTTATATATACTAATGCAAGTTTTTGGTGGATTTTCCCAAAATATATCACGGGAGTCCATATATAGTGACAAAAAATGTCATTTTTTTATAAATTTAATAGGGCTATTTTTATCTTACATGTTTTTGAGAAAACTAAATAATATATTTTAAATATTTCACTTTATTGAAAATATTAATGTTTATTTATTGTTCAGACAAGTTTGTAAGCTTTAACCCTCCAAGCGGTTAGCACGGAAAATCCGTCATTGTAAAGATACTTCAAAAATGCACTGCACGGGTTTTTTTGCCTTCAAGTAACATTTTCAAAAGCGAATTAGCCGTACTTTTCTAAAAACCGGCCCCCCTTTTAAGGGCTTAACATCTTGAAAGATAATTAGGGACGGTGGAAGCAACACAGCAGGACACTGATAGGAAGTTTTATGGCTCGCGGGGAACCCAACCCCGTGTATTGACCCTGGAGCAATCGTAAAAAATCGGGGGGAAATTTCTTTACACCCCAGGAAGTGTTTGTTTGTTAGTTGTATTTTAAAAGTTTTGAAAAGTCCCAACGCATAAGTAAAATATGTTACAATTCCCTTTTGGTTTCATATTAATTTGAAACTGTAACAAGTTGGGGCGTGTGAGGGCAATCTGCTATTTTATATAGTTAGACAAATTATCTTTTTTAAAGTATATTCTTTCGCTTCATTTTTCTTATCTGAATCAATGCTTTCAGTTTTTGAAACATGATTATTTCATTATAAGATGCCAAAAAAAATTAACCCTCTAACTGGATACCTTCCTCCTGAAAAGTTATTCCGAAAACGTTTTACTCTTATATTGCTATTCCCTTCCAAAATGCAACAGACTGCAATTCTTTCCCCCTTTTAAAACTTCGGAGGTCGAAAGGGGACAACTTCATGACTAAGTTCAGCGTCTTTAATCAGTAAGAACCAGGATAGCAATCGTTTACAGCTAGCTGTTGTTGCCTTGGGAAATCTTGTATGAAAACCGTAGTTCCATTCTGTCGTTTTCGCCATAGATTCAGTCACAGTAAAATTAAATTAAAATGCAGGGTAAAAAAAAAACATGAAATAAATGGCGTGTTAAAAGTTGAAAAATAGTTATATTTTCTTCAAACAAAACTTATTTTTCTGTCATTTTTTTAAAAATTAAAAAAAAATATTTTGGTATTGATATTTGAACTAGAAAAAAGCATCCTGTCTTCATTTTTGAATATGAGAGTAAGAAAACGCGCTCACTTTCCTGTTTTTAAAAAAAAGTTATGAGGTAAAAAGAATAAAGGCCCTATCTTTTTTTTTAAACAAAAAGACAATTAATGGTGCATATATTTATGAAATAAAAAATATATTTCTCTATTCAATTATATTTTTTATTTAGAATAACATAAAAATGATTTCAATATACTTTTAATTTATTTAAATTTAAATCACATAAATGATATTTTTATGTTAACTGAATATTTTTCGGAAAAAATCTAAATTTTCATTCCTAGTGCTCTCCTTTTCGAACTCCTTGTATTAAATAAAAATATCTTTTCTACATCGGCATTTGTGATGGACATAACACACATTCAGTCAATAATTTTTAATTTTAATGGGGGATATACTTCTTCAAATGCGCATGACAGTACTTCTAACCATTTTCTACTCAAGTTAATTTTCTTATCTGTCTAATTCTTTTATTACAAGAAAAAATATCACACATCGATAACTACATTTTCACACAATTCAGTCATTACAAATTCTATTGTGAGAAAAGTTCTCCCTAATTAATTTGTCTTTCAAAACAGAACACTTAAAACAATTTTGTTCAGTGAAGTTAACCGACAGTTTCACAATGTATTCATATCAAATTTTAAAAACAAATTTAACACTTGGAAATGTATCCTGTATTAAATTTTTCAGTATACACAAATATTTCCTCCTGTAGGGAAGATATAGTATGAGAAGTGGTGTGGGGTTGTGAAAGAATGTTTTCGTACGTGTAGACTATTTTTGAAAATTTAAATATCACTGAAGCTGATCATATAACTGCAAATGAGCCTTATTTTAATGTGCGCTGGTATCAAAGTAAAACAATTTACAATATTAAACAGCCTATAGGTTTATACTAAATATCAAACTATTCGCAAAATAATGGCTTATAACTTCTATACAAATTGTAAAGAAACTGAAATATAAATATATCTTAATGCAGTCAAAAATATTCATAATATGTAAGTATCCTATTTCTCCACTTATTTCTGTACATTTTACAAACTGTAGCTGAATGCAATTTTTTATATTTATAAACGAGGCATAACAGCTCACACAGTCGTAAAAATGTCTTTATCATTTTTAAATATACTACTATAAAACGAATATGGATTGTAAGATAAGTTGTAAAATCCTAAGAGGAGCTAAGAACATGTAGATAGATAGAACATGTAGAACCTTTAGAGGAGCTAAAAACATGTAATTTTGGATTGATCAAATTTTTAATATAATACAGAAATATGCATGTTATTAAGCAAATACATTTGAAAAATCAAACTTCCATCTGAAATAAACGTAATTGAAAGAAAAATGTTTAATTGCAAATGAGTGGAAATACATGTTTATCTAAGGGGTATCCCCAAAGTGAGGTAAGCCTCAAACTTAAGACTCAAACTCAGTGGCACAACAATCCATGAGGGCCAGGAACTACTGTGCCCATCATAATACACGTGACCATTGGACGCTGAGATGCATGAACAGATGTCCCGATTTGGTGGTCTGTCTGAACAGAGACCTTCAGTGATTAAGACCCGAAGCAAGCTTGGTACTCATTTATCGACCCAATGTAGCGGGGGTGAAAGGCAGAGTCGACCTTGCGCAGCCCGTTAACAAAACCTCAGACCTGTGGTGGGGAAGCACTATACACTACCACTCGATCCTATTCAGTGAAAAATAAAATTTAATGTTAGAATCTTATATAAATCCCTAATGAATGAGAGATTCCAAACTTTTTTTCCATGTAAACTGTTTAAACGGAAATGGTTAATTATGAACTTTTCACAAGTTGCACGGATTAAAATTAACCGTTATAGTTTACATAAATTTTTAAGGGTGCAAAATGTATATTTCGGCTGCACGAATTAATTTTAAAAGGAATACGGTTACGAAAAAGTAGTACAAATCTATCTAAAGTAGGGTTGGTTACCTTACATATTGTCAAACACAACAATGCATTGGAAGCCAATTCCACAATTCGTTGTTATAAAAATGTATGAAAATTAAGAGATTTATTTTTGCATTTGTAATTTATATATGTATAATTTTTCCTGGGTACTTTAAAAGCTATGCGGCATCCATCAAAACCGCGGTACTCTCTCTGTTTTTCCAGTTAGCCCCTGACTAAGCCGGCTCTGCCATAGTAGGTGAAAATGCCGGATTTTGTTTGTCAAGATAATTTTATAGCAGACTGCATTTTTCATGTATTTTAGATGGTCGTTTTATATTTTCTACATCAATATCTTAATGTCTGAATTTAAAATTACATAAAATTCTTGACATTCGCATCAATGACCATGATAATTTTTATTAGTATATGAATGTGTCATCAAACGATTACATGACTAATATTAACATATTATTTTAACCATTTAATTAATATTAAGTATAACATAACGCAGACAAATTTTCTGAACTTTAAAATAAATATTTCGAAAACTACTTCAGATATACTCAAAATTTTACTTTCCTACGCTTTAGCTTCTCAGTTTTGCATCTATGTAAGAATTTATATATTGTAAATGTATATTCATCAATTTTTTAGTATTTTTTTTTTTTTGCTCTTAGCATGCAGTTTTCAACTGAATTGCATGAAATCTTCGAAAAATATTTAAAGATACCAAAGAAGCTATATAATAAAATTTGAAATTTTTATTATACTCAAACAATTGCTAAAACTTATGGTAAATAATTTTTAGCTGCGCGATGCATTTTTTTCGAAATTTCAAATGGAATTTCTAACATAAAATTTCTAGCTTTATACCGTCGAGATTTCAAAAAATATCCAGATTTTAATTACTTATTCAATTAGCCTTTAAAAAAGATAAATGTTGAGGTATATTTTGTATAAATAGACATTTTTGAACAATAATTCGAATGTTTTTGAATAGCTCGAATTTAAAATTGATTTTTATGTTTATTTATATGCAAAAATGTCTACTGTAAATGTTTTCGTATATTTTTGATTACCATTTATTCAAACATTCAAGTTATAAAAAAAAATGTGTGTAAATCTTCATTCATGTTGTCTGAAGTTCAAGCACTTAAAATTCAAATATAATTCGGTGTATTTTAACAATATGTAACTAGGCACTGTACTTAAACTTCCATGAACACTTGGGCTTTGAAATCTAAAAAAAAAACTAATAAATCTTAATTAGTTTTTTTTTCGTTATTATTTTTATCAAAGTGTAAGAAAATGTTTCAAATGATTTGATGAAGTTTAAATTTATTCATTTTTAGTGGTTGGAAAATTGAAAAGGTTTCAAATTTTAAAGAGTTTAGTGTTTTAATAATTTTTTCGGTATCTTATAATAAAATAATCATGTTTCAAAAACTGAAAGCTTTGATTAAATTAACAAAAATGAAACGAAATAATATACTTAAAAAAAGATATAATTTGTCTAACTATATAAAATAGCAGATTACTGTGACACGCCCCAACTTGTTACAGTTTCAAATTAATATGAAACCACAAAAAGGGAATTGTAACATATTTTACTTATGCGTTGGGACTTTTCAAAACTTTTAAAATACGAGGTAACAAGTAAACACTTCCTGAGGTCTAAAGAAATTTCTCCCCGATTTTTTACGATTGGGGGGTCAAAACACGGGGTTCCCTGCGAGCCATAAAACTCCTGCTGTGTTGCTTCCTCCGTACCCAATTATTTTTCAAGATGTTAAACCTTAAAAGGGAAAAGGATTTCAGAAAAGTGCGGCTAATCCGCTTTTGAGAACGTTACTTATAGGCAGAAAAATCCGTGCAGTGCTTTTTCGAAGCATCTTTACACTGACGGAATTTTCCGTGCTATTCGGTTAGAGGGTTAATAAAGCATCAAACACTTTAAAATTTGAAATTTTTCAACTTTCCAACCACTAAAAATGAATAAATTTAAACTTCATCAAATCATTTGAAACATTGTCTTACACTTTGATAAAAATAATAACGAAAAAAAAACTAATTAAGATTTATTCCTTTTTTTTTTAGATTTCAAACCCAAGTGTTCAGGGAAGTTTAAGAACAGTGCCTAGTTATATATTGTTAAAATACACCGAATTATATTTGAATTTTGAGTGCTTGAACTTCAGTTTACATCAAAGACAACATGAATGAAGATTTTCCCACATTTTTTTATAACTTGAATGTTTGAATAAATGGTAATCAAAAATAAACGGAAACATTTACAGTAGACATTTATGCATATAAAAAAAGATAAAAATCAATTTTAAATTCGAGATATTCAAAAACATTCGAATTATTCTTCAAAAATATCTATTTATGCAAAATACCTCAACATTTATCTTTTTTAAAGGTTAACTGAATAAGTAATTAAAATCTGGATATTTTTTGAAATCTCGACCCTATAAAGTTAAATATTTTATGTTAGAAATTCCATTTGAAATTTCGAAAAAAAATGTATCGTGCAGTTAAAAATTATTTACCATAAGTTCTAGCAACTCTTTGAGTATAATATAAATTTCCCATTTTTTTATTATATAGCTTCTTTGGTATTTTTTAATATATTTCGAAGATTTCATACAATTCAGTTGAAAACTGCATGCTAAGAGCAAAAAATATATTAACAAAATTGACGAATATACAATAAAGTTTTACATAGAAGCAAAACTGAGAAGCTAAAGAGTAGGAATGAAATATTTTGAGTATATCTGAAGTAGTTTTCGAAATATTTCTTTTAAAATTCATAAAATTTGTGTTCGGTATATTTAACTTAATATTAATTAAATGGTTAAAATAATATTTTAATAATAGTCATGTAATCGTTTGATGACACATTCATATACTAATAAAAAATATAATGGTCATTGATGCGAATGTCAATAATTTTATGTAATTTTAAATTCAGACATTAAGATATTGATGTAGAAAATATAAAACGACCATCTAAAATACATGTAAAATGCAGTCTGCTATAAAATGATCTTGACAAACAAAATATGGCATTTTCACTTACTATGGCAGAGCCGGCTTAGTCAGGAGCGATCTGGAAAAACAGAGAGGGAACCGCGGTTTTGAAGGATGCCGCTCTAGCTTTAACATCTCTCAGGAGAAAAAATTATAAATTACAAATGCAAAAACTAAGTCTTGTAATTTTCCATACATTATTATAACATCAAATTGTGGAATTGGCTCCCAATACTTTGATTGTGTTTGACAATATCTAAGGTAACCAACTATACTTTAGATATATTTGCACTACTTTTTCGTAAACGTATTCCTTTTAAAAGTAATTCGTGCAGCCAAAATACACTTTTTGCACTCTTAAAAATTTATGTAAACTATAACAGTTCATTTTAATTTATGCAACTTGTGAAATGTTCATAATTATCCATTTCCGTCTAAACAGTTTACATGAAAAAAACAAGTTTGGACTCCTTCATTCATTAGGGATTTATATAAGATTCTAACATTAAATTTTATTTTTCACCGAATAGGATTGAGTGAAAGTGTATAGTGCTTCCACAACACAGGTCTGGGGTTCTATTAACGGGCTGCGCAAGGTCGACTCTGCCTTTCATCCCCGCTACATTGTGTCGATAAATGAGTACCGAGCTTGCTTGGGGTCTTAAACACTGAAGGTCTCTTCCGACAGACCACCAAATCGGGACAACTGTTCATGCACCTCAGCGCCCAATGGTCACGTGTATTATGATGGGCACAGTAGTTCCTGGCCCTCATGGATTGTTGTGCCACTGAGTTTGAGTCTTAAGTTTGAGGATTGCCTTACTTTGGGGATACCCCTTAGATAAACTTGTATTTCCACTCATTTTGTAATTAAACATTTTTCTTTCAATTACGTTTATTAAAGAAGGAAGTTTGATTTTTCAAATGTATTTGCTTAATAACATGTATATTTGTGTATTATATTAAAATTTTGATCAAAACAAAATTACATGTTTTTTGCTCCTTTAAAAGCGTTTAGGATTTTAGAACTGATCTTACAATCTAATATTTTTGACTACAGTAAGATATATTTATATTTCAGTTTCTTTACAATTTGAATAGAAGTTGTAAACCATTTTGCGAATAGTTTGATATTCAATATAAACCGATAGGCTGTTTAATATTGTAAAGTGTTTTATTTTGATACCAGCACACATTAAAATAAGGCTCATTTGCAGTTATATGATCAGCTTTAGTGATATTTAAATTTTAAAAAATAGTCTACATGTGTGAAAACATTCTTTCAAAACCACACACCACATCTCATACTATGTCTTCCATACAGCAGGAAATATTTGTGTATACTCAAAAAATTTAATACAGGATACATTTAAAAATGTTAACATTGTTTTAAAAATTTGGTACGGATACACTGTGGAACTGTCGGTTAACTTCACTGAACAAAATTGTTTTAAGTGTACTGTTTTGAAAGACAAAATTAATTAGGGAGAACTTTTCTCACAATAGAATTTGTAATGACTGAATTGTGTGAAAATGTAATTATCGATGTGTGATATTTTCCTTGTAATAAAAGAAACAGAAAGATAAGAAATTAAACTTGAGTAGAATATGGTTAGAAGTACTGTTATGTGCATTTGAAGAAGTATATCCCCCCTTTAAATTAAAAATTATTGACTGATTGTGTGTTTTCTCCATCACAAATGCGGATGTAGAAAAGAAATTTTTATTTAATACAAGAAGTTCGAAAAGGAGAACACTAGGAATGAAAATTTATATTTTTTCCGAAAAAAATATTCAGTTAACATAAAAATATCATTTATATGATTTTAATTAAAATAAATTAAAAATATTGATATCTTTTTATGTCATTTTAAATTAAAAATATAATTGAATAGAGAAATATCGGTTTTATTTCATAAATACAATCATCGTATGTATATCACCGTATGCACCATTTATTGTCTTATTGTTTAAAAAATAGATAGGGCCTTCGCTCTTTTTACCTCATTACTTTTTTAAAAAATAGGAAAGTGAGCACGTTTTCTTACTCTCATATTCAAATACGAATACAGGATTCTTTTTCTGGTTCAAATCGCAATACCAATATATATATATATATATATATATATATATATTTAATTTTTAAAAAATGACAGAAAAATAAATTTTGTTTGAAGAAAAATATAATTATTTTTCAACTTCTAACACACTATTTATCTCCTTTTTTCCACCCTTCATTTTGTTTTAATTTTACTGTGACTAAACATATAGGGGAAACGACCCAGTTTCTCTACTACTTTCAAACACGATTGCCGAAGGCAACTTGACAGCTAGCTGTAAACGATTGATCTCTTGGTTCTTACTTTACAAAGGGACCGAACTCAGTCATAAAATTGTCCCCGTTCCACCTCCCAAGTTTTAAAAGGGAGAAAGGAAAGAAGTATGTTGCATTTTTAAAGCG
Organism: Trichonephila clavipes; assembly: GCA_019973935.1. Classification (NCBI taxonomy): domain Eukaryota; kingdom Metazoa; phylum Arthropoda; class Arachnida; order Araneae; family Nephilidae; genus Trichonephila; species Trichonephila clavipes. Next base: position 337,803 of record BMAU01021361.1, read on the forward strand.
AATGTCAAAATAAGAGTAAACGCTTTCGGAATAACTTTTCAGGAGTAAGCTAACCACTCAGAGGGTTAATATTCAAAAGGTTTTCAATGACAGGTAACTAATTACTACCCAGATGTTTAATGCTTTTTGTTGTTGGGAGAAGCTTGTTACATGCATAAAATACACAAATTTCATTTTTAAAAACATAAAAAATTTTATTTTTGACTTTTTTAGAAATCTTTTGCACAGTTTACAGAAAATTTTGAATTTTGGAACTTTAAGAAATTGTGTTTGCCTGGGAACATACAAATCCATAATTAATTTTTTCGCAACGGCGTAAAATCACGTATCCCCAAATCATGACTTATACATATTGATAAGTGTTTACATTATATTTATGAAGTTTCGTGATCAGATTTGATATTTATAATGCATCAAAGCTAAAAATTCTTCATAGATTGATACATATTTGAGAAAATTGATGCAAAATGCTAAAAAAAAATCTTGTTGAACAAACACTGAAAAATAATATATATGTATTTTCTGAACGTGTTAAGACATTTTTGTTTCCTATTTTATACGTAAAAATTAAGAAGGTACTAATGTTTAATAAAATAGGGCAAATTACATGTTGTGATTCATTATTTTTGTGATGAAGTGCCTTTTTACACATAAAATGCAATTTTCTCAAAATGATTGTTTTCACACTGCGTGTACCTTTTTCAAAGAAAATACTCAATGAAACTACTTTCAATTTTTACTGCACATAAATAATATGTAACTATATATAAAGGAGCTACATTCTTGGAGATTTTCCCAAAATATTTTGCTCAGAAGCAGTTATCGTAAAAATGACAATTTTCACAAATTTTAAAGCGATACATTAACGATGATTTTTTTTTGAAAAAAGTAAACAATATATTTGTGAAACATTATACCATTATTTAAATAAAAATGCCTAATCATTATGCAGACAAAATTTGAAGTTTTTATATTTAATAGTTTCTGAGAAAAATGTTCCTATAATGGTTAAATTTAAAATTGTCGGTATAGTGGGTACCGACTATTCTTAATGTTTCAAGACATATACAAATATTTTTAATGACTGAATTGTCTTCTATTCACTGTATAATATATAAAAATGAGCTTCAAGTTGCTAAATTAATTTAAATTTATATAAGGAAAATTTATGAGAAACAGTGAAACTTGATATGTGGCTAGAATGTCAAAACACACAATTTTCAAAATGACATGCAATAAAATTAGTGATGAAAAAAATAATTAACAAAGTAATGAAATTCAGTGGAGAAAAAATAATGCCATATGACTTTATTCTTGTTTCTCATCAAAATCAGTTTCATTAGTATTAGCACATTAGACTAAATTTTCTATTAACTTAATTTATATCTTTTATTTTTAAAACCCTAATATATATCATAAATGTTAGCTTAATCAACATTTTAAAATGAAATAATGAAGTACTTCAAAATTTCTCAAAATTTTTTATAATAACACACATACACTCTGCTTTCTCATTTAATGTATAAACAATGTCCTTTGACACAAAATATACTATAAAGGTCTAATAAAACATTATATTAGTCTTCTTCTCCGAAAGGTTTTGCTATGCAAAACTCAGTTACTTCTGTATTACGTAAGAGGTGAATTTTAGTTTTTTTCTTATTCTCTTTATTATTGGTATTTTGTTGAATATAATTCATCTGAAAATTTTCAGATGAATGAAAGTTTCTTAAGTGGACTGAATGAACCAATTCAGTCTCAGTTTTATTAATGACATTGGATCTATCTATTTCAAACAATACATCAGAATATTTTCTTAAAATTGTATAATGGCCTGAATAAGGGAAATTTAATTTTCTTGCATTGGGGTATTGAAATTCCACGTACCTTTAAATCATCTTCCTGAAATTTTTTGTCACATCTACTTTTACTTATTTTATAATATTGTTCGGTTCTTTCTTTGGCTTATTTCCTTGCTTCTTCTATGGGAGGATGTATTTCATTACCTCTTAATGAAATTTCAATAGGTAAATTACCATACATTAAGTAGGTTGGAGGGAAACCTGTTATTGTATGAGGAGTTTGATTATAGGAATGAGTTAACTTTTCCAGAAATTTTGTTAATGGGAGTTTACTCGAACTGTTATTAATTTCACACTTTAACCTGATAATGCTGGTTTAATTAACACGTTCAAACTTTCCATTGGTTTGTGGTTTGTGAGAAGTAGTTAACAATTGAGTGACATTGTCATGTCTTAAGAAATGTTTAAATTTTGAACAGGTGAACGCAGTATTTCTATAGCTTAATTTTTTTTCCAGTATATGATAGTGAAAGATTTGTGTTAAACAATTTATATAAGTATCTGTTTGTGCATTTTTATGGGAAAGTCCAAACATATACCTGGTTGCATGATCAATAATAATGTGCAAATATTTTTTAAAATAGTTGTAATAATTTAAACCACTATCAACATTGTTGCATTATCTATCAACAAAAGTTCAAACGGTTTTTCACGTAGTGGAAGGGATTGCATTGGTCCGTATGTTTTCTCATGTGAATTCTTATTTATCAGACAAGTTCCACAGTGTTTCATGAAATTTCTTATATCAGTAAGAATTTTTATCCAATAATATTGTGCTGATATTAATTTTAACATGGTATCAACATCAGGATGACTAAATTTTTCATGAGTTGTTTTCATTTATTTCACTCTTTAAGCTTTGGGTACAAATAATTTATCTAAACCTTGTGTCTTTTTACAACAGAAACACGATCTCTCTTAAAACATTTAGGGGCTGATATATTTTCTAAATTTTGAAAATGACATTTCATTGAAATCTAATAAAGGTTCTGGGGGTGTATTAATTAAGTGATAATTAAGAGAGTTTCTTGTTAACATATCAGCTACAATATATATATATATATATATAGTGGTACCTTTCTTATATTTTATATCAAATTCATACATAGAAATTTTTAAAGACCACCTAAAAAGTCTACCCGTGGGATTTTTGAAATTTTCAAGTCAAACTAATGCATTATGATCGGTATGAACTGTGAAATGAGATCCATGAAAATATAGCAAGGGAATTAATCTAAACTATCAATTATCACTAAGCTTTCTATAATTCATTTACTCTATAATTAATTTCATATTTTCTCAGTTGTCTCAAATGGAATGCAATTGGATGCTGATTTCCATTGGGTTTTTGTTCTTTGAGGATACATTAAATCGAAATTTTCGATGCTTCTACATAAAGATGACAATAATAATTTGGATTGAATATGACTAAAATTGGTCTCCAAATTAAGCTGTCTTTAAGTTTTTGAAAAGGCTGTTGACATTCTGGATTCCAATTCCATTTTTGATTCTTTTTAAGATCATCTAAGGGCATTCTTAATTTTGCATATTGAGGAATGAACTTAATATAGACATTAATACTACCAAGAAATCTTTGTAAATATTTTACATTTCTGGAGGGGGGGATAATTTTTTAAAAAAATATTTCGACATTTGTATTGTTTGGACTGCATGACCCTTGCTTTATTTCATATCCTAAAAAATCAATTGTATCTTTACCAAATTTGAATTTTGAGAATTTTAATTTAATATTTTTTATTTCACTAATTTTGATAATTTCTTCTAAACAATTTGCATGTTCTTCAACTGATTCCGAAAATACTATTATACAATCAAATTAATTTAATGCAAATTTTATTTCGTATTTATTTAAAATCTATCTAATAGCTCTTTGAAATACAAAGTCTAAGAGCTAGCAACGTTTTGGAGAAAGAATTTTAGAAAAGCTGATTCTTTAATATTTCTTTCTCTTTGACTCTTCGAACATTGCGCGGGCCATCTGGCTGCCGGTAAACAATGCGTTTATTAATGCGCATCATAGCTTTACAGATAAAAATATTGATTTTTTAAATAATTTTAGAAAGAAAGTTTTTTTTTCACTAAATTTAAAATGTTATTAACAACATAACTTTATTAATGCCAGACATTTTTGCTGTTGAAAATAATGTGGCAGATGCCATTTTGTATGAAAAAAATATCATTAATTTCAAATCATTTTAGAATGTCTGTAATTTTAATATTATTTTATTTATACTTAAATAAGCACAAATTTAAATTGCCAGACATTAATTCTGTTGCGTACTTAACAGACAGGCCGATTTATACCGCGGTATTATGCCTGTCGTTAGAAAGAGACAGTGGCAAAGTAGGTAGGCGGAAGAGTGACCGATGCGTTGCTTCCTTTTTGTAATTCATCAAAATACAGTGTTGTAAATACACTTTATCTACTGACATTTTTTTTCACTTTAAATATTACAAGTAAATGATGAACGATAAAAAAGGACTCCTTTTACATTATACAGCAGCTAAAAAAACAAAGTAAAATCCAAATGACTCACTAGCCAGATGTTTTTTTTTATTTATTTACAAGAAAAATCACCTGCCTATTTAAAATACGACAGAACTTTCCCTCCAACCCGATAGTTTAACTATTTTACATACTAAGCGATCATTGGCTGCTGGAGCAAGATTGCTGCAAGGCATGTTAGTGGCGCCTGACGACGTCAGTCCCAAGTCATGTGTTTACGTTTGTTGAGACAAATATTATTCAACTCAACAAAGAAAAATATAATAAAATTATAGAACATAATTTGAGATCTAAAGAAAATTAAAGATAAACAACAAAGATTACATTCTTCCAATGATACCATAGTGTATGACAAAATAACAGAATGGGTTACCAAATTCCAAAATCAAGAATTATTGCAAACAATTAATAATCTAAATACCTCAAATGCTCCAATTTTTTATCACCATTCGTGTGAAGTAGGATATTTCAATGTCTACAAAAAAATAACTATTAATACTGTACGCACCACCTGACATAAAGTACGAGATATTCATAAGGATATTCTTGATAAAATTGTCATAATTAAAGAAGATGTAGTTAAAAAAAGAAATAAGTTGTTATTAACTTCCCTTTGTGACATGTATAATAAAGAATTACAAGAAGAGTTAATACATCAACCTGAAGCAAATGTAAGATTAATGCAGTGTTTCTCAAACTGTGTGGCGCGCCCCCTGGGGGGCACGGTAACCCTGCGAGGGGGGCGCGAGCATATTGAATATAAAAGGATTAAATAACCATTTTTTGGAATGAAGTAAAACAAAATGCTTCCATTATAAAAACACATTTACACTGATATAATTTATTTTTATCATGTGGTGATCATCAAAAATAAAAGATTCCACTTCAAGCGCTCGTTAGCCATCTTTGATCCTATAACCGAATAAAAAAAATATTTTGTTTGCTTTGCTGTAATCCCATGATGCGAGACTTTTTTATAACGTCTCTTTTAACCTAAAATATTACTTTAGCTGACCTTCTAACTAACTGGTATAGTTATCTCCGTCGTTTTTTTAGGGAAGTTGTAAATAATATATTTCTGTTTCACCTTTCTCCATGTGAAAGAGTTTTATAATATATGGATAAGCATATTGAGCATTTTGAAGAATTATTTGGCCAAGATTTATTTTTGAGTAATTTGAAACATAAAATGCATAATGAAAAACGTTTTACAAAATTATTGCTTGGAACACATACTACACTTTCCTCATGAACAATTTTGTGGTTTTGATTGCAGTTTTGGGCGACTTATTGTGGTTTATAAATGTGTAAATGAGCAGAATATTAAAAAAAAATGGGCATCTGTGATTCCTATTGAAAGAAGTTGAAACTAAACAAGCTATTGAAGAACCTACTGAAATAATGCATATTAATCAAGATAGCGAAGTAAATATCAGAAAAGCGTTAGACATGAAACTTTTGAGTTGGTTCGAAATTTTCAAATGCTGCCTAAAGATCTCTATGAAGAAAACTATGAAGCAATAATGTAGCACTTCGCCTTGTCAAAAAAAACACAAGAAAGAAAAAGTTCAAAATGCTATTTGTAGATCATCAAACTACAGAAAACTACAAAAAAGTGAACAAAATATGACAGTTTTGCTGTGGAAAATAACGTTCCTGTGTTAAGCGAAAAGTGTCTGTGATTTTTGTCCTTTATTAAGGACACGCACATTAGGAACATTTTTCTTAGTTTTATTGGATTTTGTCTCAAATTTTCAAAGAAAAATCGAAAAGTTCTTGAAAGTAGAGGTAAGTATATTTGGACGGATGATGGACGCTGAGAGTATGCATTGTATCTTGAATAACCAACCGGTTGTTGCGATTGATTACTTCTCCAATTCCATCTTTCATAATGTTGTCTATCGGCAAGTTGAATCGTATGATGAGGTACTCTTGTCACTGGATACTTTGGGTATGTAACTTAGTTCCGAGTTGATTTTGCTTTTTCTATATATAAACAAAATTTTAATTTTTTCTTTCGGTTGCTCTATATCTCGGGATCTTTTAAATTGCATTCCTATGGCTCTATTTTCCTTTAATCTCTTCATGATGTAGAATTTTTCACCTTCTATTTTTATTCGGGATGCATTTTCTTGCATTCTGTAGAAGTATTCTATGTGGGTCTTTTTTGGTGTTTTTTTCTGTTTTAGATAGTTGAAAATGTATCTCCGCGGGATTTACTTGTGTTCCGAATTTGCGTATCAAATTATTTTTCAGTTCGCAAAAACTTTAAGGAATGGTATGTGATTCGATGTAAGTTTTAACAGCTCCATCTACTGACTTGGTTATTGTTACACTTATTGGTAAACTAATTTAAATTTTTCAAAGCTAGCAGTGAAATTTATGTGTCGAGGAGGCATGAAGACGAAAAACAGTTTCTTAAAATTGGCCTTTAATAATCAATCATAAAGTCACTTTGCTCGTTACTGGAGCGAAAAAAAAATAAGTTCAAAAATCAACATTACCAGAGACATCCGATTCGAACCGTCTTCTAATATTGTAAAATTAATTTCTAATCTAAAATGGTGGTGCAACCTGCAGTTGCATTGCCAACCAGCCTTTCTCTCCCTCCCTCTAAGAGTTAAACCACTCACACACTTCTTATATTTCCGTTTCTCCTTCCTTTTTTAGAAAAACTAACATGAGCCGAGTTTAAATACTCGCTCGATTTGCATGGCAGTTGCTGCCAACCACAAATCTCGAAACTCTAAAAGATCGGGTTCAAATCGGTGTGCTTACTTTCATTGAGATCATGGAACGGGATTGGAAAAACAACACAAGGAGATCATAAAAATTTGGATCCGATTTTTTTAAATGTCTAACAATCGGCCCCCTTTTTCCAATCTCGCACCATTATCTCTTACAAATCAGTAAATTAATTTTAATCTATAATCACATGTTATACAATTTAACACAAAAAATACATTTTATTCACAATCTTTATTGTAATAAACAAACTAATATTTTAATCTTAAAGAAACAAAGTCTTATTCTCTAAAAAGAAATAATTTTCTACAAAATTCTAACAATTTTTCCTTTACCATGGGTTTGGTAAAAATGTCCGCCAAATTATTTTTGGTACCTATATATTTAATTTGGAAAACCTTGTCGTATATCAAATTCCTTAGAAAATGATAACAAACATCGATATGTTTTGTTCTATAATTTTCTACCGGTGACTTTGAAAAACTTATAGCAGCTTGATTATCACAAAACATTGCATTTTCACTTAATTCCAAATTTAAACTATTATTAATTACATTCTTTAGCCAAATGAATTCCTTAGCTGCTTCTGTTAAACTAACATACTCAGCTTCCATGGTCGACAGACTAACGGATTTTTGCTTGAAAGTTCGCCATGAAATTGGAGTTTCGTCTATAAGTTATGAACCCTCCCATTGACACTCGATCATCCCTATTTGTAGCAAAATCCGAGTCTGAATAACATCTTAGTTTTAATGATTTAACTTTTGAAAGTTCTAATTTGTATTCTTGAAATACCTCGTCAAATGACTCACCTCGTAATTGTGTGTGTTACCTCGCGCAACTAAGCGGGCCTTGTATCTAACAATTTTTTTATTATTTTTCATCATATTTAATGGTATAAACCCAACGGTTTTTCTAAAATTTTTATATTATCCGGATGATCAACTAAATCCCAAACTTTACGTTCCTTCATTACGTTGATTTCTTTATCCATTGCATCATGCCATTTAGATGCGTCTCTGGATCTTATCGCCTGTTTGTAACAATTAGGAATAGTTACTTCAACCATAAGAGCTTCTTGTTGCTCTGACAAGTCTGAAAATCCCTGGGATTCAGTATTATCTTTTCTAAAATTAAATAAACTAGGATCATACTTAATATTATGCATCTTACAGTATCTCTCTATTTCGTTAAAAGATTTCAATCGGGTTGCTTCCCCTTCTATACTATAATATACGTTAGATCCAGTTACTTTCCTACCTATATTTCGAATCCACTTAACCTCTGTACATGGGATCAAGCTGTGATTATCGGAAGATACATCTCGTTTTTCAGATGTTGAGGGCATTTCCGTACTTGTCTTTGAAACTAAACGACTCGTTAATGAATCTTTTACTCTATCAAAATCATCCTCATAATAATCAGGAAGGTTTAAATTATATCCAAGGTTACTATTAACTTTTTGTCTAAAATTAATTCCCCTCTTATCTACATCGAATCTTACATTAATAGTCTCGACTAATTTATTTTCATCTATCAACCATATTCTATAACCCTTAGTACGTTGTGCGTATCCCATCATAATTCCCATTTTCGCACGCATATCGAATTTTTTTCTAATTTGTTTTGGCACACCAGCGTATGCCAAACATCCAAAAGGTTTTAGATGCAATACCGATGGTTTTCTACCTGAATATTTTTCGAAAGGCGTTTTGTTACTGTCTTTGTGACAAATTCGATTCCACGCATAAGTGAAACAAAGTAATGCTTCTCCCCAAAACTTATGGGGAACTTCACTAGACTTAAGCAATGTTTTGATGCCATCTAGAGCGGTTAAATTGAATCTCTCCGCGACCCCATTCATTTCTGGCGTATATGAATTTGTTACCTCATGCTTTATACCCAGTTCTGTCAAGAAATTATCCATATCCTTATTACAAAATTCTAGTCCGCCATCAGTTCTAACTGCTATTACCTTTTACTTAGAAAACGTTCTGCTCGTTTCTGAAATCTTATAAACGTATGAAATACGTCAGATTTATTTCGGATGGGAAATACAGTTACCTTTCTTGAATAATCGTCAATTATACTCAAGAAATATTTATTACCGCCTTGGCTTTCAGTTGCCATTGGACCACAGAGGTCCATATGCAACAATTACAATGGACGTTTTGATCTTACGGCCCCCATCTTTTGAATGAAACTCTCTTGGACTTTGCTAATTTACACGGTATACAACGAGTCTTACCATTATCAGTTAAGCGTGGGAGACCTTTTACACTATCATTTTTACTAGTTTTTACCAAGTAATCGTTATTAACATGACAAAAGCGTTAATGCCATATTTCTATTGATCCGTTTTTTGTTTTAGCGGTTACATCACTAAAAAAACTACTTTCTTTACTCTTTTGGTATAATATAATGATCCGGCTTAAAAAATACAAATTTTCATGGCGTGTCGCCGAGAACAATTTTATCCAGTCTTTATTAAAAACATTAATTTTACCTTTAGTACCCACAAAATGCGCGCCTTTACTTTCTAATCTGGAACCGGATAATAAATTTCTCCACAACTTAGGATTAAATAATACATCAGTCAAAGTTATTTCATGAAAACTCCCCTTATATTTTACCCGAAATCTAAGTGTACCGATTCCTTCTACGGGACAACTTTTTTATCCTCCGTTGCTAACGACATTTTCATGTTAGTTATCGGTTTAAGATCTAAAAATAAACTCTTGTCATTACAAAAATGACTCGTGGCAGCAGTATCTATTACCCAAACACATTTATCAAACTCTGTGTTAAAAGTTTCATTTACAGTTGGAGGAGATTTTTGTAGAGACTTTTTCTCTTTACAGTTTACTTTAAGATGCCCGTACTTATTACATACATAACACGGACCTATAGTCTTAATAGATTGTTTAACATTTTTAATAGTTTTACAGTTAAATACCTTACCACCTTTCTTTTGGTAATCATTCTTGCCATTTGGATCTCCATGAGCTGCAGCCGTAGCACCAGGTAACGTCTTCGACTTCTTCGAAGTGAAACTGCTCAAGTAAGCATTCTCCGCTTTCTCCAAATCTTGTTTCATCAACTGAAGACGATTGGCTTCAAGTCCTCTTCTTTCCATCTGTAGATTTGTTGCACGGTAGACTGGAATTCCTGAGGAAGCCACCTTATTATTTGAAATCCTATGTACAGGTCGTCCAATTTATGACCCGCTTCTTGTAGTCTGGTTGCCGCTGTCTTTATACGAGATATGAAGATTCCAACATCTTCCCCTGGTTGGCATTTTGTTCCAAAAAATTGATCTAATAGTTGAATTACTCTTGCTCTTGTGACTGGTTCGAAATGATCTTTTAATATCCTCCATGCCGCTACTCCGTCAGTTGTTTCCGTTATCAGATTTTTCAAATCTGAACTGATGTTAGTATAGATCAACGTATAACATCTATCCTTACGAAGTTGTAGATCTAATTTTTCCTTGTATGTTGCCTCTTCATCAGGTTGCTCTGGCTTGGTCTGTATTATAAACTGCCAGCAACCATAATGCATTAAGAGTACTTGCATATCATGCTTCCACGTGTTCCAGTTATTTGGAGTTAACACTGATATCTGGTTGTTAAACTCCATACCTGTTACTCGATTTAGCGTACTAGCAACAGAGTTCATAAAAAAAAGTTCTAGACTGGAACAGTATTTAAATATACAAAGTTCATGGCCTGGTTCAACTGCTTAGCCTGCCTCGACACAGTACATGGCCTGGGCCCATAACCAAATTTGTTACACTTATTGGTAAACTAATTTAAATTTTTCAAAGCTAGCAGTGAAATTTATGTGTCGAGGAGGCATGAAGACGAAAAACAGTTTCTTAAAATTGGCCTTTAATAATCAATCATAAAGTCACTTTGCTCGTTACTGGAGCGAAAAAAAAAATAAGTTCAAAAATCAACATTACCAGAGACATCCGATTCGAACCGTCTTCTAATATTGTAAAATTAATTTCTAATCTAAAATGGTGGTGCAACCTGCAGTTGCATTGCCAACCAGCCTTTCTCTCCCTCCCTCTAAGAGTTAAACCACTCACACACTTCTTATATTTCCGTTTCTCCTTCCTTTTTTAGAAAAACTAACATGAGCCGAGTTTAAATACTCGCTCGATTTGCATGGCAGTTGCTGCCAACCACAAATCTCGAAACTCTAAAAGATCGGGTTCAAATCGGTGTGCTTACTTTCATTGAGATCATGGAACGGGATTGGAAAAACAACACAAGGAGATCATAAAAATTTGGATCCGATTTTTTTTTAAATGTCTAACAGTTATAAAGAGGATTTTCTGTTTCCTTGTTACGTCGAATGAATAGCGCGTATTTTCAAAATTTATGAGGAAGGATTGGTGAGCATTTCCAGGTTATACTTTTGGGGAAAAAAGTATGTATATCTTCAAAACAGATATCATTTTTTTTTTTTATAATTGTCATTTGTTGTATGTTTTTTCTTCATCTGCATCTGTTCTGCTCACATCTGCTGTATTCTGTTCTTGTTTAATTTTGTCTTCTTGTTTCAATTTTTTAAATTTTATTTTTCAAAATTCCGTTAGGTGAAAGAGATACTTCTATTTCTCAGGTGGTAGGAGCGGTGTTCTTCCCGGGGTTAGGATCGCACCTCTATTTTTCTTATCATAGAGCGCTCATTCCAAACACTGCAACCTGGCGTCTACAGCAAAGAAAGATACAACGCAGTCGGGATTCCATAAAATTCTCTTTAGCACTTCTTACGATAGTTGGCATATTTGGCGTTCATTTTTTTAAACAATTTTTCTTTTATGAATATAGTTAAGTTAAAAATTAGAAATCCATTTTCAGGAATCCTGCCGGATTTTATTCTGACATGTTTCAAGTCAGAATCAACATTAATTTTAAAAACGGTCTTTATTGAGCGAGCTATCTACATATACTGTAGCTGAGAGAAAAAGGATGCCAAAAGGAAATCGAAGTGTTTTTACCACTTAAGCCCAGATGTAAAGTACCTTTTTAATTATGGGTTATACTTGAAAGTTAATGCTTACATACAGACTATGAAAAAAAATGATGTGGGATCAAAAATGTTTAGTGGTTAGGCCATCTCTTTCGGAGAAATAATCGGGAGATTAATGTAATTCTTGAAAATGTTATTGAAAATAAAAGTTAAGTGCTATATAGGGAATTTAAAATTAAATCTCTAATTTAATTACCCTTATATATATATAAGGATAATTAAATTAGATTAAAAATTAAATTCCCTATCTAGCAATTGACTCATCTTTCTCAGTCCCCATATTCAAGTATCAAACTAATCACCCATTTATTTGGCCAATAAACATGTCTAATTCCAGATCGTTAGATTTAATAGTCAACATATGTCAGCATTAACTTGCAAGCACCTTCTTCAAAGCAGCGATACTTACCATATGTTTTTCAAGTGTTATCCACTTTAAACCACCACCATGGCGTGTTTTTTACTCCCTGCTCTTAGTATCAGAACAGATGTACAAATGAAAGAATAAAGGTCGTCTTTTAACTTCTCTAACTTTAATCTGATTCTGTCTTAAAAATCATGACATATATATATATATATATATATATATATATATATATATATATATATATATATATATATATATATATATATATATATATATATATATATATATATATATACAATTCCTCCCCACTTTCTCCTCCTGTTCGAATGATGCTCATAATGTTTTTCGAGGAATAGTATTGCTATATGAGGAAAACTACAGCACGAAACAGCAGTGCTAGCAAATCAAAACGGTAACGCATTGTCCATTTATTTGCTGCTTGTCTCTACACGCGCCATGATGTGATTATGTGGTGAAATGCTACTCATTTGCATATTCCATCGTGGTATATACAAGTCGGAAATTTCACGTAATTTATTTGGATGGTATTATCATGTTGCTTCCCTTTGGGGCACTAACAGTAAATGCTCACATTTAAGTAAACTGGCAAATGTTTCAACTTTTTAGCATTACCCTCACTCTGACGTAATCATAATTTGGTAAAATTAAAAAAAAAGCAACCCTCTAATAATTTTAATCAACATATGTTTAAAATGTACTCTCCCAGAAATTTGAAATTATCAAAGTTATGTTCTTAGGAGAGCGATATTGTTTTTATGCCTTTTACCAAAGAAAATCTTAAGATATTTTACTCTTGCAATTATTTGTCATATTTAACAAGGAAATTTGAAGCTCGGTTCCTTTATTAATATACATTTTTTTATTCATGACGAATAAAGTTAGAATGATATTCTACTTTATCCGATCTAAGAGAAACTGCTGCACAGACAATACGACTTGATTAGCACGTAGAAACAACGATATTATTATCCTCAAAGCTTTATAAATATTTTTAACTACTAAGCTTTTGAGTAATTGTATTGATAAATGAAACGAATTCTGTATTTTAATGATCTAAACCTTTTTGAGTAACGTTAATTTTCCCAAGCAAGTTCAGAATAATGAACATCAAAATAATGAAAAAAATAATGATTCAGTCATGTATTACCAGATATTTAAATTGAAGGAAGTTTTATTATTTTAACCTGTTACTTTTCTGTTTCACAAAACAAACGTTTCAGAAATAAAAGATCTTTCTTTGTTCAGAATAATAGCAAATTAGGATACCTCTGATAGAAAATATTTTGTAACTTATAAGGTTGGGTTTTCTTTTCAATTTTGTTTCCACAAAAAAATACAAAATACTAAAATGTTTTCGGAGATCGTTATAGTCCGGATATAAGTTTAGTTACGATGACTGCTTAAAAATTTTCTGAAATTGTTTATCTATTAGCATAAAATCTTTGGAAATTCTAAAAAATTTTTTTTCTGAGATAAGAATTGCAGTTGATTGATGCTCAGTCAATAGTGTAAGCAGAGAAAAAGAAATTCTTTCTTAACTCGACAAACTTCGATAGTAGCATTAGTATTTCTAAGGAATTCAATTATTTCGCCTTTCTTTGGCAAATGGGGCTGAAAAGATAAAAAATAAAAAAAGACACAACAACCAAGCGAAAAAAAATAGGTCCACTGTCTACCTTATTACTGACCACCTTAAATAGCCGCACAAATGATCCAATCGAATATCTGTTAAAGTGAGTTTACCAAAAGAAAGAAGGACACACCGCAAGACTTAATCGTTCCTTTCGCCTCGCCAGAGCAGATGAGTGAACAAGTTTGTTTCCTCCTGGAGTCAAACATCTCACGTATCACATCCAGCTAAGGAAGTTCACTTCCAAGACGATCATTACGTTTGGAAAGAATAAGAAAAAGGTTACGCGAAATGGTCTTTGTTTCGTGATGGAGGTCAATCAATCACTCAGAGAAGAATTCATCAAGTGCTTTGCTTTGTCTTTTCCCCCTCCACTGATTGTAGAGAGAGACATCATCTGTGCAACTGTCGATTTAGTAAGGACGTTAGGAAGGAATCTATTGGGGTTACGATGTCTAGTGTTACTAAGTAACTGGGAACTGAATAGAGGAATGGGAAACTGTATCGATTACCCTCAATCGATATGCAATCTGATAACGAAACAAAAGTTCCAGAATCGATATTCCAGCCTTTTATGTTTAAGATGAGTACTTTTAAATAATTACCTCCTAGTTTTAAAATGATTGTTAAAACTGAGAGGATTTTTTTAAAGCTTTAGGTATAAATAAAATATTTGAGAAGCGTAATGAGCACGTCACTCGAGATGTAACTGTACTACACTCCGAGGTGACCGATATATATTATTATATTCTGAAAATATATTCCAGAGTATTACATAGATCTTGGGAAAGTAAATAGACACTTCTGTTATTTAACAACGAATTTTTTTTCTTTCTCGGAGATTGTTTTGTTAAGTGTATTGAGAGAAAATGGAAAGGTACAGTTTCTAAACTTTTTCAAAGTCACCAAATCAGCCACACATAACAATATAATAACTTTTCTTTGCTAGAAGAAGGTCATTTGTTAACTGTACAGAGAAACTACTTGGAAACACTATGTAAAAAATCACGTAAAAACGGGTTCCCGAGCATGTCGGAATCATGTTGTTACCCAGATCTTCTAATCATCCTTTCAATACCTACATATTCTTTTCTTGTTATCCATAAAACACTACCTCCTATTTTTTAAAAAAAAGTATATTAAATATTAATTTTTGAGTTGCTGATCTCTCAGTAATTTGTATTTTATGAACAGAAGTACACGATTTTTTAAATACTTTGTAGTCTGCACAAATTCTCCATGGCATTTAAGATTTTGTTTTAAACTGGCACTTCTCGCACAGGGTATGTCATACACAACGGCTAACTTTTTTCAAGACTCCGTAAAAACTCTTTTTTGGAAAATGAATAGTTTCTCATGTAGTTGACTTTAAGGTCATATCCTTTGAGATGCCTTAGCTTGTAGGGAAATTCTAAATATATATTTTTGGATACCGCCTCTTCGGGTATGTCATATCTTGCGCGTGAATCGCCATTACAGTTCTAAATGCAAGATCATTCTTTAATGGCGAATTATTGTAGTCATGAAGAAGAAATGTGATATTTAAGTAATTTAATAGATATAGTACAGCAATATTTTTTCTCTCTCTCTCTCTCTCAGTAAGTATGATTCATCTACTTAAATCTATCCAGATAATTTAACTGAGGGAGCAAGTGTCGCCCTTGATAAAATGAGCACATTGTATCCAATGCCTAGAAAATGTAATCGTTAGCCAATGACAATATTTTTTGAGTTGTTAAACGTTGCGACAATAAATGCGCAAATTATTTTGTTAAGTAATCAGAAACCACCTACTAAACATCGAACCAGATTCTGATTTCTGAAGTGTTTTGGATTTCGATTTACAGAATAATGTAAGGAATGTAGAAACCAGCAAGTAATGCATCTACGAAATAAAAAAAAATATTTAAGATCCAGTGAAAACATCACATTCACTCGCAACGAAGACTAAAGCACTGTATGAACAATAAACTGAATATCCTTATAAAAATAACAGAAAAATTAAAAATTTACTTGAGGAAAGTGTAATAGACATATTGAATTTACTACTTTTACTTCTTTTTCACCTTTGTATTCAAATTTTTACGATAAAAACAGAATGTAAACACCCTTGGGTATGAGATACCCTTCGCGTGAAGTTACGTTCGTTTGTTCCACACGATGAATACCGGTTAAATTGCTCAAAACAAAATCTTTAAAAGAGCTTTAGAGTTAGCTAAAATTAATTTTTAAAATTTATGTCTGTTTTAACTTTAAAAAAACAAATTATCAGAAAAATTCAAAGGACTTTCTGAATGATTAATTTTAGAATAAAGAAAACAAGTTTTGAATTATTCTATCGTAATACTTTGAACAATAGAATGTCATAGTTTAAACTATTCAAATATAATTTTTTTTGAATTTTTTTTAACATTTAGGGATTTGGAATTTTTAATCTTTTATTGAATAATTGCATTCAAAGAATTGAAGACTTTTTTTTTAAACAAAGGTAGAAATCTTTCGTATGTTCAATAAAATTACGACTCAAGTTCAGGGACAATTTTTGTGAAATTAATCAGTTACACTAATAATAAGAGCTACAGATATCCAGGATTATTACAGCTAAGACATGTTAGATATAAAACATTTCGAAAATCTGTGATATATTGTACACAAACACATAAATCTCTTACATAAAGTTTGAAGTAAACGAACCGAAAAACAATACAGATTTTCTGTAAACACAAATTCTTCTTCCAAAAACAATATGTACACTTATATTCAGAGTTGAGAGAAATTTTTACTTTTAGTTTAATCTCTACAGTAGTATTAGAGAAAGTTTAAAGAGATAGGGTATATACATAGGCTGATAAAATACGAAAGATACCAAATAATAATTATGGCATGCAAGCATGATCATGTCTAGATTTCATCAGCACCTTAATGTACCTTAAGGTCAGGCTTTTGAAAAAAATGTTTGATTATTAATCTTGATAGTAGAGAGATGATGCACTTTTGGAGATGCTTTGGTCACAAGTTTGATACAAATATTAAGGAATATTTAATCCCTCGTAACCCAACTGACCTATGAGGAGAGAGTTACATCAAGTGAAGGGAACTATTCTGTGCACGGAAATCAGCACAGCAGAATGTCATCTAAACAGACATATCTGGTCTCGAAACAAGGTTCTTGAGGCAAATGAAGTTTTCAAGCCATCTGAGAAACTAAAGTATTCTTATTACACCTCACTGTAGTGAATAAATAGTGATCTTTGTTTGTCTTGGATTAGCTTGTTCAGGCATTCAGATTTGACCTCATTTAAGTGTCTCCACAAGATGCAAACAATGTTGTGCATTACATAATAGTATTGAGTGATCTGTGTATTTTAGATTATCCTGCCTCAATTCTTCCAGTGTTTCTCCACTTCATTTTATTATTGAAACGTTGGTAGTTATTAATTTCGGCTTTTTGAATTTGTATTTCATCGAATATTCCAAAACAAGACCACGAAATTCACTTAAGCGGGTGAATCAATTTGCGAGAAAATTGGTTCAGGAGTTTACAAAGAGTTTTTTCCAAATGAATAGTTTACATGTGCATGTACTTTAATGTTATCAACAGTATAGCTTTTCATCTGGAAGTATTAGTTAACTCTCATTTAGTACTTTGAGAGAAATATGATAAATGTGTAAATTAGCATAAAAGAGTCCGATTCCCGAATTGTCATTATGTGGTACGTCACTAAGGCAGAAAGCATGACTGCATTTTTTTAATATGAATAAAATAATTTCCTTCATAAAAAAAGTACTACCATTCAAAATATAATTGTAAATGGAATTGAATGAAAAATTGCTGTAGGAAATTAGGTCTCAAATATTAAAAATGTTAACTTAATTAACACAATCAATAATTCGAAGTGAATTGAAAGCACTTATCAAATTCGTACATATTTAATAACCTTCCGTACACATTGCTCGATGAAAAGTGAGTTAAATGCAGGGCTTTGAACTGTAATTTTTTTTCGTTCCGGTTCAAATAAAAAAAATGTCTCCGTTCAGTTTTGGTTTTCATTCCACCTAAATTAACCCTCTAACTGGACACCTTCCTCCTGAAAAGTTATTCCGAAAGCGTTTAACTCTTATTTTGCGATTCCCTTCAAAAATGCAACAGACTATTTTCATTTCCCCTTTTAGAACTTGGGTGGTCGAACGGGGAAAATTTAACGACCCAGTTCGGTCGCTTTGAAAAGTAAGAACCAAGAGATCAATCGTTTACAGCTAGCTGTTAAGTTGCCTTGGGCAATCTTCTTTGAAAGCGTAGATATCCTCTCTTGATCAATCCTCTTTGAAAAAGATACGGTGTTTCTTTCTCCTATATGTTCAGTCACAATAAAATTAAAAACGAAATGAAAGGTAAAAAAAAGAGGAAAAAATGAAATAAATAGTATGTTAGAAGTTGAAAAATAATTATATTTTCTTCAAAGAAAATTTATTTTTCTGTCATTTTTTAAAAATAAAAATATATATATATATATTTTTGGTATAGCGATTTGAACCAGAAAAAAGCATCCTGTATTCATTTTTGAATATGAGAGTAAGAAAACGCGCTCACTTTCCTGTTTTTTAGAAAGTAATGAGGTAAAAAGAGCAAAGGCCCTATCTCATTTTTATACAATAACAGAATAAATATTACATACAATGATTATATTTATGAAAAAAAACCGATCTTTCTCTATTCAGTTATATTTTTAATTTAAAATAGCATAAAAAAGGATTTCAATACTTTTAATTTATTTTAATTAAAATCATATAAAAGATATGTTTATGTTAACTGAATATTTTTCGGAAAAAATTTAAATTTTCCTTCCTAGTGTTCTCTTTTTCGAACTTCTTGTATTAAATAAAAATTCCTTTTCTACAACGGCATTTGTGATGGACATAACACACATTCAGTCAATAATTTCTAATTTTAATGGGGGATATACTTCTTCAAATGCGCATGACAGTACTTCTAACCATTTTCTACTCAAGTTAAATTTCTTATCTTTCTGTTTCTTTTATTACAAGGAAAAATGTCACACATCGATAACTACATTTTCACACAATTCAGTCATTACAAATTCTATTGTGAGAAAAGTTCTCCCTAATTAATCTTGTCTTTCAAAACGGTACACTTAAAACAATTTTGTTCAGTGAAGTTAACCGACAGTTCCACAATGTATTCATACCAAATTTTAAAAACAAATTTAACACTTGGAAATGTATCCTGTATTAAATTTTTCAGTATACACAAATATTTCTTGCTGTAGGGAAGATATAGTATGAGATGTGGTGTGCGGTTGTGAAAGAATGTTTTCGTACGTGTAGACTATTTATGAAAATTTAAATATCACTGAAGCTGATCATATAACTGCAAATGAGCCTTATTTTAATGTGTGCTGGTATCATAGTAAAACACTTTACAATATTAAACAGCCTATGGGTTTATACTCAATATCAAACTATTCGCAAAATAATGGCTTACAACTTCTATTCAAATTGTAAAGAAACTGAAATATAAATATATCTTACTGCAGTCAAAAATATTCATAATATGTAAGTATCCTATTTCTCCACTTATTTCTGTACATTTTAAAAACTGTAGTTGAATGCAATTTTTTATATTTATAAACGAGGCATAACAGCTCACACAGTCGTAAAAATGTCTTTATCATTTTTAAATATACTGCTATAAAACGAATATGGATTGTAAGATCAGTTGTAAAATCCTAAAAGCTTTTAGAGGAGCTAAAAACATGTAATTTTCGATTGATCAAATTTTTAATATAATGCACAAATATACATGTTATTAAGCAAATACATTTGAAAAATCAAACTTCCTTCTGAAATAAACGTAATTGAAAGAAAAATGTTTAATTGCAAAATAGTGGAAATACATGTTTATCTAAGGGGTATCCCCAAAGTGAGGTAATCCTCAAACTTAAGACTCAAACTCAGAAGCACAACAATCCATGAGGGCCAGGAACTACTGTGCCCATCATAATACACGTGACCATTGGACGCTGAGGTGCATGAACAGATGTCCCGATTTGGTGGTCTGTCTGAAGAGATACCTTCAGTGTTTAAGACCCGAAGCAAGCTTGGTACTCATTTATCGACGCAATGTAGCGGGGATGAAAGGCAGAGTCGACCTTGCGCAGCCCGTTAATAGAACCCCAGACCTGTGTTGTGGAAGCACTATACACTTTCACTCAATCCTATTCGGTGAAAAATAAAATTTAATGTTAGAATCTTATATAAATCCCTAATGAATGAAGGGGAGTCCAAACTTGTTTTTTTCATGTAAACTGTTTAGACGGAAATGGATAATTATGAACATTTCACAAGCTGCATAAATTAAAATTAACCGTTATAGTTAACATAAATTTTTAAGGGTACAAAAGGTGTATTTCAGCTGCACGAATTAATTTTAAAAGGAATACGGTTACGAAAAAGTAGTACAAATCTATCAAAAGTAGGGTTGGTTACCTTAGATATTGTCAAACACAACAATGTATTGGAAGCCAATTCCACAATTCGTTGTTATAAAAATGTATGGAAAATTAAAAGATTTATTTTTGCATTTGTAATTTATATATATATATAATTTTTCCTGGGAGCTTTAAAAGCTAGAGCGGCATCCATCAAAACCGCGGTTCTCTCTCTGTTTTTCCAGATCGCCCCTGACTAAGCCGGCTCTGCCATAGTAAGCGAAAATGCCGGATTTTGTTTGTCAAGATCATTTTATAGCAGACTGCATTTTTCATGTATTTTAGATGGTCGTTTTATATTTTCTACATCAATATCTTAATGTCTGAATTTAAAATTACATAAAATTCTTGACATTCGCATCAATGACCATGATAATTTTTATTAGTATATGAATGTGTCATAAAACGATTACATGACTAATATTAACACACACATTATTTTAACCATTTAATTGATATCAAGTATAACATAACGCACATAAATTTTCTAAACTTTAAAATAAATATTTCGAAAACTACTTCAGATATACTCAAAATTTTTTATTCCTACGCTTTAGCTTCTCAGTTTTGCTTCTC
This sequence comes from Trichonephila clavipes, assembly GCA_019973935.1. Taxonomy (NCBI): domain Eukaryota; kingdom Metazoa; phylum Arthropoda; class Arachnida; order Araneae; family Nephilidae; genus Trichonephila; species Trichonephila clavipes. Next base: position 359,083 of record BMAU01021361.1, read on the forward strand.
TATGTAAGAATTTATTGTAATTGTATATTCATCAATTTTTTTAGTATATTTTTTGCTCTTAGCATGCGGTTTTCAACCGAATTGCATGAAATCTTCGAAATATATTAAATGAATGATTGAATATTAACGTCGCACTGTTCAGCTCTACACGAGGGCTTTTGGCGACGGACCACGTAATTTGGAACCATGGTCAAGTGACGTGGACGACACCTGAGCTGGCATCCCCCTCTCCTAACTACCCCACCACACCAACGGGGGACGTTTCAGCTCTCGACAGATTTAACGTGCATCGCTGCCCTACGCGGCGGGTCTTTAGTGGTACTGGGCTCGAACTCGTGACAAAGCAAGTCACGTTCCGATATCTATACCACTCGGCTACCGCGGCCGAAATATATTAAAAGATACCAAATAAGCTATATAATAAAATTTGAAATTTTTATTATACTCAAACAATTGCTAAAACTTATGGTAAATAATTTTTAACTGCGCGATGCATTTTTTTTTTCGAAGTTTCAAATGGAATTTCTAACATAAAATTTCTAGCTTTATAAGGTCGAGATTTCGAAACATATCGAGATTTTAATTACTTATTCAGTTAGCCTTTAAAAAAGATAAATGTTGAGGTATTTTGTATAAATAGATATTTTTGAACAATAATTCGAATGTTTTTGAATAGCTCGAATTTAAAATTGGTTTTTATGTTTATTTATATGCATAAATGTCTACTGTAAATGTTTCCGTATATTTTTGGTTACCATTTATTCAAACATTCAAGTTATAAAAAAAATGTGTGTAAATCTTCATTCATGTTGTCTTTGATGTTAACTGAAGTTCAAGCACTTAAAATTCAAATATAATTCGGTGTATTTTAACAATATATAACCAGGCACTGTACTTAAACTTCCCTGAACACTTAGGCTTTGAAATCTAAAAAAAAAACCTAATAAATCTTAATTAGTTTTTTTTTTTCGTTATTATTTTTATCAAAGTGTAAGAAAATGTTTCAAATGATTTGATGAAGTTTAAATTTATTCATTTTTAGTGTTTGGAAAATTGAAAAGGTTCCAAATTTTAAAGAGTTTGATGTTTTATTAATTTTTTCGGTATCTTATAATAAAATAATCATGTTTCAAAAACTGAAAGCTTTGAATAAGAAAAGTGAAGCGAAAGAGAATATACTTAAAAAAAGATAATTTGTCTAACTATATAAAATAGCAGATTGCCCTGACACGCCCCAACTTGTTACAGTTTGAAATTAATATGAAACCAAAAGGGAATTGTAACATATTTTACTTATGCGTTGGGACTTTTGGAAACTTTTAAAATACAAGCTAGCAAAGAAACACACACTTCTTGGGTTGTAAAGAAATTTCTCCCCGATTTTTTACGATTGGGGGGTCAAAACACGGGGTTCCCTGCGAGCCATAAAACTCCTGCTGTGTTGCTTCCTCCGTCCCTCATTATCTTTCAAGATGTTAAACCTTAAAAGGGGGAAAGGATTTCAGAAAAGTGCGGCTAATCCACTTTTGAAAACGTTACTTGAAGGCAGAAAAATCCGTGCAGTCCATTTTCGAAGCTTCTCTAGTAGGGCGGAAAAATCCGCTCTGTCCAGTTGGAGGGTTAACTGCTTTCGGTTTAGTTCCGAATGAATAATTTTCTTCTATGGATACTCCTATTTGTACTAAAAATGTAAAAAATTCTGTCAAAATTTAAAATATTATATTCTTTTTTTTAATTGGTACACTGTATGAATTTATGCAATTAACCAGCATGTACGGTAAAAGCGGTGAGCAGAGAATGGTGAGCATTGGCATTTTTATCCATTATCAAAATCGCATTAAACAACTAGGTTCATGATTCTGGTTTCTCTATATAAACAGTCTATACAAACATCCCTGTATGATCGCATTCTAAAATTGGAAAAATATAACACTAACGGAAGTTTTTTGTCTTTTTTTTAAAATCATCTATACTTTTGGTTTATTTAAATGAATTAAAAATTAAATCCATTTTCTACGAATAGTTTCATGCGAAACTGAAACAGAAAAGTCCTAGTGAACATCAAAACAGGAAATAGAGAAGCAATGTATATGCAATGATGATATTTATTAAATATATTAAATTAGAAAATATTGATAAGCTGTTTACAGTAGCAAGATGGCTAAAGATATATCGAACTGAATTAAACCAATGTTTTTTTTCTTTTCTGTTCCGGTATTTTGTTCCAACCAAAATAATGGTTTTTTTCGGTTTTCGGTTCAGTTCTGGTGAGAAGCCTTGGTTAAATGTATCCTCAAAGATTTTATTTCAACACAAAATTATCATTGGTTATATATAAGCATATGTCTGCTGAAAAGTTCTCCCTTATATTAAACATTAATTTTTGGAATTTACAAAGGATGTCGGAACCCCCCTATACGAGCTATGTTAAAATGACAATTTCTGATGTACCTTTTCTCATAATCTAAAATACATACTTGTTTGAAGTATTTATACGAGTAAAGTACATCTTTCTCATTATACAAAAATGAGCATTTAGCTAATGTTTAATTATTTGTTTCTCTGGAAAAAATTGTAGTCGACATAGTGATATTTAACACTTTTTCCACGTTAAAAAATTGGTAGAAGATAATGTTTTTAGTTTTTTACAAAGAGCTCATTTCCGTATATAAAAGCAAAAATAAAGAACATGTTACAAAAGAATTACATGCTTGTGAACAAGATTCTTAGAAAAAATACATCGAGTCTATGAAAAATTCCCATTTTCAGAAAATCGTGTGTTTATTTTAAACTAGTTTCCCCATCACAACATTCTTCACCCAAACTCTAGCTAATATACATTTTTCTTTACCTCTCTATTCCTCTTAAGATTCTCTCCTTGAAAATCCCTTTTGCTTTTTGTCAGCAAAAATATTTTGTTTTCAACAACCCATGTTTGTCGAAGAAATTACATCTTGTTTCATACAATCACAAGACTCATTGTTCAGTTTTCATAAAATGTGTGGTTTTTATACAGAATAGGGCACTGGAACTTACTGTTTTGATCATGTTGCAGTGACATTCATGGGGAGGCGTAAGGAAGGGTTCGATGGAAGGGAGGAGTAGGATATTTGTGTCCCCACCCATCTCAGTCGCAAACATACCTTCGTCGAGGTAGCAATGCGCTTTTGCTGTGGAGGCGTCTTTCTCTGGCGGTTGGTCGGTAATTGCAGTGCAACGTGCTTATCGTCCTCACCTCTTTCTTCTTCTACGAGGTTGTGTTCCTGATCGGAAATGTGTTTTAATGTGGACGGATGTCTTCCGAGAAAAGGGAAAAGAATGGAAATGACCTTCGAAGACCGTTAGAACACTTAAAAATATATACTGGCTATAACATTGTCCCAAACCTCGTCATAGAATCAACGAAGCTTTGAATGGATCCTAGTGGTACAGCAGTCTCTATGTGGTTTCCACGTATTTCCAAAGTTTATCTAGTGTATTCTGGGTCAGTCATTGGGCAAACAGGACTACACGTTTTCGATTGGCGATAGATCGGGAGAACAAGTAGGCAAGGAAACAATTCAGTCTGGTGGGTAAAGTAGAACACTTGAACATTGCGTGCCACGTGTGGTCGCGCTTTATCCTGTTAGAATATGGCTGATGGGAAGGCCTGAATATATAGGAGGACCACAGGCTAGAACAAATCAAAGATGTAGCGCGGGCGGTCCAGTGTAACGGTAATGCGTACTAGAAGGGTGTGGCAGTGAAATCCAATACCACCCCAAACCATGATTCTGAGATGCAGGACCAGTGTGGCGATGCATAACGCAAAAAAGTTAAGTAGCCTCTCACCGTGGTGTCTCCAAACTCGAATCCAACCATTACGATGTTGTTAAAACAGATGTTGCAAACAGAGGCGGGATTCGTCAGTAAACACAACATTCCTATATTCCGTTGTCCATATCCTCCATTCATCGCACCATTGGCGACGCAAACGCCTGTGGTTTCCATTCAAGGGTAACCCAAGCAATGGACGCTTTGCGGACATTCCATTCTGTTGCAAACAGCGTTGAATGGTACGAGTGGACCCCGAAGGATTCGTAACAGAATGAATCTGTTGTGATATATGATTTATGATGGGGCTGCGTGATCCATCACTTGCCATGCACACAACCCGCCTGTCTTCATGGGCAGTAGTGCAACGAGGTGAGTGCGATTGGCCCTGTCGTTCCGTCGTTTCCTCCTGAATCCAGTGATGACAGAGTCGCATTATACAGTTGCCGTGTTTCGTTCTACACGTTTCCTGATTTCTCTAAAGGGTAATCCGCAATCTATACAGGCTACTATCCTTCCTTTGACGAATTCAGAAACTTAGTAAAAAGACGTTCGATATCTTACACGAGTCATAGGTAAACAACTTACGCAAATGAATGCACAAAAAACAATTGCTGTACTTTGAATTGCCAATCCGTTCTCCCTTAATGTAGGGCTTGCGGGTGAAGCTACGGTTACCCGTGATGTGCGTCTGCGCTATAATGCTAAAGATTTACATATTTCATCGCCACCAATTCCTGATGTTAATTTCACATGGTTTCCATGCTTTTTCAGGGTGTTGCATTCTGTGTGGCCAGCAGTGTATATTTAGCATGGAGGTATTTTCAACACAGGTATATAAAGGTGAGTTATATATTTTTTAGTAATATTTATTCCGGCAAAAATTCTGGAGTATTTATTTTAAAAAATTGGTCTTCAAAATTAAAACTTTGTGTGATAAATATATAATTACAACATTTTATTAAATGTATTTGCTTCTGAAATATCTAAAATTACTTATTAGTCCCTTTTTAGAGTAATTAATTATGGTTCATATATTAAGAGAGTTAAAATGGAGTATTGAAAAAAGAATAACAAAACACGTGGATATTTTTTTTCAAGAAAAAAAGTTTATTCCATTTATTAATGCATCTTTTGTGCACAACTTCTTATACAAATTCAATAATAAGTTGTATATCCACCGTAGCCTAGTGGTCATGGTAACGGACATTGGCCAGCGTATTATGAGTTCGAGTCTACTACAACTGAAGACCATATTGTAGAGGGGTCAATGCATAATAAATCTTTCGAGGATCAAACGTCCTTCCGTTGGTGTGGTGTGGATATAAGAAGAGAGGGGCTCAGATGTCGTCATTTCAGCATGGTTCAAAAATTGCGAGGTCCGTCTCTATTAGCCTTAGAGAAGCTTTCTAGTGCAATGTTAATATAACACTCACTTAACAATAAGGTCTAACAAAATACTATAACTTTCAATAGATTTCTATAATAGAAAAAAGTTATGCTTTGAATGGTTAAAAAGAGTGTAGACGACACAGTTCAGTCTAGACGAAAAAAAATAAGAACACTTTCAAAAAAAGGATTGTTGAAAAGTAACCTGATCTGAAAAAGTAATCTGAACTCAATGAAAATTTTTAAAAATATATACACGCAGAAATTGTGCGAATGAAATATAAACAGGTCGTGAACGCAAAGAGTCGTTTCCGGCTTTGTATCTGCCGAATCGTGTGTTGGAATATTGGTGCAACTAAAAACCCATCATATATATATGAGGGACTAATAATCGTTAACTCTATCGAGGCAACACATTTCCTTTTCCCTTGCCGGTGGCAGAAATAAGCGATATTTTTCACCAATAGCCCTTGCCCATCTTCGTAGTGTTGCGTTGATAATCAATCAATCAAGAAATATTTCAATATATAAAATGTAAAAGCAGTAAAGCAGTTCATCAGAAAAAAAGATGATTTTTTTTATAAATAAGAAGCATGATGATTTTTTTTATATTTATTATTAAATATATATTTATGCACTCATTGCCATGAAAATTTGAAAACCAAGACAAAGTTGTCCAAATCAAACGAAATTCTGCGCATGTAAGTGCTACTTTGATAAAAGAAAGTGATTAGAAAATCAACTGAAAAGGATCATTTACTGCAGAAGAAAGTACAAATGAATGGAAGTTTTAGTACTCTGGTGTACCCTTCTAGCGTGAATGCGTGATGCGATATGAGCGGCCTATGAGGCATACAAATTTCGTATGAGGTCCTGAGACATCTCGTTCCACCGTTGCCTCTAGTTTAATCAAACTGGTAGACTGTCCAACTTGCCATCCCTAATGATTCCAGATATGCTCGATTGGCGAGAAATCGGGGGATCTAGCAGGACAGGAAAGGCTGCTAATGGGGTTAAGGCAATCTTGTGATATCCTTGCTGTGTGTGACCGAGCATTATCTTGTTGAAAAATGACTCTTGGGAGCCCTTCCATGAGTGACAACACATGCGGCTGAAGGATGTCATAGACGCGGCGTTGGGCTGTCAATTTATCATGGATCAAAATTAGGGGTGACCGCGTATCGTAATCAGTGGCACCCCATATCCTCACACCAGCTGTGGTAGAAGTGTGTCGCTGCAAGGCAGGATTGAGACTTTCTCTACGAGGCCTCCCCACACGAACACGTTTGCCATCACTGCTCAAATTGAATCTAGATTCGTCGCTGAAGATGACTTGGTTCCATTCCGTTGCAGTCGAATCCCGTCGTGCTTGACACCATTCCAAACGGAGGCATCGGTGGATGGGTATCGTTCGCAACACACGTATTGGGTGCCACGATACCAGATGTCCTTCAGCCAGGCTCGTTGCGATGGTTCGAGAAGACACAGATGCTTGTAGTGAAGATGCTGTCCGTGTCTGGACGGCGGCCAATGAGGCAGTTGGCTTAATGCATGTGTGTCGTATGATGAGACGGTATTCTCAACGACTGGTTTGACGAGGGTGACCTGAGCCTGGTCGCCGTGTAAATGACGTATTTTTTATTCACTGGTCCCAACACCTCCTCACAGTCAAATTTGAACGGCTTACTTGACGAGCGACTCGCCGAACTGTCCACCCAGCTTCCCTTATTCCGATGATCCTTCTCATCTCGAATTCTGACAGCTGCTCATATTGACTTCCATGGAGGCGTAACAATATGTTTACTTTAATATTTACAAAAGATTAAGAGGTCTCAGGGGTGTTAAATTTCTCCAGAGGTCTGAAAATATAAACAATTTTCAAACAGGTATAATTCTTTTAAATTTAAATTAAATGATTCAAATCTTTTGCACATTTTTTTATAAAAGAATGGGGTTTCAGAAAAGTGTAAAATGTTTAAAATATAATGATAATTTTAAAAATCATAAGCATATGAAAATTCTATAATAAATGTTAAGTATTTTTTGCGTTGCACGTGCTATTTTCTAAACTAGTGGCCTCTGATGTATAAAACTTTACAGAATTATAAAATGCATCATACTCTTTAAACACTATCTAATTTTAGTATTATATATCTTTTGTATTTCAAAATATTTGTAAAGTATTGCAATATTTTGAATATTTTTTTTTAAATTTATGTTTCTTATTTATTAAAATATGTAAATTATTATTCTATGTATATAAAAAAATGCTATAGTGTAATAAGAATACATTTAACTTTATAAATCAACTTAAAGCTAGTAATTAAAGCTACTATTTCAGAAAATAGCATGCACGGCATAAAACTTAATAAATATTTCTTTTAGAGAAGTTTCTTATATTCATATGCTTATAATTTTTTAAATTATGATTATATTTTAAACATTTTATACTTTTCTGAAACCCCATTCCTTTATAAATGATGTGTAAAAGATATGAATTATTTAATTTAAATTTAAAAGAATTATATCTGTTTGAAAATTGTTAAAATTTTCAGACCTCTAGAGAAATTTAACACCCCTGAGACTTCTTAAATACACTGAAACAAGCTCTTCCAGTCTATATTATACTCCAAGGAGAGCGAAGTTCAATGCCATCTAGTGGCATTATGCAATGCGCAATCGCGCGGTATTTCTAATCCTTTACATAGCTAACCGATATGTATCTTCAAACCAAGTTTAGTTACGATCTCACGAGTATTTCTTGGTGCACAAAATTGTTTGGCAATGACTATATTATTCAAAAAAAACTATTTAAAAAAATATTTTAATGAGCGTTATGGATGAATGATTTCGTCCATAACAAAACAGTGTGACATTTTGTAACACTGAAGACGTATCATGTAGAGGGCCTGATGCGCGCTACATTTGTCGAGTCTCAAAATCGTATTTCGAGCGTGGTGTAGACTTTTGGAGAGTGGGTTGGTCAGATGTCATCTTCTTCACTTGACTGGATCAAAATTACGATAACCCACGTATTAAGTCAGAGAACTGAGTCAAGCTCATTCCCTGATCCCGTAATACCCGAGTTTCTAATTTACTTAGTACCCTACGTGAAAAATATCTTACTAAGACTTATTAATGTAATATGGAAAAGGGCTTACCAATTACTTGGGGAAAAGCAAAGGGGATTTCAATAGTAAAAACCAAAATAGATTCATAATGTTTAAATAAATATTAGCCGATACCATTGCGAGTGCAATATGTAAATTAACTAACCAATTTATTTCAAGTTGCTTCAAATGTGGGCTCGAGAGGAGAAAAATATTGTCTGAGTTCCAGCCAGTGTTCAGAAAATATAGGAATTCCTTTCAAAAAAATATTCATTTCTCTGGGGAAATAAACAATGGATTTCAGCGAGGACAGAGCAATACCGTAGTTCCTATAGACGGATTTTGACACAATTTGGACAGATATCATCTTAATACAACTAATTGCAAATGATATATAATGTAATATTCATGTGGATGGATTAAATTATTTCCTAGATCAGCAATTTATTCGCGTGAAATTTAAAAATAGGTTCTCAAGATGCAGGCAAATAACGACAAGGCCTGCGGCAGGGACTGATCTTGAATTCATTACATTTTAACCTAATGATAAATGACTTTGTATCCACTCTTAGTAACCTTGTGCATGACGTTCAGACTCTGCTTTTTGTAGATGTTCTGGTTATTTGGAATGCAAGTAAAGATTTTGATTGTATTTAGAAAACGCTCCAATACATAAGCAAAGTTACGCTCCTAAAACAATTCACGGGCACGATTTGGTGCTCGAATCAGAATGTCTTTTATTGGAGCATTTATAATAATTTCAGAAATAAATTCGAAAAAAGTACTAGATGTTTTTAGAAATCGTATTCCGAGACTTGTGAGTGGTGTAAGATCCACCTCAATTGCTGCAGTGGAACTTCAAACTAGTCGTTTCTCATTTCCTATATTTTTAGTGATTTATTACGGATGAAAAAGTCTAAAGATTTCTGCAGAATTACACTACACAATCTAAGTGAAGACTAGTATTATTTCATTGATAGTATAATAAAAGAAATATTCAACCAAAAAATTTGGAAACTTGTAAAAAAGTTAACCAAATAAGATGCATGAAAAAAGAACAATTGGGGCGTTTAAAAATATTAAAATGGAAACTAAAAAAGTACATAAAATGTGAATATTTAACTTGATATAATTTGTGTAACAAAATGTATTACTTTATGTGGTGAAAAAGATAATATAGACAAAAAAATCACAAGAAGAGGGAGTTTGATTTTTTTACTCTCTATTTATTAACATATAACTTTGCTTCATTTTAAATAGATCCATTTTCCTTTCTTTTCATCGTATTTCTATATCTTAAACTCTAATGCATTTCATTCAAATTTAAAAAGCCTTATCTAAAACTCAGTTAATACAGGAAGATATGAAATATTATGTTTATTGTTATCATGACATAGATTTCAATCATCAGATTTAGAAGAAGTCACCTTATTGTGAGATTCTTTTACTATATTATTTATTTTCAGGCAAACGAAATGATTCTGCTATATTCATAAAAGACAATATTAGCTATAGAGGGAAAAACGCTGAAACAAATTTCATTTGCGACGTAAAAGATCACTGATATAATTACCAAACGGATGTTCTACACAATGCTCTAAATTTTCATACATCTATGCACTTTGTTAAAACTTTCGCGCAAGTAGAAAACTCTAGACATAAATCATCGCACAATAAACCTGTTAAAAATGAATGTTTAATTTTACTTAAAAAGTACTACGAAAACAAGTTATTTACTCTTTAATTCATTTTTTACATTTTGATTGATATACGCAGTAATATTTCATGCATTTATAGCGTAATAAATTTGGGGGGAAATTGTCAGTTGAAATTCTTGAGATGAATAAGCTGTGAATATCATTTTGCTAAGATACAATGTATGATCCTCAATGTATTGGATTTGAGATGAATCAAATTAATACCTTGTTAATAATATGCAATAAACAATGGAAGATGTATTGAGTTAAACGTGACATGATACCCTGAATAAGAAACGACGAAATGTGCTTAAGGGGACTTGGCACCCTTTGAGCAAACTTCTTTATTTACGTATTTAAAAATTATATTTTAACATTTTATACAATCTTTCTATTCAATTAAATGTTACCAGATGAAAATTTTCATATATTATTCACACAATTTTAAAAATTTAAATTTTTTGAAGAAAATTGGGAAAATTTTAAAATACTACTCCTTTTGTAAAAACCTGAATTTTTGTTACCTGAATTTTTTTTATAATATTCTTATGGATGTTTTTAACAACTTTAGGGATCGATTTTAGAATAACTTCATTCGTTTTCGAGAAAAAAAATAAAATGTTGATATACAGGCTAAAAATCAACGAAAAAGCCAACATGTCTTACATTTTATTTTTTTTTAAAAAAAAAGTATTCAGTTTATAGCAAAACGAATCCCTAATTTTATTACATGGTTTATTTTTAACACGCAGGAAAAAAATTGAAGTGATTAGTAAATAATTGTCGAAGGAGTAGCATTTTGAATGCACTAAGGTTTCGAAAAACACAAACTGAGAAAAACCACTTATAATTCTGAAAAAATAATTATTATAAGCTTAATTAAACTTAAAATACCACTTTAAGATATTACTTATACGTTTTTCTTTAAAATAATTGCATTTTCATATGTTTTCAACCCACACATTTTTATAAATGATCAACTTTTAGAGAGTACTAATTGCACAAGAAAACTCAAGAAAAACTTTAAAAAAAAATTTTTTCTGTCACGACAGAAATTTTAGCTGTTTTTCTTCTTATAATATTACAGTATTACATTTGTATGAAAAATATATCAGGAATAAGAACTGAAATTATAAAATTATTAATATAAAATGCCTTAATTTAAAAATTTTACATGCACACATTTCACAAGGAAGAAAAATTACATTATTGTATTGCCTCGGAAATATTCTGCTTTTAATACTACACATTCTTTTTTATAGTTATTATTTCTATTTATAAAATAGATTTTTTTTTATCATAACGCATTTTTTAGCTTTATTTTTCTAAAAAGGGGGTGTGGCTGAATTGCCTAATTTGTTTTTAAATGAAGTTTTATTCAACTTCTAACTTTCCGACATGCACAAGTGATATATCAATCGAAAGATAATAATGCAAAGAATAAGATTAAATGAAAATAAAAAAAACGATAGGTTTGTGATTTTTAGGGTACCAAGTCTCTCCTCTTAAGTACAATTCTTACGAAATTATCAGTTCACTGTGAATGATTAAACATAATTATTTTAATTGATCAAACAAACATTACATAAAACTGTTCCAACCCCTTGTTGTTTGAGAAATTTAAAAAAAATCAAGCAAATCAAACCTAGAAGTAATTAACTTCCTAAATAAGTAACTCCGAATTATTGCGATGTTAGGTAAAACTTCAAGTATTAAGTAAACATGGTTCGATTTCAAGATTATTTCACAAAGCATTGGGGAATAACTCTTGCTTTAAAACTATGAAAAACTCGGAAAACGAATTAGAGAAACTGCCCCCAAAAGTCATATTGTAAGTTGTGATAATTTAAAAGAAATCAACCACACAGAAAAGTAATATAATAATGCAAATTTAATAGGAAGTAGTATGTTCTTTCGATATTTATAAATGAGATTTCTGCTAATTAAAAAATAAAGAAATTCACAAAAAAATAAAGTTTTTGAAAAGTGGAAAAATTTTGTACGAAAAAAAAGGATTTTCTTCAAAAGTCATTTGTTTAAATTTTAAGAAACAAATATTTATTCTATTATGAAATTTATCTTTAAAATACAACTCATACCCCTCATAAAACAACTTGTGTATTTGTTTATAATTCTATTATCAACCTGCATACATTATATTTAAAAAAATAACAAAGGATGTCAAATTTTATCAACACCAGTGAACTACTTCAGTTTAGATCCAAAAGAATACACCTTAACATATCCCTGAATTTTTTACAAGGGATTTTAACAAACTTCCTACAAACATAGTTTCATCCTGGTTATTTCAATATTTACTCGCATAAATTACTCATGCAGCAAAGAAAACGCTTCAGTGGCCCGTCTCTTTAAAATAAAATAATTAAAACAAAGAGCAGGAAGGGTTTTTTTCTTTCTTTTCCCGTACACTTTTACAAAGTTTCTAAGCAAATAACTCCCAAAGTACCTCTCCATAGAGAACTAAAGTCTCTTTCTAGTTTTCACTATTTCAAGACAAGCAACCACAGTTTGTTTAGTTACGAAAAAAATTCTTGAAAAGGAAACATAAGTCTGTACCCTCATAGGATTGTATTTTCGACGATTAGACCCGCGGCAGCTAATAAATTTTTTGTCCTCTCTTTTTATACTAGCAGATAAAGTAATAAATACAGGCAGTCATTTTCCTGGTCACTTAACAGGAGATTTGGACCACAGAAGTTACGAACACGGTCAAGTTTCCAGATCCCCAGGGACTCTATAGGTGGGGGATATTCAGTAACTGATGGTTCTATCCATTCAAACCTTCTAAAAAATGTGTTTATTGTAGGTTTGGAAGAGAACTTTTTTTAATTTGTTATTATTATTTGGAGCTTGTTTTGTGAAAGTCTGAGATTAGAAGAGCAGTGAAAAATGTCATCCTCACGAAATTCAATCGATGGTTTTACTTTGTGCTGTAATTTTTGCTACTTGTCGCAAATGCGGATACTTTTTTAAGGCCCTTTTCAACTGAGAAATTTCTTTATCTCCTTATCTTGTGTTTTTGAAAGATTTCGAGGTAACAGACTGAAATCAGAAACTATTTTTCCCTTTAATGAAATTACAACGATAAAAGGGATTGCTGTGCTCGAAGTAAATGAAGCTAAACGTTTGGGAAGCAAATGAAGAAATGAAAATATTGATTTCGAATTATATATTTAACATTTACACCAATGCTTTCATAGCATTCCATGGAACTGGAGGAGAATAAAAATGAATCCTTTTCAAGTTGGTATGATTTAAATATGAAGTATGAGATGCTATATATTTTGTAGCGAATACTGATTTTTTTTAATCTGAAGAGTTGCTTTTATTTTAATTTTTTCGCATTTGGGAAAGTTTGAATGTGCTCTGTAAAATTTTCTTGAAATATTAAAGTCAAAGTTTAAGATGTAAATAATTAACTATTAAATAAGAAAGTTCTGCCTACACTTTTATTCAAACTGTGGGGTGCACCTCTTTGGGGGCCATGATAACCTTACGTAGGAGGCGTCAGCATATCGAAAGTTCCAAAATTAAAGATTGAAAATAATTATTAATTTACCGAATGGAAGCAAAACAAAATGCATTGACATGCTAAGAAATAAAATAAATATTTACACTGATATATAAGATACTTATAAATGTATCAGTGAGGCAAAAAGTATTTAATAACTGATTCATCAATACTAAACTAAAAGCAAGGTTAGTAAACTACTATAGAGTGACTTCCATAGGCTGTAATATACAAAATGTAGTACATATATTGATAATATGCGCAGTTTATAATATTAAAGTCGCATTGCAGCTTTAGCGTTGAAGTACATTATTAATGAATTCAATACATTGTTGTTGTATGAGGGGGTGCGATGAAATATGGAAAATTGCCGCCCATCCGGTATTTTGGTTAGTGACGCGGAATGTGATGCCCTAGGGTCCGAGTTCGATCCCGGAGATGGCATGGATGTTTGTTTTGTAATCCTTCATGACTTTAAAAATTCCTTCTTTCCTTTGTAAAGTGTGCTTCATGCTGACTTCTGAAGATATGGATAATTATGGGGGAAAAATATGGAAAGTTTGAGAAGCACTGTTCTAATCAGACATAAAGACTGCTTTTCTAGATTCTCTTGTCGGATCTGTGGAATGAAGTATCATTAATTGCTTCATTATACCAAAACAGCTGAGAATTGATTCAGAAGTCCCCGGATTGAAAAAAATTATTTCAACCAAACTCTTCGATTCAAAATTGTACTTTTGTGTCTAATACTGATACAAGTTTCCGAGTGTTCAAACTCAAATTCTAAATAATGTTCAAATTCGTAATTCGTTCGTTATCTTATTTCAAAAATTCAGTTCGGATTCGTACATTAAAAATGGAATAAATTAACTCTTACCTGTCAGAAGTTGAGGCGACTAAAAACACTCGTCCAGTTGGATGCAGGGACAAATGTTTATTTTCAACATAAACAAGACAGACAGGAATACTACATACACGTGAAAACAAGCGACTGCAGTGCCGCTGAAATACAGTTACCCCCCCCCTCCGAATGACCAGGAGGTTCATTCAAATCTGCTACAATTTTAAAATACACCGAAAAATATTAAATACACATTACAAGTCGATTCCCATCCCAATTCCACTGATACAAATTTCCAACCACTGCTTAACTAGGAAATCCTTCATTAAGTCAGTGCTTCTCAAACTTTCAGAACTCACGACCCAATTTTCAGTCATAATTTCTATTACACCCCCCTTATACAATAATAACGTATTGAAAGCAATGCTAATGAACTTTGACTCTAAAACTACAATACGATCTTAATTATAAACCGTACATCCTCACAAAAGTGTTAAATTTTGTATATGTTACTTTTAAGTAATATATATATTTTAAGTAAATCCCTTTTAAGTAATATATATTTTAAGTAATTTACTTTTAAGTAATATATATTTTAAGTAAATCCCTTTTAAGTAATATATATTTTAAGTAAATTACTTTCAAGTAATATGATAATTATTATGCTATTTTTCTTTCTCTAATTTTTAAATTAGAACAGATTGTAAAATGATATTTAATTAAAGATTTATTCCCTTCATCATCCATTTCTAAAGGTACAAATATCATTAGAAAAATAGTCTAGTCTATGTTGCTCTCTATTATATTTATCACATCTGGCAAAAATTCTGGCGACCGTTTGCGTGAGTCTGGGTAACCTATAGGACGTCTGCGCAAAACATGTAAAACAGGTGTACCTGGAACAATTCCATTCAGTTTTTTTCGAGTCGATACTTCTATAGCTACCGAATCTATCTTGAGTGTACATTTTATAATTTACACGTTAGTTTTAAATCACGGTGTTAAGTATTTACGGCAGTAGATTAAAACAAAATCGTAGATAAATTTTTAAATCGTAGAGAACATTCAATATGATAATAAAGTATCAACAATTATACAGTAGAGCATGGTTCCGAAAATTAAATCAATGATATATTCTAATGAATACTTAAAATTTTGGATTTACTATTACTATTACTGAAAAACCCTGGGTAAAACGTAGATGTGTGCTTACTATATGTTAAAACTTACAAATCTGAAGAACAGAAGTTGTTTTTAAAACCATAGAAAATCATTTAGTCATGTTGGCAGGAAATTTTAAAAAGTATTTTCTTGCTGAGAACAACTTGATAGCAAGTTAGGATTGGGTTAGGGATTCATTTCACATTACTTCAGAAGTGCTCTCAACTGCCGAAGAAGAAATCTTCATAGATTTCATATCCAGTGGCATAGTTAAAAGGCAATTTTGGAATAAATAGCCCTTTGAATTTTGGGAAGAGGTGGATGATGAATTTTCTGCACTGAAAACAAAAGCATTCCGTATACTATTACTATTTTCAGCATCTACCTTTTTGAAATCGGATTTTCTGCTGTGGCTCTTTTGAAGACAAAATATAGATCTCAGAAAACTTTGCTCTGCAAGACAAGCTCATCAAAGTCACTAATAACTATTAAACTTGTTTTTATACTGGCTGAAGTACCCACTTTTCACACGAGTTTATTTTTTTTAAAAAAAATAATACATTATTCTGGATATAATAGCTTCATTGTAAGGAGAGTAAAACCAAGTGCATGACAATGTATACAAAAATGTAAAATGATTTTTTGGAATGAATGCTCATATTGTGATGATCCCCCCTAGGGCAGTGTTTCTCAAACTGTGGGGCGCGCCCCCTGGGGGCGCGAGCATATCGAAAATAAAAGATTTAAAAAAAATTAATTTACTGTAATGAAATAAAACAAAATACTTTAAGACATAATAAAAAATGCTGTTTTACTCTGATATAATTTATAGGCGTGATATTAAGTCATCAAAATTAAAAACTTCTTCAATACCTAATTAGCTATATTTGATCCTATAATCAAATAAAAAAACTTTTATTTGATTAGCTATAATCCCATGATGAGAGAATTTTTTTCTTACGTTTTATTTTGAAACCTAACATACAACTCTTTCAGAGAAAAAACAGATCCCAGACCCAGAATTGAAAAAATTTAAGAACATAAAAAATTCATCACTGTCATTCTTTTTTTTAAATACTGCACATTATAGCTGTAATCCGTTTGACCTTCTAAGTTATTGGTACAGTTAGTTATGACCCCTCTCTTATGTGTTTGTTTCTCATTTATAGGTAAGTTGTAAGTAATGTATTTCTCTTTTGCACTTTTTCCATGCAAAATAGTTTTATGATATTTGGAAAACCACGGAGAACACACACTTTGAAGGATTACTTGGCCAAGACTTATTTTTAAGAGTATTCTCAAACATATAAAGCATAACGAAAAACGTTTTACACGCGTACAATAAAATAATTATTTAAAAAAAAGGATTGAGGTGACTCAATATCCCCGCTCGACCGTATCGAGTGAGCGCCTGCTCCGGGGTTAAAACATTTTGAAGTTTTTTCGGTTTAAATATTAAAAATAATACAATTATTCTTCATCGGATTTTTATATTAATGTTCATTATTTAACATCAATTATAAATGCTAATTCTATGAGGCTTAAAATTACAATTCACTTAAAACTAAATATGATTTGAGCAATCATTTAAAAAAAATCATTTTACATTTTTGTAAACTTGGCTTTACTCTCCTTACAATTCAGCTATTATATCAATAGTGTTTTATTTTCTTAGAAATGAACTCGTGCAAAAAGCGGGCACTTCCGCCGGTATACTTTTAATGTATCAGTGCTGCACAGAATATTTTTATAACTAATTAACTAATACTAAATTAAGAACAAATTTAATAAGTATTAACGACCTCCATGGGCTTGTCTTGCAAAGAAAAAATTCTATAAGGAAAATGCTTATGGTTAGAAATTCACACTCTGAGTTCTTTTTCTATATTTAGCAGATATCTATCTTTTGTCTTCTAAGAAGCCACCGCATTTTGCAACATGTTCAATTTAAAAATTAGAGAAAGGAAAAATAACATAATAATCATCCTATTACTTGGTTTATTTTTATTTTTATTTATTTATTTTTATTTTTTTGCTTTAAAGTAGTATACAAAATTTAATATATTTATGTTATTAATTTGAATGGTTTATACTTAAGATCGCGTATTGTAGCTTTAGCGTCAAAGTGCATTATTATTGCATTCAGTACATTATTAATGTTAAGGGGAGCACGATAAAAATTGTGATTGAAAAGGGGGGCGCCAGAAGTGAAAGTTTGAGAAGCACTGCCCTAGGGTAATTATCTCTATGAGTATCAGCGTGAGCTAGAGGCGTAGGATTAACAAAAGAACTAGAAGGAAACATTTTCTTAATATGACTTTATTAAGATATTCAACTTAAACCTTTAACAAATTAGATTATAATAATTTATGTGAGAGAATCTACGATGGTAAAACACACCACACACAATATATTTATAGTAATGACTTAACCTAACTCGGACCACTATCAGTGACCGAATCGCTTGCACTCAATTCTAATACAATCACTAATCCTAATATTAAATAATCAATCCTACCTTGTTGTAGTATCAGTAAACGATCACACTAGATTTCGATGAGGTCTTGCGATAACTCGTGTGCATGTGTAAATACTATTGTTTGCCACGTAACGTTATCTAAAACTTCTTCAGCCTAGAACCATTGTCTGTTTACATTCCTCTAATTGACTCTTTCTGATATTTAAAAGGCTCTTAATCTGCATCTTTCTCTCACACTTCACTTCTTGGATTTGGTTGAAAAAGAGTTGCCATTAGTTCTGGCCTCAAAGAACCCAAAGGACATGTTAAAGAAAAGACGCGTGAGCCCGTCACAATATTATAAATAGTTTTGAACGAACTGTAATTTAAACCTCAAGGAATTAGAATTTAGAATGGATGTTAAATAATAAAATATAATGTAAAATTTCAATAAAGAATAATTGTATTATTTTTAATATTTAAAGCGAGAAAACTTCAAAATGTTTTAGTCCGGGATCAAGTGTGCACTCGATACTAACGTTAATGTTCCCGCGGAGTGACTCTCTCGCCAATCCTTTTTTTAAATAAATATTTTTACTATATACAATAAAAATCAAACTTTCAGTGAATAGTTTAACTAAGACAAAATATACTTTTTATTTCAAGGACTTTTCAATTTGTCTTCGAAAATTTGAGAAGAAATCCAATAAAACTGAACTAAATTATTTCAAATG
The DNA here is from genome assembly GCA_019973935.1 of Trichonephila clavipes. NCBI lineage: Eukaryota > Metazoa > Arthropoda > Arachnida > Araneae > Nephilidae > Trichonephila > Trichonephila clavipes. The sequence goes on from BMAU01021361.1 coordinate 377,818, forward strand.
TTCTTGACTTTAATAAAGGACACACATCACAGACATTTTTCGCTAACATTCAATTCAGTGTATTCAATATAAAAATATGGATATCAGTTCTAAAAACGAATGTGTTCAATGTTTTTCATTATGCATTATATGTTTCAGAATAATCACAAAAGTAAGTCTTGACCAAATAATTCTTCTAAGTGCTCAATGTGCTTATCCATATATAATAAAACACTTTCACATGGAGAAAGGCGAATCAGAAATATAATATTTACAACTTCCCTAAGAAAAAGTTCGGAGATAACCATACCAGTAAGATCGAAGGTCAGCTAAAGTAATATTTTACGTTAAAAGAAACGTAATAAAAAATCTCTCATCGTGGAATTACAGCAAAGCAAACAAAATATTTTTAAAATTTGGTTATAGGATCAAATATAGCTTTAACGAGTGTTTGAAGTAGAATATATTATTTTTGATGACGTAATGTTGCCAAATGATAAATATAAATCATATCAGTGTAAATCTGTATTTTTTATTATATCAGAATATATTTTGTTATGCTTAATTCCAGTAAATTAATTTTTTTAACCTTTTATTTTATACTTTTACCACCCCACAGTTTGAGAAACACTGCATTAAGTTCAAGGTTATGTAACAATTGTACAGGTCTTTTAATAATTATAATTTGTTTTTTCATCTTACAAGAACTTATTTTACCATCCCTACCAGGTGATGCATCTCAACAACTTTACCTAGTTTCCAAAAATGTCTAGAAAATTTTTCACCATTATTTAGTACAATATCATCAATTTTAAACTCTTTAATTTCGCCTGTATGTTTAACACAATGAGCAGATTTAAGCATGAAGATATATTCTTTTGACCATTTTGTCCAAAACATATTTAGTAATCCTTCGCGATAATTAAGCCTTTTAATTAGAATTTTCCTGTTGGATAAGTTAGAATCAAAATTAAGCCTGGCAGGTGTTAGACTTTTAACTCTACGTCCTAAAATTATATGAGATGGAGTAAGAGGTTCAGGTTCAGTAAATAAAGAAAAAAATATATGTAAGAGGGCGAGAGTTGAGTACCCTTTCAATTTCAATTAAAAGAGTCTCCAACTCATCGCGAAATAAAGTTGTTTTTCCCACAGTCTTTCGTAAAGCAAGCTTTACTGTTCGAATGAGTCTTTCGTAAAAGCCACCCCACCAGTTCGATGATAAACTGCCAGTGGATTTTATGGGAAGCATAGAACGCTTTCATTGCAGGATCGCTGATAACTTTCCACACGGTTTCAGTTCATGTTCGGATCTTTTTAAAAGTTTTTGCGCTGTCAGTCACGATTTGTAAATAAGAGAATTTCGATTTTTGCAGTCTTCCACAGACACGTATCAGTTCATCTGTATCAAGGAAAGGATTAAACTCTAAAATTACTGAAGTTTTGAGTAGTAATTTGCTTCCACGTAAACAATTGACTTCTTCGGCACACACACACACACAAACGCGTCTCTGTACTAATTGAATCCAAAATTTTTCGGCGCCATCGATTTCTTCTGTTGTTAATTCGTCGGATCGATTATTTAATCTATTGCGAATGTTATGCTCAAAACGAAGCACCCAACTAGTAACTCGCAATAATTTATGCTGGCTGCTAAATTTGCTTAAATTAATTACTGAGGCTGTGTTTAATTGACATGAGAATGTAAACACTTGTTCTTCGGATTCATATCGGTTGAAGGAAAGCCACAGTTCAAGTTTTTTGGCCAGTTGTTTTTCGTCTTGCGAAGCCACTGAGGACCATGCATCCCAAATTGGTTGTTAATAATTGTCTCGAGATTAACTCCACAAGAAACATAATCTGCTGGATTTTCTCTCCCACTGCAATAATGCCAATCAAACGGATTGGAATTTGATTGGATTTCTATTACCCTATTCGAAGCAAATTGCTTGTAATTTGAAGCATTTCCCTTAATCCAATGGAGAGCAATAGAAGAATCACTCCAAATAAAAATTTCGACACAAGGAATTTAAAATTGGATGTTAAATATCTCAAATTCTCGAGGCTAAAAGTGCTCCCAAAAGTGCCAATCGTGGGAAGGTTAACTTTTTGAGAGGAGAAACTCGGCTTTTAGCGGTTATAAATCTCGTCATTCGCAGTGACGTAACGAAAATATGACACTGCTCCAAATTCTATGGAACTTGCATTATAAAATATGTGTTATTTCAAATCCTTACCCTTATCTAAAGGATATAAAAAATATTTTCTTTCCGATGTTAAGTCACTTAGAATACAAACTTGAGAGCACCAAGTCTCTGATTTTTTCTTTAACTCGGTGAGCAATTCTTTATCCCAGCCGAAACTGTATTCCCAAATTTCTTGCATTAAGCATTTTATTATTAACATAAATGGGGAAACAAAACCTTTTGGATGAAAGATTTTTGCTGCTGTTTTTAGAACACGGCGTTTCGAATTCTTTAAACCTTTAATTAACTCAAGCAATGGTTGTGCATCTAATTTAAATGCATCATTATTTAATTCCCAAATAATTCCTAAAACCTTTAAAGAATGCTCACCTGATTCATCTAGACACATCACCTATACCGTTTTCATTCCATAATTTTCTTAGTTCCTTCGAATTAGTTTTAAATTTTCTTAAATTCATATTAGCATCTTTAAGAATTTCTATCACGTTTTTTGAGAGATCGTGAGCTTTATTAACGGATTCGTATGAACCGGCGAACAGGTCGTCAACAAATAAGGAAGTATTCAGCATTTCAAAAGTTTCTCTATAATCTTCCTTATATTTTCGTGTATGGAATTTAATCGTCCCAGCAAGTACTCAAGGTCATCCCAAACGGTACATGATTCATTATTATTATTTTGTAAGATTTGGCATCTCCATCATTCGGAAACCAAAAAAATCTTTAATAGTCGCGATCTTCCTCAGCTATTCCAATCGTTAAAGATGCCCCTTGAATATCACTACAAAACGCATATTCATATTCGCAAAATCACAAAATTACATTTATTATTCGGGGATTCAAAGGTGGACCCGCATAAAGACACTCATTCAAAGATTTACATTCTCTACCTTTCGAAGATGCATCAAAAACCATTCAAACTTACGTCGTTTCTTTATCTTTTCGACCACTGCCGTATGAGGCATATAATAAGAATTAGTTTCGAAATGTGATGAACATTCCTTAACAATATTTTCTTTAATTTGATCTTTAACAATATTTATGTATTCATTATGAAGCCAATTATTGTCTTTCGTTTTCAGATTTAAATTATCGAATCTGCGCTTCGCTATTGCCCAATTATTTCTCAAATCGCTGGGTTTATCTTTCCAAAATAATTTTGTCTCATACATTCCGTTATTAAATTTTAAATTATTCTCAAAACTCGAAATATAGTCGTTATCGCTACCTAACATTTTCTTTTATGTATCACTAATTCCCATCGATTCTAATCTCCAAAATTGGGTTAATTTTTCATTTCATTGGGAACAACATTCTATTTTAAATACCGAAACGTTTTCTTTATAATGTCCATCCATGGGCGATACTCTACCCTGGATTATTGTCCCGAGAATGGTATGTATCTCAAACAAAGTTTTTGTTAACTTTTCCTTTTTAAACGAATGAATGTGCCAAAATATTGCGCTCATACTAACAATGAAATATCGTCTCCATTCGATTCGTTTATGTTAGACATGTGGATATTTTTACAGCTAAGCGGTTTCCTTAATTTATTCACCGACATCCTGAACGGAGTTCCCGAAATGACATACGTCAGAAAAGCTTCAATAGCGATTTTTTTACAGGTTCACTAAGGTTACAGAGGGGGATTTCAACAACTTCGTGCTTTTTTTGAATGGGTGTTCCCGAACCGAATGTGTAAGCCAATAAAATTTCTTCGCGTTTCACGGGGGAGTTTCATTTCAGAGGCTACTTTTTTTAAAAAAAAAATATCTCTGCATAGCGTTATCTAACAATATATTTATTTCTTTTTTCTCCAATTCATTTACCAACAAAGTTCACATAACAGCATGAAATAGTTTTCGAGGCGGTGTCACATTGCGGAGAGGAACCATGAACACCTGCTTTCTGAGAAAAGGACCCTGGATTAGTGGGGGTGTTTGCGGGGTTGAAAGAAGCATCGCATATCAGTTCGGAGTGATGACCTCTAAAATAGACGCAAACCTTAGCCTTCATACATGTCCAAAATATATGGCCTCGGGAGTTGAATGATAGCAGCGGAGCACCTGATCTCCGAAGAGGTCTTTATCTCCTGTCGAACACTTGGGGAGTAGCATTGAAAATCTAACTTGCCCTTGTTAAAATTAAGTAGAAAAAGATAGTACTGGATTGCAAAACTAGCTCAGGGTCGCATTTGCGCCCGAGGATCTGAAGGGTGTCTCGCTTTGACCAATGGTCGGGGGTTACCCGGCCGGTGGGCGGAGCGAGCTTTCGAGGAAGGCGGGTTTGAAAAAAAGTGAATCATTCAGTTAGGAAGTCTTTGAAATTTAAGAGCTAGAAAATTAAGCCTTTCGACTTTTAACTAGGTTTTGGTAGAATATATCTAATCGTTCCTCGTCTTTAGCATAGCTAAATTGCCTACCCATTTCTAAGAGAAAGGGGTAGTCAAGAAAAAATCTTCTCAGTTCGCGTATCGCGTCTTTGAAGCCAAAATCATTATCGTTATTATTTTCGTTGATTGAAGGGGTTTCTTCAGTGTCGGCCGGAGTTCCGGGAGTAGATTTTTGTTTCGCAGCGCCCGAGAGGGCAGCTGCGAAGGAGAGAGTTGGGGTGACCTTTTTTGAGGTTTTATTGGATTCGGTAGGGGTGTTACGATTTCGCTTCGTTTCACCTTTTCTGGGTTTTTTCTTGAGGAATTCCTCACATTGGCTTCAATTTGCCATGTGTCCCGTCTTGTTGCAATTTATGCATACTGGGTTTTGAATCTTATCCTTTATGGGGCATTCATTTGTACGGTGAGATTCACCGCACTTTAAACATCTGGTGTGCATGAAGCAATTTTTTGATGAGTGGTTAAACAGGTTACAGTTGTAACACTGTGAAACCCCCGGTCGTATGTTGAATGCGTCAACCTGCACCGCGAGGTAGCAGCACTTTTTAAGTTTAAAAATGTCTGGGGAGTTAGGTTTCTTTTCCAGCTCGACCATAAAAATGGGGAGCGGGGCTTTAGTTTTAGATCGGGTGAGCTGGGCCACCTTTTCGACGCTGAATCCTTGAGAAGTTAAGTCATCTTGGATCTCGTTGATTTCAGTAGAAATCGGGAGACCTTTGATGACAACTTTTAGGGGGCGGGAATCTGGTGGATCGATAACATAAAATTGTTCTTTTATTTCTTTGAGGTGATCAGTCACGACGCGGTGTTCGTCGGAAGTTTTGCAGAAAATCTTGAGATACTTCCCCGCCAGCTTGGCTTCGCAGTCAGGGAAATCTTCATTTAAGTTTTTAATAATTGATCTATAATTTGCCTTTTTGTATTTAAACATAATTGGCGGTATTCTGGGACGGGCGGAAATTGGAGCCGCAGTTTGGTCTGAGGTCGTGGGGTTACTTTCAGCTTCCTTTACAGAAAGGCTGCTGAATTTATTCTGCACTTTTACAGGCTGACTGGTCCCGGCAATGGGAGCAGAAAATTTTAACTTTTTTGCAGTCTTTTTGGGGGAGACGAAACCTCTATCATCTTTTGTAGTTTTGTTAGTATCGCGGTTCTCTGAGCGCGAGTGCTTTTTCGCACAATAGCAAATGCCGTTTTTTCTAAGAGATAATTTTCTTTCATAGATTGATTTTGGATAAGAATCGGAACTGTGGTCATTTTTAATATCAGTTCCTAAACAAAATTCACACTTATTTACATTGACAACAAACGCGGAGGTGGTCGGAACATTATAACTATTTTTATTTTTTCCATACGTTGAATCTACGTTATATTTATTAAACTTACAGTGTTTATGATTCTGTTTTTCGTTATAATAATTTCTAGTTTCCTTTCAGGGATTGGATTCATCAGAATAATATTCTTTAGTTAAATGCTCATTTTTTCGCGACATTAATTTTCTATTTTTAAGAAGTCTAATAAATCAGAAATCATATTCTCCGTTTGACCATATGATTTTCGGGTAAACTCTAATGATAAATCTCGAGGAATAGATTTTAAAATTATTGGATACAATAAGGTACTGTAAGTGACCGCGTTCACGCCACTGTTTTGTAATCCTCGAATATGGATTTCACATTCTGAATACAGTTTTTGCAAACTCTCAAAATACACTGCTCAAAATAATTAAAGGATATTGCGGTTTTAGGTGGATCTTGTGGCTGGGAAAATTTTCAGCTGATTGATACATGGTCGACAGACGTAGTAGGTTATATGAGAATAAATTACACATGTTTGGCAGAAAAAAATGCATTTTATTGCGCATTTTTGTACAAAAGGAAAAAAACACAATTAGTGGATATGAGAAAAAAAGAATAAGAAAAGGTGTTTTCTTCAAAGGATATCATTTTTAGTAGGGGGTATGGTTTCCACGGACGGCCAGCAACGCTGAGAACCTTTGAGGCATGGAGTCAATGAGGCCATTAATCACCAGTTGAGGTATTCTGTCCCACTCTTCCAGAAGAGCTCTTTCCAGTTCTTGGAGAGTTTTTGAGGGTGGTTGGTGGCCAGCAACTCATCTCCCTAGAGCGTCCCAAACGTGCTCTATTGGATTCCTATCTGGAGAACACGCTGGCCATTCCATTCGTACGATTCCTTCCTCGAAAAGAAAATCCTCCACCAGGTTAGCATGATGTGGCCTGCAGTTATCGTCCATTAAAATGAAGTCATCTCCAATTGCTGCAGCGTTAGGGACTACAATAGGTCTGAGGATCTCATCCCTATATCAGCGAGCAGTCAGAGGTCCATCTCGAATGATGTAGAGGCCTGGCGCCCGTCAATGAGATGCCACCATACACCAACACTCCCCCACCGCCAAATCTGACACTTTCGGGCACAAACGCTGGATTATTCCTACTGCCACGGTCCCTCCAGATGAAATTACGCATATTATCCGGATGAACAGAAAAACGGGACTCGTCAGAAAAAAGAACATTGCTCCATTCATTTCTCCTCCAGTTCACATGTTCTGTTGCCCAATCTCTGCGGTCGCAACGATGCCTTGATGTTAGTCTAACACATACCATCGGTCGGCGAGCATACATACCTACATCATGGAGCCGGTTTCGGGCAGTCTGAGTTGCAACCGTGGTGTCAGTAGACGAGCGAACGTGTTGTTGGAGAAGAGTAGCGTTCATATTTCGGTGTCTCCGAGCCGTTAACACTAAATAACGATCTTCATTGGGTGTTGTTGCCCGTCTACGACCTTGTCCTGGTCGGCCTGCACTTCCAGTCTCCAAAAAAAGGTCCCAGATCCTGGAAATTACCCTTTGTGACACTTCAATGGCTTGCGCTACTTCGGCTTGAGTTTGGACCCCTTCTAACCTACCAACAACTCTCCAAGCTTCTGAATCGGTTAGATGACTTTGCTGAGACATTGTACTCATCAAAACAAAGCCGTCACTGAATGCCGATCATCCTTGTAATCATTTCAGTTGAAAGTCGAATTTCATTCGCTGCCGCTGAAGCGATGTTTTTGACGTCGAACTCAAAATTTGCATACTCCCCAGTTAGAAAATCAGAAAAATTTGGATTTGTGATTCTCTTCTTCCATTTTCGGCAAAAAAAATTTCGCTTATATCTTTATTTTATATAAAACTTACAATATCCTTTAATTGTTTTGAGCAGTGTATCATAGGTTATTCGCACAGGATTTAAATGCAATAATTTGGACATATCTGAATCGATAATGAAATCATTTCTACCAAATTGCTCTTTTATTATGTTTAATGCGATTGTATAGTTATTTGCCCTTAAAGTTAAACCTCTAATTGCTATTTCAGCTTCATGAGTTATAAGTAAGACTTTAAGTAATTAAATTTCTCAACGTCACTTAAGGTATCTGTACACCTTCGAAGAAAAGTTTTTTAAAAACTGTAATATTTGCTATTAAATCATTTTTTACTGATGAAATATAACTTAAAACTATGAAAAATACATTTAATATGTTACTTGAAGTACATAAAAAAAATTTAGGGATTAAAGCATAGTGTAAATAGTAATTAAATTGATTATTAGAATAACGCACATAACTCAAATGTAAACAAAAATATATCCCTTTTCTAAAAATTTGATGATGATCACCATAGCATTTTTTAGGCTGGTACTATTTTCCTGATGATAATCAATTTATTACAATTTTTATCAAGTTTCGAGTAAAAGAACATTGAAAAATCTTTAACAAATTATCACGAGCATGATATATACCTTAGTTACTAAAAACATATCAATTATATAATTATAAAAGTAGTATGGGTTCTTTAAATCTATAAAACAAATATATTTATAAAATTTGAACTAATTTGGTTTACAACTTTTTCTGATATTTACGTTGTCAGATGTCAATACGTTAAACAAATTCATTTTGAGATAAATCAGAAATAAACTTTCAACTGCAAATTTTAATATTAAACACAATTTATATATTTAAAATGCTCCTGATTTATAAATAAAACCTTCTTTACTCTCTAAAACATTGATTTTGTTTCCTTGTAGCTCTTAAAATTTTTCTACGCTGCTTAACATTTGGTGTTGAATGTCGTTCTGCGTCGTTAATTCTATTGATGTCAAAATGTTTGTATGCTTTTAAAGTAAAATAACCAGGAGTTATATTAAGTTTTTTAAAAATGTCAACACGACTCTTGTATCCATCATTAAATTGGATCACAGCATCCAATGCACCAGATTTTAAAATTTTGAGGCACACGAAACTTCCTTGGCCATATAACGCCTCTGTCATATAACGCCATTTAAACACTCGTTTGAATTTTGTGTTTTGCCATGCAGGCATTTAGTAAACAGTTCTTTGGTACACAACTCTAAATATGTAGGCTTAATCGTGTTTAGTACTTCATTTGATAAGCCTTTACATTTTTCGTTTGGCTTTTTGCCACAAGACAGTGCAGGCTGGTAGTAGCACCAACTATCTTTTCCGATGGGACACTGCCCATGCATCGGTTTCTCGACACTTGATGATCAATGAAACAAAGCCGCAATAACACTTTGCTGAAGACCGGATAGGTTTACAACATTGCTACGAACAGCAATCCCATAATATTTTTGCAATTGGTCAATAAAAGAGTCGGTGAGTTTGCCTTTGCCAGACAGATTTTTATTTTTAGACTTTAGTTTGCGCAATCTCGCACCTACTCTCTTTTGAACATGACCAATGCATTCATATTTTGTGACGCTATCCTTTCCATAAGTATCTTTGACACTGATAAAGCCCTTAGAGTCCCCGTTACCATAATAATGTGCATATTTAAGGCCTCGTTTGACAATAGAACGTTGGAAAATTCTCCTAGCACCAACAGCTTCCATTTTTAACGCAGAACTTTGAAAATTGCTATGGCACACGTCATCTGCTGCAAAAGTTTCCGACTCAATGCTTCTGGGCATTTTATAAATCTTTCTGCAGGTGGGACAATATGACGACATTATTTCAATGTCTATTACTTTACCAGTGTCAACTGAGAAAGCTGCGACACACCCATTCATGGAAGAGTAACATCTACGCTGCCACGTTCCATCAACTGAAATGCCACATTCAACAATTTTATTTTTAGTAGGATGTAGCACTAAAACAGTTCAGAAGCTGCTTTTTGCATTGATAGTTCACTAACTTCTGAAATCACGGACATGAGTTTATTTTCATGATTAGTGTACGCAGTTTTACTGAGCCTGGGTAAATTTAACGTACCACATAATTTAAACCCAGCAGAAAAACATTTCTCAATTTGTCTCATACCATACACAAATCTTGTATTTACTTCAGGACAGTTTAAAGTTTTCTTTGAACTAGAAACCCCTGAGTAAAAGTCCCAATGTTTACACCTGATAACAAAATTTGAGCACGAACCATATGTGGAATCCTCAGAAAGCAGGATACCTTCTTCGAAACATCTTGGGCAGCAAAGTTGTAAAAACAAATTTAAAAGGACTGCCATATAAATTATTTTGTTACCAGTAAGTGGTTTACATTGATATTCTGCTATTTCTTCATCAAAGACAGCAGGTATTTTAATTTTTGAAGAACTGGCGTTGGTAGATGTTGCGCTGCTATTTTTTGAATGTTTAATGGTAGATCCATTACCTCGAAATTGGCGTTTTCTCTTTGCACTAACTCTACGTTTAGCATTACCCATTTTAAATGACAAAAATTAAAATTTTCTGCTATAAAAAAGGATTAAACAAAAGCTTATAAAGAGCTACGCATTCATAAGCAAATGTAAACAAACAGTAAAGCACTCTATTTTCTTGCCAGATTCTAGATAAAAATATAAATAAAAACCTGTTGCCAATTATATTTTTGATAATTCTAAAAACTCAAATTCATATTTTAAAAAGTTTAAATTTCTTACTATTGCACATTTAAACGATAGTTTGAAAAATATAAATGTCAACAAACATTTTTTTCTACTTCGCAATGCAGACTTGTACTTCCAGGTTCAAAAAGGTGCTATCGAATGAAACTCAAATCCCCATAACTTAAGTTCTAAATAAGATAGAAACAAAATTTAAACACCATTTTAAAGGAAAACGTTCAATTTTCAAATAACATTTAAATTAAAAAATCGAAAAATTTGACGAAAATGACGTTTTGAAGCTGTACGGATACCTTTAATTTGAGTTTTTGTGAATTGCTGCTTCGAAATGGGCAAAGAAATCGCTAAAGTTTAAAATATTTCCGTCAAATTGTGGGATTTGCAGTTCAGGGAGTTTTAATTTTGAAAATTGTTGTTCGCTTCTAGAACTTGTATTAGGTGTGTTTCTAGACTCAGTTTCTCTTTTGTTTAATATTTTATTGGCTTGCACTTTACAAGTTATTATTGAATCCCTATACTCCTGCTGTTTTGCTATTTCCTTTTCTAAGCCCTCCATATTAGTAAGAATCGTAATATCTTTGTCAAAATTCTCAAGTTGTTTTTCTTTATAAATTAATTTTGCTAAAAGTTCTTCTATTAAATCGCTTGATGCATTTTCCTTCTCAATTTCAATTTTAATTGAGTTCGATAATTCTGTTGCCGCCCTTCTTACAGGTGTTCAATTTTTTTTAGAACTTCGATATCCATTGCGTATGAATTAAATTTTCAAATTCAAATATTGTTCGCAAGATTTCAACTACACTCCATTCAGTTTGCAATAATTTATCTAAAGGCTTGTCCCAAATTTCAGGCACCAAATTAATGTTCAAATTCGTAATTCATTCGTTATCGTATTTCAAAAATTCAATTCGGATTTGTACATTAAAAATGGAATAAATTAACTCTTACTTGTCAGAAGTAGAGGCGACTAAAAGCACTCGATCAGTCGGATAGAAGGACAAACGTTTATTTTCAACACCAACAAGACAGACACGAATACTATATACACTAGAAAACAAGCGACTGCAACGCCGCTGAACTATAGCTACAACACAGAGAGAATGTTAAGCTCTTTTTAAGGAAAAATATTATTGACTTAACACCTTCTTTCGCATGAAATATTTCATCCTTAGCTCTGTCAGATTTCATTCAGTTGGCTGACGCTTGCTTTCGGGTCCAAAATGATGACCCCATGTTTCACCAACAGTGACAATCTGCGAAAGAAAAAGCCGTATTCCTCTTCATGATAACGTTACAAATGACTCAAAGACAATGCCCTTCGAGTATCACTCCTTGTTGTTCCTTTTTAATTGTTTGCATGTTCAGTAGTGGACGATATCTTGTGTGACCACCTTCGCTGGGAAACCACAGAGTCGCTATGAAACTTCAAACATTGCGCCTGCATCAGTATCTCTACCGATAGATAGCGCCACCATACACGCAGTTACGTGGTGCCACCTTACGTGTAATGCAAAGTTAGACGCACTGACTGGGTCTTATTTAAATAAACCTAATATAATTTATTGAAAAAGAACAATATAGCAGCCGAACAACACGTCGAGAATAAAGAGCTTCAATTTCAAAGCAGTATCACACATAATAAAAGATTGAAAAGTAGTGTAAAAGGCCAAGAAAATATCTAGTTATAGCTAAGAAAACATAAAAACGAAAATAATATTAATAACAATAAAAACTTATCGGAAGGGAAAGACCAAGGAAAATTTTTAAAAAAAGAATAAAAAACAATGTTAAAAAATAATAACCTGTGAGATCATCATGGTAATATATGCAGGAATGATAAATAAAAACTAATTAGAATTTTAATTTTAAATCAGATAAATATATTGAAGTTATAGAAAATGTATGAGCTTAGAGGACATTAGAACTGTTATCATAAAGAAAATGTTATGTACACCTAAAAAGTATTGTTATGACTTAAGGGGATGCGGTACGATTTAAACAAAATTCCTTCACATTTTATGGTTTTTAAAAGTTTTTCCTTATAACCTATGTATATACAATACGTAAGGCCGAATATTTGCTCAAAATATCACAAAAAGCAATCCATTTAGTATTTTTAAAAAAAAAATTAAAACTTTATGAAGTGATTTTAAAACGCGCTACTCCTCGTACAATAATTGACGTATACACATGAAATTCGGTTCACATATTTGCCAAACTATCTATAAAACAGTTGGTATAGATTTGGGGATAACATGAATCAAATTCATCAGAACATTTTTTAATGAATTATTATTAAAAAATCCCTCTAAGAAGCTTATAAATTCTAATTTCAAATATTTTTTAAAAAACTAAACATTGCTTTGGCGAAAAGTCAGGCCAATTTTCATTATAAATGTTGATAGCAATGTATAAACAATTTCAAAACATTTCATGCAATAGGAAAAAAAGCCTTAGCATTTTAGATAAACGGAAATTAATGAATTTATTTGTTCTGCGAAAAAATTATTTAAAGTTTTCATTTACTGTAAAAAGATATACAGTCGAACCTGTTTTTGTGCGTTCTTTTTTTAAGCGATTTTACTTTTTGTGTGATTTTTTACATGCGATCTTTTTTATGCGGTGTATGAATTTCAATAGCTTTGGCGCCACTGTAATGTTTTATATCTATTTACCAGTGGCGTAACGGAGAATGTTAGGACCCCTCCCCCTGAACGTCGGGTTTCGCCTTTAATATTTTATAAATTGGGTAAATACGTATTTAGCGTTAGTCAAGCCTTAGGCTCCCTAGAGTCCTGCCCCTCCCCCCACAGCAGTACTTGATGGCTTTGGCTCCACTGTAATGTTTTCTATCTATTTACCAGTGGTGTAACGGAAATTGTGAGGATTTCCCCTCCTGAAAGTCAGGTTGTGCCTTTAATATTTTATAAATTGGGTAAATACGTATTTAGCGTAAGTCAGGCCTTGGGCCCCTAGAGTGCTGCCCCCTCCCTTGTGATGCGGGGGTGTAAGTTGCGCCACTGAAATGTAAACACTTAAAGACGCTCTGTTCGTTTGTTATAAACAGTCTCCCGATAATGCGCATGCAGCTGCTTTCTCTCAACGCTCCAGCAGCTCGCGCTTGATTGGAGACGAAACTTTCAATGACAGTGACATTATGAATAATTTGATAGATTATGAAGACTGACAAGAAGAACCGGATTCTTCGACAGTGGGTAAAAAAATACAGGGGGATCCAGCTTTCCAACAAATCAGAAAATCATTTTCTTAAAATAGATACCAATTAAGAAAAAGGAATATAAAATTCTAAAAAAAAAATCAATCATATATATCTGGTTATCGCGACATTTAAAAGCAACTGACCACCCGACCTCCGTCACAAAAACTTATCTTTTACTTTATGTTGCCAAAAAATAAATAATTTGAAATTACACCTTCAAGGATCGAAAGCGATTTTGAACTTATTCATTACAGAGCTTTGGATTACGATGAGTAGCAATGAATTACGTATGTTCATTTTGAAAACTTATCCGTCTATACAATGAGAAACTATATGTTTTTAAAATGTTTCCATGTGTAATATTTAAATATATATTTGGTTATAAATATATATATATATGGAGAGAGAAGTACACACACTCTTACATAAATTTCGTAAATATCGTAATTGGCATATTTTATAAATGCGACTTTTTTATGCGGTCTCTATCCACCACAAAAAAAATCTAGTGTTTTCATGAATTAGTTTGTTTTATGTAAAAATTTATGAATATTTTTTGTGCGTTTTTTTATGCGGTCCCTATCTACCACACAAAAACAGGTTCAACTCTATATAAGTGCAATAAAATTACTAAAAAATTACTGTATGTACTACATGCACATGATCAAAGTTTTATAGTTATTATATGAATATTATAATTTTGTATATTTAAAATTTTTAGTACCTTATATTTTTTTTAAAAATTGTGATAATTAACATATGAACCCATTTTACAATGCTTTTAAAGGAATTCTAGTTTACATTTTCATATTTTTTTTCTTTACATTTATATTTAAAAAAGCCCAGGACTATATGTTAGCCCTTCTTTTTTCTTTGAATATTTTCTTTTCGCCGAGTGGGGAGTTTTACTTTTTGACGTGAAAAAGCAAGATTATTTTTGCGATTTTTTTTCTTTTTCTTACGTATGTAACCCTGTGTGGCAGCAATTTTTATTGCTTCTATACGAAGATCCAAATTATCTGCCCTTTGTATTTCTTGTGAGGCTTCCAAAGAGAGAGTACCAAGATTATACTCTGATACTGCCTCACAAACAGCTATATTTTGACGTCGTGATTTTGCAGAAGTCTCTTTGGAGAATTTACTCCACATCTTGCGCTTGCTGTTCTGAGTCAAACATCTGGAACATCCTTTCAAAAGACTATCAGAAGTTAACCTTTGATTTATTAGTACAATTTTCGTCAAATAATCTGGACTTATTGGTGTTCTAATATTCAGTTTATTTCATGCAGGGTTTTCACCTTTCGCATTCATAAAAACACCAAGAATATTTGCCAGGAGGGTATTTCATGTGCATGGGATCTTTATTTGTTGAAATACTATGATAAATACAGATGATATCATATAGATGTTTTCATACCTTGTATATCTCCTTTATTTTCTAGAATAACTTTCTGAAAGTACTGCGTTAGTTTTTTTATCGCTGTTTCTTTTAGGCTGTCATAAGAGTTGCCTCCTTTTTACCTTTATTTCTCTAATATTTCACAAGATTGCGCACAAGCTGATGCAAAACTTTTTGCTTACATGATTAATGCACTCTTCTTTTGAAATTTCAACATGGGGTCCATATATTTTTAGGCAATTTAGGAATTTATGAGTTAGTATCACCATCAGATAACAATATTGTGTACTGGAAATCAGATGATTCTAATCGAGACCAAAGTTTAGCTACTGTATTCCTTTCCATCGCTCCTGATGTCCCAATGTGTTTAATCTGACAGGAATTTTTGTGGCCAGAATACTAAATATCGTACTCAGATGTAGTTTCACCTAATTCATTTTTCGCACTTACACATGTTAGAAGTACACATGCTGTCTCCATATTTTCATAATCAACTAAACATCCTATTAAAGTTTGACTACACAGCCAACACCGTTTTCGCATATGTGTCCTCGGATCAACCAAGTCCCATCAAGTGAAACACCAATATCAGTAACAGTATTTGACCAATTTCGATCCAATTTGTTGTATGCATTCTGTTATGCACATAGTTCAACGCAATTTGAGAGGCAAGAGAGTATACTGAGTTAATGTAGCATTTAATTTCATTAAAGGCTTTACTCGACATTAAAGGCTTATTGAGAAAACATGTAAATTTTTTCAACTGATGCATGCTTCCCACTGATTGCAAGAAATGCTTGTACAGCCCAAACATTCACATCAAAGGGTGTAGATATATTTAATTTTTTTCAAGTCTTGGAGATGTAAAAGATTCCAATTTTTTCTCAGTACATGTTTTGAATACCAGTTTTAACTCATAAGAAAATCCATATTTATGTCCAAATTCAAGTTTTAAAGTTGACTGGTTGCAGCTACTACAAAGAGTATATTTCAAAATATCACACGAGTTGTTTTCGTCAACAATTATATAACTTGGTTCATCATTGTTATCAGCAACATTTTCTTGTTCTTGTACGCTTTTTTCTAGCATAAAACCTCTTTCATTTTTGAAAATGTTATCACCGCATTAAAGTTTATCAACATTTGAATTGTGCTCTGAAATGTCAATACTGTCTTTGGTTTTGTGTGTGTGTGTGGTTTCAGAGCACCATCGCTTTTGAATATTCGATTTACATGAGTTGATTTTCCTCTTCGAACGAGGCATGAGTAACTATCAAAATGCTGTATTAGAATAAATAAGAATACGTTTATTTATAAAATAAGCTGTAAAACTGATTAGGATAAAATAATTACTCTCGAAAAAGACTTTTTTTTGATAAACCGAAGCTAAATGTTTCAAAAATAAGTAATAGACGTTAGCAGAAGAAAGAATGCGGTATAGCTCAGCAAATAAAAACAGACAGTGAGAATGAACTATAATATCTTCACTTTATTTCAAAACTGCTTAGCTGTGTTAGAATTAATTAATTTGTCTAGAAAATTAAAAGTGCGTCTGCTAGAGCAGAATGATGTCAGGATGTGAATTCTGAGAAGGATAAAAGTTATCACAACTTCAAATATTTTTTATCTTAGAGCTCTGAAATCTTGTGAGGTAACAGAAAAACATGTAAAAAATAATTTAAACAATATTTTTTTATCTTTTAACCGATTTTCATCAACTAAATCGTACTGTGTCCCCTTAAACAATAATTAATAAAATTTAATTTATAAAAATTACGTTTGTATATTGTTAATAAATATAGTACTATACTGGTTGTAAATAATTAAGAACAATATTTCTGTATTTATAAATACAAACATAAATATTAGAATCCCAAAATTGTACATTAATATAAAAATTAAAGGCATTTTTTTATCAAAAAAAAATTTTGCTTTTCAAATTATTGTTCATAATATACAACACATTATATCAAGGAAATCTATTCTGAGAAGGTTATTGTTAGTTTTAATGTGTGAGGTTCTAGTATTTATAGGATAAAAACTACTATTAGAAGTAAATTTATTATTTCTAGATAAAACAATTACAACCACACTACACTGGTGGTCAAAATTGTGCACACTTTTGGATTTTTTGTTTTTGTTTTTTAAACTTATATATTTATAGAAAAGGTTACATTTCAGAAATTTCAAAGTTAAAGACATAATTTTAAAGAGAATTTAAGACTGAATTCAATACCATTAACAAAATGTAAGTACTTCCCATACAAAAAAGTTAAACTGCAATAGTTATCGATATATATTAGTTACTGATGATAGCAGTTATCAGTACTTAGTAAGATAACCGTTATTTATTACAGCTTCACGTCGATATCTTATTGAGCTAACGATGCCTTAAACTTTTTTCTTCGTTATTACATGATGCCAGTAAACAATTAGTGCCTCAATTAGTTCTCTTTTATTTCATGAACACCTCATTCGGACAAGAGTTTTCAAAAGGTGCCAGAAGTTTTTGATAGAACTGAGGTCAGGATTATTTAGTGACCACGACAGTAATAGTGTTTAGTAAATAAACAATAAAATAAAATAAAATAGCATATTGGGCATATAGAAAAAGATATAAGAAAAATGTAAGAAAGATGTCTCGTAAGATGTGCTTTACGAGAAAGTTATCTTTCCTATGCTGAAATTGTAAGACAATTGGATGGTTCAGTGACTACATCTGGAATCCGAAAGATTTGCTTAAGATATTAGGAGACAACTTCAATAAGAACATAGCAATAAAAGGTCGAAAATGGTGCATCACATTGGTTGATGTTATTAGGTCAAAAAAGACTGTCTCCAAGATAGAAGAATGCCATCAAAGGCCATCAGAAAAGATTTGAATGATGCTAGTACTTCTGTCCGTTCAAGAACAATCAGGACAAATGTTAGAATAAGAGGTAAAATTCCACGAAAAAAACCTTATCCTAATGTACAGCCGTGCCAAAAAGACTACAGTCGGTAAAGGAACACATGAATTGGACCTATGACTAGTAGTCACAAGTTTTATGGAGCGATTGTGATTCGGTAATGAAGGGTGAAAATATGTCAAATGTAGAAGAGTAGAAGTGAGCTCCATCTTGACTGCATTCAGATATCTGAAAAGAACACACTTAGTTTCATGATTTGGTCATGCATGTCAGCAGATGATATCCATCGCCTTTTGTCATCGATGGGATACTGAATGCCAGAAATGGCATTGGCAATATTCTAGAACCCAAAAGTCTACCTTCCACTAGATATCTCTTTCCCAACAATTTTTCAGTAAGATTATGCTATCTGCCACAATGGAAAATTATCGAAAGAGTGGCTTTATATAAAGAGCTTTGAGAATTGTAGTCCAGACCTCAGTTATATCGTAAACTTAGGGCACCGTTAGAAAACTTTCTTCCGAATGAGGTGCCTATCAAACAAATGAATATTGTTTCCTGGCATCGTGTAATAGCGATGGAAGAGCTAAAAATCCTCGCCAGTTCAATGAAATATGGATGTGAAACTGTAATACAATACAAAGGTTACCCTACTAAGTAATGATAACTCCTTGCTATCATCAGTATCTAATGTATATCGATAATTATAACAATTTAACTTTTTCTTTCTCTTAAAAATATTTGAATTTTGTTTATTGCAATGCAGTATTATCGAATTTTCTTTAAAATGATATAATCGGCATTGTATTCTGAGAAATGTAACATTTTTTATAAGCATACAAATTAAAAAAAAATATAAAAATGTTCAAAAGTATCCACAATTTTGGTCACCAATGTTTATCTAAAAATATAATAATCATTATTAATAATGTAACTTTTTCATAATAACGAAAATATTAACTACGCTATTCAACCAGGTCCACCTTGTGGTAAAATATTTATTTTGCTTATACAGTTTTCAACTAAAAATTGTATATATATATATATTTATATATATATATATATATATATATATATATATATATATATATATATATATATATATATATATATATATATTATTTTTAATTAACATAGTCTTCTTTTAATACTAATTCAATGAGAAATTTAAATTTTTTTGAAAATTTGAGACATTATTAAGATCATAATTACTGATATTCTAAAATTCTAAAAGAATATACATACATATAACATACATAAATAGATATATAATTTTTTACATCGATTTTCTTCAATAGACTAACAACACACTTTGAATGGATTACAATCTCGAAAACGCATTTGAAAATAATTAATCTGCAAACTATTTTATTTGGAAAATTCAAAATATGTGAACATAAATCAAACCAATAAATAGTATTAAGATGTTTCACGAGAAATGTGTTTCTTTATCAAAAGGATTTATTACATTATTTCTATTATGCATTTTAAGATGTAGTCATTTGAGATCATAATAGTTTTTTGGGTAGTCTAATATTACAGCAATGTGTGTGTGTAAATATGTAAAATATTCATTGCTCAAAAAATATATTAAGAGAATGACACATTGATG
Source organism: Trichonephila clavipes (assembly GCA_019973935.1). Lineage (NCBI taxonomy): Eukaryota > Metazoa > Arthropoda > Arachnida > Araneae > Nephilidae > Trichonephila > Trichonephila clavipes. The sequence goes on from BMAU01021361.1 coordinate 397,451, forward strand.
CTTTCCATCTTTTCAATGATGAATGATTTAAAATGAATTACTTCCTTTTTTTTCTTTCTTTTTTTATCTGGAAACGAGAGTAACCTAATTCAGAGGAGACCCATACAATCGCAACTCTATTTCTTCATAGATTCTAACAGAAAATGTATAGCAATACCCAGTGCAAAATGCATTGGGAATGGAATTTTCGAATAAATTTTTCCGCAACTGAAGCTCAATAAAGCATTTGATTCCCCGCTGAGAATTTTGCTCAGCAATTCATTTAGAAACTCTCCTTCGGAGACAATTATCATTTACAAAAGATACAATTATTTGCATATCCAACTCTGTTAAATTAGTTCTCGTAATTTTGTCTTTCCATTTGCTGCGTATTCTCTAGGTATCATAATTAATAGTCAATTCTTGGAAACTTATGGTTTAATTATCACTATTTTGTCTGAGTAATCACAAATGCCAGCTATATGTGGTGTTCGATCATTTCTAAAGTATTTTAAAATGTGTATTTTATTCTTTTCTCTTTAACAAATTCTTATTCATCTCTCTCTTTAGTTTAATTTTTTTCTCCAAATTGTGTTCGTTTTATTATACCTTATATTGACGATAAATGTGCGATAGATAGATGAACCGAACATTCTACTTCAGCATTTTGGGTATACAAGTCAATTGTCTTTCAAAAGTTAAGTTTTTAAGTACATCCTATTTATTGAACAGGAATGTTAATTCATGTCTAAATTTAGGAACACACTCATAAACGTAATTGTGATTAAGTATACTGTGTTTACATTTAACTTTTGCATTTAATTAAGCAATATTTATCAAGTTGGTCAATTTTATTTAAATAATTTTAATATAATTCTGATATTTCTAAGCATATGTCTGCATTCAGAAAGTTCTGAAATTGCAAAAACATGCTTATACTGCATATATTCTTCTAAAAACTTTGAAAATGTCTAGAAACTCTTCAGAAATTGATGGAACATTTAGCTTCAATGATTTATTGTTGTGTTGATATTAATTACACATATACTTACCTTGGATGTGTTTATTATTTTATCGTGTTCTGATTATTTTTTTTTAATTACTAGTTCCAAGATTATTAGTATCCATCATTTCGATGGAAATATTTACTGAATCTCATTGACTTTAGAATTCTCTTTTCTTCTAAGGAAACTACACTGCTGGACAATTGCTAAGGACGAATAACACTATCATCCATAGCAACCACAAAATGAAAGGAAGCAAAATGTGGAAAATTAGAATAAGTGCGGGATATTAGTAAGAAGAAGTATGAGTATGCAATTTTTTTTCCACGTCTGTTCATCACGTGATAGCGTTCATAAGAACTTTAAAGGTTTTGACGCGTGTGGACAGTTGTTGTTTCAAGTCAAAGTTTTACAGGAAAGATTTAATAGACGAACTTAAAACTTTTGGCATGTCTTCCCGACATCACATAGATGATTTTATGCTTGGCCGAATTATTGGAAAGATCGAAGAAATGGCGAAAAATAACAGATTTTGCCAGGGAGTTCCACATCGCTCACAGCGTTGTTTTACGGCTGTGGAAGTCATATCTTAATTTATATATATATATGTGATGAATATACTATTACTTCAAAATTCTTTATCTATCGCAGATAACTAACAGTTAATATAAAGAATGAAATGTGTAGTATAAAAGAGATTAACCTGCTGAAATAAGATTTAATGGTTTTAACAGTATTTATCTGATTGAATAATTTTTTGAATTTTAGTCTATTACATCAGGGGTGGGCAGACTTTTTATGGTGCAGTATACTTCTAATTTTTTAAGATGTTGCGGTTCACCCTGTGACGTAGGTGTGAGAAGAAAAAAAAAGCTCAACAATATTTATGTCATAACAATAATAAATACAGAATATGTGTGCAACAAAGTATAAACTTACTTTTATATAAAACTACAATAAAAAAAAATTTACTCTTTTAAAACTACGTTTTAAGTAAAACGCGAAATACAAACATAATTATAATAATAACCATAAATATAATAATATCAAATGTTACATTTATTATCAAGCAATTCAAAATACATCAAAAAGTAAATCATTTTCATTTAAACCTAGTACTCGTAGTTATAGTTTTTAGTAGAAGACTTAATTTGCATACTGTCTGTTCCAATTTTGACTATACATTGGTTTGTAATTACTTACTTCTAACCTTGTAATAGTGGTCGCCTGTGAAACGGGATTGATATGTTGTCTTAATTATATCCATTGTTGATATTGTAGATTCACAGAGGTAGAGAGAGCAAAAGAACGAACTTAAACACATTGCAACTTTTTTAAAAAAATTAGTATACTTTACTTCATCCATTAGATTCCAAAGGTTAATCTTTTTTAAAAAAATTACGTCTTTTTGAAGAAGAAAAACTTCGTTTTCCACAAGCAATAAGGAGAACATGTTACATATTTTTATATATATTTTTTGCGTCAATATTACCAAATGGGTAGCAAATGAATGCACAAGTATTGGTTCTAGTCTAGTAAATTCTTAAAACGCCTCTCAAATTTGGGAGGGCAGTTTTGTTATTTCATCATAGTATATTTCTCTTTGCATAGTGTATAAATCTCCATTTTTAACCAATTCATCATAATTTTTTTTGAAATATTTTTATTCATTCTTCATCTACTGAGAAGATAGTATCTTTAGCTTGTTTTCAAAAGTATTAACGAATCCAATCAATTCTACTATTGTTTGATTTTTCCCTTGCTATTTTAAGTTCATATCATTGTGTTATATCAAAAACAAAATCTATAAATACATTAACCAAACGTCATCATTAAGTTCAACGTACGCTTCCTCTTTTGATTACAAAAAGCTTTTACCTTCTGTAGTTGGTCCCTGAATCCTTGTAAAAATGTAATTCGACTTAACCAAAGAACATCTGCATTACATAACAATTATCTGTAATCAGGTTCGTTTTCTTCAAGTTGGGCCCGAAACTTTATTATTTGAAGACTTCTTCCTCGAACTAAATTCACAATTTTCAAGCAGATTCCCATGATATGACGCACATTTAGAATTTTACAATAGAGGGCATGTTGGTGAATAATCAATTATAAAGAAAGAAAATGCAGTAAGTCATCGTGGCTGATACACATAGCCAAAAAACCAATGACTGTGCCATTCATTGAAGGGGCATTATAAGTTGTTATCGATACAACTTTATAAGTCGGAATTTTTTTTCTACTCTTTGTATTTTTGAAAGGGCAGTAAATATTTTCACCTCGTTTTTTCCTCTTTGGAAGTAATATTGTTAATCACTCTTCTCTTACACTCAAATTCTTAAAAACTATTCTTACATAAATGCAAAGTAGAGAAATATCAACCACTTCCGTAGATTCGCCAAACTACAAGTAAAAGCAAATGCAGTAAGTACACTCTATGACAAAAAAAAAAACTATGCAGCAAGAATGAGTTGTCCGTTAGAAACAAAAACTGGTGGGAAGAAATTTTATGCACGCATTAAAAATAATTAACATTCCATGAAAATTCAATGATTTATTTAAGAGTTGCTTAATTACAAAGTAACGAGCTCAATAAAGTGTTGACCCACCTATAGCCTGGATGCAAGCTTCCACACGAGGTGGCAAACAGTGATAAAGCACCTTAATGATCTCCTGCTGTAGTTCTTGCAAAATGTACTCCAAGTGTAGGGCCAGGTCATCAACATTCCCTGATAGATTCAGTCGCCTTGCCATCATATCCCAAACATGCTCTATTGAAGATAGATCTGGCGATCTGGCTGGCCAAGGAAGTGTTTGACAAGCTGTAAGACAGTTCATAGCAACACGCGCGCGCGCGCGTGCCGCATGTGGTCTGGCCTTATGTTCTGAAAAGTAAGGCCAAGGTATTACAAAAGGAACGGTAGTAAAACCGTTCTCAGAATGTCGTCGACGCACCGTTGGGCTGTAAGTGTGCCTCTAATGATGACCAAAGGGGTCTGTCTGTCAAAAGAAATGACACCCCAGATCATAACTCCTGGTGAGGGCGTGTGTGACGTGCAATAGTGAAAGCAAGATCGGCACACTGCCCTGAGCGTCTCCAGACACGTCTTCGATGATCGTCAGGATACAGTTGGAAGCGGGATTTGTTGCTAAACACTATACGTACACAGTCAGCATGATTCCATCCTAATCGAGCCATGCATCACTGTAATCTGGCTCGACAATGTTCAAGCATGAGTGGCAGGTGGTGTAGTGGTCGGTACGAGCGTAAATGTCTCTCTATCAGGCCCCGCCCCCAGGGAAGTGTCATGAGGGACACTTGTGTACTGGTCGCACTTTTGATGGTTGATAGCGATGAATCAGGCGCTGTGACAACTCATCTGATAATCAACCTGTCCTCCCAATCTGATGTAGCCCTATGTCGACCACTACCATCAAGAAGCTGAAATATGCCACTGTCCACCCATTCTTGCCAACATCTTCTGATGGACGCATCGCTTTGACCCATATGACGAGCGATTCTCCGATTTTCCCGACCTACCTCTTTCACTCTAATGATATGACCTCTTTCAAACTCTGACAGCTGCTCGTAATGAAATTTAATCCTACAGCGAGGCATTTTTTCAGTCGTTGACAGGTGTCCTAAATCTCAATGCAATAGAAATTTTGACCATCAAATTGAGAATCGCTTCTTATAGACACCTGACGAATGCACAATTCCGATGCGCTGTAGCTCCCGCAATTCCTTCAATAGACACCATAATTTAATCATTTGTATATTCGGTACAAATGTCTTTGCATACGAAATTTCATTACAATCGGGCAACTCCTTCTTGGTGCGTCGTTTTTTTATTGTTATAAAGTGTAATATCTTCTGTCAGTTGGTCATCCAGATCAGAATTCATCAATTCTATATGATCCGTGACAGTTGTACGTGAAAGTGGTGCGCATTTAATTGTGGAAATAATTTCATTTTTGTTCCGGAATAAATCATTAAATAAAGAATCGATGGCTTCCAGAAACTTTTTTTTAAAACCATTTCTTCATTTGCCAAAGGTTTATTACGTTTTGCTTTTTGATAAATAATTTTTTATGGTCCGAGATTAACTGATTTTATTTTTTTTTTTTTAATTTTGCTTACGCAATTCACTTTTTAACGGAACATCTGTATCAAAACTTTTATGCGCACTTTTAAAATGCCTTTTAAAGTTTCCTTTTCTTGGAAGTGTGACACTTGCGTGAGATATATAGCAGACATACATTTTGCAGTCACCATTGTAAAGAAAACTGACACTTGGTTGATTTTCACACTATACGCCTCTTTTAAAATATGACAAAGTACTATTTTTACTACAAAAACACAAAAAAAAAATATAAAATCTTCAAATTGAATGTTTGAACAACTATGTGCGTTTGCTGAACAGAGGAGTGGGGATGTTTTCAATGCAGTAAACGTATATGAGCCAATTAATCTGTGACCAATATATATACTTAACACGTTAACTGTTTTACACTCTATACCAAAAAAGCAACGTACCAAGAACGAGTTGTCCGATAAAGATAGAAATTGGTGGGTAGAAAGATTTTGTACGGAATAGAAAATAATTAAAGTTTCAGAAAAATTGAATGAATTATTTCAGAGTTACATATTTACAAAGTAACGGGCTCACTAAAATGTTGACCATTGGATGCAAGCTGCCACATAACATGGCACAGAGTGATAAAACACCCTGATGTTATCCTGAGGTATTTTTTTGCTAAATTTGCTCCAATCAATGGGCCAGATCATTAACATCCCGAGGTAGATGCAGTTGCCTTCTCTTCATATCCCAGACATGCTCTATTGAAGAGAGATCTGGTGATCTGGTTGGCAAAGGAAGTGTTTGACAAGCTGTAAGACAGTTCATAGCAACACGTGTCACATGTGGTCTGGCATTTTCGTCTGAAAAATAAGTCCAAGGTACTGCAAAAATAACGGTAGCAAAACAATTCTCAGGATATCGTCGACGCTTCGTTGGGCTGTAAGTGTGCCTCTAATGATGACCAAAGGGATCTGGTTGTCAAAAGAAATTGCACCCTAGACCATAATTCTTGGTTTATGGTGGCGGGGCAATCATGAAAGCAGGATCGGCACGCTACCTTGGGAGTCTCCTGACATGTCTTCAATTATCGCCAGGACACAGTTGGAAGCGGGATTCATCGCTAAACTCTATATGTACCCAGTTAGCATGATTCCAAAGTGATCTAGCCAAGCATCACTGTAATCTGACTCAACAGTTTTCAGGCGTGAGTGACAGATGGCGTAGCGGTTGGTACGGGCATAAAATTTGCTCTATCAGCCGTCTGTGAATGGTCATAGGGGACACTTGTGTGCGGATCGCACGTCTGATGGTTGATAACGATGAATCAGGTGCTGTGACAACTGATATGATAATCAATCTGTCCTCCTCATCAGCTGTGGCTCTAGGTCGACCACTACCATCATGATGCTGAAATATGCTTTTGTCCACCCATTCTTGCCAGTATCTTCTAATGGCCACATCACTTCATCCCATATGACTAGCTATTCTCCGATTTGCCAAACAATCCAATGATATGATCTCTTTCAAACGCTGCCAGTTGCTGGTAATGAGCTCGAATCTTGCGGCGAGTCATTTGTTTCAGTCGTTGAAAGGTATCCTGAATCGTAATGCAGCAAATATTTTCACATTCATATTGAAACTGGCTTCTTATAGACACCTGCTGAGTGTACTATTCGGATGCGCTGTAGCTTCCTCTATTCATTCGTTGGACACCAAATCTTAATCATTTGCATGTTCGGTACAAATGTCTTCCCATAAGAAATTTTATTAAAATCGGGAAATTCCTTCGTGGTGCGTCGTATTTTTTATTATAGAGTGTATGTACTTCACACGATGCACTTACGTGTCATAGCGGGACGTAACATCAGCACAAGAATAATCCATTTCCACGGAAGCGTGAGGTTGGGAGTTTTGTTTCACTAGGCAATCCCCGTGTTTTCGAGGGAACAGCTGATAAACGTTTATTTCCCCCTTGTTCCCTCTTTACGTGATTTTCTATTAATCCTCTTGGGGAATCTTTAGGGCCAGCAATTGGGTTATTTCACAGCCCTCCCTTTCAAGAAGAAACTTTGATATGCAGATTAGCTAGAATATATATAGTGGAAGTGTAGTAATCGAAAGAGAAAGTAAAGAAGCTGCGTTGCTGAAAGCAGTGCTGTACGGTAAGGATCAGAATTAAATCACGTGATTAGAGAACGGGCTTTAGCTAGTAAAATAAATTAAGGAAGTTAGGATTCTTAAGATAACTTTGAGTAAAGTTAAGCTATTAGGATTTAATGCGCTTATTCACATAGGGTTTTGAGCTATCGTTATATCACTCTAGATTTTCCATCTATAGTTTGCTTGTAGTAGGTTATTATATTTTGTAATAATGAATTAGATTTATCTTGGCTAGTTTAGGTCATAAGCCTTTACCTCCTACTGATTTAGGTCGAGTAGATTAAGAGATGGATTCCCCAGGCGCGAGGTCATTGCAATGGTGCCCAACAAGTATTTCCTAAGGGCACCTTAATTTCCCTAACCCCGAGGTAGAGTCGGATCCGGATTGATGATTTTGCCTGAACTTTTTTTTTCTGGATCGGAAAATGTCGAGGAGTTTTTTGGAATGCATAGAGAATAATGTTAGATTTTACGAGATACCCAGCAATTTGGCGTGTGCATATTTAAAGGGTCATCTCAGGGGATGCGCTTTGGACTGGTTTGAAATATTTGGAAGTGCTTTATTGCAGGAGACAGCCACTGACACATATGTTTAGTATAATGTAGTTTGGTACATCAAGGAAATGTTTAGTTTTATCTGCAATACTTGAATTCAGAATACTTGTATTCAGAAGTCTAATTTCAGTATCAGCTGAAGACTGATTTTTAGATACATCACTTTTAGTGGTATTCAGTCTCTTCGAAATATTGTTTATCACAGCAACCTGAAAATGTTTTGGCCGTGGCATTTTCTCAATAGGAAAAAAATTAAAGATAAAGCTTCTAAGATATATAAACTATTTTTTAAATCAGAATTTGGTCTTGAAATCAATTTTAATTAATTAATTAAGAGAATTCAAAAAAACTCAAACTTAATCAAGCAAATATGTTTTTATTACTGAAAATCGGAATTAACATACATTTCACACTAAAATGTGTGATTGTGCTCAAAAATATTTTTGATTAATTCAAATTAAGAGGGGAAAATGCTTTAAAATAAAACCGAAACCAAAAACCTAGCTCAGAAAACTCCAAATATCTGAAAACCAAATTTATTGACAGATCTAAAATCTAGTTGCAAGCTTCTCAATTATATAATCCACAAGAAAATGCAAAAGAAAAAAGAAAAATTCTGTAAATATGAAATTTGTAGGATACTGTGAAGCCTTAAGAAAAAAACCCACCATAAAAGCAACATCCTCCTTCAAATGATAGTGACATCTATCTACTCAAATGAGATGATTACAAAGAGATAGGAGTCTGGTTTCAATTGATAGATCTTTTCAAAACAGTAAAATAAACCATTGCCAAATGTTTAACACTAATATAGATAAAACATTAAGTGGATAGATGAGCACCATATTTTTACCGGCGTCATGGCTTCCTTAGAATGTATAATCAACAAATGTTTGTTGAAAATTAAATATAAATCATGGATTAATATGGAATTATTGCAATAATCATAAAAAAATGTTTGACCTTCAATAATACGATCATGTTAGAAAGCAAATTAAGACATTATATTTAAAAGCAAATGAAATAAATAAAAACTAACATTTTTTTAGTTAAAATACTATTTCTATATAGCAGTGTTTTTTAATCCAAATCTTTAAATTTTGCTCATTTTGTGACAGCAAAACTTCCTTAGTTTTTCAATAATACTTTATGTTAGAACTTTCAAGTAAAGACTTTTTTTAATTCATTTTTTTGAAAAAATGTCATCAATTACAATCAAAAAATTTTAAGAATTTTGTTCAAAAAGTAACAACTTCGTTAAATAAGTTAAGTTCTACCAAATTCAATATATTTAATCTGTGTGATAATAAATAGTGATAAAGTAAATTTTTGCACATTAGAAAATGTTATTTTAAGTCAATTTAATGATTGAAAAAATGTATATTTAGCCAAAAGATATTTTTAATTCTCTTTTTTAAGTAATTTTCTCAAACTATAGGTACCTATTTCAAACTGAAATTTGTTAAATAACATCCCAGCAAAGAATCTCTTGATACCAAACTTGAACCATTTTATAATGTTAGATAAATTTTACGAACAGAAGCATTTCATCTGCCTGTTTGATATCCAAACAAATATTTCATTCGAAAATCACACGATAACTTTTTAAAGTAATAAACCTGGTTAAAGAACAAAAAACATGTTCTTAGTCGATAAAATTGATCGAACCAAAGTTATATTATTTATATATTCTCAAATTTTGTATTTTTATTCAACTCAAATTAATATTAATCAATATGTATGCATTTAATATATTATACTCTATTGAAAGTGATTTATGTGTTTTCAAGTATATTTTTAAGTAACAGATGAACAGTAATTTTTATTGAATTTATATTTTAAACATACATTGTTAATTTTACTCGAACATAACTCTTAAGAATCCCAGAATTTATGGCATGCATTAAATAATTTTCACAAAGTAAGCAATACAACTAAAAGTACTTATATAAACATTACATATATATTTAAATCTCTCACTCCAACAACTTTTCCTCTTTATTAAAACTGGTTTATAACCTTCACATTTTAAAAACAGTGACATGGCAAATTTCAAAAGCTTTTTTTTTCCTTTCATAACACTTGACTGAATCCTTCATCTCTAAAAAACACGTCATCTCACCAATGTAAGGAGAATAGAAAAACCTTACCGCGTTTGGATTTGCTCTATCGTTTGTTTCCAATTCCTCCCACACAACTAATTTTTCATCTCTCCAATACAAGCGCACGGGATTTGGCTTCACCAACAAGAGATCAATTTTTCAGCTTCAGAATAATGAATGTTTCTCTCTCTTTTGTAAATTATGTAAACTGCCGGAGAGCAAAACAGTCTATCATTAATCAAATAGCCAATTCGCCTTGACTCAAACGCCTGACAAGGGCATACTATCGGAAGTAAAAAGTGAATAATAGAAAACACGCTTTCGTAAAGAGGCAATGCTTCCCAGAAAACCGATAATGAGTACTAATTAATCAACCTCGGAAATTCTCCTAACAACTATTCATTGCTGATTCAATAAACATTTTTTTCGACCATTTTATATTTTATGTGTGAGAAGAATTAGAATTACTTATTTCATGCGAAAGAACAGTTTGGCTTGAGCTAGATACTTGGGTTTGGGATTTTCTCCATTAGTAATATACTGGTATGGATCAATTTAGAAAACCGTTGAATTTTTGTGTCAAAACCATTTATTTTCCTCAAATATATTTAGCAAAATAAAAAGAAATTCTTCCTCAATGGATATACAAAAGTGAATTACGACAATTTCATAAATCAAATAAGTCATAATAGATTTTGACTCTGTGTTTCGAGATTAATTCAACATGCGGATGGAATAAAATGAAAGAAAAAAAGAATCAATACATATATATATATATATATATATATATATATATATATATAAACAATTTCTCTTTTGAAATTTATAGATAAATATTTGAAAAATTAGAAGGGAAAATTTTCCTTTTATTAATTTTACTTTTCCTTGTTGGTGATATTAATTTCCTTTAACTATTCCGTTTATCCTTATTTTCAACTCTTTTAAGATTTTTAAGTTGGCAGAACTTGATAAATTTAAGTATCTTGGGATATTTACAATTAAATACAGTTGAATAACTAATGTTGTGTCATCTAATTTTATTTGAGTATGCAAAAATCTTTTTAAATGCCGTCTGATTTTTATTATTATTTCTAAATAATTTCCAATTCTGAAACGGGTGAAATTTTCCCGATTTTTATGAATTTCAAAATATAGATGATAGTTATAAAGAATATTTTATTCCAAAAATGTTGTATTAATTATCTGTAGATGAAAGATGAGTATTATTTGTAAAACCTTTGTATTGCCCATTTATAAAAATAAGTTACTTGTTTTGGAAATAATTATTGGGCTTTGTAAGAAGTTGGAGGTGGTTGTCGGTTTTACCAATTTAATATTCCCAGGAATCAGCAGAGGGCTGAATCACGCTTTTTTAACCATGTCGCAGGCAAATGCTGACATTAGGAATTTGATCAAATATAACTAAGGGATCTGATAAATTCACTGAAGATGTTAAATTATGAGCGATTTGAACAAATCCCTGAACTGTTTCAGTGAAATGATGAAATACTACTGTCAAGAGTTTAATAGTGTTCATTTAATTAATGGGTCATTCTATTACGGCGGGTCAAAAATTTAGACGCATGTGAAGTTCATTAATAATAAAATTTAAAAAACATTTTTAATGAAAGTAATCTTGAAGAACTATATTTTTACGTGTTCAATTTATATTCTTTTACATGAATTTTAATATAATGTTTAAAAAGCTAGGAGGAAGGTTCAAAGTGGCCCAGCTTTTCCAGATCATAGACAAAAACAAGTAAATATGTTAATTGTGATGCATCTATTATGTTATGTCTTGACATTTTACAAGGTTTTAAACCAACAAAGTACAAAAGTAAAAAGGTATATAGAAAACAAACATAAACAATGGACTATTTACTTTTGAAGCAATTGCGGGTGCAACATCAAATTACCACCCATCTAATTTAAATGACTATTAACATCAATATAACTTATATATGAACGAAATAAGAGATCAAACAATGTTTATTGCTAATCAGTACACTTCTTTGTCACTTATGTTAATTATTACTTTTCAAATACGTCAATATTCACCGAAAATTCTATGAACATGTTATTTCCATCAGTATTTTTCTCTGGCGCTTCCAACTTGGCGATAATGTCTTCAAATTGCACGTCTGATATGTCTTTCACGATTTCTGTGAAACGTTTGCCATCAAACATCATCAGAAATTGTACTCTATTTTTTCCATCTTCATCCATATCTCTCTCACACACACCCACGTAGCGATATTGAGTAATTTTTATCCAGATTTGCGGAGCAGCTGTACGAGCACGTACAAACCAGCGCAAACCTTTTTTGGTTAGACAGTGGCACAGACAGTACCATCAGTCTTCTGTTGGGGATTTCGAGGCCTGATGAACGTTGGTGGAGATTCCACATTTACAGTTTCGTTGTCTGTGTGTGTGTGTGTGTGAATCACTATCCTAATCACTGTAAACATCAGAAACGCGCAATCTCGTTTTAAGAGGAATGAAGTATTTACTCTGATTCGCAGTACTGAAGACGCAGATATTGCAGGATATAAGGAATTTATCTTTGTATTTTGTAATTTGTTAGAGGTTCCAAATCGTCATCGGTCCATTCACATTCTGTATTAAGGGGACTTGGCACCCTTTGAGCAAACTTCTTTATTTACGTATTTAAAAATTATATTTTAGCATTTTATACAATGTTTCTATTCAAGAAAATGTTACCAGATGAAAATTTTCATATATTATTCACACAATTTTAAAAATTTTAATTTTTTGAAGAAAATTGGGAAAAATTTAAAATCCTACTCCTTTTGTAAAAATTAATTTTTTGACCTGAAATTTTCTTATAATACTCTTATGGATGATCTAATCAACTTTTGGGATCGATTTTATATATATAGAATAACTTCATTCGTTTTCGAGAAAAAAAATAAAATGTTGATATACAGGCTAAAAATGAACGAAAAAGCCAACATGTCTTACATTTTATTTTTTTTTTAAAAAAGTATTCAGTTTATTGCAAAACGGATCCCTAATTTTATTACATGCTTTATTTTCAACACGCAAGAAAAAAATGGAAGTGATTGGTAAATAATTGTCGAAGGAGTAGCATTTTGAATGCACTAAGGTTTCGAAAAACACAAACTGAGAAAAACAGGTTTAAAGTTTATAATTCTGAAAAAAATAATTATTATAAGCTTAATTAAACTTAAAATACCACTTTAAGATATTACTTATACGTTTTTCTTTAAAATAATTGCATTTTCATATTTTTTCAACCCACACATTTTTATAAATGATCAACTTTTAGAGAGTACTAATTGCCCATGAAAATTCAAGAAAAATGTTAAAAAAATTTTCTGTCACGACAGAAATTTTAGCTGTTTTTCTTCTTATAATATTAAAGCATTACATTTGTATGAAAATATATCAGGAAGAAGAACTGAAATTATAAAATTATTAATATAAAATGCCTTAATTTAAAAATTTTACATGCGCACATTTCACAAGGAAGAAAAATTACATTATTGTATTGCCTCGGAAATATTCTGCTTTTAATGCTACACATTCTTTTTTATAGTTATTATTTCTATTTCTAAAATAGATTTTTTTATCATAAAGCAATTTTTAGATTTTTTTTTCTAAAAAGGGGTGTGGCTGAATTGCCTAATTTGTTTTCAAATGAAGTTTTAGTCAACTTCTAACTTTCCGACATGCACAAGTGATATATCAATCGAAAGATAATAATGCAAAGAATAAGATTAAAGGAAAATTAAAAAAAAAAACGATAGGTTTCTGATTTTTAGGGTACAAGTTCTCTTAATGGTGGCTATCGTTGATTTCCAAACCAATGTGCATTTCAAATGAGACAGTGTGGTTTGTGCAACGGAAATGCTATGGCCGTCTTCAGATTGGAAGAAATGTTTTGATTGAATGCCTGGTATATTTCTCAACCCTTCCCGTTTATCATCTAGCATGCCTATATTTTCTTTAACTTGTTCTTTTGCTACGAATATAAAGAAGAAAATTTTAGAGAGAGACTGCGTACTAAATCCTAAAATTCTAGGATACTGTTGACGATGGTTTTCCGGCACTTAACAGCGATCCACACTTATTTTTTGACACTCCCACCAATTCTGTCAAAGGCACCTTTTCTGTGTAAAGCAGCAAAAAGCTTCCATTCAAAGTGAGTGAATGCATATTCTGCTTTCAGTGCATTCCTGCTTGTCATTACATCAGTGTTTCTCAAACTGTGGGGCGCGCCCCGATGGGGGGGCGGTATTCCTGCTAGGGGGCGTGAGCATATTGAAAATAAAAGGTTTAAAAAATAATTTTTTGGAATGAAGAAAAACAAAATGCTTTCTGACTTAATAAAAAATGCACATTTACACTGATATAAATTTTATATATAATCTGGTGATCATCAAAAATAATACATTCCACTTCATACGTTCATTAGCTATCTTTGATCCAATAACCAAATAAAAAAATACATTTTGTTTGCTTTACTGTAATCACACAATGAGAGATTTTTTTATTACGTTTCTTTTAACACCTAAAATGCTACTTTTGAGTTTCATGTATTTGACCTTCAAACTTACTGGTATGTTTCACTCCACCTGTTTTTCTTCTAGGAAAGTTGTAAATAATATTTTTCTGTTGATTTTTTTCCATGTGAATGAGTTATAGGATATACGGATAAGCATATTGAGTACTTTGAAGGATTATTTGGCCAGCATACAATGCATAACGGAAAACTTTTTACGCAATTCTGTTTTAGAACTAATAGCCATATGTTTTATGGAATATACTTTTAACACGGAATCGATGCGCAGTCACCTGATGTTCACGAAATCGTTAATTCTGGAAAAACTGTTTATTTGTTACCAATGACCTTGACAGAGTATCCTCCAATAAGACAGTCTTAATGGGAACTAAAATGAATTTACCACATTTCGCCCTCTTTTGGGGGAGTTTCTAACGTTTTTTTTTAACAATCAAGTTACTAGTTTTGATCGAGTTCCCTGCGCGACCACTTTTGTTCAAAAATATTTTCTATGAACATGATTTATGTCCTTTATTAAGGGCACGCAGATTTGGAACATTTTCATTAGTTTTATTGGATTTTTTTCTCAAAATATCAAAGAAAAATTGAAAAGTCCTTGAAAGTAGGGGTAAGTATATTTTCTCTTAATTAAATTATTCACTGGAATTGTGATTTTCATCGTGTATAGTAAAAATAATTATAAATTAAATTATAGTTTATAAACAAGTTAAAAAAACACGCTTTTATAGTGAATCGAACTAAAAAGTAAAAAAAAAAATATTACTTAAAAGTAACATATACAAAATTTAATACTTATCTTATTAATTTGTACGGTTTATAATTATGATCGTATTGTAGCTTTAGCACCCCCCCCCTCAAAATGCATTATTATTGCATTCAATACATTATTATTTGGGGGGCGTGATAAAAATTATGATTGAAAATTGGGTCGTCAGTGGTTAAAGTTTGAGAACCACTGCATTACATACTGATTCTTGAATTGAGTGGCTCAATTATCACTGAAGATATACAAAAATGTAATGTTATCCATGACCGACTTGATATACTCAAATGTTTTCTGCAGAAAAAAATGCACAATATATATATGTGTGTGTGTGTCAGGCCCCAGGCCTGCTTGTAAAAGGAGGAGGGTATCTCATCTCTGAAATACTTCTTTATTTCTTTTCAGTCACATGAAATCCAACATGGCTGCCCTTAGGCACGCAGCGGAGTAGAACAATAAACAACACTTCGGCAAAGATTCACCAGCTAAGCCTTTTCGAGTATGTGTTCTCTCTCGTCAGGGCTCGCTCCACCTTTAAATAGACTTATTTACCCACAAATCCATAGGTGATGGTAAAGAGTTCGTTCTATTTCCATTTATTACTTACTTAATTTCGAAGCTAATCTTTTCAAACCTGTGGCTTAATTCATCACTTACTATATCCACTAAATGGAGTTTGTCGGTAGTCAAAATACAAGTGAAAAGTGACTTGTCCATGAGACGAATGTGCTGATTGTATTTCGTCTTGACTAATCAGCGTGTAAAATTCTCTGCAAAATCTATTTGTACAATAGCTTTCTCACTGGTCAGATCTTGTTTTACATTTTGAAAGTAATCAGACTATACATTTTTAACAAAAGAATGTAACTTGAATTTAGCAATGCTGTCACGTAATTCATTCAGTGCTGCGATGAAAGGTTTTCTAATTATGATCTATTTTGGTCTCTGATTCTTAAAGATTCATGCTTTCCAATTAACACTGGGATTAGAATCTAGGGTAATATCCCAAATGTTGGATTCTTTGCATACATTGTAACTGCTGGATATACAATCTTCATTATTGGCACGTCATGATGCCTGTTTCAGAAGCTCTTGGTGTGTTTTTGGAAAGTCTGTCGCATGTTTCGAAATAGCGAAAAGGAGATTAATATAGTTTGAGTGATTTGTACATACGCAAATATTATGAGGAGTATCGTTGATTGGCAGAATGTGTGATCCGGTCTCTCTTTATAAAAAACAATCTTGCCAAGAAATGTTTAGAAATAAGTTTCTTTAAAAATTTCGAAGGCATCACGAATGTTCCTAATATTTGTTCTCTTCTGGATTTGTAACTTTATTCCCATATTGTACTTGACTGTTTTAACATCTTTTATGCCAGGTATCTGTCTGATAATGTCATCCCTATAATAAAAATCATAAATCTGTTTTTTCCTTCATCCGTCAGTTTTCGAGGCACGGCTTTGTGGGCGTCATTTTTGCCAAATACAGCAACTTTGAATTCAGCAGCAACTATTTATCGCAGGCAGTTGTGTACCTGAAGTATGATCCTGTACTTTACTGCGAGGACAGAAAACTCTATCATCACGTTCACTCAATAGCCATGATGTATATGAGTATCGTGGGATCATCTGTTCCTTTTGAACACCTTTTTTCGATTGCCGGCAACTTCGCAAGTCATAAGCGGAATCGCTTGGATCCCTGTAGACTTGACAGACTGTTGTTTTTAAAAACTCTTAAGCATTGGGAACTATAAGCTATATTATCTCTATTTCTTAAACTTTTCAATATAACAAATACATTTATAAAATATAAATATCTTCTTTTATACCTTATACTTTGATATGGTAATAAAATTAATTGCATTGTCGAATTCCCCGAACTAAAAAATTCCCTGATTTTACTGATAAGAAATCGTTTATTATGGTATCCTCCTTGTTTTTCCTAAAATGGATTAATATTTACATTGTAAATGTAAATTTGAAAAAAATCGATTTTTTTGTGAATCGATTTATCAGGTTACGATTCGAATCGATTCAAAAATCGATCATTTAGGAAAGAATTGCCATCCTTAGCTGTAGCCGGTAAAACTTAACCTCAAACTGTCGGTAACAGAGCTGTTTTACGCCAGTGTTGCCTGGTGTGATTTTGCAGTTTATTCTAATTCTTCGATTGGTAATATTTCTAAAAGCGCCAAAAAATTTAAACATAAAGTAAAACGGAAAAAAATGAATATTAAATTTTGACTTTCTTCTTTGGACTGATATAAAAAAAAATTACAAATAATGTGATTTAAAAAATCATCGTCTATAGCGGAATCGCCCAAATATGGTGCATTATTAAATGCAGAGTAAGTAATACAACAATAGTCATTGAAATAAAAATTATTTATTCGACACTAATTAACCAAATAATTATATAATTAGGCTAGTATATTTTTTAGTTTAAAATTGTCTTGCATGTGCTAAAATGATTATGTCATCTATGTAACGAAAAATGTAATATTCAGAATTATTAATAAAACTATTTTCCAAATAATCTAAATATAATTTGGCAAGACAGTTACTAGCAGGGCCACCTACAAGCAAACCTTTAATCTGTAGATAATAGTTACCATTTTAATATACATAGTTCTCTTTAAGATCAAACCTAAGTAGAGAGCCAAATCTATCATAATTCACATTATTAAATAAATTATCTTTATGTAAATTTACAAGTGTATTAATCATAATAATATTAATAGAGTTATATTGATCTTCGAAATCTAAACTATGGACTGAAGAAATATTTTTATCTTTCATTTGTTCAATAAGTGCTTTACTATTTTTAAGTATGGCTGTGGATTTAAAATTATTTATTGTATTTGTAATATTTAAGAATAGTAGGTACCCCCTATACCGACAATGTTAAATTGAGCCATTTTAGGAACCTGTTTCTCAGAAATTGTTATATATAAAACTTCAAATTTTGGTTGTATAATAATTAGGCTTTTTTATTTAAATACTGGTAAAATGTTTCAAATATATTGTTTACTTTTTTCAAAAAAATTCATCATAATAGTATTGCTTTGAAATTGGTGAAAATTGTCATTTTTTTTACGATAACTGCTTCTGAGCAAAATATTTTGGGAAAATCTCCAAGAATGTAGCTCCTTTATATATAGTTACATATTATTTATGTGCAGTAAAAATTGCAAGTAGTTTCATTCTGCATTTTCTGCGAAAAAGGTACACGCAGTTTGAAAAAAATCATTTTGAGAAAATTGCATTTTAAATGAAAAAAGGTACTTAACGACAAAAATAATGAATTACAGCATGTATTCGCCCTATTTTATTAAACATTAGTACCTTCTTAATTTTTTAAGCATAAAATAGGAAACAAAAAGTCTTTTAAAAGTTCAGAAAATACATAAGTAGTATTTTTCAGTTTTTGTTCAACGACATTTTTTTTAGCATTTTGCATCAATTTTCTCAAATCTGTATCAATCTATGAAGAATTTTTAGCTTTGACGCATTATAAATGTTAAATCTGATCAGGAAAAATGATAAATATAATGTAAACATGTATCAATATGTAGAAGTCATGATTTGGGAATACGTGGTTTTACGCCGTTGCGAAAAAATTAATTATGGATTTGTATGTTCCCATGCAAGCACAATTTCTTAAAGTTTCAAAATTCAAAATTTTCTCTAAACTGTACAAAACATTTCTAAAAAAGCCAAAAATAAAACTTTTTATGTTTTTAAAAATGAAATTTGTGTATTTTTATGCAATAACTTTTCGCAACGACAAAAAGCATTAAACATCTGAGTTGTAATTAGTTACCTGTTATTGAAAACCTTTTGAATATTAAAGCTTACAAACTTGTCTGAACAATAAATAAACATTAATATTTGCAATAAAGTGAAATATTTAAAATATATTGTTTAGTTTTCTCAAAACATGTAAGATAAAAATAGCCCTATTAATTTTTTTAAAAAAAATGACATTTTTTTCACGATATATGGACTCCAGTGATATATTTTGGGAAAATTCCCAAAAAGCTCACATGAATATATATAGTTACAAATCAGTAACATGAAGGGAAAACATTCATAACATTCATGCATTATATTCTGAGAAAAACATGAATACAGTTTTAAAAACATCATTGTTGAGAAAATTGAATTTTCACTATAAAGTGCCACTTAATCACAAAAATTAGGAATTAGAACACGTATTTGTCCCATTTTATTGAACATTAGCATCTTTGCAATTTATTTTGCATAAAATAGTAAAAAAGAAAAAAAAAATCTTAAATTGCCCTGGATAGCATTTTTCAGATCTTTTGAACGAGATATAATTTCTAGTATTACATCAATTTTCTCAATTCTGTATCGATTTTTGAAGAATTAGTAGCTTTTATGCTTTACAGATATAAAATTTGAACATAAAGCAACATAAATATAATGTGAAAATGTATCAGTATTGTGTTTGTATGAATTTGAGATGGTATTTATATAAATATACCTGATTATATATATATATATATATATATATATATATATATACACGACATTTTGAAAGTTTTCGTTGGGATTTTTTGTAAAGTTATCATAAAGTTTTGTATAGTTGCAGACAGATAAAAATTACTATAAATTGGACAAGCGATTTCTAAAACAGCCAAAATAAAACTATTTTTATAATTTTAAACATGAAATTTATGTATTTTTATGTATGTTCCAAGCTTCTTGCAAAGACAACAAACATCACATTCGATGTGTCATCTCATACCTTTTTCTCGGAAACTGTTGAACACAAATACTCAAATTTTTATTGTATATCAATTAGACATTTATATTTATACTGAAGTGAAATTTTTTTAAATATATTAATTAGTTTTTTCAAAGACATTCTGTTCGTTCACCGATCATTACTATTATGAATTTATTGAAAAATGTTATTTTTTGTTGTATGTGCTTTCTATTGGGATATTTTAAGAATATTTCAAAAATGGCATTTCAGTATACACAATTGCATTTAAAAAACATAGAGTATATACATACAGTACATTTACACATTTTAAAAATATAAATTTTAGAGAGCAGAAATTTTTATAAATAAATCTTGCTTTATCAAAAAAAAATTGCATCCTATAATTTTGTTATGCAAGGTAATGAAGGATAAAAATCTTGGTTACGCTTCAATTTCTAATGATTTAATGAATGGTTTGAAATGTATTTTACTATGGTTTAGATGAAAAGCAGGTGTTTTACGGATGCAATATTTTAACAACTATTGCCTGTTCATTATCTATATGGGTTTCAATAAAGGCATTCTCATTTCTGCGTTAATCTCATATTTAAGCTATTGAAATAATTTTATTATCATTTTTTTTCAAAAAGATCGTTCTCAACAGATTTATCACAAACAAGTTATTTAGTATTTAGAAGTATAAAAATTTCGAAAGAAGAAATTTCACTATTTGTTTCTATTTACACTACAAAAAAAGTTTGTCCAGGTACTAAATTTCAAATTAAAAGTAAATATTTTCATCATTTTTACAAACTTGGCTCCAAAATGACGTAAACAAACTAACAGTTAAAATTGCAGCTAAGTTTCATTTAATCTACAGTTAATTGCGCATGATTAAATGAAATTTTGTGGGGGCTTTGCAAGTTCTCAGATTTAAAAAGTCTATATTTACTATAAGTCTATATTCTGTCAAAGTGGGCGTTACCGGGGCAGCTTCTGTTTATTTTTTAAAAGTCTTTTTAAAATACTTCAAACTCATTTAATGGCTTGTATGGTACATCATTGGAAAGGTGATGATTTGGAAATTTTAGAAATATCAAAAACTCAAAATCGATTTTCAAAACGTTTTTACCTCTTAATGAAGTAATTTGCCTCATTTGCTGAAAAATGTTTTAAAACCATTAGTAACTGTCCTGAATTTGACTGGATATTTATGAAATTTGGGAGTAAATAATATATGTGTAAATTTTAAATTATTATTAATTTTAATTCTTAATTTTTTATGAAAAGCCAAACTTCGATTATTTATTTCTCTATCAGAAGCAGATGACTTAATAAAAGCTGTATTATTATCAAAATATCAGTTGATCATTAAATTATAATAGTATTTACATATGAAGGCAAAATTTCCTGGCATTTTATCAACATAAACTATAATAAATTTATTTGGCTTTTTATTAATCTGATTTTAATAGCATTAAAAAGGATATTATTTGTACCAAAGTTATAATTATTAAGATGTTGTGTGATATTACCTTTGAATTCTGAGAATACTTCTATTCGCATACTATATTCAATAGCTATTTTGTAAATGAAATGCTCAGTATCATTATTTAACTGTTTTTTAATAATTTTATTATTATTGGAGAAATCATTAGTTTATATATATAACCACTACCTTTATTCATTATATTTCTAAGATTATTGTCTTTTACAATATTGAGGTCACCATTAATAACATGTTTGTAATGTTTATCTATGAATTCTTTAAATTCATTACAATTACATATTAAGTTTTCCTGCTTTATAGGCACATCTTAGTTAAAAATTTATCTACCTATTTTTTTATTAAATTTAAAAGCCTTTGTAATAGTAATATTTTTAAATGGAAAAGATGATATGCGTTTTTAAAAATGCCTGAAAAATTGAAATTATCATACGAGTTATATTTATTTATATATATATATATATATATATATATATATATATATATATATATATATATATATATATATATATATATATATATATTATATATATATATATATAGTCATAAATATATATATATTATATATATATATGAGTCATAAATCTTTTTATATATATATATATATATATATATAACTCCCTTTATTTTCATCCAAAATAACATTTTAATTTGTATAGGTCTTGGCCTTTGGGACTCGTGCTTAAACTTCAGGACTAGCTTACCCGCATAACTGAGACTTAATCTTAATCGTATATATGTGTTTATTGTTAATCTTTTGAATGCCTGCCTTAGAAAAGAAAATGGAATAAAAAAATATTCATCCTTCATTTAACAGCTGGAAATAGATCACCTCAACATAAACTAACATACAAGTCAAATTTCCAGTTTCATATATATATAGGAGGGTTGGGGAAAAAGTTACGGTAGCTATTTTTTTTCTTGAAGATACCAGTCCGGTTGGAAAATATGACATATACAGTCGAAAGGACAAGGTGTTAACTGCATGTGTGGACAACGAATAGCACTGAAATATCGTAACACACTAATTTATTACGGTAGTACACAGGGCAAAATGGTCTTCCCGATGCAAAGAATGACAGCACAGTACATATAAAATTGAAAAAACCAACCTGGGTCTAAAGACTCTCAATGTAGTCCCCTGCTACTGTCGCCACACACTGCCAACGATGTGGGAGGTGCTGAATACCATCAGCCATAGCATTTGCCGCACCATGTGGGAATCGGGTCACATGTTGGCGCATAGCATTAGTAATGTCCTCTCGTGTTTCAAACCGTCTACCACGTATTAGTTCCTTAATCTTGGGAATGAGATCAAAGTCACAGGGCGAAATTTTGGAAGAGTACGGTGGGTACTCCAATTCTTCCCATCTCCAACGCCAAAGTAGCTGCCGTACACACTTTGCATTATGCGGTCTTGCATTGTCGTGCAGGATTATTGCACTGTACACAAGATCCAGACGTTTATCCCGAATGTCACGTCGTACGTGTGGCACCATGAAGTCCCTGTAGTACTGTGCGGTCACTGTTCTGACATGAGACACAAAGTAGCAAACAATGACACCCTTGAAGTCATACGTTACGATGACCATCAATTTGACTGGGGAAGGATACTGACGGACCTTTTCTGCTTCCTCGGTGATCAAGAATGTTGTCACTCCGCGGATTGACGTCTCAGTTCTGTCCTGTATGCCCTGGCCCAAAATTCATCGATGGCGATTATTCCTGACAAGAATTGTTCGCCGTCCTTTGCCAGCGTGCAAAGTGGTCGGAGCATACTGAATAGCGCTACCACCTTTGAACTTCCGTCAGTGCATGCGGTACCTACCACGCTTCAATTTTGCGTACATGTTGCTCATTACGCAATATCCTGTGGACGTTGCGTTTTTCGATGCAACTTCCCTCTCTAACTCCAGTAGCATCCAACGTCTGTCTTCCTCCATGATCTGCTCGATGACGACACATACCAAGTCGGTCAAACATTGACCGGTCGTCCCGAACGTTGCTCATCACTGCTAGACACACATCCTTTCTGAAACTTTCTTTCCCACCATGCTACTTTACGGTATGATAGGGCATTATTTCCAAGGGTTTCCACTAATTCACTGTGACATTCCATCGCATTTCTCCCCCGGAGAACAGCTATTTTGGTGTACTCGCGCTGCACAACTCGGGTTACTTCCATCTCTCACGATACTCACCAACTGACTGATTTCACAGCCCTCGCTGCGCTACTACCAGATATCACAGATCCATCTGTTGTTTTGCATGTACACTATCCCTGTAGAACTTCCACACGACACATACGCGTTTGTGATCAGTTCACATGCCTAAAAGAAAAAAAATAGTTGCCATGTCTTATGCCCCAACTCTCATATATAGTCAAAATTCTCTACTAAAGAGAGATGAATAAGCAATAAGCATCAAAACTGAAAAATTCGAAATTGCAAGATAACCTGACATAAGATTTTAGATAGGAAAAATTAGAAATTAAAATAATAGAAGTTAAAATAGGAAATCCGGATTCTACAGTATTATAAACATTGCTGACTTAGGACAAATCTTAGATGTGCAATACTTTGTATAAAAGTGAGGTTCAACATGTTTTTAGGTCAGCCAACCTTTCCTCTTTCTGTTAATAATACTGAGCAAAAACCTATTGAAAATATTGGAGAGAATATCTAAATCCATTACATGAAAAAGTTAACTTACCTAAAAATTGCTTTCAAAAATGCATAACCCGTGCTAAATCTGAGTAGAATAAACAAGTTATTGCCAGATTCTGTACCCTGATGCAAAAGCATGAGAATGGCTGCATTTAGCAAAAGTATGAAAATAATAGAAAAAAAAGTAAAAAGTTTGCATACCATTACTTTAGGAACACAAGGATTATGAATGTATTTTTTAAAAAAAAATTATTATGGTTAAAATAAAACTAAGAGAATAAGTAATGTTATCCAATATTAGAGTATGGAAGTAACTATATCTATCTAGGAAAAATGATAAATTTATAATAATAAACTGAGTAATTTTAATCCTTACTATTTAGAATTTCTTTATTCAAACAAATATTAATAAAATTAAGTGGGTATTTTTGAATTAAGCGATATTTAGTAAAATGTTTATAGTTTTTTTTATTTTTTCTGATTTTTTAAACAAGAAATTTATTGCGTTGTATGTGATTAATAACAATAATTGGCAATATAGAAACATGTACATTACTCTCCCAAAGAGTTACTTTTATAATATTAAATTTAAATTATTCTTTCTCTCTCTCTCTCTCTCTCTCTTTTGTCATAAATATTCAGGTTGTTTCTAAATGGATATCGGATTTTAACGCTGTTTAGTATTTATTGCATGTATCTTACAAGTACAATTAATACATCGAATAAAAGAGTTACTGAAACAGTTTTTCCAAAAAGCTTTAAAATGTTCAATGTGAGCCCCATTCGTCACACGACACACATCAAGACTCTAGGCGAGTTCATCCCAAACTTTGTTCCGTGTCTGAGGTAATTCTAGCAACGGCTGCTTGAATTCTGCCTCTAAAGTCTGGATGGTGAGCTGTTAGCGGAGCTACGTACACACAATCCTTAATAAACCCCGGCAGATATAAATCACATGGCGTCATGTCGAGTGAACGTGGAGGCCATGCGAAAAAAACTTTATCGTGAGGCCCTTTGCGGAAATTCCACTACTCGAGTACAGTGATGTTTAATCAATCGCGTACTGAGAGATGCCAGTGAGGTGGTGCACCATATTGCTGCCAAATGAAGTGATCTGGTTCACTTTCTTTCAATTGAGGAAATAGCCATAGTTGTATAACATCAAGATAAGCAGAACCAGTTACAGTTGGTTCTCCAAAAACGAAAGGCCCATACACTTTTCACCGAGATATGGCACAAAAAACATTCAATTTAAGTGAGTCTCGTTGCAATTCCTGCACCTCGTGAGGATTTTCTTAGCTCCCGATGCGCGCATTAGGAGTGTTCACGTGTCTACTGAGATATCCACCGGAACGCTCGTTGCACAGTAATCTGTATTTGACAACTGGCAAACACAAAACGCTTTCTGTTCACTAGGCACTATTTTCTACTAGCGTGCTGATCGGCGGAGAAGGGGGGGGGGGAGGAATCAACATACGTTTCACGTGCCTGCTCATACAGGCACGCAAACAAAATCGTTTCAGTGGGTCTTTCATTCGATGTATGAGTTATACTAAGAAGTTAAATCTAATAAATACTATAAAGCGTTAAAACTCCGATATTCATTTATAAACACCCTGTATTAGTAACTATAAAATTATTTGTTATTTTAATTTATATATGAAGAAAATTTGTTTCATAGTTGTTACTATTAGTCTGCATTAAATTAAGATATCGAGGATAAAAATTAGTGTTTAAAACTGTTTTGCATGCCAAAAATAATATACCAAAATAATAATAATAATAAAATCGGAAAAAAAGTTCGTTATATGGAAAATTCGTAATATATAGGTTTCTCATACAATATACTTTATAAACCATATAAAACAAATTTTAAATCCATAAACTTTATATACAGTAGAACCTGTTTTTATGCGATTCTTTTACGTGCGATTTTATTTTTGTGCAATTTTTTATGCATTCTTTTTTTTCATGCGGTATAGGGGTATAGGATTATATGAATGGCTCTAAGTAATAGCTACTCGAAATGCTTAAATATCAATAAAGATATCCTCTTTCGACATACAATATAGAATTTATTGTGAATGGGAAACTGCGTAGCTTCAATAAACCGTACAGCAACCGTCCGGTACAATCGCGAACAAATCTCATCGTATCCAAACTCTTAGGAATGTCCCAGTGGTACTCGAAGTTCATTAAGAATTATGCCGACCTATGCGAGCTCCTTTATAATTTGAAGAAGAAATTTAAAAAGTTTTGTTGGTCAGTAGAGGCGCAGAGGGCATTTGATACGGTTAAAACGGCCATAACGGAAGCACCAGTTTTAAAATTACTCGATTTCGGAAAGCCATTTAAATTGTTTACGGATGCATGTTCAATAAAAATCGGTGCGGTTCTTAATCAAGAACAGATGCCAATGGTATATGCCTCCCGCACGCTTAGTAGTGCGGAGAGAAAGTATACATTAACGGAAAGAGAGTGCTTAGCGCTAGTTTGGGCTCTGAATAAATTCAGAACGTATTTAGGTTCACAGGCTGTAAATGTTATAACCGATTATGATGCATTGACGCAAATGTTAAATTTTGTCAAATGGGATGATAAGGTGGGTTTTTAAATTAGCGAAATTTAATATAGAAGAGGAACACCGTCTAGGAAATTAGAATGCTGTGTCTGACGTTTTATCGAGGAACCCGGTTGAAAATATAATAAGAATAAAGTTAATTGTGCAATAATCAGGGATTTCGTACTTTCGTCACGTGAACAGTTAATCGAAAAGTAAAGAAATGACACGGAATCAGGTCATATCTATAGATATCTGGAAAACCCAGAAGATAGCTTGGTTAATGCGACACTATGTGAGAACTGGTCTCGCGATTTTTAGATGATTGTGGGCTTGTTGTTTTATGCAAAATACGCAACGACGCTAGGTAAAATGCGAGTATACGTTCCTAAGTCTTTAAGAAATGAAATATATAATGAGAAAATTTCACGACAAGACCATAGCAGGTCATTTAGGACGCCTTAAGACTTACCATAAAATAAGGTACGTTTGCTATCTTCCATATATGAGAAAATTTATTGAACAATATGTATCTACATGCCACATGTGCCAGGTTCACAATTATAAAAACGCGTTACCAGCTAGTCGCTTAATTCCGATAACCTAAAATTATCCAAATGAGATAGTAACGTTAGATTTGTTAGGTCCGTATCCTGTGTCGTGAGTAAGACGTAACCGATATGTTTTAGTCATTACGGATCATTTCAGCAAGTTTGTTGAATTCATACACCTTAAAAAGGCTTCGGCTCGAATAATAGCTGATAGTTTATTTGATAATTTTATATCGCGTTATGGAGCTCCAGTAAAATTAATAAGTGATAACTGTCCCCAATTTATATCCGATATTTTTGAACATTTAAGTAATAGATTACACGGTGAAAAATGATCTACTCAAAAATGATCACGTAGACATGCTTATTTTGAAATTAGTGTGTTTGTATCAGATATGACCGCAAGCCTTTCTCGAATTTGATACAGTACGTGTACTCAAAACCCCTAAAACACTCTCAGGCAAATTTAAAAGATATTCAGGATTACAGAAGCTCTTTTAATATTCTGGCTAGATATTTTAAAAATTGGGGTTCAACAACAAACTTAGTTCTCTTAAATCTACCAAACTATATTTCGAATATACCACGCTACACACGGAGGAACATATGAGTATTAAAATGAGTATAGATTCTTTGTTGTTATTTCGGATTTTCTCTTCTTTGTGTGTAAATTGAAAAGTACGTGACTTGGTTTAATACAAGTTTAATATGCTGGTCAAATTATTAATTACACTCTCTAAATGATTGACAGCCAATTTATCTACGTGATAAATATTTACTTTATATTGGCAGATTATTTAAAAAAGACTAGTGTTATTACAAGTCAATTGTTTTATTTATTCAGATCAAAACTAAACAACTGTAAGTAACATTCTTATAAAACCCCTTCCTGGGTTCAAGTGTAGAATAGAGAGAGGGGGTTTGGCAAAGTAAATTTTGTAGCAACCAAAATTGGCGATAATTGACTTAATTTAGCTATAGGTGTTACGAAGCGGAATTTTCTAATGAAAATAAATAAATGTTAATGAGAAATATTGACGATTGACATTTGACGATCAATTTCGGTCGCCAAAAATCCAAAGGGCCACAATTTTACACTTTAACCCAAAATTGGAAAACCTTTTATCTATGTCACTACACATAGCCAACTACTAAAACCCTATTTTTGATTTTGCTTTATAAGG
The DNA here is from genome assembly GCA_019973935.1 of Trichonephila clavipes. Lineage (NCBI taxonomy): Eukaryota > Metazoa > Arthropoda > Arachnida > Araneae > Nephilidae > Trichonephila > Trichonephila clavipes. The sequence continues at coordinate 425,862 of BMAU01021361.1, forward strand.
CTGTTATCCAATGATCATTATGTCGCATGAAGTTTGCAGTAATAGTATTATTGTTTTGCAGTAGAATATGCTTGTGTGAATTGTAGCATTAACATGTTTGAACATGCAATATGGTTTTATGGACTGAACATAGTATTAAGTTTTTAATCAGTTAGCACTGTTAGTAGAAGGTGCCATGAATGTGGGAATAAATACAATTTTAGACAACCCATATTGAATCCAAATCAATACTAAAAAGATTCAGGATTTATTTAAATTTTACTACATTTTCAAAACCCACAAAAATTACTTTATTTTTTCGTACATTTATTTATAGGCAAATAATTAAAGTATTCATTTTCTAGTTTGGAATAATTTTAGTTTTATTTTCATACTGAACTCTAAAATGGCTTGCATGTTGTGAGTGACTATCTTGAAAAAGACAAGTTTACAAAATAGGTTTTTGTTGACAATTATTAATCTTTTGAGGAGACTAATTTCTTGAAACCTTTAAAGTTCTTTTTTAATTTGTTAATTAAGTTATGGAAAATGTCTTAAAAGTTCCCGTACAGAAATTATTTAAGAGTTTCAACAATTTCAATACACCTATATATATATTTTATGATTCCGTTCAAATTACAATATTGAAAGAATCAAAATTAACGGAACAAAAATTCTGGAATGAGTAAAATTAGTTAGTAAAATTGAACATAATATATTTCAAGAATGATTTGTACTTTTCGGTATTAGACATTAAGTATAAAAATTAAATCTATAGAACTACTAATGTTTAATGGATATTTTGTCTTATTAATAATTGATATGAATTGTTTAAATTAGATTTATCACAGTACTTACACATTATCACAGCCTTTTGGTAACATTTTATGAAATGAAACACATGAAATTGCAGATTCAGCGTAAACAACTCATGCAAAATTGGTATTGCCAACTTGGCAAGTTATCTTGAACGTTATCACCATAATATGTAAGTTCCGATTTATCTTATAACATAGTACAGAAAGGCAGAGGCATGACAGTGAACATTTGGTCCCCCTGAAAAGTCAGGTTTTGGGCCCCAAGTAGGATTTTACGAAGGGTAGGTATATTTGGCGACTGTCAGGATTTGGGCCCTCAAGGACCCAGGACACCTTGTAATATGAGGGCGTATGTTAAGACACTGCACAATGGCTATACTTTCATGACCATAAAACTTAGCTTTGATTGAAAAATATTGTGATACTTCTAAAATTGATATTTTTATAATAAACTTATAAGCTCAGTCAAAGTAAGTTCTAATTCACAACATATTAATCTTCTGATTCATAACACACCTTTAATGTGACCATAGTGTTTTGTTTATTTGGGTGAAAATAAATGAGATATCAGATTTTGATATTTAATCTGATTAAGTATGTTTTACGCTTTTATGTATTTATCCGTGATTACGTATATGTGGTCACTTCAAGAACACAGTATCATATGCGAAATTACGTTTTCCCCTTTCTGAGTCCTGTGATCATATGGTGTTATCTGGATTTGGAATGATTATAAACCATACATTTTTTTTGGCAAAGAATTTATATGAATTTTGAAATGGAGTTAGACTTAACAGCGAAAATCAACTGTTTCTGAACGGATTAAAGGACGAGAAATTCTAGGTACTTACATATTATTGCAACAATGCCAACATTCAAAATAGTTGGCAACCCTGTTTTTCGATATGTTGTCCATGCTCAATTGATACGACCATGTGCTTCAATTCATACAATCTCACACAAACAGTTGCGATAATATGTAAGTACCAAAAATTAATCAAGCTTTGGTACAAAAACTTCTTTATGCAGGTATATTGTACATGAACAGAAACACACAAGAAATCTGCCATAATATGTAAGTACCGATTTATCATATAACATAGTACAGAAAGGCAATGGTGTAACGGAGCACATTTGGGCCCCCTGCAAAGTCAGGTTTTGGGCCCCCAAGTTGTATTTTACAAAAGGTAGGTACTCGGTGGCTTGTAGGTTTTGGGCCCCTAGGACCCAGAGCACCCCACAATATGGGGGGGTGTACGTTACGCCACTGTAGAAACGCTATACTTTCATGAACATAATACTTTGCTTTGATTGAAAACTATTGGGATATTTCTAAAAAATCTTATTAATCTGATAGTACATATATTATTATTATATACAGTGGGCCACAAAAGTGTTCGTAAACTGGCAATTTCTTATAAAATTTAATGTTTTCGACAAATAAAAATGAATATATTTTGTAATTGCAATTTTTGTGATATCTGCAACTTGTTCTTGATGGAATGACATAATTATTTTTTTTGAAAATAGTATAACTATTTTTCAAAAAAATTAATAATCAAAAAGCTACTGAAAAATTACGCCCCAAAAATCTCAACTTAGCTTTAAATATTGTATTTCTTTCTTAATTTAGTACTTAGTAGAACATATTTTATTGTTCATAGCAACTGTTAAGCGCCTTGGTATAGATTTAATCAGTTTTTTGTAATTTCTGTATCGATTTTCCTCCATTCTTCTGTGATTATTGTTTTTACTTCACATTTTGTGCTTGTCATGTTTTAATTTTTTTTCTATCAAAATGTCATCAAATATGTTCTTCTGGGCTAAATAAAGTGTATGAGGAGATGTTTTCATAATTTCGGGACAATTATAGAGTAATCAGTGCCGTACATTGAGAGCAGTACACTTGGCATCATTATCCTGTTAAAAAATGAAATCGTTTCCAATATCCAAATTTTGGGCAAATAATTTAAAATTTCTCATTAAAATATTTACCCCCTCCACACACACACAGAAGAACACTTCCACCTCCAACTAGATTCTTGGGATTAAGTTTAAGAAAATTCAAAATTGACAGCAAATTGATTGGGATGGCAGAAAATTCAACATTTTTGGTTCCAATGGGCGTATAATAGCTTGTAAATGAAAAAATAAGGAGTTTAATCCCATGAACAAAAACTTCTCCACTTCCATATTTCAGCATGGAAGTGAAGGTGATCTGGCGTGGAGGTGTAAATTGGCCTCAGAATTTTGGTAATTTGGTATTTTTTATGGTATTGGGAATCATGAGCTCTATTTAAATATTTTAAAGAGAAATTTTAAATTATATGCCCGAAATTTGGATATTGGAGACGACTTAATTTTTTAACAGGGTAATGACGCCAAGCGCAATGTTCTCAATGCACGCCACTGGTCACTGGTACCTCTATAACGGTCCCCAAATTATGAAAACACCTTCTCATACATTTTATTCAGCCCAGTAAAGCATATTTGGCGAGATTTTGATGTAAAAAAAGAGAAAACACGACAAATAAATACAAAATGTGAAGTAAAAACAATAATCACAGAAGAATGGAGGAAAATCGATGCAGAAATTACAAAAAAAAACTGAGTAAATCTATACCAAGATGCTTAAAAAATGTTGTGGACACTAACAGATATCCTACTAAGTACAAAATTAAGAAAGAAAAACAATATTTAAAGCTAAGTATATATTTAAACTATTTTTGCTAAGTGTACGGCGACTTTTGCGGCGTAATTTTTTAATAACTTTTTGAATATTAATTTTTTAAAAAAAATAGTTATATACTATTTTTAAAAAATTATATATATAATCATGTCATTCCATTAAGAACAATTTGCAGATATCACAATATATTAATTTTTATTAGTCAAATACATTAAATTTTATAAGAAATTGCAAGTGCACGAACACTTTTGAGGCCCACTGTATATATAATAAACACACAAGCCCAGTCAAAGTATGTTTTAATTTACAACATATTGATTTTCTAATTTATAACACACCTTTAATGTGACCATAGTGTTTTGTTTATTTGGAAGAAATTGAAAAAGATATACATCAGAGATTCTTGATATTTTTAACCCTATGAAGTACATTTTACGCTTTTATTTATTTGTTCAGGATCATGATTACATATATGTGATCAATTCAGGTTACACGGTATGATATGTGAGATTACGTTTCCCCCGTTCTGAGTCCTGTGATCATACTGGTGTTCCCTGTATTTTATAACAGCAAAGATTTTATAAGAATTTACATACAGGAAGCACCATAACAATAAACAAGTAATTCTTTTATAGATATTGCATTTTTTTCAGGTAGACCAAGGTTTTTGTGTTTTTATTTCTGTTGCATTAGTTGGAAAAATATACTTATTGACACATAAAATTTTTTTTAACAGATTAAAGCATAGATGAAACAAGTTTCTTCTTTTTAGATAATGGGACGTTGAAAACTAATTCGTAAAGCTGGCACTCGATTGTTTCAGTGGCAAAAAAGTGAAAGACTCAGAAAATTATCATAATATTTATTCCTATACAATTCTACTTGTCCGCTAGTAATATCAAGTTTCTTCCAAGGAATTACAAAAGCAGGAAAACAAGATAGGTAGTAGAAAGCATCCTTAAAATACATTTTTGTTTACATTTCAGGTTGGAGGGGAAAGAAGAGAGGTTTTTGAGTATTGAAATCAATGTTCTAATTTGATAACTAAGTACCAAGCGTTGTTTTTGACAATTGTCAAGTTAGAAGATAACATTACGATATGGTTACTAATACCTTTACATTTGGTTTTGGGGTTGCCATCCATTGTTTTTCTTTTATTATATTTTGCAATTTTATTTTATTATGTATATTAAAATATGTAGTATATTAAAATAAATTTTTTACTGATTTATATTTATGGCAGTATCCTTATTAATTTCATACAATTTTAAGAAGATTTTTTTTTGTCAAACAAACATTTCCATGCTTCCTGTTGTTTAGATTGCAGTTTCAGTCTTCTGTCATTTATTCATAAAGTGGACATTTAAAATATTATTTTGGTGTTTACTAAATCTTTTATTAAAAGAATATTAGGGATCCACTTTTAATTTTTATGGACTAAAAGGATTACTAAATTTTAACTTTGTTTCCTAATAATATTTTTCCTCTCAAAAGGAAATTCTTATTCTAGATTGAGATTTTACTTATTTTGGTCATTATGAAATGTGATACGCATTGCAGCAAAAAGAAAATAGTTTACACACAGGTTTAATAATTTGACAGCTGTATGTTTTATTGCAGATGTTTACAATGTAAATTTGCATGGTCATGATAGTAAATCTATCGGAAAACATTCTTTTTTCACTGGCAGCAAATTGTAATTTTACTTCAACTTTATTTTTAATTAATGCATTTTTAGATGTTCCTCGATCAAAATTCACAAATAAAACTTGGAATTTTTGGATTTATTGAAAATTATTTGAATTATTTTCAATGTATGCAAATCTCATGAATATATAAAAAAAAACATTTAATGAATCGGATTTATAACATTTCACCATTAATATTTTTACATCCTGATATTGATTTCTTTTTTTGGTTTTAAATTTTTTTTGTTTTCAACAGTTATTATTTTTCCATCTTTTTTTTTCTTCTATTTCTTTTCTAGGGATTCCTAAATACCTTGTGTTCAATTTCCTTAAATCCTGGTACTCATATTTTTCTACAATAATAGCACTTACATTTTTGCTTTTATTAAACTTTATGTAATTTCTCTTTTGTCAGGAATAGTCTATTCTTTTAAATTACTTCCATGTTGAGTTCTTAGTGTGAGACCACCTTCTTGGATTGAAAACTATTAGATTCCAAAATCTCTTATTTGCAGTGATTTCAAAACCGCACTTAAAAGAAATTTTATGTGTAAGGAAATGATAAATTAGTTCCCTATATGTATATATTGCTCCAACAAGGGGTATTTTTTGAGCAGTAGTTTTTATAAACGTTAACTTCAGCAAGTCGTGGTGGCCATGGTAGCTTAGTGGTCAAGGTAACAAACAGACTCGTGGCTGGTATGTCATGGGTTTAAATCTGTCGAGATCTCAAACGTCCTCCTGCTGGTGTGGTAGTTAGGAGAGGAGGAGTGCCAGCACAGGTGTCGTCCACATCACTTGACCATGGTTCAAGATTACGAGGTCTGTCGTCAAAGGTCCTTGTGTAGTTGAACAGTGCTACGTTAATACTCTCTCTTACTCAGCAAGACATGCCTTTATGTGTATTAGTCAAAAAATTGTATTTTTTAAAACCTTTTACCTTGTTTCTGAATTATAAATGTTTTATTTTTAATTTGCATTAGTTTCATTTCTACTTGTAAGCTAAATCTTCATATTTAATATTACAATTCATAATTTATTTTAAATTTTGCACAACGTTCTGATTTTTTCTTTTTTTATAGATAAAAATAATTTACAAATTTCACATACATTTTACACTTTCTGCCAAAGACCATTTGATTCCCATTGCAATTTTTGTCCTCATATTCAAAACAGCCATACGAGGAGTTTGGTAGTACATTTGTTATGCTAAATTTTGTAAATTGTTGTTTAGAATACTATATAATTAAGAACAACATTTGCGGAGATTTTACTGTAACGAGGAAACTTTTAAGATTCCTCTCAGAACCAGCTATCTATAAATTGTTTAGTATATAATTTAGATGACTGATGTATCCTAGCATGTAATTTATTTGAAACACTGTTTGAAAGACATTTTCACTTATATTTAGTAAGACATGCTATTGATTTGATAAAAATAAAAAAAAAATCAGTTTAATTATTTGTTTCTTTACGCATTAGAACTTTCTATATTAAAAATGATAATTTGATGTATATAGTACATTAAAACATAAGCTAAGCTATGCTATACAAATAAGAATGGAGTTGACTATAATATGGGTTATATAGAGAAAGATAGTTTTTTATAAAAAAAAACAATAAAAAATAACTCTTATGAATGAAGGCATGTTGTTTTAAAAATCACATTTATATCCTTGTTTTTTTTCAATGTCTGATATGTGTGCGTACAATTTCTAGAATAAATATTTCAAAGATATGATTTGTATTATTTTTCTTGTTTACAGTGAACAGGGCCGGCGCTAGGGGGGGACAAGCCGAGCCCCTGCCCGGGGTGGCAACCTTAGGAGGCGGCAAACTGGCTGTAAAATTAACTAGTTTATGAAGAAAATAAACGAGTCAGAATGAAAATTCGAAGAAAAAAAATTTTTAAATGTGTATGCAAAATATTCACGCTTTCTGTGGAGTTCTAAAGTTTTTTTTTTTTTTTTTTAACGAGTATGCATTAGTATTTAAAGCCGTGTTTCCCAACGCTGGTCCCTTGAGGGAAGGGACAGGGGTTGATAAAGAAGAATTTCGTCATCCGGTTTCTTCTCTTTCAAATAATTTCCTATAACTGTTACTGTTTTGTATACGTGAATTCGGGTACTATTGAAAAAGATAGATTTCGGCAGAGATTAGTCTCAACAAAAGCGATGAAAAGCACGGCCAAGTTTTATGAATTAAAAGAAAGAAAGGGGAAGGATGACCTTGAGAAAAAGACCATTTTTCGAAGAAAACTGAGGGAATCTTGTGTCAATTTGACTTCTTCCGAACTAATTCTTTTAATTTCCTGTGCTTAAACAGACAAGAAAAAATAGGACAACAAATAAGGTAACAATATTTTCATTTTCAAATTTTTTTTTTAGATATTTAATGCCCAGGAATTTTGATCATCGCGTAAGATAAAATGAAAAGAAAAAATTATTTTGCTACATTTCCGTTTTATTTCTATTTTATTTATTTATTTATACATAAATATTAATGTCATCAGTTTCGTAGAACATTTTCATGTTGATTAACATTTTTAAGTATGTGTGTTTTCGTAGCTGCAATGTACCGTAACCTTCTTAAAACATTTTCGATTGACATTGTTATTCAAATGAAAAAAATATTATTTGCTTCTCGTATAAAAATAACTTCCTTAGTCGCTTATAAAGGATGATAGTAAGTCATTTAAAATGCAAAACATTAATGAGCTTCTGAGAACTTTCATTAATTATTTACCATACATAAAGGATCCTAACAGCAATAGCTCGAAATTGAAATACAACGTAGTTATATTTATTATGATGATTTTGTTTTGTAATCGTAATATATTGTGATAATTTTGTTTAATAATAAATGAACTCGTCTATAATTGCTAAATATTTAATTTATATTGCTTCAAACTGTTAAAAGAATTTTCAAAGAAAAAAATAAGTTAATTTTACTTATATAATTTTTTTTTCTTTTATTGAATGTAACATGTAAAATAAATACATAATTTTTCTAATCTATTCTAAGACTATTAAGTTAGCCATTATATATATATATATATATATATATATATATATATATATATATATATATATATATATATATATATATATATATATTATATATTCTTTTGTAAGATTAAATATTAAAATTTGAACAATATATATATATATATATATATATATATATATATATATTGCATGTTATTGCCATTTTAAGAGGAATTTACAAGATATATTTTTAATTAAGATCTTTTACTCCAGTGATTCCCAAAGTGGTCTATGACGACATGCCAGGGGGTCCACGTCAGCAAAAAATAATTTGAAAGTCAATGAGGTGTAAGTGGGGTCTAAGTGATATTGGCTCTCATTAAACTAGATCGTGAGTTCAATTTTCAAAAAACATTTTATCAATTGGAAACCAAATTTTACTTATTTAGCAGATGTATATACTAAATTTAATTTAATGACGTGTTAATATGCCCGTACAAGGTGACAGTGTTACACTTATTGGTAAACTAATTTAAATTTTGCAAAGCTAGCAGTGAAATTTATGTGTCGAGGAGGCATGAAGACGAAAAACAGTTTCTTAAAATTGGCCTTTAATAATCAATCATAAAGTCACTTTGCTCGTTACTGGAGCGATAAAAAAAAACAATAAGTTCAAGAAGCAACATTACCAGAGACATCCGATTCGAACCGTCTTCTAATATTGTAAAATTAATTTCTAATCTAAAATGGTGATGCAACCTGCAGTTGCATTGCCAACCAGCCTTTCTCTCCCTCCCTCTAAGAGTTAAACCACTCACACACTTCTTATATTTCCGTTTCTCCTTCCTTTTCGAAAACCTAAAATGAGCCGAGTTTAAATACTCGCTCGATTTGCATGGCAGTTGCTGCCAACCACAAATCACAAAACTCAAAAAGATCGGGTTCGAATCGGTGTGCTTCCTTTCATTGAGATCATGGAACGGGATTGAAAAACACCACAAGGAGATCATAAAAATTTGGATCCGACTTTTTAAATGTCTAACAATCGGCCCCCTTTTTCCAATCTCGTACCATTATCTCTTACAAATAAGTAAATTAATTTTAATCTATAATCACATGTTATACAATTTAACACAAAAAAATACATTTTATTCACAATCTTTATTGTAATAAACAAACTAATATTTTAATCTTAAAGAAACAAAGTCTTATTCTCTAAAAAAAAAATAATTTTCTCAAAATTCCAACAATTTTTCCTTTACCATGGGTTTGGTAAAAATGTCCACCAAATTATTTTTGGTACCTATATATTTAATTTGGAAAACCTTGTTGTATATCAAATTCCTTAGAAAATGATAACGAACATCGATATGTTTTGTTCTATAATTATCTACCGGTGACTTTGAAAAACTTATAGCAGCTTGATTATCACAAAACATTACATTTTCACTTAATTTCAAATTTAAACTTTTATTATCAATTACATTCTTTAGCCAAATGAATTCCTTAGCTGCTTCTGTTAAACTAACATACTCGGCTTCCATGGTCGACAGACTAACGGATTTTTGCTTGAAAGTTCGCCATGAAATTGGAGTTTCGTCTATAAAAGTTATGAACCCTCCCATTGACACTCGATCATCCCTATTTGTAGCAAATTCCGAGTCTGAATAACATCTTAGTTTTAATGATTTAACTTTTGAAAGTTCTAATTTGTATTCTTGAGTTTATTTTAAATAACCTAATAATCTCAAAAATCCAATGTTTTATTCCCGGGTTTGCTTGGAATTGAGATAATACATTTACTGCATACATAATATCGGGTCTTGTATCTAACAATTTTATTATTTTTCATCATATTTAAAGGTATAAACCCAACGGTTTTCTAAAATTTTTTATGTTATCCGGATGATCAACTAAATCCCAAACTTTACGTTCCATCATTACGTTAATATCTTTATCCATTGCATCATGACATTTAGATGCGTCTCTGGATCTTATCGCCTGTTTGTAATAGTTAGGAATAGTTACTTCAACCATAAGAGCTTCTTGTTGCTCTGACAAATCTGAAAATCCCTAGGATTCGGTATTATCTTTTCTAAAATTAAATAAACTAGGATCATACTCAATATTATGCCTCTTACAGTATCTCTCTATTTCGTTAAAAGATTTCAATCGGGTTGCTTCCCCTTCTATACTGTAATATACGTTAGATCCAGTTACTTTCCTACCTATATTTCGAATCCACTTAACCTCCGTACATGGGATCAAGTTATGATTATCGGAAGATACACCTGGCTTTTCAGATGTTGAGGGCATTTCCGTACTTGTCTTTGAAACTAAACGACTCGTTAATGAATCTTTTACTCTATCAAAATCATCCTCATCATCATAATAATCAGGAAGGTTTAAATTATATATATCCAAGGTTACTATTAACTTTTTGTCTAAAATTAATTCCCCTCTTATTTTCATCGAATCTTACATTAATAGTCTCGACTAATTATTTTCATCTATCAACCATATCCTATAACCCTTAGTACGTTGTGCGTATCCCATCATAATTCCCATTTTCGCACGCATATCGAATTTTTTTCTAATTTGTTTTGGCACACCAGCATATGCCAAACATCCAAAAGGTTTTAGATGCAATACCGATGGTTTTCTACCTGAATATTTTTCGAAAGGCGTTTTGTTACTGTCTTTTTGACAAATTCGATTCCACGCATAAGTGAAACAAAGTAATGCTTCTCCCCAAAACTTATGGGGAACTTCACTAGACTTAAGCAATGTTTTGATGCTATCTAGAGCGGTCAAATTGAATCTCTCCGCGACCCCATTCATTTCTGGCGTATATGAATTTGTTACCACATGCTTTATACCCAGTTCTGTCAAGAAATTATCTATATCTTTATTACAAAATTCTAGTCCGCCATCAGTTCTAATTGCTATTACCTTTTTACTTAGAAAACGTTCTGCTCGTTTCTGAAATCTTATAAACGTATGAAATACGTCAGATTTATTTCGGATGGGAAATACAGTCACCTTTCTTGAATAATCGTCAATTATACTCAAGAAATATTTATTACCGCCTTGGCTTTCAGTTGGCATTGGACCACAGAGGTCCATATGCAACAATTCCAGTGGACGTTTTGATCTTACGGCCCCCGTCTTTTTGAATGAAACTCTCTTGGACTTTGCTAATTTACACGGTATACAATGAGTCTTACCATTATCAGTTAAGCGTGGGAGACCTTTTATTCTATCAATTTTACTAGTTTTTACCAAGTAATCGTTATTAACATGACAAAAGCGTTGATGCCATATTTCTATTGATCCTTTTTTTGTTTTAGGGGTTATATCACTAAAAAACTAATTTCTTTACTCTTTGGTATAATATAATGATCCGGCTTAAGAAAATACAAATTTTCATGGCGTGTCGCCGAGAACAATTTTTTCCTGTCTTTATTAAAAACATTAATTTTACCTTTAGTACCCACAAAATGCGCACCTTTACTTTCTAATCTGGGACCGGATAACAAATTTCTCCTCAACTTAGGATTAAATAATACATCAGTCAAAGTTATTTCATGAAAACTCCCCTTATATTTTACCCGAAATCTAAGTGTACCGATTCCTTCTACGGGACAACTTTTATCCTCCGTGGCTAACGACATTTTCATGTTAGTTATCGGTTTAAGATCTAAAAATAAACTCTTGTCATTACAAAAATGACTCGTGGCAGCAGTATCTATTACCCAAACACCTTTATCAGAGTTTTCCTCAAATAAGATACAACTAGTTACGAGTTGTTTATCTAGTTCTAAAAGACTACATTCAGCTTCACAAAATCTTATATATATATATATAAATTTATATTAAACTCTGTGTTAAAAGTTTCATTTACAGTTGAAGGAGATTTTTGTAGAGACTTTTTCTCTTTACAGTTTACTTTAAGATGCCCGTATTTATTACATACATAACACGGACCTATAGTCTTAATAGATTGTTTAACATTTTTAATAGTTTTACAGTTAAATACCTTACCACCTTTCTTTTGGTAATCATTCTTGCCATTTGGATCTCCATGAGCTGCAGCCGTAGTACCAGGTAACGTCTTCGACTTCTTCAAAGTGAAACTTCTCAAGTAAGCATTCTCCGCTTTCTCCAAATCTTGTTTCATCAACTGAAGACGATTGGCTTCTAATATCAGCTCTGCTTCAATTTTGACAACTCTGAAGTCCTCTTCTTTCCATCTGTAGATTTGTTGCACGGTAGACTGGAATTCCTGAGGAAGCCACCTTATTAATTGAAATCCTATGTACAGGTCGTCCAATTTATGACCCGCTTCTTGTAGTCTGGTTGCCGCTGTTTTTACACGAGATATGAAGATTCCAACATCTCCCCCTGGTTGGTATTTTGTTCCAAAAAATTGATCTAATAGTTGAATTACTTTTGCTTTTGTGACTGGTTCGAAGTGATCTTTTAATATCTTCCATGTCGTTACTCCGTCAGTTGTTTCCGTTATCAGATTTTTCAAATCTGAACTGATGTTAGTATAGATCAACGTATAACATCTATCCTTACGAAGTTGTAGATCTAATTTTTCCTTGTATGTTGCCTCTTCATCAGGTTGCTCTGGCTTGGTCTGTATTATAAACTGCCAACAACCATAATGCATTAAGAGTACTTGCATATCATGCTTCCATGTGTTCCAGTTATTTGGAGTCAACACTGATATCTGGTTGTTAAACTCCATATATGTTACTCGATTTAGCGTACTAGCAACAGAGTTCATAAAAAATAGTTCTAGACTGGAACAGTATTTAAATAGACAAAGTTCATAGCCTGGTTCAACTGCTTAGCCTGCCTCGACACAGTACATGGACTGGGCCCATAACCAAATTTGTTACACTTATTGGTAAACTAATTTAAATTTTGCAAAGCTAGCAGTGAAATTTATGTGTCGAGGAGGCATGAAGACGAAAAACAGTTTCTTAAAATTGGCCTTTAATAATCAATCATAAAGTCACTTTGCTCGTTACTGGAGCGATAAAAAAGAACAATAAGTTCAAGAAGCAACATTACCAGAGACATCCGATTCGAACCGTCTTCTAATATTGTAAAATTAATTTCTAATCTAAAATGGTGATGCAACCTGCAGTTGCATTGCCAACCAGCCTTTCTCTCCCTCCCTCTAAGAGTTAAACCACTCACACACTTCTTATATTTCCGTTTCTCCTTCCTTTTCGAAAAACTAACATGAGCCGAGTTTAAATAATCGCTCGATTTGCATGGCAGTTGCTGCCAACCACAAATCACAAAACTCAAAAAGATCGGGTTCGAATCGGTGTGCTTCCTTTCATTGAGATCATGGAACGGGATTGAAAAACACCACAAGGAGATCATAAAAGTTTGGATCCGACTTTTTAAATGTCTAACAGACAGCATATTTCTTTTTAAAAAAACACGGACTATCTCATTGTTTCTATCCAGAGTTAAACTGAAGAAGTATAACACTGGAGGTCCAGAATTTTCTCAAATTAACCCAAATAGTCTGTCAGAACGTTTTAACCTTCGTTCAACATTTAACTGCCTTTTATTGATATTTTGAAACCAATTTTGAGAATACTTTGACAATGGTAATACCACAATAGGCAATGAATTTACATGGTCACATTGGAAAAAAATGTCACATGAAACGGGAACTGATCGTGATATACACCAATGAAGATTTTAAAGTTTAGAAACAGATTCCTGCAATTTTGTCTTTTAAAAAGCAAACCTGCTATTTGTCCAGAATTATGGAATATCGTGAGGAAGTTTTTAATTATTTTTCCTAGTAAGAAAAAGTTTCAGGCAATTACCTATCTCCAAAACAAAAAAAGAAGCTGGAAACTACTAACAGAGGATATATAAGGTTAAACCTGACAAGATTGATACTAAATGTAGAAAATTTGTTATTGTAGCGCCAGATTCAACCCTCTCATTAAAATCAATTGTATGTTGCTTGGTTGTTTTATTTAACAGTTATTCTATATATTAATGAACTTTTAATTTAATTAATTAACATATGCTTTTTAAACTTTTAACTCTATACTTCATCAGTTGTAAATTTAATTCTTTTAAGGTAGTAGTAGTACTAGCAGTCAAAAAGACATTTAAGTTGATAAATTTGCAAAAATTCAATATTAATTAAGTAGGGTTCTACTCCATTCCGAAAAACATGGCAAGGGGTCTATGAGACAAAAAAGTTTGGGAACCTCTGTTTTACACGGACAATTTAAAAGAATATTTAATGCAGTCTAATAATTAATTATGTGTATAATTAATTATATATAACGTGTATAATTAATTATATATATTATGTGTATAATTAATTACGTTTATGCTTAGTTATATATGTTATGTGTATACTTAATTATACATATTAAGTCAGTGTTTTTCAAAGTGTGGGGCGTGCCCCCTGGGGGGCGCGATGACCCTACAAGGGGGGGCGTTAGCATATAGAAAAATTAAAGATTTTTTTTTAAAAAAATAACCGGAAAGAGAAGTAAAACAAAATGCTTTCTTCCGTAATAAAAAAATACACAGCAACACTGATATAATTTATGATTATCATCTGGCGTTTTTCTGTCATAAAATAGCTATCTTTGATACCAAAACCAAATTAAAGGGAAAAAAATGTTTAATTTGTTGTATTTCCTCAATGAGAGATTTCTTTATTACGTTTTAACATAAAATATTACTTGTTAAAAGAAAAAAACGAAACCTAGACACTGAGAAAATTCTAAGATAAATAATTCATCACTGTAATTATTATTGAAATACTGTACATTAGTTGTAGAAAGAGAAAAGGAAAACATAATTCACTTTTAAGCCAGGCTGCAAAATACATTTGCTAATCATTTGATTGACCTTCAAACTTATGGTATGGTTAGTTCTACATTAGTTCCGTTCCATCTTTTATGCGTTTGCTTTTCGCTTAGGGATACTGTAAATAATAAAGAGTTTTACGATATTTCGAAAAGAATTGATTTATTTAACATTTCTGTAATATTAGTGAAAAGTGTCTCTTATTTGCGTCCTTTATTATGGTCTTGCACTTTTAAATAATTTTAGTTCAGTTTTATTGGAATTTTTCTCAAATCATCAATGAAAAATTGAATAGTCCTTGAAAGCAGGTAAATATACTTTCTCTTAATAATATTATTCACTTGAATTCCAATTTGTATCTCGTGTACAGTAAAAATAATGATAAACAAATAATTGGGGTGACCGAGTCCCCCCACATTACCATTAGCGTTAGTATCGAATGTGTGCCTGCTCCCGGGTTAAAACATTTTGAAGTCTTCTCGCTTTAAATATTAAAAAGTAACACAATTATTCTTCATCGTAATTTTATATTATTTTTCATTATTTAACATTAATTCTAAATGCTAATTCTGTGAGGTTTAAAATTACAGTTCTTTTAAACAGTTATTTACAATCATAGCATTTATCTAAAAAAAATCGTTTTACATTTTTGTATACAATGTCATGGACGCAGTTTTACTCTCCTTACAGTTCAGCTATTATATCAAGAATAATGTTTTATTTATTTAAAAAATGAACTCGTGTTAAGATCCGGTGTTTCAGCCAGTATACGTTTAATGTATCAGTACTGAAGAAGGTATTTTATAAATATTTTCTTATTACTAAATTAAGAACAAGTTTAATAATTATTAGGGACTTCCAAGGGCTTGTCTTGTAGAGGAAAGTTTTTCAAAAGAAGGTTTATAATATCAGATATTGACACTCTGAGTTATTTTTCTATATTTAGCTGAGATCTATAATTTGTCTTTAAAGCAGCCATCGCAGAAAATTCGGTTTAACAAAGGTAGGATGTTGAAAATGGTAATAATATACGAAGTGCTTTTGTTTTCAGTGCAGATAATTCATCATCCACCTCTACTCAAAATTCAAAGAGCGATTTATTACAAAATTGCCTTTTAATTTTTCACTGGATGTAAAATCTATGAAGATTTCTTCTTCGGAAGTTGAGAGCCCTTCTGAAGTATCTTGAAATAGATCCCTAATCCACTCGTAACTTGCTACCAAGTTGTCCTCATCCAGAAAATACTTTTTAAAATTCTTTGCCAAACTAGCTAAATGATTTTACATGTTTTAAAATTTACTTTCACATGTTGTTCTTCAGATTTATGAGTTTTAACACATAGAGAGCTGGGGCTTTTTTCCCATCATTTACTTCATTAGTGGTAAATCCAAAATTTAAGTATTTTTGAGAATATGACCTTGATTTAATTTTCGGAACTATGCTCGTCTGTGTACTTGTTGATTCTTCATTATCATCGAATGTTTGCTTACGACTTAAAAATGTATATGATTTGGTTTTAATCTACTGCCGTAAATACTTAATTACCGTGAATTACAATTAACGTGTAAATTAAAAAAAATGTACATTCAGGCTAGTTTCGTTAGCTATAGGAGTATCGAGTAGACCAAAACTGACTGGAATTGTTCGAGAAAAGCATTTTTACATATTTTGCGCAGACGTCCGATAGGTTGCCCAGACTTACGCAAACGTACCCTATAATGCGAGATGTGATGGATATGATAGAGCAGTGTTTCTCAAACTGTGGGGCGCGCCCCCCTAGGCGGGGTGCGGTAACCCTGTGAGGGGGCGCGAGCATATTGAATGAAAATAAAAGGATTAAACAATTTTTTGGAATGAAGTAAAACAAAATGCTTTCTGACATAATAAAAAATACACATTTACACTGATATAATTCATTTTTATCATTTAGTGATCATCAAAAATAAAAGATTCCACTTCAAACGCTCATTAGCCATCTTAGATCCTATAACCAAATTAAAAAAATATTTTGTTTACTTTGCTGTATTCCCACGATGAGAGATTTTTTTATTACATCTCTTTTAATCTAAAATATTACTTAAGCTGACCTTCGAAGTTACTGGTATGGTTATCTCCGTCGCTTTTTCAGGGAAGTTGAAAATAATATATTTCTGTTTCACCTTTTTCTATGTGAAAGAGTTTTATGATATATGGATAAGCATATTGAACACTTTGAAGAATTATTTGACAAAAGATTTATTTTTGAGTAATTTGAAATATATAATGCATAATGAAAAACGTTTTACACAATTATTGCTTAGAAAACATGCTGCACTTTCCCTATGAATAATTTTGTGGTTTTGATTGCAGTTTTGTGCTACTTATTATAGTTTATAAAGGTAAATGAGCAGACTATTAAAAAAAATGGGCATTTGTGATTTCTATTGAAAGAAGTTGAAACTGATCAAACAATTGAAGAACGTAATGAAATAATGCATATTAATGAAGATAGCGAAAGTAAATATCAGAAAAGCGTTAGACATGAAATGTTTGAGTTGATTTGAAATTTTCAAATGCGGCCTAAAGATCTCTATGAAGAAAACTATGAAGCCATAATGTAGCACTTCGCCTTGTGAAAAAGACACAAGGAAGAAAAAGTTCAAAATGCTATTTGTAGATCATCAAACTACAGAAAACTACAAAAAAGTGAACAAAATATGACAGGTTTGCTGTGGAAAATAACGTTCCTGTGTTAGCGAAAAGTGTCGGTGATTTACGTCCTTTATTAAGGACACGCACATTTGGAACATTTTCCTTAGTTTTATTGGATTTTTTCTCAAATTTTCAAAGAAAAATTTTAAAGTTCTTGAAAATAGATAAGTATATTTTCTCTTCATTAAATTATTCACTGGAATTGTGATTTTTATTGTGTATAGTAAAAATAGCTATAAAATAAATTATAGTTTTAAAACAAACAAAAAACACGCTTTTATAGTGAATCGAACTAAAAAGTAAAAAAAAAATATTACTTAAAAGTAACATATACAAAATTTAATACTTATCTTGTTAATGTGTACGGTTTATAATTCTGATCGTATTGTAGCTTTAGCGCCCAAGTGCATTATTATTGCATTCAATACATTATTATTTTTAGGGGGGCGCGATAAAAATTATGATTGAAAATTGGGTCGCCAGTAGTGAAAGTTTGAGAACCACTATATTATGTGTATAATTAATTATAAAAATACATAAAAAAATGTATAAAATACCTTTAAAATATTGTAAAACCTTTCTGTATGCTACTAATAAAGTTCATCAAAATGCACATTTCGAAAAATTTTAAAATTGAGTTTATAAATTATCTGCAGTTTAACATGGAAGAATTTTAAGGAAACATTTAAAAGACTATAAGATTTTAAACCAAAAAAGTACAAATACTATAAAAAATACAAATTCAATGCAAAAACATCCTTTAGATATATAAATTGCAAAATTTCTGGCGTGAATTTTAAATTTTGAAGAACGATTATTAAATAGATAATTAATTTGAATACATAGTGATATATAAATAATATAGAATTAGCAGCCCTAATAAGCAGACAACAATGACTTGAATCCTGAATAAATTCCAAAGCATTTTTAAAATTAAGTTTCAATCTTATTAAACTATGTTTTATTTGTGATATTAATACATAAAGGCTTTAATTCTCAATCGCTTAATTGCAATGAATACAAATATAAAATACTTCAGAACATATCCACTCATCCAAGACATAAACGAGAGGCTCTTATTCAGTGTCCCGTAGAACACTGGTGGACTAAAAATTAAAAAATCGATGTTTTCAGTGTGCAATAGTTTTTTTTACTATTTCATTTTACTGTTATATTTCTCAAAAATCCTTTAAAATGTATTTCCAGATTGTGAAAATGTTTAAAAGCGTTAATATGTATATTTAAGAAAAAATTCTTATAAAATAATAGGTTCCAATCTATAGCAATATTTAAAATCTTTACAAAAGGCAACAATAAGAATGTCAAAATTATGACAGAAGTTTCTTATAAAAAAACAACAGGAAAGGGATTTAACTAAAATTTTATTGTTACAGAACAATAATTAATGTGGAAGAATATAAGTACTATTTCTTTTTGTTGTGTGCGTGTTCCTAGTATAAAACTATTTAATTAAAGTGGAAGCAAAATATGCATTACAGAAATAAAAATATGATAAAGTAAAAAATTATAAAGTAGATAAATGATTTCAAACAAAATTCGTTGAGAAAGCCAAATAGATGCATTAAAACCAGTAAGGTATCCAGTAGGAGGGATATACGATGCTTTACTTGCTGTTTGCAATAATTCGAAGCTTGACAACTCTATAAGAGTTGATGCTTCTGGACTATTAAGCTGTGTTAAATAATTTAAGTTCTTATGCTGCATTGTAATTTGGTACAAAATCTTAAATTGTATCAATCCTATAAGTAAGCTCTTGCAGACAGAAGACAATGATTTGCCATCTGTTATTTAGTTCTTGAAAAATCGTAAATATTTTTTCAAGGATCTTAGATTGGACACAGCCTTAAATGAAATGCTTTGCGACGCTCAAGAATTCAATGACGAAATTGACATACCGGCTATTTTTGCCCAGCCACGTCATAGAGTTCAAAGAAGGAATGTTAATTTCGACTATGAGGCACGAGAAAATCCGATAGAACTACTTTGAAATATAAGACAGAATTTTATTTTTTCACATTAGAGATAAAGCTATCAATGCACTTGAATCTAGGTTTGATTTGATCAGTACCCACAGCAACTATTTCCAATTTTTATACAATATTTGTGATTTAAAAGATACTCCTCAAAACGACGAACTAAAGGATTGTAAAAATCTAGAAACAGTGTTAACTGATGGGAATTCATCGGATATAAACGTGCCGAACCTGGCAGACGAGATAGTAGCAGTTTAGGCTTTGCTAAATAAAAATGAAAGCCTAATCGAGGTTTTAAAATTCATATCGAACCTGGATTTTGCTCCAGATCTCGGTATAGTCATAAGGATATTGCTTACTCACTCAATAAGTGTGGAAAGGGGAGAAATGAGTTTCTCCAAATTAAAATTAATTAAAAAAATTTTACGCTCCACAACTACCGAGGATCGGCTAAACGGCTTGACAACAATAGCCATTGAACAAGAACTAGCTGAAGTAATTAGTGTTAAAGATATTATGAAAAAAATTCTCGGAATTAAAAGTGAAAAAGAAACATTTTTAAGTTTAACTCTTGGTTTAAGTGTATTTTTAATATGTAATTAAGTTTTAATACTTAGTGGTTCTATAATTTGTTTCAATATTTTTTTACTATCTGTATTTTATAATTATACACTAGAAATGACTTTTTTGTGTGCAACCCTAATTTTAATTTAGTGCCAAAAACATAAATTAATAAATTAGTATTTTTTGCTAACCAAAGCTTAAACATTATTGATAGCAATTTTTTTTTTTGCTCTCGTTTTATTTTACCACTAAGCATGGAAAGGTTTAGGTTATTTCTTTTAATTTTTGTTATAAAAAGGCGTCATTTTACCTATTTGCCCGGGAAGGCAAAACTGCTAGCGCCGGTCCTGCAGTGAATCATTAAAAAAATGCTGTACACTAGTAAAATGGCTAGATTAGGGCTCGACTGGTCCTTAGATGTTAATTTTTTCTTCTAAATGGGCACTGAAAACTTCTCTAAAAACTCTTTCCAGTTGGTTAAAAATTTGTGCATTTTAAATGTTTTGTAAATGTAAAAATCTACTGTTTTAGTTGTTTTTCATTCTTCTAAGTACTAAACTTTTAAAATATTTTAATGTTTGATTTAAAACCACAATATTTTTTTTTTCTTTCGTGATAGAGTATAAAATCAATTAATATAAAAGTGAGCTTGATTTGTAACATATATTACGATGCATTATTTCCATCTGGATGGATTAAAAGGAAGTCCCAGTAGCACGGTTGATGAGTTTTGAGAGCAGAGGTTTTGTATGTATCGATTTAAACAAAACATTTAATAAAATAATTCTTATTCACCAGTGCGCCTAATGACTTATTTTAGTCGGGTTTCTAAGTTTTAGAAGTTTTTTTTTTTCTTTTCATGCTACATAATATGTAAAGAAACTATTCCTTTCTTACTTTGTGTTTAAAAATTTTTAATATAAAAAGTCTGTTATATTCACCGTAATGTTTCCAAGATACTTATTGAAAGACTGATTTTAAATGAAATGTTTGCATAGGATTTCAAAGAGACAATATAATGCTTCTATAAATTTAACTTTTAATGGGCCAAATTGCTTACACATTTGTTTAACTATTGCATCGAATCTGAAAATAACAAAAATAAAGATTTAAATTTGAGGTATAAGCTCAAAAATAATATAGTTTATGATCACATAGCAGTTACATTTTTAAAACGAAAAATTATATTTTTGTTTGAACTTGCGTATCACCCGAAAAATATTGGCGACATTATATAAAACGATTTTTACATGGTTGTTAATTCAGCGCGTACGAGACATAGCGAATTATCTTGAATGTTGGCACTTTTGCGATGATACGCAAGTACCTTTTTGTAACACAATAAAAGCATAAAGAATTTAGATTTTCGAAGTTAAGTGGTAATATTCGACACATGGACACTAATAAATGAGTGCATTATACACTCATTCAGTTGTCATTTTCTAAAGTTTGATCTAGTAACAGGTTAAAAAATGAATATGTGATGTTTACAATTTTGAGTATGTAGTGGTTGCCCAAAATGAGAATGGGCTATTATCAAGTTTGAATATGTTTACATCGGAGCTATTTTGAGTATATCACATATTCAAAAGTGAGTATTTTGTACTCAGTTCTGAATACCGGTTTTTCGCAGTGTAGGCATAAGGCATGTGAAGACTGTTGTATATAGACCTCAAGCAAATAGAACCGAACGCGTGAGTTGCGATCTGGTGCAAATGATTGCAAATTATGTGAATGATCAACATGATACTTGGGACCAGTTCTTATGGGAGTTCGCTTATTCTATTCAAACGGCAGTGAATGAAGCGACGGGCAAAACATATACAGAATTATTTTTAGGTTGAAAATTAATTACCTCATTTCAAAAATTAGTGATGGTATCTGACGGAACTGAGTTTGCCGTAGGGGATATTGAGAAATTATTTGATGAAGCTAGACGAAACACTATGGCAAAGCACGAAAAGTGGGCGAAATATTTTTATAAACGGAGACGAGATGTTCAGATTAAGGTTAATGATTTTTTCCTGGTGAAACGCATCCTTAAGCACAAAAGGTGGTAGCCAAGTTTAAGCCAAAATTTGAAGGTCCTTATAGAGTATTAGAAGAAAAACAGAAAATTAGAGTGGTTTGGAGATCGGGAAAAAGAATAACAGTCAATGTAGATCGTTAGACTATATCATCATAGGAAAAGTGACGAGATGGAGATATGAACCAGTAGTTCTCATAAAAATAGTTCAAGCTACAAAACGATTAATTTGGAAGGTGTGCAGCCTAGATCAAATGAGTGGTAGTATAGGAGGAAGAATAGTTCAGGTGAAAGGTGTGAGTTAGAGGGAAAAGGAATAGTTCTCTTAAGAAGGATCAGGTGTAGAGGCACACGAGTATTGTCAGGAATCGCAGACCACTTGACAGATCATCACCCGGCTCTTGGACAGAACCAAATATAGACGGAATAAGTCATACATAAAAGTGTAGAAAGGAGACTTTGGGATTTAAAAGATCATGACAATCTGGATCTGAAGGACCAGATAGGATGTGTAAGAAGGGTCTGAGACAGCAGAGTGCTAAATGAAAATTTTCGGTAAATAATAACGATTTACCCTATTTTTCAAAAAGATACAACATAGATGAAACAGTGATGCCAAATACCATCAGCTACAACTTGAGACCAAGAAGAAGTACAAAGGTGGAGTCACGACCAGCCAATGAGAAGAGGACTCAACAAGGAGGACTAGTTCGATCCAGAGGAAGCAGGGAGAAACAACAGTACAGACCCTAAGCCGAGGAGCAAAGAAGGTCAAGCAGCAGGTTTTCCAGAAGCAGAAGTGGTCAACAACAGCATTGCCAGGAGAGGAAAGGAGGAGCATATTTAGCAACAGGTCCCTCTTCCTGGTGGTCTTAGTAGGAGACGTCAAATACTAGACATAAAAATTAGATATTGTATTGTTTCAATATACATTTTTCTGACAAGCATTTAGGAGAATTATTGCAATATGAAAGTCATATTGGTTCTTTTAAATTTTTTTATGAAAAAGGCAAGAGTTAACACTGCAAAGGGTCCATTTTTCTAAAAGATAGAAAAATGAACTTTTAGTCTAGTAAAATTTTTAAAAACTTTTTTGAGGAGAAAGCAAATGTATATGTACACTTGTTTACTGCTTTGTATGATTTCGCTGAGATGCGATTATTCTTTGGCTTGTTTGTTTTAAGTGATTATTGAAAAAAAATATATATATATATATATATATACATTGTTACATTGATTCACATTAGTCTGCATCTGGTTTTGGCAACGTGGCATAGACAGATTATTAACAATAACACTAACAGGGCTGCGCGATTAGAGGAGAATTTTATTTAGAAAACCAGGTGAGGTGTATATATGAAAAATAGTTGTCATTTAATGATTGTATATAAAGTATGGAATTTGTAAAATGTAATTGTATGGTGAGATATTTAAAGAGTTTTTCTTTCAGGGTGGCTGACCTTGATGATTGCACAAAAGCAGATGTTTTTCTTTTTAGGTCTGAATTATAAGCCCTAGGGGTAGACATGAAGATACCTTGCACACATGAAAAGTGACATAGTTTTAAGTATATTTAGAAATATAAGTTCGCTATGTGTATGGTCCTGGTTTTTTTTAGCTAAAAGCTCTCTGTTTTTCCCCGGACCTGTTACCCGAATGAGATACAACTTAATAAATATGTCAAAATGAATCTGAGGTGTTTAATTAATATAAATGATAATTTTGGTATAGTTATTTTAGTAAAATTACTGTGAATATTAATAGTTAGCGTTTACGACAAATATTTAAAGTTAAAATTTCAGAGGAAGGTTTAAAGTTAAAATTTCATCGGAATGTTGAAAGTTAAGACTAAGACGAATAATATTTAGGCGCGTAATTTCTTAAGGGCCATTAAGATCCGAATAAAATCCAATAAATCATGTTTTGCTTCTTGAAGGGGTGCGATGGGCTCATCGCCTTTTCTACTAAAAAAACTCCTCTTGGTTTCTTTGGGGCCGAAAAAGGCAAATTTTTTCCAACCAAATTCGGAAGCGAAACGTGAATATGCAAATTAGAAACATTTTAAATTGCAGAAGCTTAACGTAAGCGTATGACTTATTGGGAAGTGATTATGCTAGTCTGGTTTATGCGCGTAAACTGAAGGAAGAGAAGAAAGCCGGCATTGAGTGTGAAGCTATCCGTGACAGAACGATCAAGTCAAGGTGGATACAATTCCAAGCGAGATAAACAAAATATATTTAGGATCCGAGTGGATTGCGGTAAAACAAGAGATTAAGGTAGGATAATTCTGGTATCTATTAGTAACTGTGATATAAACAGAGATTAGAAATAGACGAGAAAGTTAAATATAGTGGTTAAACGATCGCGCTTATTTGGTAATACGTATTGTGTGTTTTCTCACCTCAGATTCGCTAAATTATTATATAAATATTATCATTGTTATTATTTAAGTTAAGATCTTAATAAAGACATTTTAAGATCATGGCAACGCCTGGTACTCCATTCACTCCTACACCTCTTGGTCTCGAAGATAACTTAGGAGTAAGGTATCACTCACGGGCGAATACCTTCCGCATGATCGTGCGGGTAACGAAATCTCGAATCCTACAAATAACATTAAGAGAGTATAGTAAATATATTTTTCTATTTTACAATTACTTAAACATTAATACAAAAATTTGTATCCAAGCAATTAGAAATATATTGATAAATAACTTTTTACGACCGATAAAAAGATGTGTTTTCGTTGTATTTGAAAATAAAGATAGATTTGCCATCTGAAAGTAAAACATGGGTTACAACCCCCTTCACTTGATAAAAAGTGATACCTTACGCCTTCTGCAAACAGGCTGAATCGTTGGATTCGGAATTTTCTTACATGCGACTATTCCAGAAACAAAAACGTATAAGGTTGTATAACCCACACGATCGTACAAGTTGGGTCTTAAATGCATATCCGCTACTATCCATTAAAATTGCTACACCAAGAAGGCAAAGTGCTATAGACTTGAAATTTAAATGACAGGTGCTTTGATATGCAGATGATTAACTTTACAGCGCATTCAGACAAAGCTTGGGCTAGCAGCGACATCTACAATGTGTTTAACAGGAAATTGTTCAGCCAGTTTCTTATACACGAAATGTATTTGAATGTTGTTACCTGGAGAAAAGTTGTCGTGATGTCGGGTGTAAGAAGCAGAAATGTGAACCAGCACGTTTCTGTTCCGCATGACCTTAATGGATTGTGCAGCCACGTCATGAGCCCTGAGTCAAGAATCGGCATTGTTTGCAAGACAACAAGTGTCTGCATGAACAGTTGAACGACGTTTACTGAAGCAAGGGCTCTCAGCTCGGAGACCATGGCTGCGGCTACCCTTGGCGCTGTATCAAAGAAGGGAGCGTCTTCAATAGTGCTATCGACGATGAACCTGGGGCACGAATGGTGGGACGTTACTTTTTCAGATTAATCCAGGTTCTTTTAACTGCATCAAGATGGTCGCATCCATGTTCGGTTGCATCGAAGTGAACGCACATTGGCAACAGGCATTCGTCATCTTCATACTGATCCATCACCTGCCATGATGGTATGGGGAGCTATTGGATACACGCCTCGTTCATCTCTTGTTCTCATTGACGTCACTTTGAAATGTGTACGTTACATTTCTGGTCTGTTATGACCCATGTCTCTACCTTTATTCGAATCCTGAGAATCCCTACGTTTAAGCAGAATAATGCAAAACCACATGTTACCTGTATTGTGCGGGCCTTCCTTGATACAGAAAATGTTAGACTTTTTCCCTGGCCTGCACGTTCACCAGATCTATCACTAATAAAAACGTCTGGTCTATGGTTGCCGGGTGAACGTTTAGAGATACCTAAGTATGCCTCCACAACGAAATCAGGAGAAATTCCAACAACTTACGGAGTTTGAACGAGGGAGGATTATCGGCCTCCGAGAAGGAGGATTTTCCTATCGCACAATATAGGAGCCCGCGCGCAGAGGAAACCCATCGACGGCTGCGTCTGCAATGGGTACATGAGTACAGACCTTGGTAAGCTGATTGGCACCAAGTTGTCTTTTCAGATGAATCGCGCTTCAATTTGTAGAACCGTGATGGCCACATTCATGTTAGACGCTATGCCGGTGACCGCTGCTTTCCAGAGTGCGTTTTTGAAGGACATAGTGGCTTAAAACCCAGAGTTATGGTTTGGGGTGCGATTTCGTATCATGGACGATCCAATTTGCTACTAATTGAAGATAATCACAATAACAATAGGTATGTCCATGAAGTGCTACAAACTGAAGTGTCGTTCTCTTCCTTTAAGGCATCCCTGGGGCTATATTTTAGCAAGATAATGCACGCCACATGTTGCAAAGACTGTTCGAGACTTTTATTCATCACAACACATGCAACTTCTTGAGTGGTCTGCTTATTCGCTGGATATGTCGCCTATTGAGCGAGTGTGGGATTTATTTGGCTGATCAGTGTCTCGCTCGTGATCCACGTCCTAAAGTTTCAAAAGACGAACTTTTGCTGTGCCTATAAGCAATATGGAATTCTCTTCCACAAGCAGACATTCAAAATCTGTTTGACTCCATGCCACGTCGTATAGCAGCACTTATGGCAGGGCGTGGTGGCTACACCAAACACTTATTTCGGACACTTAATATCGTTTTTTGCTTAGAAAATTTCATCATTTATTTGTACTAATACAAGTCGTTTGTGCTTTAAATTTCATTTAATTCTGATGATTCCTTTATGTTGCTGCCTTTTTTACAAACAGCAGTTTATTAGTTACAGCGAGCGTGTGAGTTGTCGCTGTTGCGCCAAATGGGTCCGACGGCTTTGACTGTTGCGCCATGTGGGTTTGACTGGGTTGTTTGCTGCGGCATGTGGTTCTGATGGCTTGCGGTGGGTAAATGGTGCCACGAGAGCTTCACGACGGTTGCGTCTTTCTTTGTTCAGTGGCAGGGTCACCAATGCGGTGGATAGAACTTGGGACCTTTGGTTCCGTAAGCACGTATCATAACACTGGACCAAAATGATCATTTCAGTCTGGAGGCTGTTACTGGCTTATATAGATGCCGCCGCTACAAATGATTTATAAATCATGGAGACATCGCATCCATGGTTGTACCATGCATAGTCGCTCCCAGTGTTCTCTCAGAATCAAAATCAAAATTTAGCTCTGATTTCAAAACTTGTACTTATTTTAATCTTTCATCTTTATTGAAATTCATATTGAAATCGCGACGCCAAGTATGAATGGAAGTACGTGATACTGTTTCTTCAATGGTTTAGAACCACCTTCTGTACATGCTAATACCTCGTGGATATAATCTATTATGTCAGTAACATTCTAACTGACAGAAATATATGCTGTAACGATAACAATGGGTTTAGTAACGTAATCTTTCAAATGTACACTGAAATATCTTTTAAGTAAACTAAAAAAAAAGCTGTAAGTAGGAAAAAATATTTTAATGAGTTTTGAAAGTCTGTTTTATGTTTAATTATATCTTAAGATAACATACAAAAACGACATTTATATGTATTGTAAATAATTATTTATATTATTATGAACTTATTTAAAATAATGATAACGGAGTAAAACTGATTAAGAATTTTATAAATATTATAGAAATTTTGTTTTTTTAATGAATGCAGTAAATGAACTTATAGAATGAACGACGTGTACTCCTTTGAAACAAAAACAAATTTTTCACGCACATTTTTTTTTTTTTTTACTCTCCAGATTTGGGGATTTTTAATTGTTATCAACAACCTCTTTTTCTCCCGTCTAACCCAACAGTGAATGTGATTTGAACTGTCAAGTTAAGCTAAAACGAAGTATATGCCATTACTCGTCAAAAGGCCGTTTGGCACGAAAACCGGTTTTCGACACCAATGACGCCAGTAAGTAAAACGACAGAAAAGGTAGTTTGCGACTTTTTTTTAGGTCTTAATTTTTTGAAGGCTTATTTTTTATTCTGTACTTTCCGAATTTGGCACAACAATAATAAACAACGATAATTTTTAAACAAAAAAAGGGGGGAAATACCGCGTAAATGAATTCTTGCAAAAGGTATTAGGCGAAAAAGACAGACTTTTTTTTAAATCCGTAATTTTTAAGCAGCATTTTCAATATTTGAACAAAAGATGGATAATAACGTTTCACACACGAAAAAAAGGTTTCGTGTGATTATTTTTATAAATGACGAAATTATTAAATGTTTAATTAGAATTTTGAGTCTTTTTGAAAAATCTAAAAAAAAAAAACAGTTTTTGATATTTTATATTTTAAATCACTGATTCTGCAAGACCAAAGTATGATTTTTTTTTATACAGAATATCAATTCATTACAATGATATGAAATTCGTACAGAACAATTGAAATGTTATTTTCATAAAAACGTATCGGTATCGACTCATTTCTAAAAAAATCGTGAAAAATGCAAAATATTGTTGCTTTGCTTAAAGAAATTATACTGTATCGTGGCAAAATAAGTAACCTTTCCTATTCATGGACTGTTTTTTTGTATGATTTTGATACGGAAAAGAAGATTTTAGTTTTAAATACGACGAAAATATCCAATATCTTTCCTTATCAGGTTTTTCAGAGGGTGTAATGCTTTTTTGCTAACACACTTGTTTAAATTTCACTCCTCATAAAATTTCTATTCCGAGGGCTTTATATGAAAATCGATCCTTAAGGAGTGAATTCCAAAAATGCCTGTAGAGAGCTCACCATCCAGCTCCCTTAATAGTTTAGTGGGATATGAAGGTGCCACACAGCAGAGGTTCATTCTTGCGATAAAGGAGGGAAAACTGCAGTAAAGTTCTTAATGCCACTATTTTAGAACAGACGGTGAAGACCCTAAAAGTAAACCAGTTCAATGGAAATGATTGAACGTCTCAACACAGGACTCTGCATCTTCTCATAAGACCAATACTACCCAAAGATTAAAATTCCAAGAATCCGGATTTAAATCCATACGACTATAAATCGCAGTTAGTGTTGGAGACAAAGATGGGCTGAAAACAATACCTTTATTTGAAGAGTCTTAAATGCTCTTGAAGAGAAGCAGCGATGAAAATTCCCACGGAGATAGTTCGTGCCTCTGGAAATAATTGACCAATGACACTTAAGGTCTATGGGAAGTCAAATGCTAATCACTTTGAATAAAAGGGACATTTGTTAAAATTTAAGTTTAAGAGCAAAATATTTAGTTTGAAATTTTTTTTTGATTACATTTTTTTTTTATTTTAACTACTTTATAATTTTATCAGAACTTATAGCACGACTAGGGGTATGTATATATCTACACAATTAAAATTCGAGAGTAAAATCAAAAGTATGTATCTGTATACTTGAGGCTATATTCAAGTGAACCGTTGAACGCAAAAAAGCACCAAATGGGAAAATAATCCGAAGAATCAATTTTGACTATTTAAATTTCGAAATTACAATCACTTAAAAAGATAATTAATTAAAAACTTAATAATACATGATTGGTCTATCCCTGCAAGCTGTTTATTGTGGGAAGACTTGAAAGAACGGGAAAATAAAGATTTCTAACATTCAAGCGTCTTTTTCAAAACTGCCATCCTTTCTTCTCTCGGTAACGTAATCACATAAAAAATATTTACAGAAACAGACTGTTTATTTCATGACACAGGTCCTCATTCCTGGACCGTATCACATCATGCATTCATGTTAGAGGTAAGACTCAACAGGGTACTAAAACATCCATTTTCTCATTTGTAATTTTGTCAACGATAAATGATCAATTTACTTTGGTTTTGTTAGTTGTTTGCATCAACATTGTACTTACGTATGTAAAATTTTATTTTATTCAGACAATTGTTTCTAGATGCGCAGATTTATATGACAAAGAGCATGTTTACTTATTTTAATAAAAGATTCAGTTCCTATGATACGATTAACGTTTCACACCAACCTATTTTCGTCTTATTCGATTAACTCCTTCCCAATGCGTCGCATTTAATTGTTTGCATGCATACTTGTTTAATAAAGTGAAATTTAAATGCATGCTTAAATACTACTAAAAAGCGAGAAAACGAGATTTTAATAAAACTATTTTTTCACCTTGATTTTTGAAACGGTTTCTCTCCTTAGCAATACATAATTAAGTAAATTGAGAGGAAACAAGCGTTTGAATGAAATGTTTGTATAAATTCCGTAAACTATTTTTCTTTCAACTATTTTCAGCAATTTGTTTCTTATTTGTAAAATTTTTACACCATACGTATTTAAATCTGAATTTAATTACTTTCATCACAGTTATAGAAACGAATTAAAATAAACTTAACTTAATATTATCAAAATAATACTTACATAATAAATTTTATTCCATGACATTTTTCGAACTGTTAAATTTTGTCATAAATATATAAAAATTTAAAAATAACATACAAGTAATTTCTCAAAGATATTTATAAATACTGGGACATTTTTTTTCATGAGTAGGCGAAAAATAGTATGCATTTTAATCTAGTAAAAATATTTCTTAATTTTGCAATGAAAGAAGTTCTTACAAACGTTTATAGATGCAACAATTTATTACAATTAAGTAATTGAATATTGGTATCAAGTATTTTATGTATGAAAATTAATGTCTATTAAAAATGATTGAATGTAATTTAAACGTACAACTAAAGTTACATACTTCAAATTAGGATGACAAAACTTTATACAATAAAAAATATTTCAAAAATTATTTATAGTTTGAAATTTTTTAAAGCCTTCTAATGATTTGTTTTAATATATAGTTGTCTAATTAAACTCTTCCCACGAAAACACCGATATGTTTTGAAAACTATTGTCAAAAAAGTATAGAAAATATAGACAGGAATTTTTACCCAATTATTTTTATGATAACTTTTTTATAAACCAAATAATAATAAAACCTCATATTAAAATAAGAGTAAACTTTAATATTAACCACAAAAAAATTTACATATTTTTATGATATATGAAATGGGCAGCATATATTTATATGTAAATCTCTATGAAAAAACATTCAAGTTCTCTTAATATTTCGAATAGTAAATGTAAGAAACAAAAATGCAGTCCTTTTACTCTATATGGTTATATATATACACTCATGTCCACAAAAAATTAAGGATAAATCAGAATCATACAGAAATTGAATTCTAAAATAAAAATTTCACCTCTAAAATTATCAAACACATCTTGAAGAAGAATATGCAAATTACAGAAAACCACCAGATAGTACGTCACAATGACGAGAGTGTAACAGAGAGGTATATAAGGAATGGTGGCAAAGAAGTAATATTGATCACAAGCGCTTTAAAAGACTTTCAATGCAATAACATCATATTTATGGCACAAAGGAAGCATTTGGATGATTTTTAACGTGGTAGAATTATTGGAAGACTGGAATATGGACGTACCCAGCTGAAAGTATCCGAGGAACTTGGAATCACACAGAGTGTAATCTCCAGGCTTTGGCAAAAAATTCCAAGATGATGGTAATGTGAGTAAATGTTACAGCACAGGTCGCCCCGACTCACAACGCCGAATGAGGACCGGTATTTGGCAGTTACTGCCAAAGAAACAGAGCACAGCATCATACCTTTCTCGTCAGCTCTCTTCAGCTACCGGTACGACAGTTTCAAGGCAGACCGTGTATAGACGCTTAGGGCACATTGGTCTATATGCTCGTAGGCCTGTCAGATGTGTTCCACTTACCGCAACTCACTGTCGCCTGCGATTAACCTGGAGTAGAGAGCATGCATTGTAAACACCACAACAGTGGTCTTGTGTGATCATTTCCGACGAATCAAGGTTTAGTTTGCAGTCTGATTCTCGCCGTACTTTAATATGGAGAGCGCCAGGTACCCGTTACCACCAAGAGAACACCATTGAACGACACCGTTACGGTGGTGCAGGATTACTCGTTTGGGGAGGAATTATTCTTGGTTCCAGAACTGGCCTGCATGTTCTGAGTGTAACGATGACAGGCCACATCTATCGGGATGTCATTTCTGGAACAACATGTGGGTTTGTTTGGGGACGCCAGGGGTGCTGAATTTATGTTTTTGGATGACAACTCCCGTCCTCATTGTGCAAACATTGTAGACGAATGCCTTCAATCGGAAGATATGACCCGTATGGATTGGCCAGCATACTCACCTGACTTGAATCCAATAGAGCATGTGTGGGATATACTTGACCGACGAATTGCAGCCCGTCAACCCCCTCCCACCTGTCTACCGGAACTTCGGAGGCCATTGCTTGATGAGTGGTGTAATGTTCCCCAAGATCAGATTGATAATTTGATACTCAGCATGCCTAGACGTTGTAAGGCCTGTATTGCATCGTCCGGGAGACATACTCCGTATTAACCATCATACTAATCATGTTATACTGTTTTTTTTGTAAAAAGGTTCTTTTTTAAAATTTGCTCCAGGGAGTAAAAATCACAATTTTTATTATTTATGTCAAACATATAGCATCCGTTTTGCTCTTTATCTTTTGTTTAATAAATAGTTTTTACAAATATGTCAATTTTTTTTGCTTCTATCTCTTTCTTTTCCAGAATTTCATTATTCTTAATTTTTGCACATGAGTATATATATATATATATATATATATATATATATATATATATATATATATATATATATATATACATAATTTTATTATTAAGTTAAAATAATAGCACTTTATCATACTATGATAAAGTGCTATTAATTATTTATTTTTTGCAAAATAAAATTGAGTGTAAGAAATCCGATGTGTGAGCGGAGCGTTAAAGTAAGCTGTTAGTTACTTTCTCCTATTCAAAACACTTACTTCCTAAGAATACCTTAAGCCAGTGCCAGGAAGTCTTTCAATATTTGCGGCCCAATTTTCAGTCATAATTTTCATCGCACTACTAAACGTCTTTAATTATAAGCCATAAATGTATGATATGCCCATGGAAGTCAATAGTATTTACTAAACATGGTTTTCATTTAATATTGATAAATTAATTACCAAATACTAAGTATATTATATCAGTGTGAATGTGTATTTTATTTTTTTTATGTCAGAATTCATTTTATTTTGTTTCCACTCACTAAGTTGATTATTTTAAAGATTTTATTTTTGACTTTTGATATGTCCCCCCTTGGGAATTGCACCCCACAGTTTGGGAAACGCTGCCTTCAGCTACAAAGCCCTATGCTTTTCCACTCGAATTTTTACGTTGAGAACATTTTTTTTTTATAAATCCTCATCTTACATTGTTTGCATCAACATCTCATTTCGTTTAATTGCTGTCCATTGTTTTTCTTCTTGATTGTTTCCTTTTTCAAAGACAGAAATTTTTCATATTTTATGCAGGAAAAGAGCACTAATATTACAATCATCTCTTTTTCTAGCATCATTGTTTCTTTTACGAACATTAATATTAAATAGGTAAATGATTTTAAGGCATTTTTAAGATCATTTTTTTTGTGTGAAACATATAATGTATAAATCACTCGTAAGCAATACTATTTAATTTTGCTCATTTTTCTGCATAAAACTAGAAGCAAATGAAAATTTCATTCCATTATATGCATTGTAATCTTATTTAAATTTTCTAAATCTTAATGCTTAGAATTGAAGGAACTCGATTTAAAATATTCGCAGCATTTTAAAAAGGAAACGAATAGAAAAAGCTGAGAAAGGTGGCAATAGACAGAAAAAAAATTAATAGTAATGACATATGTGATCAAAAGATTAGTTTCTTTCTAGAAATGCTCATTTTCCGAATAATGGAGTACATTACTGTTTCAAACCATTCCAACGGCCTCGCAGCTCTGTAACGGGTTCTATCCGCGAACTTTCCATTTATCCTCTAGGGGAAATTCTTCTTTAACTGTGGCTTGGATTTAAAACCGCCTTCATTACACATAACTTGATTTTATGCAAATTTGAGTGCTATTTAAACCCTAGCAATGGGTGTGTTGTAGTTAGTCATTAGTAGGGAGTCGGTAGTTCTTACTCTATCGTTCAAGCAAATTGAAGGATTTGCCATTCGGAAAAGTGAAAGTAAAAGAAAAGCAGCTTTGAAGAGGTCTACAGCAACCTAGGTTAACACCAACAAGTAATCTCTCATCGGATCAAGATATTTATTTATCTGATAAGCTTAAGGTCGTAAAGTAATTAGGGTTACGTTCATGGTTTTTAAAATTTTAACTAATCGTACGTTGATCATTCAAAAATCAAAAGTAATTATTTTTATACTGTCTGTTTCTTCGGTGTCCCAAACTCTACTTACAACCTCCGGGTTGCGACAACCCCACTTGATTAAGCATATAGGCCGTCATGGACTACTCAATAGTATCAGGAAAAATATTTCAGCATTTGCGATCTGTGGCACAATAATCGATTCTATGCACCAATCCACGTTGAGGATAATCACAAGGCGTACATTGCTGTGATTACCTTGGTCTGAAAAACAAAGACATTTGCAGAGTATGGTTCACGGAATGGCAGGTAAAGAGTGTGGGTAGCAAAACGTGTTTTCTTGTCTTTTCATTTGCATACCTTAGAAAAGATGTCATTCGCATAACGAGGTAAAAAGCAAAATATTTTTAAGTCAAAAAATATATTGTGCTTGCACATCGTATTTGAAAATCTGAATAATGGAGAAAATATTCTAAAAACTTATATTTGTAATTATTCAACATAACAATGTCGTAGTTGTATTATTTCAAATGTGATTTATGGGGTATGATGAATAAAGCAAAAAAAAAAAAAAAAAAAAAGCTTGTATATTCAGAATATTTATTGTGCCTAGAAAAAGCTTCAAAATCAATTGGTTTTGAAATTAACAATATTCCATACTTTATCCAGCTACATTTTTTCATATTATATATATGCATGTAATAAATCCCTCTAGTATCCTTCTAAATAACTTTTGATTCTTTGGTCCGGTCCTTCAGGATTGACGCATTAAATTATTTTAACTTGTCCACCCGCATGATCTTGATTTTAGTCCTAATCATATAGTAACGTTGCATCAGAAACTCACTCCCATCTGTTTATGACCAATCGTGGCTTCTATTAGAAGGAGTCACGTGACCTTTTCAACCAGTATAAAAGGCAAGATTTCTTTGTTAGCCCCTCCCCCCCTTTTTTTTCCTTCCTTTGTCTGTTTGTCTGCATCATGTAATAAGAGCTGCCTGCTTTTGCTTTTGTGTTATATGTGTGTGTTCATCCAAATAAGCTAATTAGTCCAAATGTTGTTAACGTTCATTTTTTGTGTGTGTTACCATGAATAAAAGAAGAATTAAATTAATTCAGAAAAATTTTTTCTGGTTATCAAAAATCCAACTAACAACATTCCTAACCCCAGTTATGCTTACATAAAAGTCGTTTGGACAGTTTCCTATCGTGAAAATAAAATGTGAAGTAAGTGCTTCCAAGAAAAAATTGTACAAATAAAATGTGAAAAAATTAACCCAGAACTACTAAGCTAAAATAGTATTCCCTTTTTCTATTCCATTGTACGGCAAAAATTCCCAATTTGTGTTCAGATTGTGTGGTGCTCGAATTTGTGAAGGAAAAAAGAAATCATCCGAAAATAATCAAAAATTTAATTATGTATATGAGGAGTGCAGGTCATCTAATTGATTTCAAGTTTAATATAAGCCTGCTCATCACAAAATTTTAATTTTTTTTTCATGAGGAAAAATTCATATCTCCCCATTCGGAAGGTTTATTTTTTTTCAAAATTATCTTAAAAAAACAAAGTTCATAAGGTATATTTTTATATCATTAGTTTTGAATGATTGATTTTAACAAGTTTTTACCTTTTGGAAGTTCAGATTAAAATGATTTAAAATGTATATGCTCTGTATTAAGAAAATATTATTATCAAAATCATTTATTTTGAATATTTTATACTGATCTATTTTTAATTGATTCTGATCTTTGATATTTTTATGGTAAACATTTTCCTGAATACAAGTTATTTGACATATTTTTAATAATGTTATAAGTTACATATAAATAGCGATAAACTTTGAAATGAGAAATATAATTTTTTTTAAAATGTTTGATATTTCTCTCTCTCTCTCTCTCATTTTTGATAGTTAATAGCTACAAATACTCATATTTGTGTTGATGTTCCAATTTTGTATTTGATACTAGGTACGTAAATTTTTTAAGTTAATTTAAATTTAATTTATCTATGATTCTCAGATCAGATTACAAAATGGCAAATAATGAAAATAATAGCGATCAGACAAATTTAGCTGTAAGTGTAAATAGTACTACTAATTAAATCCCTAATGAGCCATAAATAATCACTTTTGATTCTGAAGATTGAGCCCTGGTTAGAATATTTTAACACTGCATGTAAACATAATAAAGATTATGATTGGAAAATTTTGAATATTTCAAAATATCTGAAAGGGTCTGCTCTAACCCAATACATTAATTCTTACCTTAATATATATAATTTTTATGAGACCTTGTTCTAACCTAGTTCAAAATTTTTTAAAGCCTAATATACTAATTTATTTGATTTCTCATAACACCAACTAAAAATAGCTTCAAACAATATTTTCATCAAAATTTATATTGTGATAGACAATTAGGTCTATCTCCCCAATTCATGTTGGACGGACTTACTGATGGAAAACTCAGCAATATAAATCAATTGATGACAATTAATCCTCATACCACACCTACAGAATGACTCATGGTAGCTACACGCTTAATGAAATCACAGGGCACTAGGCCTAAACAAAATACTCTTATAGAACAAATTTACCAATTCGACAAAAAGACAAAATACTTTCCTACCACAAAATTACAATTCGCGCTTAAGCCTAGTTTTCAAAATGTTAATAGAACGCATCCCCAACATATACCAAATCCTCATGGTGACAACTCTGTCAATCGAGGATTTAGGCCCAGCCACCACACACATTTTCAACATGGAATGCCATGTTGTCCATCAACATAGTATTT
Organism: Trichonephila clavipes; assembly: GCA_019973935.1. NCBI lineage: Eukaryota > Metazoa > Arthropoda > Arachnida > Araneae > Nephilidae > Trichonephila > Trichonephila clavipes. The sequence continues at coordinate 463,172 of BMAU01021361.1, forward strand.
GTACTCGAAGAGGCATTCCCAATGCTTGCCATTAGAAACAACAATGTCTTTTTAATCGAACCCAATTAAGACAAACCCCATTTACTTGTGACTCATTCTTGGCTACTAACACTACTCAACACTGCATACGGTACCCTGTTGGTACTCAACAAATCTCAAATCAGAAACAACACCCCTCTACTGAAGCCTCTGGTCCAGCATATTATCAACTGCAAGTGTCCGGACATATCTCATCATTGCCAAGACTAACTAACTTGGAAAATCTACCTATCCAATGTATAATAATGTAAATATTGTTATATTCACACTGGATCCACTTTATGTTTAACTTCTGGAGATATTGTAAATAAATTTAAATTACCAAAACAAACAATATCTCAGTGGAAGTTTTCTCACCTTTGATTGTTAAAGAACTATCTCCTAATCTGGAACTTCTTTCAGAATTCTCCCATTGTTTTTTTCCTAAAAATAAATAGGATGTGGGTAATTTTAGAATGGAACCCCTAGAATCAATAAGACATCAGATCTCCCAATTTCTCAAAGAGCTTATAGTACATCACTACAGATATTCCTCTCAATGATAAGCATAAAGAAAAATTAGCTTTTATTACAAATAAAATTTTATACGAATTTCAAGTCCTCTCTCTTGATTTTCAAAACGCCCCTGCAATGTTTAATCGTGCTATTCGTAAAATTTTAAATAAAATAAATGCTCACATTTTACTTGTTACTATTTTGATGATATAGTTATTTTTTCAAATTCTTTAGAGGAACACTATGCTCACTTAAGACAAATATCCAAAATATTTCTGAGGAAGAAAACATAACTAAAATTTTCAAAATGTGTTTTTTCAAAAGGTAAGATAAACTTTTTAGGCTATGAAATTAAAAAAAGTTTGCATTACACCTGATAATCAAAATATTGAAACAATTAAAAAAAATTACAAGCTAATAAAAATATTAAATAACTTCAAAGTTTTATTCGTTCTGTAAATATTTATAACAAATTTCTTGATTCACATATGCTAAAATTAGAGAACCTTTAAATCAACTATTAAAGAAAGATAAACAATTGAATTGGACTGCTGAATGTTTAGCAGCATTTGTGAATTGTTAAAAAATAAATTAATACCTAAACCTGTATTGCAATTATATTATCTGAAATTACCTCTTCATGTATATTGTGATTCTTCGCAAAATGCAATTAGTTCAGTTTTAAAGCAGTCAATTCTGGTACTATTCACCCAGTATCTTATCATTCTAAAACTTTACGTGATTATGAGAAAAAAATATTGTATCAAAGAATTGGAATGTTTGGCCATAGTAGATACTCTTAATAAATTTTATTATTATTTGCATAGTAAAAAATTCCTAATCCTCACTTATCATGCTGCACTTGTTTGGCTTTAAAAGGTTAAAAATTTAAAGGATGTGCTATTTCATTTGTCTTTAAAACTAAGCATGTTTGATTATGAAGTAAAATATTTAACAGGCACCGATAATGTTGAAGCTGACATGTTTTTAAGACACCCCCCATTGCTCAATACATCCAAAAATCTGTAAATTTATATGAATTCGATGAGATAAAAACATATCAAAATTTAGACAATGTAAATGACTATATGTATAAGAAAGTTAATGATGTCCTTGTCCTCAAAAAGAAAAATCTACTTAAAATTGCTGTACCTTTTTCATTAAGAAGAAAAATTTTGCAAAAGGCTCATGAGCATCTTGGACACCCAGACACTCAAAAAATGATACATCTAACTACTTCACAATATTATTAGCCTCATATTAACTTAGATATTTCAAAATTTGTTTAACATTGTAATGTATGTCAATTAAATAAAAAGAAAAGGCAAACAAGTTGATGGATTTATTTGTTTCAATTTTACTAAAGAGTATCTCCACTTAGTCATTTATCATGCAAGTCGCAATTATTGGGCTTTTCCTTAAAAATTAAACAAGAGCTGTGAATAAGTTCTGGAATACATCCATTTAAAAGGTATTTGAAAAGCTATTAGTGAGTCACGGTCCTCAGCATTATAAATAATAATCTTCGTGTTGAGTTGTGAGTCCAAGGAATATCTTTGTGATGGACAAAATGAACTAAGGAATTCTTAAGCTCAACCTTTTTCAAATAGTATGGTGGAGAAATAGTAAAATTGAAAATTTCAGATGTCGTCTGTGAGGCACTTCTCCATCATACACGAGTACAAATTATGTTGGCAGTAATCTTCTTGTAGCTTTCAGCCACTCCCATTGAAAACACTCAATTGAAAAGTAATCATTTGTTTCACCGAAAATAAGACCTAATCAAAAACTAATGCAACTTTCATAATGCTCGCTATGTAAGATATTGTTGGATGATGAAGCAACGCAAGGGTACATTTTTGGTGATTAACTAATGCTGTCTGACAGGTCCACAAAAAGGAAAGTATATCTCCACGCTCTTGTTATTGCAAAAAGAAAGCCATTCAAAGATATTTTGTGCACGGGAACCAATGATTAAATTTAAAATATAATAGAAATAGAAATTATTGTGAAAAAACATTGTGAAGCCTCGAATGGACGACATATGGATTTGAAGATGTTATGGGATAAAACAAGTAATATATGAAAAAAAAATTAAAGTCAATTCCTTCTTAGGTCAACAAAGGAAACATTTATTTTAGTTACTTTTTATAAAATAATTACAATTAATATAAATCTGTATATATATATATATATATATATATATATATATATATATATATGAGGGAATCACAATTTTAAGTGGCAGAATAGAAGGCGGCTTTCCTTACAATTTTCCATTTTCCTTTCTGTATAGGGTCTTGTGCTATTATTTGTGTTTGTTGCTATTTATTCAATAATTAAATATAATTATTCCAATAAAATAGCATGGTAAAAGGAAATCACATTCTCAGAAATTAGGCCATCCCAGGACGGATTCTAACTCACGTGTTTTGAAGTAGAAGTTCAATACGCTACTCATTGCTCTACAGGACCACAACGAGCGTTTTTCCTTTTAAAATATGGTTTTGGACTATTATTTTTGTTTTTACTATTTATTCATTAATTAAAAATTTAATGAATTAATATTTGAAAAAACTATAATAACATCAAGAGCCATCCACTACAAGTTTAAAAAGTATTTGAACTTAAGTGGAGGAATGAAAAGTATTTTATTAACGAGATTGAATATTTGAGCAAGATATATATATATATATATAGGGAGAATGTGAACTATAGTAGTATAGGAATTTAATAACAGGCAGCTGAGCTGCCAGTGAACTATTTTGGGTCTCAAACTTCGACAGTTAAAAACATAATGTAAACTGCAACAAATCGGATCTTCTTTGCATTCAAATGACTTTTATAGCAATTTCATAATAAAATGCCAGATTGAAAATAGTAAATTTTATTTTAGTTTTTGGAGCCTTATTTTGCATAAAAGTTCCTACAGGTTCTCTTTTTGGTATTTAAAAAATGCAACATTACACTAATAGAAAATACTAAGCTTGTAACGAATTATTTGAGAATACGTTTTAATATTTTACTAAATTCAAGCGGAAAAAAAATTAAATTTTCATTCTTCAACATGGATCTTTGGACAATGCGTGTCACGTGTGGATGCGCATTATCCTGTTGAAATACGGCTGTGGCCAAGCCCTGAAGTTGAAGAAGAACAACTGGCTCCAACACCTAGGAGATGTAGCGCTGGCTGTTTAAAGTACCGGCAATGCGTACTAGAGGAATGCGAGCGTGATATCCAATACTGCCTCATACCATAATACCCGGTGCAGGACCAGATGGCGGCGCATAACGCAGCTTTTCAGCATCCTCTCTCCACGGTGTCTCTAGACTCGCTTCCGACCATCGTGGTGTTGCCGACAGGTGCGTGACTCTTCAGTAAAGTCAGCTTCATTCCAATCTGCCGCCCACATCTTTCTTTCATCGCCCCTTTGGCGGTGGAGACGTCTGTGGTTCTGCGTCAAGGGTTCAACAAGCAATGGGCGTCTTGCGGTGAGACCACTTTGCTGTAAGCGGCGTCGAATGGTACGCTCAGACACTGAATGATGCGTTACAGACTCAATGTGATGTGCTATGGTTCTAATGTGACTGTGATCCGTCACTGCCATGCGCACAATTTGCCTTTCCTCACGTGAAGGGGTGCACGAAGGTGGATGCGACCATCCATCGTACCCTCCTGCATCCAAATGTCATATATCCGCATTACATTTGTTTGGTTTCGTCCAACACGACTACCGATTTCACTGCAAGATAATCCACAATCTCGGCAGGCCACTATCTTTCCTCTGCCGAACACGGATACTTGATCAAAAGCTGATCGCTGGTTTCTACGAGACATAACTGATCGTTTTTTTTTTTAAAAACCACAAGAAAAACACAATTGCCGAACTTGAAATCGTCGAAATCTCCAAGCCTTAAATAGCACTTTGAAGTAGCCGCACAGGCGCGCGTGATGTGCGACTGCGCTGAAATTCTAATCATTTGCATATCTCACCTCCACCAATGCATGCTGTAAATTTCCTGTTATCTGCATGCTTCCTTCAGGATATTGAATTTACGGTGGCCAGCAGTGTAGAAAGAGACGTTGATTAAAAAAGTATCGTCAGTTACAAGAAAACACATGGAGTAAAAAAGACACAGATTCTGTGTGTGAGTTCATTATATTATTTCAATAATATCCTAGACGTCAAAAATAGATAGTGTAATTTATAAATACACTCATGTCCCTAAATTAAGAATAATGAAGTTCTGGCAAAAAGAGAGACAGAAGCAAAACAAATTTGACTTATTTGTAAAGTCTATATATTAAACAAAAGGTAAAGAGTAAAAACGATGCTGCATGTTTGACATAATTAATAAAAATTGCGATTTTTACTCCCTGGAGCAAATTTCAAAAAAGAACATTTTTACAAAAAACAGTATAACATGGTTAGTATGTTGGTTAATAAAAAGTATGTATCCCGCACGATGCAATACAGGCCTTAAAACGCATAGGCATGCGAAGTATCAAATTATCAATCTGATCTTGGGGAATATTACATCACTCATTAAGCAATGCCCTCCGAAAATCAAGTAGACTGGTGGGAGTGGGTTGACGGGCTGCAATTCTTCGTCCAAGCATATCCCACACATGTTGTATTGGATTCAAGTCCGGTGAGTATGCTGACCAATCCATACGGGTGATATCCTCCGATTGAAGGCATTCGTCTACAATGTTTGCACAGTGAGGACGGGCGTTGTCATCCAAAAATAGAAATTCAGCACTCCTAGCGCCCCGAAACAAACATACATGTTGTTCCAGAATGACATCTCGATAGATGTCGCCTGTCATCGTTACACTCTGAACATGCAGATCAGTTCTGGAACCAAGAATAATTTCTCCTCAAACGAGCCATCCTGCACCACCGTAACGGTGTCGTTCAATGGTGTTCTCTTGCTGGTAATGGGTACTTGGAGCTCTCCATATTAAAGTCCGGCGAGAATCATACTGCAAACTAAACCTGGACTCGTTGGAAAAGATCACACAGGACTACTGTTGTGGTGTCCACAATGCATGCTCTCTACTCCAGGTTAATTGCAAGTGACAGTGAGTTGCAGTAAGTAGAACACATCTGACAAGCCTGCGAGCATATAGACCAATGTGCCCTAAGCGTCTGTACACGGTCTGCCTTGAAACTGTCGTACCGGTAGCTGAAGAGAGCTGATGATACAGGTCTGATGCTGTGATCCGTCTGTTTCTTTTGGCAGTAACTGCCAAATATATACCGGTCCTCATTCGGCGTTGTAACTCGGGGGCGACCTGTGCTGTAACATCTACTCACATTAGCATCATCTTGGAATCGTTGCCAAAGCCTGGAGATGACACTGTGGGTGATTCCAAGTTCCTCGGATACTTCCAGCTGGATACGTCCACATTCCAGTCATCGAATAATTCTACCACATAAAAAATCATCCAAATGCTTCCTTTGTGTCATAACTATGATGTTATTGCACTGGAAGGCTTTTAAAGCGCTTGTGAACAATTTTACTTTTTTGCCACCATTCCTTATATACCCCTCTCTTATACTCTCGTTATTGTGACGTACTATCCGCGCCATCTGGTGGTTTTCTGTATTTTGAATATTCTTTTTCAAGATGTGTTTGATAATTTTACAGATGACATTTTTATTTTAGAGTTCAATTTCTGTGTTATTCTGAATTATCCTTAAGTTATGTACATGAGTGTATATATAACTTTGATTTCTATCTATCATATTATGCCTATGGTGAGTTGATTTGAGTTTTCAAAAAGTCTTAGTGAAAACTAATATTGCGCGTTGATTGTGACCTATTATTAATTGAAAACGAATGTGCAACGATACTGTGCTTTAATTGCTCGTAGGAAGTACCTTTGACCAGGAATAAAAACATCTCAAAAAAGAGTTCATTCTTTGTTCAAAGGAAAAAAATATATTTTAAAATATTTTTTCAGATAATGTTATCACCTCATTTGAAAAGTTTCAAAGAAATGAAAATGCATTGCGGATACTTTAAAATGTACGCTAATTTCAATTGAAATCAATCGGGATTGCTTAATCGGTGTAGTGTCGCTCTCAAATATGCGGAATACTTTATGTATATGCATTTTTGTCAAATTATTGGATGATGTGAATCCAACAGAGGTTAGAAAATGCAATAGTTTGCTGTGTATCTGTTACTTTGAGTTGAAATACTGAACTACCGATTGAGAAACGTGTATTATTTATTGTAAATTATTTCTTAGGAATATCATATGATTTGGTTTCTAATAAAAAAGAAACACACATATGCCCAAAGCAATCGTTATGTCAAATAATATATTTGAGAGAATGTAACTTTTGGAAAAGGGAATATACGAAACAAAGGCCCAAATTAGATGTAAATGCAAGGAATTCGATTCGCATTACGAGAGATGTAACACCCAATTCAAACAAAGAGGACAGTTTGATTAATGAATCTAATATACTTCTGACATTTTAGTGCCAAAAGAGCGCTTCATTCGTCTTCTACAGAAATTTTATCTCACTGACGTCTAAGCTTCTTGAACAATTTCAACTTAAAATGAATGATCTTAGAGTTTTCATTAGTTAATCTTTGAGGGGGGAGGGCAGTTTACTTTGACTGATTTTTCATTGATGAGTAATTGATAGTAGGCATTTATTCTGATCTTGTTACAAAGAGATGCTGGATTGAGTATTGTTTACAGAATTTTGCAAGAAATCTATTCAAATGCGTATCTCTGAGGTGTATTTAATAAATATTCAACACTTGTGAACTTGATTAAGTACTGTTGTAAAAACAAGAAAACACTTGTGTGTAGTTTTTCTCAGAGGAAAATTGGATCGAGAGAACTGTTTTATTTTAAAAACTGATTTGCAGACTTAACCTAAGGAAAGACTACTTGGAATTTTCACTTATAATAAAAATGCATCCATCTTGTCTTTAAAGTTACTTTCCATAAAATTGTATGTTTACTTATTTTAAATAGTTTTAGAATGAGGTTGTATTAAATTAATAATATTATGAGTGATATTTTACTTAAAATGAAAAAAAAAGATCATATTTAAACCTGTAAGTCTTTTTGTTCAGACAACGTCTTATATTTTTATTAGAGGAGATGTTCAAAATACCGTCAGAATTCCGTATCTAGATTATCCAAAATTCTCCATCATGCCATAAAATAACTACATTAGATTACAGAAATAAAAGAAATCACATATAAAAATATGATAACTATGAAAACAGATTTTTCTGCAAAGGAAAAGCTTCTCCGTTATCTAATTTCAGTTGAGAATTTGCAATCATTTGAATGCATAAGAAAATGACGCAACATCGTAGATTAAAATTCTACGAATTTAAAACGCATATATATAACATGAAATATACTCCTTCTTAGATAGATTAAATAAGCCTCCTTATGTTTCGAAACACACATGGTTTATTTTGATTGGAGGTTTCCCAATTTTTCAGGATTTATTGTCCATTTTTAACAATTCTTTGATACTAGCATTTTCAGAGTACAGCGTGTGTTCATCTTATTCTTATTCAGAATCTTTTTTATTGTATCACAATACTGTAATGAAAAGGTCATTCCTTTTTTTTATTTCTAGATGGATGTATATAAGAAGATTAGATATGTAGTAGTTACATTTGACTGACTCGAGTGAGAATTTTGCATTTATTTTACCCTATGATACCTTACAATGTTTATCATATTAGGTGTTTTAAAATTTTAATTCCGCTTTCGAGACAAATTTCAGCTCTCTTTCTTTCGCTTTGTATAAATTATTTGAACAGAAGGAAACAAATAATTTACTTGTATTATTTTTTATTCAAAAAAAGAATTTTTGGAACAATTTGTTGTACTAAGTAATGTGTAATGATATATGTATAATAATCCTCAATAAAAATAATACATTCAAATAGTTATAATCCTAAGTCTAACTATACAATATATACTTATATATATATATATATATATATATATATATATATATGCACTTTACAAAATAAATCAGATATAATTAAGTAAATTTAATTTTATATATATATCAATATTTACAAAATTCACAATTGCACTAAAAGCCACTCATAGACTATTACTGAAAACTATTGAATTCTAAAGCACGGTTAGGTAACCATATATAGAAAAATGCTTCAGACATTATACCTAATTCTCTTGACATTCATATAATTCTAAATGGAAATTTTAAGATTCCTCGGAATTTCAGTCTAACATGGCTCTCAAGTATTCCACAAAAAAGCTATTGTCTTCTTTTAAAATACATAAGTATAAATCACAATAAATATATTTTACATTGTGTTTACTGATAAATTTTAATATTTCCTTTTTACATAAAAAGAGGTTCTTCAAGGAAACATTAGGAGTTGTTGTATTAATAATAATTGTTTTTGTAAAACTAAAACGCAGAAAAAAAGTGTGTGTGCTTATGACCACACAATAGAAGTGATAGCTTCAAATTCTGTAGTATTTCAGTGATTAGTCAGGTAAATAAAAAAAAACAAAAAAAACAAGGGAATATTGTATTACTATTGTAATACAAAATTATTTAATCATTTGTCTGTACTCATGCAGTAATATTTTTGCTCCATATACATTCATGTCCATAAATTAAGGATAATGAAGTTCAGGCAAAGAAAGAGACATAAGCAAAACAAATCTGACTTATTTGTAAAGTCTATTTATTAAACAAAAGGTAAAGAGCAAAAAAGATGCTATATGTTTAGCATAATTAATAAAAATTGCACTTTTTACTCCCTGGAGCAAATTTCAAATAAGAACCTATTCACAAAAAACAGTGTAACATGGTTAGTATGATAGTTAATACGGAGTATGTCTTCCGGGCGATGCAATACAGGCCTTACAACGCCTAGGCCTGCTGAGTATCAAATTATCAATCTGATCTTGAGGAATACTACACCACTCATCAAGCAATGCCCTCCGAAAATCAGGTAGACAGGTGGGAGGGGGTTGACGGGCTGCAATTCGTCGGCCAAGCATATCCCACACATGCTCTATTGAATTCAAGTCCGGTGAGTATGCTGGCCAATCCATACGGGTGATATCCTCCGATTGAAGGCATTCGTCTACAATGTTTGCACAGTGAGGACGGGCGTTGTCATCCAAAAACAGAAATTCAGCTCCCCTTGCGCCCCGAAACAAACATGCATGTTGTTCCAGAATGACATCCCGATAGATGTTGCCTGTCATCGTTACACTCTGAACATGCAGATCAGTTCTGGAACCAAGAATAATTCCTCCCCAAACGAGCCATCCTGCACCACCGTAACGGTGTCGTTCAATGGTGTTCTCTTGCTGGTAATGGGTACTTGGCGCTCTCCATATTAAAGTCCGGCGAGAATCATACTGCAAACTAAACCTGGACTCGTTGGAAAAGATCACACAGGACTACTGTTGTGGTGTCCACAATGCATGCTCCCTACTCCAGGTTAATCGCAAGTGACAGTGAGTTGCAGTAAGTAGAACACATCTGAAAAGCCTGCGAGCATATAGACCAATGTGCCCTAAGCGTCTGTACACGGTCTGCCTTGAAACTGTCGTACCGGTAGCTGAAGAGAGCTGATGATACAGGTCTGATGCTGTGATCCGTCTGTTTCTTTTGGCAGTAACTGCCAAATATATATATATATATATATACCGGTCCTCATTCGACGTTGTAACTCGGGGGCGACCCCTGTGCTGTAACATCTACTCACATTAGCATCATCTTGGAATCGTTTCCAAAGCCTGGAGATGACACTGTGAGCGATTCCAAGTTCCTAGGATTCTTCCAGCTGGGTACGTCCACATTCCAGTCATCGAATAATTCTACCACATAAAAAATCATCCAAATGCTTCCTTTGTGTCATAACTATGAGGTTATTGCACTGAAAGACTTTTATAGCACTTTTGAACAATTTTATTTTTTTGCCACCATTCCTTATATACCCCTCTCTTACACTCTCGTTATTGTGACGTACTATCCGTGCCATCAGGTGGTTTCCCGTAATTTGCTCATTCTTCTTCAAGATATGCGTGATAACTCTACAGGTGAAATTTTTATTTTAGAGTTCAATTTCTGTGTGATTCTGATTTTTCCTTAATTTATCGACATGAGTGCACATATTTGTGAATTAATTGTATTTCAAGAAGGGAACAATGTGTTTATGTTAGCTGTAATTTGTTTATAAATACTTTAGATTCAAAATTATTTAAATATCTAAAAAACTCTATCAAGCATTGCTCCGTATGTTGTCGTGCTTTCATTTGGATCATTTGAATAATTAAACTGAATTTTGATTTAAAATATCTACTAAAGGCTTTGATTTGTGCTTTGAAAAATCTTCATTAAAATCCCCACTTAAAATAATAGGCCATTTGTTCAGAAAATTTGATCCGGCTTCATACACAGTTTAGGTAACTAAATTTTTGTGAATGAATTCGATAATTTTCTGTACACTTTGATTGGGTGAAATGTAAATAGTAACCATTAGAATTATTTGTCCATTTTCTGCTCTACATTTTGCTGCACACATGACTAATTAAACCCAAATAATTCAGTAGAAAGAATCCCACCTTTCACTTTCCCTAAAACAGATGAGGGTGGGGAGCCCCATTTAGTGGAAGCAAGGAACTTCACTTTCATGGAATATTGGTGGGGGAGGGGACATGCTACTCTGTTTCTGTTTTTTTTTTTTGGTGGAGTGGAGGGTTAGGGGGATACCATTGTGCAACTCTATACTTCCCTTGACAACAAGAGTGCCCCCGAAAAAAATTGCCAATTTTTTGAATAAAGTCTTCATATTGAACTTGTCCCTTCATTTTTTGATTATCCATCGCCATTAAAATTTTTCCATTGCTCTATTTTGATTAAATATTTAAGCATATATTACCAAATGTAATGAATATTTTTTTCAAAAATGAAAATGTAGGTGTGGTATAGTTTACAGAAGATGAATCAAGCAAATGCAAGTGTAATTCCACATTTCCTCTAATTCCAAATATGCTTCTGTTATGCTTGTAAAGCAAGATAATTGGCAATCAACTTTAAGATATTTTAACTCAATTTTTTCGATACATAGATTAAAAATAAAATATTGCTTTGAAATGATTTTCATAACAATATCTGTGAACATTTTTAAACCTTCTCTATCCAGAAGTCTCAAATATTTTGCCCTTTTGGCATTTTCTGAATCGAAATTGAATTTTTTTATCGACAACAAATCTATACTAATAATCGTAGCAATCAGAATTTATGTTATTAACGCAATAAGCCACTATGTACATTAAATTTGATTTTCTTCTATTGAAGTATCATCTGATTTTTTAAAAAATTTCCTAGGGATTGTCCCTTTTGAAGTTTGCGTCAACCGTTCATTTTTTGGGAAAAAAAGCCGAAACATATGGTTGCCAAGTTTATTAGATGACCAGTTGGGCACACAACAATAACGATGCATTAGTATAAAATGTGTGCAGCTTTAGGTTAAGTAATTAATAACATTTTTAAGTTAATTAAGATTTGACCTAATAAACAAAACACTAATTTCTCATTGAAACACACTAATTTCTCATAAAACAAAATATCTTAAATGTATACATAATTAGGCACAAATGCATCAATTTATTCAACTCAAAACTGAAAAGGAAGAAATTCCACAATGACGCAAGAATAGAGTTATACAAAAATATAAGTATCGTACCTTTCTTTATAGTTATTCCTACTGATATATCTTGAATAATAGATACACGTGGGAAGATGAACTAAATAAATAAGCACACAAGAAGGAAGATTGAGTTCTAAAAAATCCCGAGGAGAACGTCCCTCTTTTAGTCTTGTAATTTCTTTTTAGGGGTGGACAATCTTGTCGGAACAAGTTTTCCGAATGCAGGTGAAAAAAGCCGAATGAGCGTTACATTCCCGAGCGTGACGTTCATTCAAGTTCACTCTGCAGCAAATTGTGCTCATAGAAAATATCACTTCAAAAATACGATTATTATTCTCATCATAGCGTTTATAAGCAACAGACATTTTGATAAAACTACCTTTATTTGTGCTTAAGTATAATTTTTGTCTTCAGTTTCCATTAATGAGTAATTAATATTTGTTATCTCGGCGCTTCAAAGCAACACGAGAGCTTTAAGCAATGGTGTATGAATTTCGAGCATTGGTCAAATCATTAGAGTGACACTTCAGCTGGCTCTTTATCTAGGAAGTATCATCCAAAAGTTCGGGGACAAGGTGTAGAAAACCTTACCCTGAGTGGTTCACAGCACATCCACCTTCAAATTAGTCCCCTTGGGCGACTATACATTTCTGCGAGCGCTCGTTAACTTTTGGAGGAATAGCTGGGAGCCATTTTTCGTAACCTCCCGTAAGACACACACACACACACGTTCGGCGATGCTACTTTTACTTTCAAAACGACGTCCTTGTAAATGTTTTTTCATTGATGGGAACAAGCAAATGTCACACAGGGCTGAGTCTGGTGAATATGGGTGTGTGAAAGCACGTTAGTGCGAGTTACAACATAGAAATATTTTACCAATTGGGATCGATGTACTAGTGGGTTGTCATGCAGAAGGTACCAGTCGTTACTCTTCCAGAACTGAAGCCGTTTAGGACCAATGGATTCTCTCAAACGACATCTTCGAAAAGTGCGTAGCCTCAGCAATTTGTTCAAGTGTTTGGTGACGATCTTTTCGAAAACATTTAGACACCAACATAACATTTTTCGCGTTCCGTGAAGTATAAGATCGTCCAACGCGTTCACTGTATTCGATGAAATCTAGGCTATCTTTAAAACGACGCTTTCAGTTAGAAACCTTGGATCTCACCATGGTAGATTCACCATACACCTCACTTAGCATTTCAAAAGTCTCTATGGGTGTTTCACCAAAGCGTTGAGAGAATTGAATGTTTAACGCTACTCAAGAAAATCCATCCTTCTCAGATCACGGAACACAGTTAACTATCTTCAGAAGAGAACAGCTGGGCAATTGGGGTTTGGTCACATAACATTCACAAAACCAACCTGGCCAGGTAGTGAAGAGTTGGGAGAATCCATTTCAAGTAGTTTTTTTAACTTTAGGTACTTGCTTTCGTCGTCCACAATGGCCGTAGTTCCCCGAATTTTTGGATAGTACTAATATACTAAACCTGTACTCAACGCAAAAGTAAGAAATTTTGGCCTCGACAGATTAAACGTGCATATCGGGACAAAAATAATACCTGGACTCCTCATAAATAACGCTAGCCACTGTCTTAAGTTTTGAAGTATATTTGCTACTCTTAAAAATTAATTAACTCAAGAATTATTATAAAAACGTAATTTAGCTTAATATAAAATGTTTGAAAACTTTTTTAATATTATTATATTGTGTTAATATGATACATTAATACAATATATTGAACTGAGAGAAACTGCTCATAAATACAGAAAAAACCAAATATTGTCTATTTTCTACTGACAGGGGGAACCGGGCCACCATTCTTCCAGAATTAAGGTTAAATAACTCAGTTGTTGATCAAATCTCCCATCCAAAATACCTCGGCTTAGCGCAAAATGCGGAATTGAGTTTCACTAAGCGTAGCATATAGAAAATATATCGCAAAGTAAAATTAAGGAAGCTCAATATACTTTGAAAACTTTGCAGTTTGACTTAGGGTTCCAATCCAAAGACACTGCCACCCATCCGGTACAGTGGTTAGTGATGCTGACTGCGGTGCCGTAGGGTCTGGGTTCGAATCCCGTGTAAGATATGGATGTTTGTGTTCTAATACTTCTCTCCTTTGTGATGTGAGCTTCACGCTTATTTCTATGTAAGCCCCCATGTGATACTATGTTGTGCACGGGGTCATAACTGTTCTCAATAAACAAAACAAAGATACTTCTAAACACCTCCACTGCACTTCTAAGACCAATCTTCGCATATGCAGCACCCGTTTGAGAACAGAGAAAATTGACTCAGTTCAGTACAGAGCGTCCACAATTATCATCGACAAATAATGTGAAAATGAGTGTGACTTAACATCATTGAAAGACAGAAGGCAACTTGCCACCATTAAATTTAAAAACAAAATCAGGTGAGCAACATATCTCCGACATCACTTTTTGCTTCTGAACAGCTAAGAATAGGTTGAAAAGATCTTCAACATTTCTGTTTCATAAAGACATACGAAGTGACATTAACTTGAATCACACAAGCATTGACATTATTCAAGAACCTTGTTTTCTAGTCAAACCACCTACCTCTGCCAAAATAATTTTTGACCTACTTGAACCTAGTACGAAAACGAAGCCTAAAGACACAATTAAAAAGAAGGGCATGAACACAACTATCAGCCTTATGAGGCCTCTTTTAGTAACTGCCTTCACCAACGATTCTTCAGACTCAGAGTGCAAAAGGGGTGGATCTGGTGTCTTTCTTAAGTACCCAGTTAATACAACTTCAAAGCACCAGGTCACTTCAGGGAAAGTTGCTTCCAACTTCACGTGTGAACTCATAACAATTAGGGCAGCCTTAGATATTTATCTTACATGGACAAATATCGCTAACTCCGACGCCATCATTGTGGTCTCAGATTGTAGATCTGCTCTTGAGGCCATCAAGGGAGAAAAAATGAGGCTCACCCAAGAAATCAAACTTTTCTATTCTCCATTGGGGCATTGGGTAAATCATGTAGCCTCCAATGGAGCCCGGCCCATGTTGACATCGAAGGGAATGAGATGGTTGATTTCCTTGCAAATGAAGCCCCAATACTTGAGCCTAAAACTTCATCTACGGTCTTTGATGCCACACGAAGTCGCAAAAGAAAAGCTCTGCTAAACCCCAAGAAAGAATTCTCGTTCCCAGAATTAAATCATAGCCGAGAAATTACGATAATAACAATTTGACTAAGGATAAAGATTCTGCTCGATGGTTCCAGATCATATTTGGAATGCAGGCACTGTCCAGGCAAATAACTGGATCCCAAACACCTTTTTAGATGTCGTTCCATTTTACAAAAGGCAAAAGCTGCATCGGGGACATTCTATACTCGGATCGTGCCAAGAAGTTGATTCACGCTTTTTGCTATATATTTGACTATATCTTTATGTTTTGTTATTACCACTTTTGCACTTTGTCATACACGACAAAGGCACCGTCCTCGATGGTGTCAAATGATAGGAGGGGGATTTTCCCTTTATTTCTCGTGCTTGTAATACATCTGGGCTTGAGTGTTCAAAAGTAATGCACCAACGTATTAACCCTCTAACCGGATAGCACGGAAAATTCCGTCAGTGTAAAGATGCTTCGAAAATGGACTGCACTGATTTTTCTGCCTTCAAGTAACGTTTTCAAAAGCGGATTAGCCGCACTTTTCTGAAATCCTTTCCCCCTTTTAAGGTTTAACATCTTGAAAGATAATTGGGGACGGAGGAAGCAACACAGCAGGAGTTTTATGGCTCGCAGGGAACCCCGTGTTTTGACCCCCAAATCGTACAAAATCGGGGAGAAATTTCTTTAGACCTCAGGAAGTGTTTACTTGTTACCTCGTATTTTAAAAGTTTTGAAAAGTCCCAACGCATAAGTAAAATATTTTACAATTCCCTTTTTGGTTTCATATTAATTTGAAACTGTAACAAGTTGGGGCGTGTCAGTGCAATCTGCTATTTTATATAGTTAGACAAATTATCTTTTTTTAAGTATATTATTTCGTTGCATTTTTCTTAATTTAATCAAAGCTTTCAGTTTTTGAAACATGATTATTTTATTATAAGATACCGAAAAAATTAATAAAACACTAAACTCTTTAAAATTTGAAACCTTTTCAATTTTCCAACCACTAAAAATGAATAAATTTAAACTTCATCAAATTATTTGAAACATTTTCTTACACTTTGATAAAAATAATAACGAAAAAAAAAACTAATTAAGATTTATTAGTTTTTTTTTTAGATTTCAAAGCCCAAGTGTTCAGGGAAGTTTAAGTACAGTGCCTAGTTACATATTGTTAAAATACACCGAATTATATTTGAATTTTAAGTGCTTGAACTTCAGTTTACATAAAAGACAACATGAATGAAGATTTACACACATTTTTTTATAACTTGAATGTTTGAATAAATGGTAATCAAAAATATACGGAAACATTTACAGTAGACATTTATGCATATAAATAAACATAAAAATCAATTTTAAATTCGAGCTATTCAAAAACATTCGAATTATTGTTCAAAAAATATCTATTTATACAAAATACCTCAACATTTATCTTTTTTAAAGGCTAACTGAATAAGTAATTAAAATCTGGATATTTTTTGAAATCTTGACCGTATAAAGCTAGAAATTTTATGTTAGAAATTCCATTTGAAATTTCGAAAAAACATGCATCGCGCAGTTAAAAATTATTTACCATAAGTTTTAGCAATTGTATGAGTATAATAAAAATTTCAAATTTTATTATATAGCTTCTTTGGTATCTTTTAATATTTTTCGAAGATTTCATACAATTCAGTTGAAAACTACATGCTAAGAGCAAAAAATATACTAAAAAAATTTATGAATATACAATTACAATATAAATTCTTACGTAGAAGCAAAACTGAGAAGCTCAAGCGTGGGAATGAAAAATTTTGAGTATATCTGAAGTAGTTTTCGAAATATTTATTTTAAAGTTCAGAAAATTTGTCTGCGTTATGTTATACTTAATATTAATTAAATGGTTAAAAATATATGTTAATATTAGTCATGTAATCGTTTGATGACACATTCATATACTAATAAAAATTATCAGGTCATTGATGCGAATGTCAAGAATTTTATGTAATTTTAAATTCAGACATTAAGATAGTGATGTAGAAAATATAAAAAGACCATCTAAAATACATGAAAAATGCAGTCTGCTATAAAATGATCTTGACAAACAAAATCCCGCATTTTCACTTACTATGGCAGAGCCGGCTTAGTCAGGGGCGATCTGGAAAAACAGAGAGAGAACCGCGGTTTTGATGGATGCCGCTCTAGCTTTTAAAGTTCCCAGGAAAAATTATACATATAGAAATTACAAATGCAAAAATAAATCTTGTAATTTTCATACATTTTTATAACAACGAATTGTGGAATTGGCTTCCAATGCATTGTTGTGTTTGACAATATGTAAGGTAACCAACCCTACTTTAGATAGATTTGTACTACTTTTTCGTAACCGTATTCCTTTTAAAATTAATTCGTGCAGCCGAAATACACCTTTTGCACCCTTAAAAATTTATGTAAACTATAACGGTTAATTTTAATCTATGCAATTTGTGAAATGTTCATAATTAACCATTTCCGTCTAAATAGTTTACATGAAAAAAAAGTTTGGAATCCCTCATTCAGTAGGGATTTATATAAGATTCTAACATTAAATTTTATTTTTCACTGAATAGGATCGAGTGGTAATGTATAATGCTTCCCCACCACAGGTCTGGGGTTCTCTTAACGGGCTGCGCAAGGTCGACTCTGCCTTTCATCCTCGTTACATTGGGTCGATAAATGAATACCAAGCTTGCTACGAGTCTTAATCACTGAAGGTCTCTGTTCAGACAGACCACCAAATCGGGACATCTGTTCATGCACCTCAGCGTCCAATGGTCACGTGTATTATGATGGGCACAGTAGTTCCTGGCCCTCATGGATTGTTGTGCTTCTGAGTTTGAGTCTTAAGTTTGAGGCTTACCTCACTTTGGGGATACCCCTTAGATAAACATGTATTTCCACTCATTTGCAATTAAACATTTTTCTTTCAATTACGTTTATTTCAGAAGGAAGTTTGATTTTTCAAATGTATTTGCTTAATAACATGTATATTTGTGTATTATATTAAAAATTTGATCAATCGAAAATTACATGTTTTTAGCTCCTCTAAAAGCTTTTAGGATTTTACAACTGATCTTACAATCCCTATTCGTTTTATAGTAGTATATTTAAAAATGATAAAGACATTTTTACGACTGTGTGAGCTGTTATGCCTCGTTTATAAATATAAAAAATTGCATTCAACTACAGTTTTTAAAATGTACAGAAATAAGTGGAGAAATAGGATACTTACATATTATGAATATTTATGACTGCAGTAAGATATAATTATATTTCAGTTTCTTTAGAATATGAATAGAAGTTGTAAGCCATTATTTTGCGAATAGTTTGATATTGAGTATAAACCCATAGGCTATTTAATATTGTAAAGTGTTTTACTTTGATACCAGCACACATTAAAATAAGGCTCATTTGCAGTTATGTGATC
This sequence comes from Trichonephila clavipes, assembly GCA_019973935.1. Taxonomy (NCBI): domain Eukaryota; kingdom Metazoa; phylum Arthropoda; class Arachnida; order Araneae; family Nephilidae; genus Trichonephila; species Trichonephila clavipes. The sequence goes on from BMAU01021361.1 coordinate 482,014, forward strand.
AGCTTCAGTGATATTTAAATTTTCAAAAATAGTCTACCCGTACAAAAACATTCTTTCACAACCGCACACCCCACATCTCTCATACTATATCTTCCCTACAGCAGGAAATATTTGTGTATACTGAAAAATTTAATACAGGATACATTTCCAAGTGTTAAATTTGTTTTTAAAATTTGGTATGAATACATTGTGGAACTGTCGGTTAACTTCACTGAACAAAATTGTTTTAAGTGTACTGTTTTGAAAGACAAAATTAATTAGGGAGAACTTTTCTCACAATAGAATTTGTAATGACGGAATTGTGTGAAAATGTAGTTATAGATGTGTGACATTTTTCCTTGTAATAAAAGAAACAGAAAGATAAGAAATTTAACTTGAGTAGAAAATGGTTAGAAGTACTGTCATGCGCATTTGAAGAAGTATATCCCCCATTAAAATTAAAAATTATTGACTGAATGTGTGTTATGTCCATCACAAATGCCGGTGTAGAAAAGATATTTTTATTTAATACAAGGAGTTCGAAAAGGAGAGAACTAGGAATGAAAATTTAGATTTTTTCCGAAAAATATTCAGTTAACATAAAAATATCATTTATATGATTTAAATTTAAATAAATTAAAAGTATATTGAAATCATTTTTATGTTATTCTAAATTAAAAATGTAATTGAATAGAGAAAGATCTGTTTTATTTCATAAATATATGCCCATTAATTGTCTTATTGTTTAAAAAAAAAGATAGGGCCTTTACTCTTTTTACCTCATAACTTTTTTTAAAAACAGGAAAGTGAGCGCGTTTTCTTACTCTCATATTCAAAAATGAATACAGGATGCTTTTTTCTAGTTCAAATCGCAATACCAAAATATTTTTTTTTAATTTTTAAAAAATGACAGAAAAATAAGTTTTGTTTGAAGAAAATATAACTATTTTTCAACTTTTAACACGCCATTTATTTCATGTTTTTTTTTACCCTGCATTTTAATTTAATTTTACTGTCACTGAATCTATGGGGAAAACGACAGAGTGGAACTACGGTTTTCATACAAGATTGCCCAAGGCAACAACAGCTAGCTGTAAACGATTGCTATCCTGGTTCTTACTGATTAAAGACGCCGAACTAAGTCATAAAGTTGTCCCCTTTCGACTTTCCAAGTTTTAAAAGGGGGAAAGAATTGATGTCTGTTGCATTTTTGAAGGGAATAGCAATATAAGAGTAAAACGTTTTTGGAATAACTTTTCAGGAGGAAGGTATCCAGTTAGAGGGTTAAAAAAACATCCTGCAAGAATATTACTTACATACCCAGTGACAGTTCCAGACTAATTATATCGTATACTCATGCCCAAAGTTAAGGTCAGAATAACAAAACCAAGTAAAACTGATGAACTATTCGTTGTTTTACCATGAAATTTGTCAGAGACGTATGCTAGTCTTAGAAAGAATATAGCAACATAACTATATAGCAAGGATTTTTATTTTGAATGAAGATACAGGATATATCATACAGTATTTGAAATCACGAATCAGAAATAAAGCACTTAAGATATCCGTTCGCGTTCGGAACCGTAATTTTGCAAAAGCGTATAAATGGAAAATATTTATGATATTTAATGTCACTTAAATTAGAAAATGCATTTGAAATTGTTTTAAAAATATTATTACAACTAGCCGTTACCCACCCGCTTCACTGGGTATTTCACGATGTTGTATATATGTATACTGTTTACTTATAGATTAATTATTGATATCTAGCATAAGGAATTCGATTGTATTGAAAAATATATTTATAGCTGTTACACTCACGCCCCTTGATATAAAAAGAACATAAATTATAATATCTAATTTCTATTTATATCTAAAATAGAAGGAGAAAGATTTTTTTCGCTCACACACACTTAACCTAATAATCAAGTAGATTTTCACCAAAACAACTTTCAGTGAATCTCTACTCCATAAAATAAACATGCGTGCTAAATTTTAAGTCTAAATCTAACAGAGCAAAAATGAAATTTTTATCATCAATACCTCTTTGACAGCATTATTAGCGGATTCCAATTCAACAAAAGAAGCATGCAAACCAAATTTTATTATTATAGTCTTATCACTCCGAAAACGGGAATTTTGTCTATAAATACTTCTCAATAACTCTCCACGCTTCCCCCTGCAGTTGATTTCCGTAAAACCTATTCTTAGTGGAACTCTATTCAACTAAAGAAAAGTGCTCAACAAATTTCAAGTAAATGAGTTAAATACAAAAACAGTAATTTTTCTATAACACGCCTTAATCCCTCGCAACCCTACTCCTTTGGGGGTCCGTTTTCGCAAAAATTTTTGTAAAAGGAACTTTAATCCATGAACGGAGCATGCCATCTTATTTTCAAGCAGGTGGTTCTATTAGTGGAAATGCGGAAATATTTATCTATTACGCCCCTTAATCCCCCTCAGTGAGCCTTGGGGATCAATTTTACCCAAAACTATTTTGTAGCAGATCTCTACACCATGAAAGAAATTCGCTTACCAAATTTCAAGACTGTACGCCTAATAGTTTAAAAATGGAACTAATTATGTATAACGCCCCTTAAGCCCCCGCAACGCCACTTAGGAAACGATTTTCACAAAGGCCTTTTTATGACAGATCTCTACTCAATCAATGGAATCTGCTTACTCAATTCCCAGATTTTACGTCTAATAGTTTAAAAAAGGAGTTAATTGCCTATAACGCCCCTTAATTCTCCACAGCTCCACTTGGGGTCGATTTTCGCAAAACCCATTTTGCAGCGGATCTGTACTCTATGACAGGAATCCGCTTACCAAATTTCAAGACTGTACGTCTAATAGTTTAAAAATGGAAATAAATATCTATAACGCCCCTTAAGCCCCCGCAACAACACTTAGGAAACGATTTTCACAAAACCCATCTTACAGCGGATCTCTACTAATGAATGGAATCAGCTTACTAAATTTTGAGATTTTATGTCTAATAGTTTAAAAAAGGGGTTAATTGCCTATAACGCCACTTAATTCTCTACAACGCCACTTGGGAGTGGATTTTCACAAAACCCATTCTGTAGGAGATCTATACGCTATGAAAGGAATCCGCTTACCAAATTTCAAGACTTTACGTCTAATAGGTTAAAAATGAAAATAATTATGTATAACGCCCCTTAAGCGCCCTCAATACCCCTTGGAGGTCGATTTTCGTAAAAATCATTATGTAGGGAATCTCTACTTTATGAAAGAAATCTGTGTATCAAATTTCCCGACTGTACATTTAATAGTTTAGTAATGCAGATAATTATCTATAACGCCACTTAAACCCCCGTAACGCCCCTTGGGGTTTGAACTTTGCAAAATCCGTTCTTAGCTGACGTCTACTCCATTAACGAAACCTACCTACCACATTTCAAGTTTGTAGGTTTAATAGTTCCGGAGATATCGTTATTAGTGAGTAAGTGAGTCAGTCAGTCAGTCAGTGAGTGAGTGAGTCGCTTTTCTCCTTTATATATATAGATGAAAAGTTATTTAAGTACAATATTTTGAGAAAAAATGAACACAAAATGACCAATTTTCAAAATATTCTCCTTTTGTGAAAAATGCTTCTATTATAATAATATATGCCAGTATATAGCTCAGACCTCTCTACAGAGGCTCATTTAGAATTTTTGAAATATATAACTTAAAGGAGGGTTTATTCATATATATATATATATATATATATATATATATATATATATATATATATATATAAAAGAAATATGTATTATTTATCAAAAACAAGAAATAATAGATAAAGAACATAACAAGAAATAGCGCAATAAAAATATGAAAGATGAACATGAAGAACAAAATTATAGAGAAATAAAAGAACTACAAAAAAGAAGAACCTAGCGAGTCAGAAAGCAATTTCGGACTTAGGACCAAATAAGTGGGGTTAAACTAGTTTGAAGGCGCCAACCTTCCCCTTTGCAACTCGGTAGGAAAACCAAATAAAATAAAAAAAACTTCAGAGAAAGTATAACTCAGAGAGCATGATAAAACCAATCACTACTATTATGTAGCAAACTCTCCCAAAATCTTAATGCAGAAAAATCACAAAATCACAAAATAATTATGTAAGAAAAGTAGAAAAATACAAGAACAATTATATAAGAAAAGTATCTTTCAAAAAATAATTTAACAAAATTTCTTTACTCACAAAGCTTTTACGAAGAGAAACAAGCATCTTGCCATTAATGAAAGACAATAATTCACCAAGTTAAAAAATTTCGAAAAAACATAAACACATCTTTTGAGCTGACTTTTAAACCAGCCAGCAAAGACAAGTATAAAATGACGACAATCAAATATGGTAAAATTTGAATTGGTTGATTGTCAAAAATGTAAATTTGCTAGGCTCTAATTTGGTTGGTTGTCAACAATGTGTAAGATGTTTAAGATGTGTGTGGAAAAAATGTAAACAGTGATATGAGTGTTATGATATAATCTTCACAGCAAGACCACTAACATGCTGACTTTGAAAACCTATTGTTGTGTGATGGATTTGGAATTCGAAGTAGCAAGACGGTTAATGTATTTGTGATGAATATAAGATCTCAAGAAATTAAAAGGGTATTCATGATCTAAACAACATTGAAAAAATTTTTTATATTATTGTACTTATCTATTTTGTGGGTAGTTAAGTTATCATTTCTAAATAAAAATTCAAAATGATATTTCTGTAAATTGATATATGAAAATTACTGTTCCATACGGGAATTTTAATTATATGGAACTTAAACGAATCTCTTTTTTTTCAAAAATTTTACTGACTACATTATTGTTAATAAGATGCAAGTCTAAATCCAAGAATTCCATCCTATTAGAGTTGAAGTTAGTTTTAAGAAGCTTGAGATAATCAGGGTAGAATGTAATATTTGGTTTGTATTTACTATTTTTACCAAAAATTATTATATCATCTATATAACGATAAATTAAGTAAGAATCATTTATAACATGATCTATTTCAAAAAAAATGTAAATATAGGTTCGCTAAACAATTACTAGCTGGACCACCCTGAGGTAATCCTTTGATCTGTTTATAAAGATTATGATCAAATGTAATGAAATTTTCTTTTAAAACTAGGTTAACAAGAATATCAAATTTTTCTTTTTTCATTGAAGTATATAATTCATATTTATCATAAATTAACTGAAGAACCTTAATCATATCGTCAATATCTATAGAATTAAAAAGGTCCTCGAAATCAAAACCATGCATAGAAAAAATCAACATATCCTTAGTAACTCTAGCAATCTCTAAGCTATTTTTAATAATTGCCGTGTTTTGTAAATTATCAATTAGATTTTGAAGAAGAGATTGCAAGATCTTCCCAGACTTCGTGATATATGTATTGTATCCATTAGTGATACTACGGAATTTTATAGGGCTTTTATGAAATTTTGGTGTTAAAAAATACTTGGATATTTAATATTATTTAGATGAATATTCAGTCTTTTGTTCAAAGCTAAAAGACGATTATCATCTTCTCTATTTTTGTGAATTGATTTTTGAAATGAATTATTATTTAAAATGTGGTTACTTAATATTTTACTGTAAAAATATTTACAAATTATGGCATAATTAGCAGAGACCTTATCAACATATGTAATAACGAAGTCATTTTGGATATTTACTATTGATGATTTAAGATCTTTATACATAATTTCATTTTCAACAGTAAAATCTAATTCCCGAATTTCTGTTGCTACATAAGATCTAAATTGATTGAATGCTTCAATCGGCATTCCGTATTTAATTGCCATTTTAAGGTAGAATTTATCTAAATCTTTTATGATTTGTTTCATAACGTTAGATTTATTTTTTGTGATCATCAGTCTAAAACCGGTACCTTTTTCCATAAAATTTCTTAACAAATCATCTTTCACGATGCTAAGGTCTCCTGTGACAACGTGCTGATGATAATCATCAATATAGTCTCGATATAGATTGCATCTACATGATTCAGAACTTAGGAGCTCCGAGATTTGATTATAATTAAATATAAATCTACCAAATTTCTTGTTGTATTTGAAAGCATTTTTAATAATAATATTTTTAATAGGAAAAAAGGATTGATATTTTTGAAATATACTTGAAAAATTAATTTTGTTAAAGGATTTATTCATAAATAATAATGTACAATATTCTGTAGAGTAATTTTTTACTTGCATCTAATTTAATATTCATTTTTTGTACTAAATAGTTATTAAGGTCTCGAATCATATGCATACCATGAGAATCTCGAAATTTATATCTGCTTAAAATATCTGTCATAGTTTTAATTTCAGTTTTATTCAAGCCAAACATAAACGATTTAATTAAGCCTGTGTTGTAGTTATCATCAAATTTAGCAGCCAATTCTAACATAGAATTCTTGAGGGTTGACATGTCTCTAGTAACTCTTTTTCTGCGTTTAGCTTTTGAAATTCTCGCTAAACGAATATTATTACTATTATCAATAAATTTATTAAAATTCGGAAGATATAATGAATTCTCGGATTTTTGTTTAAAAGTTAATAAGACACTTTCACCATTCCATATAACATTCAAACCATAAGGATAATATGATCTAAATGAATCTATAAAAAAGTTTTCGAACCATAATCTTTGTTTAATATTTGGCACTATTCTAAGTATATGTACAGTTATGTTATTGAATCCATGTTTATGAAAGTGTCCTATCTCAATCTTAGCCTGGTTTTTGTTGCAATCAAATTTCCTTGTATCAGACCTATGTTGGTTCAATCTAATATTGATAGTATTAGAGGTCTGACCTATGTAAGCAAATTTACATATGTTGCATGTCATTTTGTAAACACAGTTAAAAGTCTTACAAAATATATAACCTGCATCCATATCCAACTGTTCTCCACTCATCATGCAACACGCCTTGCATCTTTTATCAGTGCAAGATCTAAATTTTAGTTTTAAAGCATGAATATCTCTGAAAACCGAGTTTCTAATATGTTACCAAAATCATTATCTCTTTGATTTTCATCTATACTATCGGAAAAATGAATATTTCGTTTTGTTGTACGAGATAAATTCTTATATTTAGAATTCCAAAAAATACGAGTTTTAAAAATTCTAACTCGACAATGTTTAGATACAGAAGGGAAAGCAAAAAAATTCTGATTATCAAAACAATTCACACATTTTTTTGTATTTTTTAAAAAATTTATAGTTTTTTTATATGCCAACTCAGAACCTTTGTGCCCATCACCACAACTAACTAAAGCCATACCCAAATATATACAAAATTTCTATATAAGGTCTCATAAAATGGTAAATGGATGACGATGGTACAGATACCATTATACAGTACCACCGAGCAATGTCATACCCTGGTATAACAAATTGCCAGTCGCATAAAACTTATTATTTTTCAAATTCATAGTTATTTTAAAAGTTAAAGGTATATTGAAAGGACCCAAATAAAATATCATTAGCAAAAGTTTTTTCAATCACATTAATATAAAGTGAAATAATGAGCAATAATTCCAAAAAATCTAATCCACTCATAGATAACATATCCACAATTATTTTATAGGCACAAAATCAGAAGTTGGCATAATATTTTTATATAAACAAGAAAAACACACAAGGAAAAAGAATTCTCTGAAAACTCTGAATCACTCTGAAAAAAATTCACATTATATTCAGAGTTATCACCAATTGGTGATAACTCTGAATATAATGTGAATTTTTTACATATCATAGTGGGGCCTCTGTACAGTAATCTGAGTTATATACAGGCAAAACATTATTATAATAGAAGCATTTTTCACTAAAGGTGAACATTTTGAAAAAAAGGATATTCTAAGTTAATTTTTTGCCGAAATATTGTATTTAAATATTTTTCTTGTCAAAAGGTCCTTAAAACAATTTTATACGTGTATTTTATTCGAAGTGACACTAAATATCATGAAAATTATCCATTTATGCGCTTTTTAAAATCACAGTTCCGTACGTAGTCGGAGACCTTAAAAGTCTATCTAGTTTGAAGTGTGACCATCGTGCACCGGTATACAAGCCCATTCTTCTAAAATCATGAATTTTGACTCCTAGAGGGTCCTGGGTGGGGGACTACGCTGAGAAATAGGTTTTTCTAAGCCATTCCAAACATGTTCAATAAGATTTAGATCCGGAGATCTCCAGGGCGAGTCCATACGGTAAATATATCTTCCATCAGGAAATTCATCAACAACGTCAGTTCTGTGTGGTCACTCATTTTCGTCTATAAAAATGTCGTTCGGGCCCATGGCACCCAGAAAACCACATATAGGCTTCCAGGATCTCATTCATTCCACTCTATGAATTTAGAGTGATCGCATCGGAAACGTACAGGGGTGTACGTCTCTGCCCAACATTATTTTTCCACACACAAGGATTCCTTTGTCACTAAATCTGTTGATTTTTGCTATGAAGGAGGGATGAAAGCAAATTTCACTTTCTCTTTAGAAGAAGACTCAAAGCGTATCACTTTGTCTGGGGAAATTTGACTCATCACTGAAAAAACACACATTTCCATTCTTGGGGGCCCACAACTGATGCTTTCAACTCCACAATACTCCATATTTTGTGTCGGATGCAGTCAAAGGGACACACAAGCCTGGACACCAGACATAAAGGAGAGTCTCTGCAAGACGACTGTACAGTGTTTGCCTGGAAATTCTTCTTGCAGAAACAGCAACACGGTCACGAGCAAGCTGAGGAGCCGTTGTCCACTTACGTCGTCGTGCGTGTAAATCCAAGTAGTGATCCTGTGCAGATGTTGATGCTCTGTGACGATCCTAAGCGACCTTCCTAGTGACAGCATCACTTGTTTGGAATTGATTGCACAACAGGAAGATTACTTTCGAGCCACTCGTAATCCTCGAGCCTCCTCCGCTTGAGACTAACGGGCTTCAAGCCTGACAACTGTTATCTATATCAAGGAATCATCTAAGCCATTATTAAAAGTCATCCCCACTGCTAACAGGCTAACTTTCTTGTTTTAGGCCAATACTTACAAAGCTGCAGGAAAAAATTTCATATGCTTAAACGACCTCATTCCATTAATTTTTGTCAAAATCACGCTAAACAACATATTTTCCTAAACGGAAATTTGATATTATACTACCCATTTTTCAAAATATATAAAATAAAAATTCTACCAATTTTTATAGAGGCAATTCAAAGTTATAACGACAAACACGTTTGTGACCTTAATTTTGGACATAAGTGTAGTTGGAACATTATGCGATTGATGTTCCTTTTTAACTACTATATATTTTCACTGCAATCATTTTATACAATTTTCTTGAATAAAATATCGACACTATTTTTTGTTGTTCTCTTGAAAATTATGAGGGTTAATCTCAACTCTACAAAAATCGTTTCGCTCTAATTTAGATCAATCTTTTTATTTTTAAAACTACTTCCTATGTTTAAGAAAAAAATATTTTAATGTTCCTTTTAGGAAAACAACATTTTACCCACTTGTTAATAATTAAAATGCGAGTAGTTTTCACTTTTGGTTGACATTCTTTAAAAGTACTAGACAGATTTTATTAAAATTAGGAAAGTATATGGGTTGATAAGCCAAAAAATAACATAAAGCAATCAGAGAACTCATGCATTATCGTGTTTGCCCCTCATCAAAGCAAGAAAGTCTCAAAGAAAATAAAATGGTCTAAAGGCATTTAAAAAATGGGGAAAAATAGGTTAATATAAAAGGAACATATTCCTTTCTTGCAATTTTCCCAACACGGATTCTTACAGATAGTGAAACCGTTTATGAGTCATTCTCAGTATTCCAAAAACACTGTTTGCAAGTCCTGGATGGTTCTGAGAGTGAGTGAGTGATATTAACATCGCACCATTTAGCTTCTCAAAGGCTTTTGGTGACGGACCTCTTAATTTTGAACCATTGTCAAGGAAAACAACTGAGCTTGCACCCCTTCTCCAAATTTCCACATCACGCCAATGCGAGGACGGTTGAGCCTCGACATATTTAACGTGCACCGGACCCCTCTTCCTGGCAAGTCTTCAGTGGTACTTTACTCAAACTCATGACACTCCGCAGCCTTCAGTCCATCACCTTGACCACTAAGCTATTAAGGCCCTAGATGGTTCTGTGAGAGAAAAGATCAGTTGCATTTGCCCTCCCAGGAACATTTTTAATATGCTACATTTTGATATTGCTGATATTTTGGTAGGATCTGATTTAGAGATTAGGATAGCCAATCCATCCATTAAATGTCCGCCCTTTTTCAAAACCCATGAAAATGAACGCTTTAACCCGTAAAAAATGAAATCTAGACAAAAGACATTCCTGAAAATGCAAAACAAGACCTACGAGATTTCAACTCTAAGCCTCACATCAGTCACAAAACCTGTGTGAAAGACATGTTGCGGAGCCCTAACTCCCGCAGATTAAGGGTCTTAGAGAATCAATGGCTATGTAGAAACTAAAATTATTAGTAAATAGAAAGTTCCCAAACAAATCGTTGATCCAAAATCGATGTTTTTTTCACTTTGGTTTTGTCGTGAGGAGAACTCAGGCAAATATTTTCCTTTGTTGCAATGGATAATCTACACCCCACCAATGGAAGGACATTGAGCCTTGACAGATTTAACGTGCATCACCCCTCCCTTTATAACGTGTCTTCAATGGAACCAGAACTCGAGCTTGCTACTCTCTAGCCATGAATTTGTGAACATAGCACTAACGTATTCGGTTCTAGGAAGACTTAAATGAAAAATTCTGGGTGAGTGAGTGAATATTAACGTCGCACTGTTCAGCTACACGGAGGTTTGTGGCGATGGACCACGTGATTTTGAACCATGGTCAAGTGACGTGGACGACACATGAGCTTGAATCCACCTATCCTAACTACCACACCATATCAACGGGAGGACGTTTGAACTCTCGACAAATTTAACGTGCATCGCTCCCCTACACGGCGTGTCTTTAGTGGTACTGGGCTCGAACTCATGACAAGTCTAGCCGCGATCCGATACCTTGACCACTCGGCTACCGAGGCCCGAAAAATTATGGATAGAGGTGCCAAAAGACATTTTGTCCAGTTGAAAAATTTAAGACGGACCTGATCTTTCATCTCGACATGAAAAAAAGCGACTAGTCAACGTGCCGTGTTACTTCTCAGATCAAACTTTGGAAGTTTACATTAAAAACATGTAGTTAACAGTGGTTCCCAAATATGGAGCTCCGGGTCTGAAGCTACCACGAAGACGAAACGGGAGGTTCGAAGGATCTTACGGAAAGCTCTCGTAGATCCCACAGTGACGTTCGTTGATTGAATCTACTAGAGGGCTCCCAGTTGTTTACCAAACAATTACCAGGCGTTTTGTGGAACATTTTCATAAATTTTTCAATAAATGAAGATCATTGAATATTTAAAAATCAAAATCATTTACATATATAGAAAAAATAATATCAAGCAATGAAATGAAGGATAAAATTTTATAAAGAATATATGAAATATACTAGCTGCATCGCCCGGCGTTGCACGGGCTATCTCTACTTTTGTAAATTTTCACTCTTTCTTTCACAAAATCAGAACTCCTAATACTCATTTTCAAAATGACTGCCCCACCTCCACCGCTTAGCCCGGCGTTGCCTGGGCTTTCTCTTTTCCTCATGACACCAGCATTTCTGTGCGGGTGTGTTTGTACGCGCACAATGTGACTCATTTCTAAAATTATGTCAAAAAAATTCCCTGTTTCGAAATTTGTTCTTCATTCCACTTATTTTTGATTTAAGACAGTTTTTTTTCACCCTTTCTATAGCCCAATCATGGTTATTTTCGTGTAAAATTATTGGTCTATCTTCCCCTCCTTCTCACAGATAAGATATAGCTTCAAATTTCGATGTATGACTTATAAAAAAAATATTGCGTTAGAATTAAAACAAATTATTAATGTGAAGCAATAAAAAGAACGATTCTGATACTAAGAGTAAAACAAAAAACGTTCATAATTTTTTAATAATAGTTAGTTTCTAATAATCTAAAATAATAAAATAGATTTCAAATTTTCATGAATCAATCAATCGTCATATATAGTTAGCTTAAAAATGTCTCTAAAATGTATTTTGATCCAAAATAATAGCCATTTAATTAACAAAGAATTCATTTCGTAATGAAACAATAAAAATAATCCTTTTAAAAACATATAAATATTTATTAAAATCAAATATTTCTATAAGTAATAAATGAAGGAAAAATTAACAGATAGCTATTGAAACGATTACACTTTTCTGAACGTTTGATTAAGCATATAAATATATAAGTAAAAAAACAATATGGGGGAAAGCCTAAATATATATATATATATATATATATATATATATATATATATATATATATATATATATATATACGTGTACTGAAAAAAACATTAAAAAAAACGATCTGATAAAAACATTTTGATACTTCATTTTAATTTCAACCTTTTTCATTCAATTAAAAAAACTTTAACTTTTAAAAATTAGCGTAATGCGAAAGTTTCTTCCTCTACGGTTTAGAGCAGTGCTTCTCAAACTTTCTATACTGGCGCTCCCCTTTTCGATCACAATTTTTATCGCGCCCCCCTTATACATTAATAATGTACTTAATGCAATAATAATGAACTTTGATGCTAAAGCTATAATAGGCGAACTTAATTATAAACCATACAAATTAGTAACATAAATATTAAATTTTGTATACTACTTTTAAGTAATAAATAAATAAATAAAATAATAGGAGAATTATTATGTGTGTTATTTTTCCTTTCTTTAATTTTTAAATTGGACTTATTGCAAAATGCGGTGGCTGCTTAGAAGACAAAATATAGATATCTGCTAAATATAGAAATAGAACTCTGAGGGTCAATTTCTAAACATAAGCATTCCTTATAAAATCTTTGCTTTGCAAGACAAGCCCATGAAAGTCGTTAATACTTATTAAACTGGTTCTTAATTTAGTATTAATTAATTAGTTATAAACTACTATGGAGCACTGATACATTAAAAGTATACCGGCTGAAGTACCCACTTGCACGAGTTCATTTATAAGAAAATGAAACATTATTGAAATAATCGTTGGATTTTGTAAGGAGAGTACAGCCAAGTGTGCGACAATGTTTACAAAAATGTAAAATGTTTTTTTTTTAAATGTTTGCTCAAAGTATAATTAGTTTAAAGCGAACTATAATTTTAAGCCTTACAGAATTATCATTTAGAATTGATGTTGAATAATGAACAATAATATAAAATTTAGATGAAGAATAATTGTATTATTTTTAATATTTAAAGCGAAAAGACTTCAACATGTTTTAACCCTGGAGCAGGCGCGCACTCGATACTAATGGTCCAGCGGGGTTATTGAGTCACCCCAATCTTTTTTTATAATTATTTTTATAGTACACAATAAAAATCGTAATTTCAATGAATAATTTAAAATTATGAGAAAATATACTTACCTACTTTCAAGGGCTTTTCAACTTTTCTTTGGTAACATATAAACAGTTTTGCCAGAATAACCGATTTCGTAATCTGTGTGTCCCGCGTGACCACTTCCGGGTAAAAAGTGTATTCATTATGATAATATATATGTTACTAATAAAAAATTTTGTAAAACGTTTTTCGTTGTGCTTTATATATTTTAGAATACTCTTAAATATATACATACTCTCCATGGTTTTCCAAATATAATACTCGTTTCATGGAAAAAAGCGCAACACAGAAATACATTACTTACAACTTCCCTAAATGAGAAACAAACACATAAGAGAGAGGTCATAACTAACTGTACCAATAACTTAGACGGTCAAACAGATTACAGCTATAATGTGCAGTATTTCAAAAATAATAACAGTAATGAATTTTGTATGTTCCTAAATTTTTTCGATTCTGGGTCCGGGATCTGTTTTTTCTCTGAATGAGTATTATGTTAGGATTAAAAAGGAAGCGTAGTAAAAAAATCTCTCATCATCGGATTACAACAAATCAAATAAAAGTTTTTTCGTTTGGCTATAGGATCAAAGATAGCTAATTTGGTATTGAAGAAGTTTTTATTTTTGATGATTTAATATCGTGCGCGCGCCTATAAATTATATCAGAGTAAAAGTGCATTTTTTATTATGTCTGAAAGCAATTTGATTTAATTCATTCCAGTAAATTAAATATTTTTAAACCTTTTATTTTCGATATGCTCGCGCCCCCCTTGTAAGGTTATCGCGCCCTCCCAGGGGGGCGCGCCCCACAGTTTGAGAAACACTGGTTTAGAGCCTAGGAACTACCGTTTTATAAAGCAGCGCTTTAACCAACCCTGCTGTTCCCTCCTTCCAGGAGAACAGTAAAAATACCTTTAAAATATTGGAAGATTTTTTTCGGGCTTCATTTTTAAGTTAATGCTTTCAAACTTCGCATAAATAATAGACAATATACTTTTTAATTAACAAAGAATTCCTTTAATAATGAAATAATTGAACTAATTCTTTTAAAAAGAACATATATATTTATTAAAATTAAATTTTTATAAGTAATTAATAAAAGAAAAATTTACAAATAGCTATTGAAACGATTGCTTTTTTCTGAACGTTTGAATATTTGATTAAAACATAGAAATATATATAAGTTAAAGAAACAGTATGGGGGAAAGTACAGATATATATATTTATATACATGTACTAAAAAACATTAAAAAATAACCGATTTAATTTTAACCTTTTTCATTCCACTAAAAAAATTTTTAAATGATCTTTCCGATGTTTTAAGGTCTTGACAGTCGTTTTGGAGCGTTCGTTTATTAAAATAAAATATATATATATTGCGTTAGAATTAAAATGTGAAGCAATAAAAAGAAAACGATTCTGATGCTAAGAGTAAAAAATATATCTAAAATGTATTTTGATCCAAAATAATATATGATGTACTTTTTAATTAACAAAGAATTAATTTATTTCATTTTAATTTTAAACTTTTTCATTCTACTAAAAAAAAATTTAAATGATCTTTCCGATTCTCTGCAGATGGCGCCACGTGTATAACTATACGTTTTAAGGTTTTTAATTAATATCTTTTTAACTAATTGGAATATCGGAATATAAATAGTCAAAACGGATTCCTCGGATCATTCCCAAAATTTTGGTACCTTCAGCGAGTTTATGCGTCTTGTAGTTCGCTACATTCCTACATCTGTATATGCCTACATACCTACATAGATACGTTGTTTCCCTACGAATTTTAATAGAGTAGATTGATATTAGTAGGAGAAAATTATGTCCACAATATATATATATATATATATATATATATATTCATTAAATACAACCTTCATAACCTCATTTGTCTTAAAGCTTTTTATACTTCGTCTAAAACTAAATATTTTCTGTAGTACTGACCCCATTGGAAACAGAAAATGCTATACCTGGTGTTATTTAATAATACTATAATAATATCAAAATAATTTTGCATATTCATCTGTCTAGAACTATTTAGTTCAAGTGAATTTTTTTAAATCACTTAGTGGTCTTAGAAAATTATAGGTATAGAAAACTTTTTAATGAGGAATTACATACAGCCTATATATACAAGGAGAAAATAAACTTTTTAAAAAGAACAAAACTTATGCCTTTAAAGTTCATAAATACCAGACTCTACGTAGAAAGTAGAACATTTTGCTACACTAAATATCATGTACAACACAAAGCAGCACACGCCATAGCACCTGTGACAGAGTAAAATATCAATGGTTCAGTGATGCGTGTGCCAATTCAAACTAATGGAGATGATAGTATGTTAATGATTACAATATTGGTGGTTGCGTATCTGAAATAGCAAAGTCGTAAATTTGCCATCGACGACGTGTTTCAAGATGAGATTCTAATCATCTAATCGCTGGTCGGTGTGAAGCTCGGTTGGTTAATGTGTCTCTTTCGATTCCGTTAAAGGAAGACGGGCTTTGTGAATATTGAGTTTTCGGAGGAAAAGTTGATGGAAGTGGTACAGAAACAGAAGGGTGGAGTTATTGATTTGATAGCTAACTTTATTGTGTCAATTTGGTTTAAAGGAAATAGTAAAGCAGAAACGAGGGAATTCTTGTCTTGATTCTTCTTCAGAACTTAAATTTATTTTATTTATAAACCAAATATAACTAATTTTGTAACAAATAATATACTTGCCACATCAATTCAACTAATTCGAGAAAAAAAATCTGTATCTCTTGTATAAACGACTATGAAGCCATGTACTGGTTTTCATAAAATTGTGTCATCCAATAATGAGTCAATGACTTAAAGTAGGTGACTATCCAAAATTCGCCATTTTGGTTAAAAGTTTCGAAATTTCATTTGTTTTTATTTTATAGACCATACATTTAGGATTCCATAAACACTCTATTTTTGTTTCTACGATATCTAGAAGCAAAGTTATAGCATAATTAGTAAACCGGAAGTAGATCCCTACACACACAAAATATTTTTAAGTTATTGAATCGAAATTTTCAAAACATGTTTTATATAGTTTTATCTGTGTTATGAATCAAAATCTAATGTCTATGTTTACATTTATGTAGTTTATTTCTTTTTTATGAAAAAAAAGTTATTAAATTTTTTAAAAATCAGGTTTTTGCATAAAATTTGGCACATTTAACCCTCTGAGTGGGTGAACCGCTACTTGAATTTCACTTCGAAAGCGGTCTACTTTTTCAAAGCTAGTGGTAGCGAAAATGTTTCTGTTGAATTTCGCGAACTGCTTCGAAAGCGCACCACAGTTTTATGCCTTCCCCCCTTAAAACTGCTGGAGGTCCTCAAATGGTTTTGCAGGGGATGATTTTATTGCTTTTCGGTTTCTTTGTTGTTCGAAAGGGGAGGTTTCTCATTGGGTGAGCCTAGGGTGAGGATTGTGAAATGGACATTTTCTCCACTTCACGGCCAACAGAAACTTCTCACAATTTATTGCAAACAAGCAAATAAAAGGTAAAAAATAAAGTTTTTAAAGAAAGGATTCATTCAAAGTTGAAAAATATTTTTAATATATGTATAAGCAAAAGAAAATTTATTTTTCTCTCCTGTTATTTTTAAGAGCTTTAAAATTTTTTTAAAAGGAACATTTTTATTTCGGTGTTACAATTTTAACCATACAAAAGCTCTCTGTAATCATTGTTGAATATCAGACGAAGAAAACTAAAGATTATTTTCCTGTTTTTTTTTATTTTTTTAATTATGAGGTAAAAAGTAAAAGTGATTTTTTTTTTATTTAACAAAATTATAATAAATGTAGTAGCATTATATATGCTGAATAAATTTGTAAAATAAAACTTGGATCTCTGCAATTTTTTATATTTTTAATTAACAATAACACATAAAAAGTCATTTCAATACTTTTAATTTATGCAAATTTATATCTTTATCTTTATATTTTTCTGTTGAATGATTTTTTTCGCTATAAATCAACATAAACAACTTGCACTGAGAGAAAATCCCCTTCTCTACGTCAGCATTTGCACACATAATACACATTCAATCAGTGGCGTTCACAAGGGAAGGGATTCTTGGGTCCAGACCCCCAAAGCACTGGCTTTTTTTTTTCGATTGATTATATTCCCATATATATTTAATAAGTATTAAATATATATATATATATATATATATATATATATATATATATATATATATATATATATTTCATTTATTTGGAAAACTTGCTCAATTTCTGATCTAAAAACCAATTAGGTTTTAAGAAATTTTAATTTTCTGAGTTTTGATTTTAAATTCGATTTCTTTTTAAAGCATTTTTGAATTCCTAGATTGAAATAATTAAAAATATTTTTTTTAACACAATCCATTATTTCGTGTGAAATGTCTATCAACTGCAATTTTAATTTCTAAAATCCTTTTTGTTTGCTTATGTTTTTATGTTTTTGAGTTTTCTCACATTTACTTAATTAAGATTGATTTAAAGACCAATTTATTTTTTGACACATAGTTTATCAATTTTAAAAGCTCTTTACTTTGTTTTCATTATTTTTTTATCTTTTGAAAAATGCCATGACCAAAATGTACGCAGGCTACTGTGATAAATAATACTTGAAAGGGATGGAATATGACTGAAAATGGTAAATCTAAAATCCAGCTTTCAGGTGATATTACAATTAGACTACATAATGCAAATGTTGCAGAATGAACTAAATATTTCCCTGACGTACTACAAACTACATTATAATAAATATATTGTAATACTACATTACAGTATTTTAAAGTCATGCTACAAAAACTTAAACTTGCTTACCTGCCACGATGGGGAACTGAGAAAAAAAAAATAGATATTGTTTACAAACTTGGTGATTTCTGGATTACGTTTGTATCACTACTATTTTCTGTATAAATATTTTGCATTTAAAACTCTTGAGAATATATAAGGTTCTGATAAAACGGAATAATTGATCAAATTAACAATTGCTATCAATATTATGTCGAAGAAAATTTTGAGTTAGAGAAAAGATATTTTCAGTCATATTTATTTCAAGTAGAATTTTCATGTAGAACATAAGTTGGATAGTAACATAATAAAAAATTAAAGCTTTTCAGGCATTGGAATTTTTTTTATGCCTTTACAAATTTTAAACGTGTTTTTCTCAGATTTTTAATGTTGAAGATGAGAGTGTATTCTAATCCCTTAGGCGTTTTTCCTGTTCAAGATAGAGTCGTGAAATATCTTGTAAATATTCCCTAACATATGTTCTATAAAATTTCATATGGATTTAGGTCTGAGAGCTCTAGTTATTTTTTTAAAATATCTTAATGTTAATATTTTTAAAAAATTGTGTTTTTTTTTCAGGTTTAGCCATAAAAATAATTATTAAAATTCAACAAAGAGATATATTTTAAATTTTATACTTTTTGTTTCCAATAATCTAAGAAATATACATTACTTACAATAATTAAATATTTTTAAAAATTTAGCATTTTATAAAAGTTTTAAAAACTTCAAAAATGTTCAATGCTTCAAAATTGTGAAATAATGGCTTGTCAAACTAACCTATTATTTTCAGAATCAATATAATGGTATAATCTGAATATAAAACAAAAATTTATTTTACTGTGACAAAACTGTTTACGACTTCTATTCATTCTGTAAAAAGAATGAAAGATAAATATATAACATAGTGTGGCAGTCAAAAACACATTCATAATATGTAAAAATCCTGTCCCGCTACTAATTTCAATGCATTTTCCAAACTGTAGCTAAAAACAATTATATGTTTATTAGGTCAGAATTTTTTTTTTATTTATATTTAGAAATATTTTCCTTATTCAGAACATAATGAATATTGGCAAGATAATTTGCAAAATCCTAAAAGATTTTAATGGAGAAAAGAGCCAGACATAATTTTAGATAGTTAGAAATTTCATTATATAACACACAAATATGCATGTTTTAAAACAAATAAGTTGGCTAAGAAAATAAAATTTACTAAAAATTTCCTGAATAAAGTATATAAATCAGATTTCATTCTCAAATACATATTATTGTAAGAAAATGTTTTATTCAATTTACGATTAATTACAAATACCCTTTTATAAAAAATAATTTTAACAGGTATAAATAGCAAAAAATATCAATGATTGATTGATTGAATATTAACGTCGCACTGTTCAGCTACACGAGGGCTTTTAGCGACGGACCACGTAATTTTGAACCATGGTCAAGTGACGTGGACGACACCTGACCTGTCACCCCCCTCTCCTAACTACCACACTACACCAACGGGAGGACGTTTCAGCTCTCGACAGATTTAACGTGCATCGCTGCCCTACACGGCGGGTCTTTAGTGGTACTGGGCTCGAACCCATGACAAAGCAAGCCACGTTCCGATACCAATACCACTCGGCTACCGCGGCCGCGCAAAAAATATCAAAGAAGTATGAGAAAGACACATACATGTCGTTTACAGAAATGTCACAGTCTGATATTTTTCGAAACACGGCACTGCACATAGTCCAACATTACAGTCTTTACATTGAAAATGAGTTTCTTTTCGAATGCGTTTTCCATTATCATTTATCTTAAGGTTGCATACTACATATTTTCGCGATGTTTTTTTGTTTTTTTGAACAGTCACTTTCTACATATGAAGGGATGTGCCTTCCAATTAAGCGGACTATATTTTCAGAAATTTTAGGGGAAACAAAGTTTCGAGAACTAGAATCACTACCTCCTTCTTCTATCAATCGTTCTATCAGTTTCATTCGAAAACCAATATGATTTAAAATCCCGCCATTTTTTTAAAGATAACGAAGGAATTCCACACAATTTGATTTAACAAATGTCGAAAAATCTTCTTGTAGTATTTTCGCTGTTGATTTCGGGCAACAGGATAATAAGATAGACCCTGATCTGATCTATCAACACCATGCAGTTTTCAACCACATTGTGAGGCCGCGGTAGCCTAATGGTCAAAGTAACGGACTCGTAGCTGGCGTGTCATGACTTCGACCCCAGCACCACTGAAGATCCGCCGTGTAAGGAAGCGATGCTCAAGCGTCATCCTCGTCACTTGACCATGGTTTAAAATTGCGATGTCCGTCGCCAAGTGAGTGAATATTAACGTCGCACTGTTCAGCTACACGAGGGCTTTTAGTGATGGACCTCGTAATTTTGAAGCATGGTCAAATGACGAAGGCGACACCTGAGCTGGCACCCCCCTCTCCTAACTACCACACCACGATAGGACATTTCAGCTCTCGATAGATTTAACGTGCATCGCTGCCCTACACGGCGGTTCTTTTGTGGTACTGGGCTCGAACTCGTGACATGCCAACCATGATCCAATACCTTGACCACTTGGCTACCTCGGTCACAGGTCCGTCGCCAAAAGCCTTCGAGTAGTTGAGTAGAGAAGAGAGAGATAGTGTGACGTTTATATTTCCTTACTTAATTAAATTATATGAAATTTAAGGAATACTTGAAAAATATTAGAGAAGTCGAATATATATATATATATATATATATATATATATATATATATATATATTAAAAAATTAATCTAATGATAATTTTAAATATCCAAAGAATTATTAGTATTTATGGTAAATATATGTTTTTCAACTGAGTATGTGAGACACGTATAAATATATTTTTCGAGATTCCAATGCAGAATTTCAGTGGAGCTAATACAAAATTCCTAGTTTTGCATGGTTAAGATTATAAAAATGTCCAAATTTTAATAACCTTTTCTTCAGTCAACCACTAATAGAACATGAATGATGAGGGATTATGCATAAATATATATATTTTTTTAACTTGAATTTAAAAAGGATCTTTATATTTATTTATATGCGCAAATGTTAACTGTAAATTTGTCCAGATGCTTTTAAATACTCTTTATTTGAAGATTCAAGTTCAAAAATATAAGCTTCTAGTTAAAGTTCTCTTTGAATGAAATTAATGTTCAGACACACACATTCAAAATTCAATTATAATTTGTTATCTGAACAATACAAAACAAGGGATTCTATGTAAGATGCCCTGAATACCGGGCTTTAAAATTATGAAAAACTAAAAGATTTAAATAGGGTTTTTTTTAACAATGAATAAAAATTTTTTGCAAATAATGTAATACAGAAGCTTAAAAATTATTCATGTTTAAAAGTGTCCGAAATTTTAAAAGATTTTAAATTTTAAACCTTTTTTTTGACACATAACAAAATAATCATTTTTAAAAAAAATCCCAGAAAGTATTGATTAAAATAAGAAAAATGAAACAGTAAATTATCCTCAATGTTTTAATATATAATTTGAATTTAAATACTACAGATATTTTTTAAAAACTTAGACATACATTATAAAAACTTAATTCCATTTGAGAATTTTAAGGTAAAGAAAAAATGAGAATTCTCAACTCGTTGACTTGCAATTATTTCCGTGCACTTTAGGGTTTAAAGAAATTCTTCCCAGTTTTTTACGATTGCTGCAGGGGAAAGAACCGGTCTCCCCGTGAGCCATAACACTTCCCCTCAATGCCTATTGTGTCTCCCCGACCGTCTCTAATTATCTTTCAAGATACTAAACCTTTAAAGGGGGGAAAGAATTTGGAAAAACACGGCTTTACCGTTTTTGAACACATTACTTGAGTAGGAAAAAATCCGTTTGGTTCGTTTTTGGTGAGTCCCCGGCTTTACGAAAAATTCCGTGTGGTCCGTTTTCGAAGCCTTTCTAGTAGGGCAGAAAAATCCGTGCTGTCCGCTTGGAGGGTTAAAAAACTTTCAAAAGTATTACAAATCTTTTAATTTCTAACATATATAAAGATGTTATACACGTACTGTATAAATATTATTTCAAAACATTTATTAGAATTTTGTGTACCTGCAATTTTTCATCAAAATTTCACTAAAAACGATAATTCTTCTAGTCTATAAAACTCTCCAGAAAACATCGTTAATAATAAGAAGCATGAACAAGCTATGACAAAACTGATGATGGATTTTACAAACCCGGAAAATTTATTTCTGCATATTTATTAAATAATTTTGAACATACTTTGAAACAGAGAAAAATAATGAAAAGCCGCATAGAATCATCATAGAAAATTTTTTTAATCTATTGCCATATATTCGAAAGAGACCTTAAAACGAAAATATAGTCAAACCTCTATATTGCGAATTTTTCTATGTAGCGAACTTTTTCCTGGAACCTTGAACATTTCACGATTTTCCTCGTAAAATAACCTCTCTGTAGCGAAGTGCATTTTCTATGTAACGAACTTTTACTTTTGAGATTCAATTTTCCCCCATTTTTAAAGTATTTCAGAAAATTTCAAGTTATTCTCTTTTTAACACATTTTATGGTGGTCATAAGTCTTGAACTGATTTTATTAGATCTTAACTTACCGAGAGCAATAGAGTTCTGGACGTTTCATCCAAGAAGTGCAAAATTTAACACCAATGCCCAGTTCACTAGAAACATCTTCGATATCCCTTTTCACCCTCAGTGCAGTTTTCTCGTGTCTCAGTGTTCTAGTTATAAAAAAATGCATTGTTTAATATTACTTGTATGGTTTAAATAAGAAAAATTGTGACGGATCTGTAAGGCACTTTATCACGAATACTCTTGGGCGTCTTTCGGGATTGTAAATTTGCGTATATTTCCAACCAACTCTAAAAGAAGAAACCGGGATATGCAAATTAGTCAACGTATTTAAGGAGAGTGTTCTAAGTTAGCAGTAGAGGCTATTACGCCAAGAAATAGGTTGACGGAATTCTAAGAAGATTCAAGTTCATTGTGCGATTAGCGTCTCGCTGATTATTAGGCAACAATGTACAATTGGAAAGTTTGATCTGCTTGTAAAGTTAGTAAGTAAAAGGCAGGTGAGATTTGAGTTTAAATTTTTGGACCATAAAATTAAATATATATAATAAAGTAAGTGGGAAGTTATAATGAATGCTAGTATTCAAATTGCATGCATCTCTCGGCCATCTTATTTCGGTAGTCCCTTTCAATATTGAGTTTAATATTTGATAAGTATCATACTTCGTGATTCTATTTAATAGTAAGGGTCAATCTCATTGACGTAGTCATCTTGATAAATATTTGTAATTAGATGGTGGATAATTGATATAAGTGAATAAATATAATTTGTTATTGTAAAAATGTCGTCTGGTCATTCTTTGCCTCAATTCAAACTTGGTGTACAGGGTGGATTCCAGGGGGATTCCCACAATGGCGGCCAAGGAAGTATTAACCCCGATTTGAGAATTGGATTTAGTTTTCGAGTAATCCCCTAGCAAATTTTTCGGGAGTTGAAAATGTAACGGAATTTTTAGAAAACAAAGATAACAATTTAACATATTACGAGATACCCACACAATTGGCTTGTGCATATCTGAAAGATCATCGCACGGGACGGGCACTAGATTGGTTTGATGTTTTGGGTTATAAGGTTGTGGAAGAAAAGGCAACGGATTACGCACAGTTAAAACACGCTTTGATGGAACAATTCCCCATGGTTCGGAATAAGTCGGAGCTCGAGACGCGTTTCTATGCGTGGTACCAAAATCAAAACCAGAGACCTTCAGATTTTGTGTATGAATTATTAATGATACACAGAAACATAAAATTAGAAATGGCAGAAGAAGAACTTCTTGATCATATTATCAGTCGCTTAGAACCTCAACTTTTGGATTATACGGAGGTACGACACCCGCAGACTATGTCTAGTCTTCTACAGTTGATTGATAAATACAAGGAGAGGTTTCTAAATAGAATGAAACAGGGAACCGAGTCATGATTTCCGAAACGCAAATCATTGCGCAAATAATCAATTCACAAACAGGAATATGCAGGAAAATTGGCGGGATACCAGAGTTAAAAACCGATACCATGAAACTAGCAGACAGCAGAAGGAATCGAAAAGATTTGGAGGTCAAGGTGTTGGTGATAATCGCAGGTTCGATGGTCGACGCCAAAGTGGTCAATCTGATCATAGATTCAATAATCACGGCGGTCGACAGGGCGGTTCGAGGAATGGTGCTTTCAGGGGTCAGAATGGTCAAGGCAGGTATTTAAACTTTTAAGCCGTCGATACGAGTCTGGGGGTGATCGATCGCAAAATACAGCAAATCCTCCTGATACAGAACGGCGTACTATTAGGATTTCCTCATCAAGGATGACTCCCGTGGATCTTCCTTATGTTCCCAGTCTTTTGAACGAAATGTTCATCACAGCCCTGTGGGACACAGGACCAGAAAAGCAATATATATCTGAAGTGGTCCACCGCAGATACTTTTTATATCAACCACATCAAAGAACTAAGAACAGAGTAGTGACGGCGCAAGGAGCCCCTTGTTTCCACTCAGGTAGGGTTGAATTGCAGATTCGGATCCAAGATTTTCAGAAAACCTGGGAATTCAATATTCTTGATAATATGCAGTACCAGTGCATTCTCGGAATAGATTTTATGAAGGATTCAAGACTAACTTTAGATTTCGATAAGAAATCATTAGTCATTTCAGATGCCCAAATTAAACAGCTGGCAATAGTGGAAAAGCCGGTAGAGAAAGATCTATCCGATACAAAGCTGGGTGAAAGGCTAGAACAAAAATTACAGGATTTATTTAATAGTTTTAAGGGTCTATTTTCAAACCAGCCTGGGTTAACTCATGTATTATATCATGAAATCGATACTGGTGACCAGGGGCCGGTCGTGTGAAAACCATATCGATATGATAGTGTCAAGCAGGGTATAATGGACGATCACATTCAGAAAATGTTAAAGGAGGGTACAATTCGGTCTATTCAGTCCCCATACGTGTCTCCTGTAGTATTAAAGCGCTGAAATAACGGTTTTGCTCCAGATTCTCCAGAGGCGTATCGATTCATGATTGAATATCGCAAACTCTCTCTCTCTCTCTCAATGCGATAACTAAATATCCGAGATATCCATTACCGTTGATAGATGACCTGATCACGAACATCCCTTTTACGACCATTATGTCGACTCTAGACTTAAGACCGGGTTACTTCCAATTAGCCATAAATCCTAGAGATATCGAGAAAACCACGTTTATTACGCGAAATGGCACCTTTGCGTTCACCCGCATGCCATTCGGCCTTTCAGGGGGCGCGCCAAATTTTCAAAAGGTGATCGATGTTATTCTTAAACCATCGATGTTATTCAAGACGCAGGTCTAACATTGAATAAGGATAAGCGTCACCTTGCACGTGACAAATTTAAATATTTAGAACTAATAATTAGTAAGGACGGAATTAAAAGCGATGATTAAAAGCAAGGTCAAGGCGATCACGGAAATGAAGCCACCTAAAAACAATAGGGAGGTGTCGAAATTTTTAGGGATGGCTGGTTGGTACCAGAAGTTTACTCAAAATTATGCAGATATATGTGAACTATTAAACAGATTATAGAAAAATGGGGCAAAATTTAATTGGTCGACGTAGGCATAGGATTTCTTTAATAAAGTTAAGGAATCAAAATCAAAGACCTATTGCATTCGCGTCTCGATCCCTGAATAAAGCCAAAAGAAATTACACAGTTACGGAACGCGAATGTTTAGCAGTGATAAGTTTCGGACATATTTTTGGGTACTACTGGTGAAAGTCATAACGGATCATGCGGTGTTAACAAAATTCACAAATGGGAAAAATTTATCAAGTAGAATGATTAGATGGGCGCTTAAGCTGTCGGAGTTTACCATTGAAGGGGTGCATCGACCTGGTACTCGGAACGTTGTCGTGGACGTACTATCTAGGAATCCGGTGGGCAACGTTGAAGGATCACCAATTCGTATGCAGCTCTTAGAGCCTTAGCGTTGAACTCCAGGGAACAATTAATTAAAGAACAGTGGGAAGTACCCGAGTTAGATCATATATATCGATATTTGGAAAATCTGGAAGATGGTTCAGTTAATGCAACTGTATGCGAGGGTTGGTCCCAGGATTTTAAGTTAACTGTTGGTTTACTCTTTTACGCGAAGTATTGTACAACTCTTGGGGAACTCAGAGTATACAATCCTCAATCTCTTCGCGATGCAATAATGAACGAATTTCATGATCAACCATCAGCCGGCCATATAGGAAAAAAAACATATTTAAAATTAGATAATAAGTGTTATTTTCCATATATGAGAAAATACATATTTAAATATGTATCAACCTGTGACCGGTGTCAAAAATGTAATTATAAAAACGCGCTGGTTGATTAATTCAGATAGTATCTAATTATCCCAATGAAATCGTAACGTTAGACTTATTAGGCCCCTACCCCGCATCCCGACCCGAAAGATATAGATTTATATTGGTAATAACTGAGCACTTCACTAAGTGGAGTGAGCTTATACCTTTAAGAAAAGCTTCGGCCCAAGCCATAGCTAACGCCCTTTTTGAAAATTATATTTCGAGATATGGAGCTCCTATTTCTTTGATTAGTGATAATTGTCTCCAATTTATATCCGATGTCTTCGAAGGTTGGACATAAAACATACTAAAACTGTAACGTATCGGCCACAATCTAATCTAAAGGAAAGAGTAAACCACACTTTAGTGCATATGATAGCTTGTTTTGTACAAGAAAATCACGATAACTGAGACCGATTCCTCCATGAGTTCTTTCTCACGTTAAGCACAGCAGTTAATGAAACTACAGGTATAATTCCGGCTGAATTATTCTTAGGTCGAATAATTATCACGCCTTTTCGTAAATTAGTACAGGTAACGGATGGTGCAGAATATGTGGGAGGCAATATTGAAAAATTATTTGATGAGGTGAGGCAGAATATGCAGAGACAGCATAAGACGTGGGAGAAATATTATAATCGAAAAAGGAGAGCAGTTAATATCAAAGTTAACGATTTAGTCTTGGTACAAACTCATATTATTAGTGCAGTGGGCAGGAAAGTTGTGGGAAAATTTATGCCAAAATTTGAAGGGCCCTACAGAGTGTTGGAAGTTCAAAACAACAATTTAAACATTTGGAAAAGGAGAAGAAGGGTCACAGTAAATGTTAACCAACTGCGGATTTATCATCCGAGAAATTCGGAAACAAGTAGTTTTGATAGCATTAATGACACAGCATATGAGGGAAAGGAATCGAGTAATTGGTCTAATAGGTCGAACTCAGAAAATTCCAGACGTTCCAGAAAACCCTCGGGTAATGAGAATAAGAGTTGTAATTCGGATAAGGGAAATGCCATATTGGAGGATGTGAGAGTTAACAGTAATAAAGCAGTAGAGTCGACGGGTACATCAATGAGGTACGATGGAAAGAGGCAAAAAATATGCAGGAAGCGATCATTTAGAGGGTCTGACTATGAACAGTATAGAAAGAGGAAAGCGCCTGTACTGCTCCAGGGTCTGAAGAGAGGGATTCCATCATCCATATATTCTAGATCACACAAATTGATGAGGAAGGACATTAAAAAACATACTTCGCAGGAGCCTGAGATATTCCCAGGAACATCAAATCAAGGACAGACGAGGAGGTCCAATCCACCTAAACCAAAGAGAAGTCGAAAAATAAGAACGGAAGCTGACAAAACCAGAGAGACCAGGCCAAGTACTAATAGAGAACATAGTGCAGATGAGGGGAGACCGGTCCGGTCTAGAAAGAAAACAACAGTGAGACCTTGCCCGTATTATCTCAGGAGAAGCTTCAAAGAACCAGAAGGACTGCCGGAGGAGCAGAGGAGTATGGGGATCGACAGCCTACTACAGAACAGCCTCAGGAGAAGGCGCCTCAGTATGGAAGCAGTAGACAGAGATCCGGCAGAGATAGGAGCACATAAAAAAATCAGGTTGTATTGCCTTTTTTTTTTTTTTCGTTTTCTTGCTGACAAGCAGTCAGGTGTTTTTTCATAACCAAGTCAAGATTTTTTTTTAATATCTTATATGTACAAGAGTTGACACTAAGTTGTGTTCATTTTTCAAGTCTGAAAAAGGAACTCTAGTGTGTTAATTTTAATCCAAAATGTGGAAACAATTGTTTGTGGACATTTGTTTGCAATTTCTGACTTGAAGGTTCTGCGGGAATATCTAGCATTGTTTGTTATATATATATTGTAAATTGTATGTATGTCTGTATATCATTAAGCCTATGTATATGCATATGTATATTTTTAATTCGCATATGGTGGCTTGGGACGGGGCGTAGTTAGGCAATACTAACGATAACATTAACAAGCGCAACACGCACGGAATGGGAGTTTTTTTAAAGACCCAGATATATGTTGTTGTTGTTGTGGCTAATGCCACCTGTCTGACGTAGTCAGAACGAGGCCCACGAAATTCATCGTGGCATGGGCAAGAGGTACGCATGTCGTTGGCCTTGAGCACCATACAGGTGACAGTGCGATTTAAGCTCGGAGAAACTCCCCGAAGGGACGATAAATGGCGACACGACCTCTATCTCCACCTCCACAATTTCAGCAAGTGAACTGAAGGGGAGGGAAATATTCTTCAGTTCCTGCGCTCGTGAATAAGCCCACAAGACTACGGACCCACTGATTTAACGAGCACGTACTCCGTGTGCACTCGGAGGGTATTTGGTGACATCGAGCATCGAACCCAGGCCTTCCGGTCTGGAGTCCGATGCTCTAACCACTAGGCTACCCACGGCTAATTGATGTATTGTAAATTGATGTGCGAAATGGGAAAATGTATTTGTGCATAATGTTCATGTTTTTTTCTTAGAAAATGTTATTAAATGAGTTCTCATTTCAGGGTAGCTGACCCTGATCATTGTATCGTAGACAGTGAGACTTCTGTAAAACAAGACAGTATGTTACAATGTCTAAGTAGTTAAGTAAAGCGCAAGGCCAGGTTTTTCCACACTGTTGTTTTTCCCTCGGTCCGTTGCCATAATTGGGTGTGCTGTAGGGAATTTTAAATATGTAAATGTCTACGTCAAACTTTAATAATAAGCAATTTAAAACGGAGCTTGTGGTCTTCTTTCTTTTCTTTCCCTTAGCGTAGGAAGCATCTTAAAGTGTCAGATAGTTAGGTGTATTAAATTCTTAAAGACTAAAAATTCATGTTTTTAAAATATCGCTAAGTAATTTATTTCAGGCCATTTTTTATCGTCAAATAAATCCCTTTTCTTCTTGGAGGGGTTTGTGACGGATCTGTACGGCACTTTATGACTAATACTCTTGGACGTCTTTGAGGATTGTAAATTCCCGAATATTTTCAACCAACTCTAAAGGAAGAAACCGGGATATGCAAATTAGTCAAAGTCTTTAAGGAGAGTATTGTAAGTTAGCAGTAGAGGCTATTACGCCAAGAGATAGTTTTACAGAGTTCAAGTTAATTGTGCGATTAGCGTCTCGCTGATTAATAGGCAGTGATCTACAATTAGAAAGTTTGATCCGCTTGGAAAGTGAGGAAGTAAAAGGCAGGTGAGATTTAAATTTCGATTATCGTATCATAAGAGAAAATATATAATAAAGTTAGTGGGAAGTTATTATGAATGCTAGTAATTCAAATTGCGTGTATATCTCGTTCCTCTTATTTCGGTAGTCCCGCTTGATATTGAGTTTAATGTTTGATAAGTATCATATTTCGTGATTTAATTTAATAGTAAGGGTCACTCACATTGACGTACACATCTTGATAAATCCTCGTAATTAGATGGTGGATAATTGATTTAAGTGAATAAATATAATTTGTTATTGTAAAAATGTCGTCTGGTCGTTCTTTGCCTCAATT
The DNA here is from genome assembly GCA_019973935.1 of Trichonephila clavipes. Lineage (NCBI taxonomy): Eukaryota > Metazoa > Arthropoda > Arachnida > Araneae > Nephilidae > Trichonephila > Trichonephila clavipes. Next base: position 512,253 of record BMAU01021361.1, read on the forward strand.
CAATCTTGGTGTCCAGGGAGGAATCCAGGGGGATTCCCACAAATTCATTAATTTTAATGTAAAATTATTTTGTTAAGATTGAAAATACAGTGTATCCTTCGACATTAGTTTTTTTCTTTCTTTTTTCTTTTTTGATGGTTAACATATATAAAATAAACTTATATTAATTTTTAAGAAAAATGTGTGAATAATTACTTTTTTTAATATGTATAGTGTTTAGGAAATAAAAATGTGTTTATGTGTTTCATAAAGCATTTAAAAGATGAACCTCTATATGTAACGAATTTTTCATAAAACGAACTTTTTTTCGGGATTTAGTGACTTCGTTATATAGAGAGGTCCGACTGTAAATTCAATTTGTAAACAATGAGAAAAAAACTGTAACTGATGGACAAATAAATTTTTAACAGCTATGATGATTTTTTTTATTTTTTTTATATTTGATAATACATCCCATTGCTGTAATTTTCATATCAAGATATTTTTAATGCGATTACTTCAATACTTTATATGTTCGTAAAGGTAGATCGATTTTACATAATGGATAAATAACTACTAATTAATTGAAGTCACACATTGAAGCTATATTAGGGCTAGTGGCGACGGACTTCCTAAATTGGAAAAAGTATCCAATGTCTTGGATGATACCAGAACTGACACTCCATTCTCCAAATTTCCACACTGCCCTTGCAGTTTGGACACATTTAGCGTGTATGAACCCCTCTGGACGACTTATCAGCGGTCTTTCACCAGCGCATTTTCCATCCGCTTGGCTTCTTATTCAGCTGCCTGTTGTCTCTGAGAAGTGATGCTCGTCAAGTTGTGGCCGGTGTTGTTTATGTCCAGTCATGGATTATGTTTATGTCCAGTCAGCTCAAAATGATGAGGTTCGCGTCGCCTACAGCTATCCCATTGTTTTAAAGTGGGACGTTAATTAGCTAGAAACGAAGAGGAAATAAAATTGGATTATATTTAATAAACTTTAAAATCATTTACTAACTTTTTAGAATTTTTATCGTATTGACTTTTACAGCACAATGTGTTTGATTATATTCAAATAAGTCTGATTTTTTTCTTTTATAAAAAAATAATAATTAATCAAAGTAGCATCGGTACTCAAACTTTGCATGTTGTTTGAATATATTTAAAAAAAATCATTTAAAAAGTCTTTTTTAAGAGGGAAAAGGAAACATTCAAATATTATTCGTACGATTTAGATTATCATTATTTTAAGGCTTTCTTCTTTTAAGCAGAAATTGTGAAACAGAAAGAAAATCATGTAATTAAGAGGATATGGTACGATTTACACAAAAGTTTTTTAATTTAAGGATTTTCAAAACATTTTTGGTTGGCTCCTATGTGTATATGTTATGTAAAACAGATTATGTGCTCAAAATTTCATAAAAAGCTAGCCATTTAATTTTTTATTGAAAAAACTTAAAATTTGTGCAGTGATTTTAAAATGCTACTTCTCCTACAAAAATTTATGTACATGCATGAAATTTGATTCACATGTACGTCAAACTATGTATAATAAAAGTTGGTATGGTTCTTGCGATAACATGATTGGTATTTATACAATACTTCTTTTTATGAAGGCTTGTTGAAAATTCCTTAAAAAATGCATAAATTCTGTGTTCAGTTATTTTTGAAAAAGTAAGTATTGATTTGATTGAAAAATGCATACCAAATTTTGTTACCTATACTATTAGCAATAGGTAAAAAATTCAAAGCATTAGGCTCAGTAGAAAAAAAGCCTTTGTATTTTAAATGAAGACGAACTAGTTATTTTACCTTTCCGAGATAAGTAAGTTTAAAGTTTTGATTTGCCATAGGGATGTGAATATAAACGAATATAAAATCTATCATAATTCTGCATTTTTTATGGTTATAGCTTTGAAATTTTGTAAGGCTATAGAAAGGTATATAAAGAATAGGCTAAAAAAATTAGATTTGTTTTTCGACCGATTTCTGTCAGTTGAATCGTATTGTGTTCCTTAAGAATGGTAAATAAATATAGTCATTATTAAAACCATTAAAATATTGTGTATTTGTGCCATTTTTAAATAACTAAAATAGTTCATTAAGATATTACTGTAAATTTTTTTAATTCTTTATTACTTTCTTTTTAACTTTTAATGATGTTGGAGAACATCTACATTAATTCTACAGAGTTTGTCCTATAAAAGGCATTCTAACACTGTATATTTTTAATATTTAAAAAAATGTGTTTTATTTATTATAAAAGAAAAATTATATAATTTTCACGATTTTTGTGTGTTTGACATCGAAATGTGTTCCATTATAGTTAATAAACTTTCTTCCAGGATTTAACAAAATTTCTTAGCTTCTTTGCTTCAAATCTGGCTTGAAATAGACATTTTTTTATTCCAAGGCCAACTAGTACATTATTTCATTGCTTCGAGTGATTTCTGCGAATGCAAGATGTTTTGAGCCCAAAATTTCAACAGATCCTGGACTTTTGCAAAGTTTATGTTTCGATTCTGACATAATGTGTGTTCGGTAACAAGGTATTGACCTCGTCAGGAGTGTTTATTTTAACTACCAACCTATTGCTCTGAAGTCGTGTCGTGCATGCCTTAGACCCGGGGTGGGCATTAAGTCAATCGTGATCGACCGGTGGACTACCAAGACATTTTGGGGTGACTGTCTTCACATAAAACGTTAGACGCGCTTACTAAAACAATCACAGGAGGGTACCAAGATAACCAAACTTGAGAGATGTTTCCATGAATTTACTACATTAGAATCAAAGGTTGCTGTTATCGGTTACCCATTTGGCAATGTTGATGTGAAAAATATGACTAAAAATATGTTACATGCTCTTGAGGAAAACGAAGCTTTTTTTTTCCTCCTTCAAAAGGACGTAATTTGTAAAGAATTACTTTTGGAATCTAATAGACGAAGTAAAGTGTCCCAATTTTAAAAAAAAGCTGCAACTCTTTTAGCATCGTTCTTTCGTTCTATCTATCTGTGTGAATCTACATTTTGAATGAAGAATATAATTAAGTCAACGTATCATTCCCGTCTCATAGACGACCACTTAGTATCCAGTGTAAGATTAGCAGTTAGTAATTATATACCGAGGTGTTCAAGATTGAGGGGGGGCAGATGATGTGAAGTCTAAGTCTTTTATGAGACTATAGCTACGAGAACTAATTTTAAGGGAAAATTATTTATTTTTTGATGTATTGTGAATTGTTTGAAAATACATCATTTGATATTATTAAGATTATGTGTATAGTTATATATTATGTTTGTATTTTGCGTTTTAATTAAAACGTAGTTTTAAAAGAATAAGTTTTCTACTGTATTTATGTAGGTAAGTACACATATTCAGTATTTATTATTGTCAAAAACCAAATATTGTTGAGCTTTTTTTTTTTGCTCACCACACCTACGTCACAATGTGGACCGCAATACTTTGAAAAAACTAAAAGTAGACCGTGCCATGTAAAAGTCTGCCCACCCTTGCCTAAGACGATGGAGATGAAAAGCAATTCCTTTTCGGTCAGTCGTAAAGAGTTTTTGTATTCGTGTCCTTTTGTTGTTCGCCACTTGTGGAGTGAGTCATATATTAACGTAGCCCAACAAAGCTGCATAGAAGCAATTGGCAACGGACCTCATACTTTTAAACCATCGTCAAGTAACAAGGACGGCATCTAAATTGATACTCCATTCTTCTAACTTCCACATTACACTAAAGGGAAAACATTTTAGCCTTGACAGATTTATCAAGTATCGACCTCCTCTACACGGCGGGTGTTAAGTTGTACTAGGCTCGAAAACTTATGACAAGCTAGCTACGAGTCCGTGACCTTGACCACTAGGCTTCCCTAGCCATTGCTCCTTCCGGAAGTTGGGGTCACTGCTGGGGAATTAATACAGCCAATACAATAGTTTAATTTTACATAGACATTACACACGACTAATATTTATTTTTCCCGAAATAATACCACAAAGCAAGTTCTTTTTGAAATTGTTGCCGCGTCAACTGATCTGTTTTATTACCTTCTAATTAGCTTTGATTTTGCTATAGTATAGAGCAGGGGTGCGCAGACTTTTACATGGCACGGTCTACTTTTAATTTTTTCTAGGTGTTGCGGTCCACCATGTGACGCAGGTGTGAGGAGCAACAAAAAGCTCAATACAATATTTGTATTACAACAATAATGAATACAGTGCGTACTTACCTACATAATTACAGCAGAAAAACTTACTCTTTTAAAAATACGTTTGAAGTGAAACGCAAATCACGAACATAATAATTATACCCATAAATTTAATATTAAATGATGCATTTTCAAACAATTTACAATACATCACAAATTAAATCATTTTCACTTAAAATCAGTTCTTAAAGCTATAGTCTCAACAGACGACTTAGTCTTCATTTTATCCGCCCCAATCTTGAATACCTTGGTATATAATTACTAACTGCTAATCTTACACTGTATTCTAAGTGGTCGTCTGTGAAACGAGAATATGCTGTCTTAATTATATTCTTCGTTGAAAATGTAGATTTACACCGGTAGGTAGAGCGAAAGACGATGTTAAATGAATTGCAGCCTTTTTTAAAATTGGGGTACTTTACTTCGACTAATAGATTCCAAAAGTTATTCTTTACGAATTACGTCCTTTTGAAAGAGAAAAGCTTCGTTTTCCTCGAGAGATAAAGATAATATGTAACATCCATATATTTAGTTACACTTTTCACATCAACATTGCCAAATGAATAACCCATGAATGCAACTTTTGTGTGATTCTAGTCCAGTAAATTCTTGAAAACGTCTCCCATATTTGGGTTGGAGTTTTATTCTTATTTTGATAACCATCTGTGTTTCTTTTAGAATGCGCGTCTAAAGTTTTATGTGAAGGCGGTCACCCCAAAATGTCTTGGTGATCCACTGGTCGCTCGTGATTGACTTAATGCCCACCCCGGGTATAGAGCCATATTTGTGGAAAATCTAATGAGATTTAAACCAAAAGATTAAAAGTTCGTTACGATAATATGAATTGATAATACTGTTGAAGACAATTTATGCCTTCGAAGCAATTTCCTTTGCTAACCTCATTAGTAAATCCTTGAACTATATCTCAGCACCATAAATTTCACAAAAGATTGCTTTCCGATTGGATGTTGCCTTCTATAGAATTCAATATCTTTCAACAGTTATTTGGATGAGATATAATGAAATTGGAACGACTAATCCCCTAATGAACTGTAGTGACTGTTCGTATTTTAAAACAAGTATTGTGCAAAATCAATGCCCCTTCATTCGACCCACTCGAGCCTTCCAAACAAAGATTTTCCAGTAAACAGTTTATAAATCCCTCTAATACCAGGTTTAACTAATTACGCAAATACCCTTGCTTTGATTCATGCAACTCCAACGATTCTGACCAGTATCGTGGAAGAGGAATCGCATTATTTGGTAATGGTTTTCCCACAAGGATCTTCGCAAACAGAACTTGAAATCGAGTAAAATTACTCAATATTGAAACCAATCCTTCAGAATTCATCCCTCTGAATCGAGGGAGTGATGAAATTCAGAAATAAGGTAGTGATTAAATGAAATGACTGTAATTAATTTTACGACTAATTTATGAACAGTTAGCTGCTTTATCCACTACTAGTATAAAATTATAGACTATTAACTTCGAAGTACTTTCGAGTTGGTTAAAAAGGCAAGGCGAGATTTCTAAAATTTAGAATTGAAATTCTTTTAAATCATTTGCATTTAAATTATTTATTAATATTCAATACTTCGAGGCAAAAGTTTAAATTGGGATTCTTAGCTATAAGTGGACACGATAAAATTTAAATGAATGTTCACACGCTCATTTTTAAGAATAATCATTTGAAATAAAAATTTAGTAAACTATTTTTCAAGTAACACTGCAATAGTCAATAGATGGTAATTTTTAGAATAAATAAAAATAACGTATGTCATATTTTTTAAAATATCTCATATCTTGTCTACATAGTTAATATTCATTTTTTTCAATAAAAATATTCTGCTTTTACATATGATATATATTTTATAAAAATTTCTAAGCCATCGTTCAACACACATATATATATATATATATATATATATATATGTCATGATTATTAAGACAGAATCATATTAAAGTTAGAAAAGTGAAAAGACGACTTTTATTCTTTCATTTGTACATCTGTTCTGACACCGAGAGCAGGGAGGAAAAAGCACGCCATGGTGGTGGTTTCAAGTGGATAACACTTGAAAAACATATGGTAAGTATCGCTGCTTTAAAGAGGGTGCTTGCAAGTTAATGCTGACATATGTTGACTATTGAATCTAACGATCTGGAATTAGGCATGTTTATTGGCTAGGCCATATGTTCGGAAGAAATAAAGGGGTGATTAGTTTGATACTTGAAGATGGGAACTGAGAAAGATGAGTCAAGTGCTAGATAGGGAATTTAATTTTTAATCTAATTTAATTATCCTTACATATATATATAAGGATAATTATAAATTAGATTAAAGATTATATTCCCTATCTAGCACTTAACTCATATTTTTCATTTCATCTTCAAGTATCAAACTAATCACCCATTTATTTCTTCCGAACATATGGCCTAGCCAATAAACATTTCTAATTCCAGATCGTTACATTTAATAGCCCTATATGTCAGCATTAACTTTCAAGTACAATTATAAAATCCGCGATACTTACCCCTTAGGTGTTTTAAGTGCTACCCCTCCCCCCCAACTTATATTTTCATGGTGGCGTGCTTTTTCCTGTCTGCTCTTTAGTGTCAGAATATGTCTAACTTTCATCAAATAAAGATCCTTTTTAAAAACTACCTGATTCTGACTCAAAACATGTCAACATGTCAAACAAGCTGGCAGGATTCTATCCGCGAGTAAATTTCGATTCTTAAAGTAAAAAACTAATCTTAATAGTAAAATAATTTTAAAATAAAAACTATGCCAAAGACCGTAATAAATGATGTAGAGAATTTGATGAAACTTTGACTGCGCTGTATACCTCTTTTCAGAATACGTCGGGATGCCGGAAATAAAAGAAATGCTCTATGGTAGGGAAAAAGAAGGAACGCGAGTTTAACCTCGAGAAGAAACCGTTTTTACAACCGAACGATATTTCTGTCTTTGCTTTAGAAGCCAGATTATCTCGAATGAAAGAAACAACGTTCGAATAGCGAAAAAGAAAGAAAAGGAGAGAAGCGTGAATCCCATATCCCCGTGAAGAAAGACTTAACAACTTCCACCAGAGAAATAAAGAAGAAAATCTTCTTCGCCCTAAAGTCTGTACAATAATATCGTGAATTTGAACAACATCGAATGCAATAGTGAAGTACCAACATCGAAAGAAAAATAAATAAATAAAATTTACTAGTGCAAATCAAATGACAACAACAAATGGATTACCGTTTACCAAAAATTTCTGCCGCTACGAAGTAAAGGTCAGTTAAATTATTAGTTTTCATTTTAGTAACTGAGTTTTGCTAAACAAAGCTTTTAGACGAAGAATAATATATGATATGATATATTTAATTTTTATAATATAGTTGTGCTATAAATGAGATAATCTTTGTATTTTAATTGAGAAAACAAAGTGTATAAATTTTGTCATACAAAATTTTGAGAAATTTTAATACACTTCTCATAATTTTATCTTAAGATGCCGAAAGAGTTAACATTTATGGTAGAAATTGGTGTTTTAAAGTTAAAAGATATAAATTATGTTTTTAGAAAAATGACTAATGTAATAATACTAATGAAATTTCTTCCGAACATATGACCTAGCCAATAAACATGTCTACTTTCAGATCGTTATATTTAATAGTCCTATATGTCAGCATTAACTTTCAAGTACACTCCTAAAATCCGCGATACTTATCACATCTGTGTTTTAAGTGTTAACCTATTTAGTTTTCACGTGGCGTTCTTTTTTCCCTCTCCTCTCAGCATCAGAGCTTGTATAGATTTAATGAAATAAATATCCTTTTTATAAAATTACGTCTGATTCTGGCTCAAAACATGTCATATACACTGCTCAAAATAATTAAAGGATATTGTAAATTTTATATAAAATAAAGATATAAGCGAAATTTTTTTGGCCGAAAATGGAAGAAGAGAAACACAAATCCAAATTTTTCTGATTTTCAAACTACGGAGTATGCTAATTTTGAGTTCGACATGAAAAACGTCGCTTCGGCGGCAGCGAATGAAATGTGACTCTAAACTGAAATGAAGACAAGGATGATCGGCATTCAGTGACTGCTTTGTTTCGATGAGTACGATGTCTCAGCAAAGTCATTTAACCGATTCAGAAGCTTGGAGAGTTGTAGGTAGGTTAGAAGTGGGCCAAACTCAAGCCGAAGTAGCACAAGCCATTGGAGTGTCACAAAGTGTGATTTCCAGGATCTGGAACCGTTTCTTGGAGACTAGAAGTGCAGGCCGAAGACCAAGACAAGGTCGTAGACAGGAAACAACGCCCAATGAAGATCGTTATTTAGTGTTAATGGCTCGGAGACACCGAAATATGAACGCTTCTCTTCTCCAACAACACCTTCGCTCTGCTACTGACACCACGGTTTCAACTCAGACTGTCCGAAACTGGCTCCATGGTGTAGGTATTTATGCTCACCGACCGATGGTATGTGTTAGACTAACATCAAGGCATCGTCGCGACCGTAGGGAGTGGGCAACAGAGCATGTGAACTGGAGGAGAAATGAATGGAGCAATGTTCTTTTTTCTGGCGAGTCCCGCTTTTCTGTTCATCCGAATAATAGGCGTATTTTCATCTGGAGGAAGTGTGGCAGTAGGAATAATCCAGCGTCCGTGCACGAAAGTGTCAGATTTGGTGGTGGGGGAGTGTTGGTGTATGGTAGCATCTCCATTGACGGACTCACAGACCTCTACATCATTCGAGATGGACCTCTGACTGCTCGCCGATATAGTGATGAGATCCTCAGTTCTATTGTAGTCCCTTACGCTGCAGCAATCGGAGATGACTTCATTTTAATGGACGATAACTGCAGGCCACTTTGTGCTAACCTGGTGGAGGATTTTCTTTTCGAGGAAGGAATCGTACGAATGGAATGGCCAGCGAGTTCTCCAGACATGAATCCAACAGAGCACGTTTGGGACGCTCTAGGAAGACGAGTTGCTGGCCACCAACCACCTCCACAAACTCTCCAAGAACTGGAAAGAGCACTTCTGGAAGAGTGGGACAGAAAACCCCAACTCGTGATTAATAGCCTAATTGACTTCATGCATCAAAGGTGCTCAGCGTTGCTGGCCGTCCGTGGAAACCATACCCCATACTAAAAATGATATCCTTTGAATAAAACACCTTTTCTTATTTTTTTTTTCATAAGCACAAATTGTGTTTTTTTCCTTTTGTACACAAATGCACAATAAAATGCATTTTTTCTGCCAAACATGGGTAATTTATTCTCATATAACCTACTACGCCTGTCGACCATGTATCAATCAGCTGAAAAGTTTCCCAGCCCCAAGATCCACCTAAAACTGCAATATGTTTTAATTATTTTGAGCAGTATATATTTATATATATATATATATATATATATATATATATATATATATATATATATATATATATATGTCATGGTTTTTAAGACAGAATCAGATTAAAGTTAGAATAGTGAAAAGACGACCTTTATTCTTTCATTTCTACATCTGTTCTGACACCGAGAGCAGGGAGGAAAAAGCACGCCATGGTGGTGTTTTCAAGTGGATAAGACTTGAAAACATATGGTAAGTATCGCTGCTTTGAAGAGGGTGCTTGCAAGTTAATGCTGACATATGTTGACTATTGAATCTAACGATCTGGAATTAGGCATGTTTATTGGCTAGGCCATATGTTCGGAAGAAATAAAGGGGTGATTAGTTTGATACTTGAAGATGGGAATTGAGAAAGCTGAGTCAAGTGCTAGATAGGAAATTTAATTTTTAATCTAATTTAATTATCCTTACATATATATATAAGGATAATTATAAATTAGATTAAAGATTATATTCCCTATCTAGCACTTAACTCATATTTTTCATTTCATCTTCAAGTATCAAACTAATCACCCATTTATTTCTTCCGAACATATGGCCTAGCCAATAAACATTTCTAATTCCAGATCGTTACATTTAATAGCCCTATATGTCAGCATTAACTTTCAAGTACAATTATAAAATCCGCGATACTTACCCCTTAGGTGTTTTAAGTGCTACCCCTCCCCCCAACTTATATTTTCATGGTGGCGTGCTTTTTCCTGTCTGCTCTTTAGTGTCAGAATATGTCTAACTTTCATCAAATAAAGATCCTTTTTAAAAACTACCTGATTCTGACTCAAAACATGTCAACATGTCAAACAAGCTGGCAGGATTCTATCCGCGAGTAAATTTCGATTCTTAAAGTAAAAAACTAATCTTAATAGTAAAATAATTTTAAAATAAAAACTATGCCAAAGACCGTAATAAATGATGTAGAGAATTTGATGAAACTTTGACTGCGCTGTATACCTCTTTTCAGAATACGTCGGGATGCCGGAAATAAAAGAAATGCTCTATGGTAGGGAAAAAGAAGGAACGCGAGTTTAACCTCGAGAAGAAACCGTTTTTACAACCGAACGATATTTCTGTCTTTGCTTTAGAAGCCAGATTATCTCGAATGAAAGAAACAACGTTCGAATAGCGAAAAAGAAAGAAAAGGAGAGAAGCGTGAATCCCATATCCCCGTGAAGAAAGACTTAACAACTTCCACCAGAGAAATAAAGAAGAAAATCTTCTTCGCCCTAAAGTCTGTACAATAATATCGTGAATTTGAACAACATCGAATGCAATAGTGAAGTACCAACATCGAAAGAAAAATAAATAAATAAAATTTACTAGTGCAAATCAAATGACAACAACAAATGGATTACCGTTTACCAAAAATTTCTGCCGCTACGAAGTAAAGGTCAGTTAAATTATTAGTTTTCATTTTAGTAACTGAGTTTTGCTAAACAAAGCTTTTAGACGAAGAATAATATATGATATGATATATTTAATTTTTATAATATAGTTGTGCTATAAATGAGATAATCTTTGTATTTTAATTGAGAAAACAAAGTGTATAAATTTTGTCATACAAAATTTTGAGAAATTTTAATACACTTCTCATAATTTTATCTTAAGATGCCGAAAGAGTTAACATTTATGGTAGAAATTGGTGTTTTAAAGTTAAAAGATATAAATTATGTTTTTAGAAAAATGACTAATGTAATAATACTAATGAAATTTCTTCCGAACATATGACCTAGCCAATAAACATGTCTACTTTCAGATCGTTATATTTAATAGTCCTATATGTCAGCATTAACTTTCAAGTACACTCCTAAAATCCGCGATACTTATCACATCTGTGTTTTAAGTGTTAACCTATTTAGTTTTCACGTGGCGTTCTTTTTTCCCTCTCCTCTCAGCATCAGAGCTTGTATAGATTTAATGAAATAAATATCCTTTTTATAAAATTACGTCTGATTCTGGCTCAAAACATGTCATATACACTGCTCAAAATAATTAAAGGATATTGTAAATTTTATATAAAATAAAGATATAAGCGAAATTTTTTTGGCCGAAAATGGAAGAAGAGAAACACAAATCCAAATTTTTCTGATTTTCAAACTACGGAGTATGCTAATTTTGAGTTCGACATGAAAAACGTCGCTTCGGCGGCAGCGAATGAAATGTGACTCTAAACTGAAATGAAGACAAGGATGATCGGCATTCAGTGACTGCTTTGTTTCGATGAGTACGATGTCTCAGCAAAGTCATTTAACCGATTCAGAAGCTTGGAGAGTTGTAGGTAGGTTAGAAGTGGGCCAAACTCAAGCCGAAGTAGCACAAGCCATTGGAGTGTCACAAAGTGTGATTTCCAGGATCTGGAACCGTTTCTTGGAGACTAGAAGTGCAGGCCGAAGACCAAGACAAGGTCGTAGACAGGAAACAACGCCCAATGAAGATCGTTATTTAGTGTTAATGGCTCGGAGACACCGAAATATGAACGCTTCTCTTCTCCAACAACACCTTCGCTCTGCTACTGACACCACGGTTTCAACTCAGACTGTCCGAAACTGGCTCCATGGTGTAGGTATTTATGCTCACCGACCGATGGTATGTGTTAGACTAACATCAAGGCATCGTCGCGACCGTAGGGAGTGGGCAACAGAGCATGTGAACTGGAGGAGAAATGAATGGAGCAATGTTCTTTTTTCTGGCGAGTCCCGCTTTTCTGTTCATCCGAATAATAGGCGTATTTTCATCTGGAGGAAGTGTGGCAGTAGGAATAATCCAGCGTCCGTGCACGAAAGTGTCAGATTTGGTGGTGGGGGAGTGTTGGTGTATGGTAGCATCTCCATTGACGGACTCACAGACCTCTACATCATTCGAGATGGACCTCTGACTGCTCGCCGATATAGTGATGAGATCCTCAGTTCTATTGTAGTCCCTTACGCTGCAGCAATCGGAGATGACTTCATTTTAATGGACGATAACTGCAGGCCACTTTGTGCTAACCTGGTGGAGGATTTTCTTTTCGAGGAAGGAATCGTACGAATGGAATGGCCAGCGAGTTCTCCAGACATGAATCCAACAGAGCACGTTTGGGACGCTCTAGGAAGACGAGTTGCTGGCCACCAACCACCTCCACAAACTCTCCAAGAACTGGAAAGAGCACTTCTGGAAGAGTGGGACAGAAAACCCCAACTCGTGATTAATAGCCTAATTGACTTCATGCATCAAAGGTGCTCAGCGTTGCTGGCCGTCCGTGGAAACCATACCCCATACTAAAAATGATATCCTTTGAATAAAACACCTTTTCTTATTTTTTTTTTTCATAAGCACAAATTGTGTTTTTTTCCTTTTGTACACAAATGCACAATAAAATGCATTTTTTTCTGCCAAACATGGGTAATTTATTCTCATATAACCTACTACGCCTGTCGACCATGTATCACAGCTGAAAAGTTTCCCAGCCCCAAGATCCACCTAAAACTGCAATATGTTTTAATTATTTTGAGCAGTATATATATATATATATATATATATATATATATATATATATATATATATATATATATATGTCATGGTTTTTAAGACAGAATCAGATTAAAGTTAGAATAGTGAAAAGACGACCTTTATTCTTTCATTTCTACATCTGTTCTGACACCGAGAGCAGGGAGGAAAAAGCACGCCATGGTGGTGTTTTCAAGTGGATAAGACTTGAAAAACATATGGTAAGTATCGCTGCTTTGAAGAGGGTGCTTGCAAGTTAATGCTGACATATGTTGACTATTGAATCTAACGATCTGGAATTAGGCATGTTTATTGGCTAGGCCATATGTTCGGAAGAAATAAAGGGGTGATTAGTTTGATACTTGAAGATGGGAATTGAGAAAGCTGAGTCAAGTGCTAGATAGGAAATTTAATTTTTAATCTAATTTAATTATCCTTACATATATATATAAGGATAATTATAAATTAGATTAAAGATTATATTCCCTATCTAGCACTTAACTCATATTTTTCATTTCATCTTCAAGTATCAAACTAATCACCCATTTATTTCTTCCGAACATATGGCCTAGCCAATAAACATTTCTAATTCCAGATCGTTACATTTAATAGCCCTATATGTCAGCATTAACTTTCAAGTACAATTATAAAATCCGCGATACTTACCCCTTAGGTGTTTTAAGTGCTACCCCTCCCCCCAACTTATATTTTCATGGTGGCGTGCTTTTTCCTGTCTGCTCTTTAGTGTCAGAATATGTCTAACTTTCATCAAATAAAGATCCTTTTTAAAAACTACCTGATTCTGACTCAAAACATGTCAACATGTCAAACAAGCTGGCAGGATTCTATCCGCGAGTAAATTTCGATTCTTAAAGTAAAAAACTAATCTTAATAGTAAAATAATTTTAAAATAAAAACTATGCCAAAGACCGTAATAAATGATGAGAGAATTTGATGAAACTTTGACTGCGCTGTATACCTCTTTTCAGAATACGTCGGGATGCCGGAAATAAAAGAAATGCTCTATGGTAGGGAAAAAGAAGGAACGCGAGTTTAACCTCGAGAAGAAACCGTTTTTACAACCGAACGATATTTCTGTCTTTGCTTTAGAAGCCAGATTATCTCGAATGAAAGAAACAACGTTCGAATAGCGAAAAAGAAAGAAAAGGAGAGAAGCGTGAATCCCATATCCCCGTGAAGAAAGACTTAACAACTTCCACCAGAGAAATAAAGAAGAAAATCTTCTTCGCCCTAAAGTCTGTACAATAATATCGTGAATTTGAACAACATCGAATGCAATAGTGAAGTACCAACATCGAAAGAAAAATAAATAAATAAAATTTACTAGTGCAAATCAAATGACAACAACAAATGGATTACCGTTTACCAAAAATTTCTGCCGCTACGAAGTAAAGGTCAGTTAAATTATTAGTTTTCATTTTAGTAACTGAGTTTTGCTAAACAAAGCTTTTAGACGAAGAATAATATATGATATGATATATTTAATTTTTATAATATAGTTGTGCTATAAATGAGATAATCTTTGTATTTTAATTGAGAAAACAAAGTGTATAAATTTTGTCATACAAAATTTTGAGAAATTTTAATACACTTCTCATAATTTTATCTTAAGATGCCGAAAGAGTTAACATTTATGGTAGAAATTGGTGTTTTAAAGTTAAAAGATATAAATTATGTTTTTAGAAAAATGACTAATGTAATAATACTAATGAAATTTCTTCCGAACATATGACCTAGCCAATAAACATGTCTACTTTCAGATCGTTATATTTAATAGTCCTATATGTCAGCATTAACTTTCAAGTACACTCCTAAAATCCGCGATACTTATCACATCTGTGTTTTAAGTGTTAACCTATTTAGTTTTCACGTGGCGTTCTTTTTTCCCTCTCCTCTCAGCATCAGAGCTTGTATAGATTTAATGAAATAAATATCCTTTTTATAAAATTACGTCTGATTCTGGCTCAAAACATGTCATATACACTGCTCAAAATAATTAAAGGATATTGTAAATTTTATATAAAATAAAGATATAAGCGAAATTTTTTGGCCGAAAATGGAAGAAGAGAAACACAAATCCAAATTTTTCTGATTTTCAAACTACGGAGTATGCTAATTTTGAGTTCGACATGAAAAACGTCGCTTCGGCGGCAGCGAATGAAATGTGACTTTAAACTGAAATGAAGACAAGGATGATCGGCATTCAGTGACTGCTTTGTTTCGATGAGTACGATGTCTCAGCAAAGTCATTTAACCGATTCAGAAGCTTGGAGAGTTGTAGGTAGGTTAGAAGTGGGCCAAACTCAAGCCGAAGTAGCACAAGCCATTGAGTGTCACAAAGTGTGATTTCCAGGATCTGGAACCGTTTCTTGGAGACTAGAAGTGCAGGCCGAAGACCAAGACAAGGTCGTAGACAGGAAACAACGCCCAATGAAGATCGTTATTTAGTGTTAATGGCTCGGAGACACCGAAATATGAACGCTTCTCTTCTCCAACAACACCTTCGCTCTGCTACTGACACCACGGTTTCAACTCAGACTGTCCGAAACTGGCTCCATGGTGTAGGTATTTATGCTCGCCGACCGATGGTATGTGTTAGACTAACATCAAGGCATCGTCGCGACCGTAGGGAGTGGGCAACAGAGCATGTGAACTGGAGGAGAAATGAATGGAGCAATGTTCTTTTTTCTGGCGAGTCCCGCTTTTCTGTTCATCCGAATAATAGGCGTATTTTCATCTGGAGGAAGTGTGGCAGTAGGAATAATCCAGCGTCCGTGCACGAAAGTGTCAGATTTGGTGGTGGGGGAGTGTTGGTGTATGGTAGCATCTCCATTGACGGACTCACAGACCTCTACATCATTCGAGATGGACCTCTGACTGCTCGCCGATATAGTGATGAGATCCTCAGTTCTATTGTAGTCCCTTACGCTGCAGCAATCGGAGATGACTTCATTTTAATGGACGATAACTGCAGGCCACTTTGTGCTAACCTGGTGGAGGATTTTCTTTTCGAGGAAGGAATCGTACGAATGGAATGGCCAGCGAGTTCTCCAGACATGAATCCAACAGAGAACGTTTGGGACGCTCTAGGAAGACGAGTTGCTGGCCACCAACCACCTCCACAAACTCTCCAAGAACTGGAAAGAGCACTTCTGGAAGAGTGGGACAGAAAACCCCAACTCGTGATTAATAGCCTAATTGACTTCATGCATCAAAGGTGCTCAGCGTTGCTGGCCGTCCGTGGAAACCATACCCCATACTAAAAATGATATCCTTTGAATAAAACACCTTTTCTTATTTTTTTTTTTCATAAGCACAAATTGTGTTTTTTTTTTTTCCTTTTGTACACAAATGCACAATAAAATGCATTTTTTTCTGCCAAACATGGGTAATTTATTCTCATATAACCTACTACGCCTGTCGACCATGTATCAATCAGCTGAAAAGTTTCCCAGCCCCAAGATCCACCTAAAACTGCAATATGTTTTAATTATTTTGAGCAGTATATATATATATATATATATATATATATATATATATATATATATATATATATATATATATCATGGTTTTTAAGACAGAATCAGATTAAAGTTAGAATAGTGAAAAGACGACCTTTATTCTTTCATTTCTACATCTGTTCTGACACCGAGAGCAGGGAGGAAAAAGCACGCCATGGTGGTGTTTTCAAGTGGATAAGACTTGAAAAACATATGGTAAGTATCGCTGCTTTGAAGAGGGTGCTTGCAAGTTAATGCTGACATATGTTGACTATTGAATCTAACGATCTGGAATTAGGCATGTTTATTGGCTAGGCCATATGTTCGGAAGAAATAAAGGGGTGATTAGTTTGATACTTGAAGATGGGAATTGAGAAAGCTGAGTCAAGTGCTAGATAGGAAATTTAATTTTTAATCTAATTTAATTATCCTTACATATATATATAAGGATAATTATAAATTAGATTAAAGATTATATTCCCTATCTAGCACTTAACTCATATTTTTCATTTCATCTTCAAGTATCAAACTAATCACCCATTTATTTCTTCCGAACATATGGCCTAGCCAATAAACATTTCTAATTCCAGATCGTTACATTTAATAGCCCTATATGTCAGCATTAACTTTCAAGTACAATTATAAAATCCGCGATACTTACCCCTTAGGTGTTTTAAGTGCTACCCCTCCCCCCAACTTATATTTTCATGGTGGCGTGCTTTTTCCTGTCTGCTCTTTAGTGTCAGAATATGTCTAACTTTCATCAAATAAAGATCCTTTTTAAAAACTACCTGATTCTGACTCAAAACATGTCAACATGTCAAACAAGCTGGCAGGATTCTATCCGCGAGTAAATTTCGATTCTTAAAGTAAAAAACTAATCTTAATAGTAAAATAATTTTAAAATAAAAACTATGCCAAAGACCGTAATAAATGATGTAGAGAATTTGATGAAACTTTGACTGCGCTGTATACCTCTTTTCAGAATACGTCGGGATGCCGGAAATAAAAGAAATGCTCTATGGTAGGGAAAAAGAAGGAACGCGAGTTTAACCTCGAGAAGAAACCGTTTTTACAACCGAACGATATTTCTGTCTTTGCTTTAGAAGCCAGATTATCTCGAATGAAAGAAACAACGTTCGAATAGCGAAAAAGAAAGAAAAGGAGAGAAGCGTGAATCCCATATCCCCGTGAAGAAAGACTTAACAACTTCCACCAGAGAAATAAAGAAGAAAATCTTCTTCGCCCTAAAGTCTGTACAATAATATCGTGAATTTGAACAACATCGAATGCAATAGTGAAGTACCAACATCGAAAGAAAAATAAATAAATAAAATTTACTAGTGCAAATCAAATGACAACAACAAATGGATTACCGTTTACCAAAAATTTCTGCCGCTACGAAGTAAAGGTCAGTTAAATTATTAGTTTTCATTTTAGTAACTGAGTTTTGCTAAACAAAGCTTTTAGACGAAGAATAATATATGATATGATATATTTAATTTTTATAATATAGTTGTGCTATAAATGAGATAATCTTTGTATTTTAATTGAGAAAACAAAGTGTATAAATTTTGTCATACAAAATTTTGAGAAATTTTAATACACTTCTCATAATTTTATCTTAAGATGCCGAAAGAGTTAACATTTATGGTAGAAATTGGTGTTTTAAAGTTAAAAGATATAAATTATGTTTTTAGAAAAATGACTAATGTAATAATACTAATGAAATTTCTTCCGAACATATGACCTAGCCAATAAACATGTCTACTTTCAGATCGTTATATTTAATAGTCCTATATGTCAGCATTAACTTTCAAGTACACTCCTAAAATCCGCGATACTTATCACATCTGTGTTTTAAGTGTTAACCTATTTAGTTTTCACGTGGCGTTCTTTTTTCCCTCTCCTCTCAGCATCAGAGCTTGTATAGATTTAATGAAATAAATATCCTTTTTATAAAATTACGTCTGATTCTGGCTCAAAACATGTCATATACACTGCTCAAAATAATTAAAGGATATTGTAAATTTTATATAAAATAAAGATATAAGCGAAATTTTTTTGGCCGAAAATGGAAGAAGAGAAACACAAATCCAAATTTTTCTGATTTTCAAACTACGGAGTATGCTAATTTTGAGTTCGACATGAAAAACGTCGCTTCGGCGGCAGCGAATGAAATGTGACTTTAAACTGAAATGAAGACAAGGATGATCGGCATTCAGTGACTGCTTTGTTTCGATGAGTACGATGTCTCAGCAAAGTCATTTAACCGATTCAGAAGCTTGGAGAGTTGTAGGTAGGTTAGAAGTGGGCCAAACTCAAGCCGAAGTAGCACAAGCCATTGGAGTGTCACAAAGTGTGATTTCCAGGATCTGGAACCGTTTCTTGGAGACTAGAAGTGCAGGCCGAAGACCAAGACAAGGTCGTAGACAGGAAACAACGCCCAATGAAGATCGTTATTTAGTGTTAATGGCTCGGAGACACCGAAATATGAACGCTTCTCTTCTCCAACAACACCTTCGCTCTGCTACTGACACCACGGTTTCAACTCAGACTGTCCGAAACTGGCTCCATGGTGTAGGTATTTATGCTCGCCGACCGATGGTATGTGTTAGACTAACATCAAGGCATCGTCGCGACCGTAGGGAGTGGGCAACAGAGCATGTGAACTGGAGGAGAAATGAATGGAGCAATGTTCTTTTTTTCTGGCGAGTCCCGCTTTTCTGTTCATCCGAATAATAGGCGTATTTTCATCTGGAGGAAGTGTGGCAGTAGGAATAATCCAGCGTCCGTGCACGAAAGTGTCAGATTTGGTGGTGGGGGAGTGTTGGTGTATGGTAGCATCTCCATTGACGGACTCACAGACCTCTACATCATTCGAGATGGACCTCTGACTGCTCGCCGATATAGTGATGAGATCCTCAGTTCTATTGTAGTCCCTTACGCTGCAGCAATCGGAGATGACTTCATTTTAATGGACGATAACTGCAGGCCACTTTGTGCTAACCTGGTGGAGGATTTTCTTTTCGAGGAAGGAATCGTACGAATGGAATGGCCAGCGAGTTCTCCAGACATGAATCCAACAGAGAACGTTTGGGACGCTCTAGGAAGACGAGTTGCTGGCCACCAACCACCTCCACAAACTCTCCAAGAACTGGAAAGAGCACTTCTGGAAGAGTGGGACAGAAAACCCCAACTCGTGATTAATAGCCTAATTGACTTCATGCCTCAATGGTGCTCAGCGTTGCTGGCCGTCCGTGGAAACCATACCCCATACTAAAAATGATATCCTTTGAATAAAACACCTTTTCTTATTTTTTTTTCATAAGCACAAATTGTGTTTTTTTCCTTTTGTACACAAATGCACAATAAAATGCATTTTTTTCTGCCAAACATGGGTAATTTATTCTCATATAACCTACTACGCCTGTCGACCATGTATCAATCAGCTGAAAAGTTTCCCAGCCCCAAGATCCACCTAAAACTGCAATATGTTTTAATTATTTTGAGCAGTATATATATATATGTCATGGTTTTTAAGACAGAATCAGATTAAAGTTAGAATAGTGAAAAGACGACCTTTATTCTTTCATTTCTACATCTGTTCTGACACCGAGAGCAGGGAGGAAAAAGCACGCCATGGTGGTGTTTTCAAGTGGATAAGACTTGAAAAACATATGGTAAGTATCGCTGCTTTGAAGAGGGTGCTTGCAAGTTAATGCTGACATATGTTGACTATTGAATCTAACGATCTGGAATTAGGCATGTTTATTGGCTAGGCCATATGTTCGGAAGAAATAAAGGGGTGATTAGTTTGATACTTGAAGATGGGAATTGAGAAAGCTGAGTCAAGTGCTAGATAGGAAATTTAATTTTTAATCTAATTTAATTATCCTTACATATATATATAAGGATAATTATAAATTAGATTAAAGATTATATTCCCTATCTAGCACTTAACTCATATTTTTCATTTCATCTTCAAGTATCAAACTAATCACCCATTTATTTCTTCCGAACATATGGCCTAGCCAATAAACATTTCTAATTCCAGATCGTTACATTTAATAGCCCTATATGTCAGCATTAACTTTCAAGTACAATTATAAAATCCGCGATACTTACCCCTTAGGTGTTTTAAGTGCTACCCCTCCCCCCAACTTATATTTTCATGGTGGCGTGCTTTTTCCTGTCTGCTCTTTAGTGTCAGAATATGTCTAACTTTCATCAAATAAAGATCCTTTTTAAAAACTACCTGATTCTGACTCAAAACATGTCAACATGTCAAACAAGCTGGCAGGATTCTATCCGCGAGTAAATTTCGATTCTTAAAGTAAAAAACTAATCTTAATAGTAAAATAATTTTAAAATAAAAACTATGCCAAAGACCGTAATAAATGATGTAGAGAATTTGATGAAACTTTGACTGCGCTGTATACCTCTTTTCAGAATACGTCGGGATGCCGGAAATAAAAGAAATGCTCTATGGTAGGGAAAAAGAAGGAACGCGAGTTTAACCTCGAGAAGAAACCGTTTTTACAACCGAACGATATTTCTGTCTTTGCTTTAGAAGCCAGATTATCTCGAATGAAAGAAACAACGTTCGAATAGCGAAAAAGAAAGAAAAGGAGAGAAGCGTGAATCCCATATCCCCGTGAAGAAAGACTTAACAACTTCCACCAGAGAAATAAAGAAGAAAATCTTCTTCGCCCTAAAGTCTGTACAATAATATCGTGAATTTGAACAACATCGAATGCAATAGTGAAGTACCAACATCGAAAGAAAAATAAATAAATAAAATTTACTAGTGCAAATCAAATGACAACAACAAATGGATTACCGTTTACCAAAAATTTCTGCCGCTACGAAGTAAAGGTCAGTTAAATTATTAGTTTTCATTTTAGTAACTGAGTTTTGCTAAACAAAGCTTTTAGACGAAGAATAATATATGATATGATATATTTAATTTTTATAATATAGTTGTGCTATAAATGAGATAATCTTTGTATTTTAATTGAGAAAACAAAGTGTATAAATTTTGTCATACAAAATTTTGAGAAATTTTAATACACTTCTCATAATTTTATCTTAAGATGCCGAAAGAGTTAACATTTATGGTAGAAATTGGTGTTTTAAAGTTAAAAGATATAAATTATGTTTTTAGAAAAATGACTAATGTAATAATACTAATGAAATTTCTTCCGAACATATGACCTAGCCAATAAACATGTCTACTTTCAGATCGTTATATTTAATAGTCCTATATGTCAGCATTAACTTTCAAGTACACTCCTAAAATCCGCGATACTTATCACATCTGTGTTTTAAGTGTTAACCTATTTAGTTTTCACGTGGCGTTCTTTTTTCCCTCTCCTCTCAGCATCAGAGCTTGTATAGATTTAATGAAATAAATATCCTTTTTATAAAATTACGTCTGATTCTGGCTCAAAACATGTCATATACACTGCTCAAAATAATTAAAGGATATTGTAAATTTTATATAAAATAAAGATATAAGCGAAATTTTTTTGGCCGAAAATGGAAGAAGAGAAACACAAATCCAAATTTTTCTGATTTTCAAACTACGGAGTATGCTAATTTTGAGTTCGACATGAAAAACGTCGCTTCGGCGGCAGCGAATGAAATGTGACTTTAAACTGAAATGAAGACAAGGATGATCGGCATTCAGTGACTGCTTTGTTTCGATGAGTACGATGTCTCAGCAAAGTCATTTAACCGATTCAGAAGCTTGGAGAGTTGTAGGTAGGTTAGAAGTGGGCCAAACTCAAGCCGAAGTAGCACAAGCCATTGGAGTGTCACAAAGTGTGATTTCCAGGATCTGGAACCGTTTCTTGGAGACTAGAAGTGCAGGCCGAAGACCAAGACAAGGTCGTAGACAGGAAACAACGCCCAATGAAGATCGTTATTTAGTGTTAATGGCTCGGAGACACCGAAATATGAACGCTTCTCTTCTCCAACAACACCTTCGCTCTGCTACTGACACCACGGTTTCAACTCAGACTGTCCGAAACTGGCTCCATGGTGTAGGTATTTATGCTCGCTGACCGATGGTATGTGTTAGACTAACATCAAGGCATCGTTGCGACCGTAGGGAGTGGGCAACAGAGCATGTGAACTGGAGGAGAAATGAATGGAGCAATGTTCTTTTTTCTGGCGAGTCCCGCTTTTCTGTTCATCCGAATAATAGGCGTATTTTCATCTGGAGGAAGTGTGGCAGTAGGAATAATCCAGCGTCCGTGCACGAAAGTGTCAGATTTGGTGGTGGGGGAGTGTTGGTGTATGGTAGCATCTCCATTGACGGACTCACAGACCTCTACATCATTCGAGATGGACCTCTGACTGCTCGCCGATATAGTGATGAGATCCTCAGTTCTATTGTAGTCCCTTACGCTGCAGCAATCGGAGATGACTTCATTTTAATGGACGATAACTGCAGGCCACATTGTGCTAACCTGGTGGAGGATTTTCTTTTCGAGGAAGGAATCGTACGAATGGAATGGCCAGCGAGTTCTCCAGACATGAATCCAACAGAGAACGTTTGGGACGCTCTAGGAAGACGAGTTGCTGGCCACCAACCACCTCCACAAACTCTCCAAGAACTGGAAAGAGCACTTCTGGAAGAGTGGGACAGAAAACCCCAACTCGTGATTAATAGCCTAATTGACTTCATGCCTCAATGGTGCTCAGCGTTGCTGGCCGTCCGTGGAAACCATACCCCATACTAAAAATGATATCCTTTGAATAAAACACCTTTTCTTATTTTTTTTTCATAAGCACAAATTGTGTTTTTTTCCTTTTGTACACAAATGCACAATAAAATGCATTTTTTTCTGCCAAACATGGGTAATTTATTCTCATATAACCTACTACGCCTGTCGACCATGTATCAATCAGCTGAAAAGTTTCCCAGCCCCAAGATCCACCTAAAACTGCAATATGTTTTAATTATTTTGAGCAGTATATATATATATATATATGTCATGGTTTTTAAGACAGAATCAGATTAAAGTTAGAATAGTGAAAAGACGACCTTTATTCTTTCATTTCTACATCTGTTCTGACACCGAGAGCAGGGAGGAAAAAGCACGCCATGGTGGTGTTTTCAAGTGGATAAGACTTGAAAAACATATGGTAAGTATCGCTGCTTTGAAGAGGGTGCTTGCAAGTTAATGCTGACATATGTTGACTATTGAATCTAACGATCTGGAATTAGGCATGTTTATTGGCTAGGCCATATGTTCGGAAGAAATAAAGGGGTGATTAGTTTGATACTTGAAGATGGGAATTGAGAAAGCTGAGTCAAGTGCTAGATAGGAAATTTAATTTTTAATCTAATTTAATTATCCTTACATATATATATAAGGATAATTATAAATTAGATTAAAGATTATATTCCCTATCTAGCACTTAACTCATATTTTTCATTTCATCTTCAAGTATCAAACTAATCACCCATTTATTTCTTCCGAACATATGGCCTAGCCAATAAACATTTCTAATTCCAGATCGTTACATTTAATAGCCCTATATGTCAGCATTAACTTTCAAGTACAATTATAAAATCCGCGATACTTACCCCTTAGGTGTTTTAAGTGCTACCCCTCCCCCCAACTTATATTTTCATGGTGGCGTGCTTTTTCCTGTCTGCTCTTTAGTGTCAGAATATGTCTAACTTTCATCAAATAAAGATCCTTTTTAAAAACTACCTGATTCTGACTCAAAACATGTCAACATGTCAAACAAGCTGGCAGGATTCTATCCGCGAGTAAATTTCGATTCTTAAAGTAAAAAACTAATCTTAATAGTAAAATAATTTTAAAATAAAAACTATGCCAAAGACCGTAATAAATGATGTAGAGAATTTGATGAAACTTTGACTGCGCTGTATACCTCTTTTCAGAATACGTCGGGATGCCGGAAATAAAAGAAATGCTCTATGGTAGGGAAAAAGAAGGAACGCGAGTTTAACCTCGAGAAGAAACCGTTTTTACAACCGAACGATATTTCTGTCTTTGCTTTAGAAGCCAGATTATCTCGAATGAAAGAAACAACGTTCGAATAGCGAAAAAGAAAGAAAAGGAGAGAAGCGTGAATCCCATATCCCCGTGAAGAAAGACTTAACAACTTCCACCAGAGAAATAAAGAAGAAAATCTTCTTCGCCCTAAAGTCTGTACAATAATATCGTGAATTTGAACAACATCGAATGCAATAGTGAAGTACCAACATCGAAAGAAAAATAAATAAATAAAATTTACTAGTGCAAATCAAATGACAACAACAAATGGATTACCGTTTACCAAAAATTTCTGCCGCTACGAAGTAAAGGTCAGTTAAATTATTAGTTTTCATTTTAGTAACTGAGTTTTGCTAAACAAAGCTTTTAGACGAAGAATAATATATGATATGATATATTTAATTTTTATAATATAGTTGTGCTATAAATGAGATAATCTTTGTATTTTAATTGAGAAAACAAAGTGTATAAATTTTGTCATACAAAATTTTGAGAAATTTTAATACACTTCTCATAATTTTATCTTAAGATGCCGAAAGAGTTAACATTTATGGTAGAAATTGGTGTTTTAAAGTTAAAAGATATAAATTATGTTTTTAGAAAAATGACTAATGTAATAATACTAATGAAATTTCTTCCGAACATATGACCTAGCCAATAAACATGTCTACTTTCAGATCGTTATATTTAATAGTCCTATATGTCAGCATTAACTTTCAAGTACACTCCTAAAATCCGCGATACTTATCACATCTGTGTTTTAAGTGTTAACCTATTTAGTTTTCACGTGGCGTTCTTTTTTCCCTCTCCTCTCAGCATCAGAGCTTGTATAGATTTAATGAAATAAATATCCTTTTTATAAAATTACGTCTGATTCTGGCTCAAAACATGTCATATACACTGCTCAAAATAATTAAAGGATATTGTAAATTTTATATAAAATAAAGATATAAGCGAAATTTTTTTGGCCGAAAATGGAAGAAGAGAAACACAAATCCAAATTTTTCTGATTTTCAAACTACGGAGTATGCTAATTTTGAGTTCGACATGAAAAACGTCGCTTCGGCGGCAGCGAATGAAATGTGACTTTAAACTGAAATGAAGACAAGGATGATCGGCATTCAGTGACTGCTTTGTTTCGATGAGTACGATGTCTCAGCAAAGTCATTTAACCGATTCAGAAGCTTGGAGAGTTGTAGGTAGGTTAGAAGTGGGCCAAACTCAAGCCGAAGTAGCACAAGCCATTGGAGTGTCACAAAGTGTGATTTCCAGGATCTGGAACCGTTTCTTGGAGACTAGAAGTGCAGGCCGAAGACCAAGACAAGGTCGTAGACAGGAAACAACGCCCAATGAAGATCGTTATTTAGTGTTAATGGCTCGGAGACACCGAAATATGAACGCTTCTCTTCTCCAACAACACCTTCGCTCTGCTACTGACACCACGGTTTCAACTCAGACTGTCCGAAACTGGCTCCATGGTGTAGGTATTTATGCTCGCCGACCGATGGTATGTGTTAGACTAACATCAAGGCATCGTCGCGACCGTAGGGAGTGGGCAACAGAGCATGTGAACTGGAGGAGAAATGAATGGAGCAATGTTCTTTTTTCTGGCGAGTCCCGCTTTTCTGTTCATCCGAATAATAGGCGTATTTTCATCTGGAGGAAGTGTGGCAGTAGGAATAATCCAGCGTCCGTGCACGAAAGTGTCAGATTTGGTGGTGGGGGAGTGTTGGTGTATGGTAGCATCTCCATTGACGGACTCACAGACCTCTACATCATTCGAGATGGACCTCTGACTGCTCGCCGATATAGTGATGAGATCCTCAGTTCTATTGTAGTCCCTTACGCTGCAGCAATCGGAGATGACTTCATTTTAATGGACGATAACTGCAGGCCACTTTGTGCTAACCTGGTGGAGGATTTTCTTTTCGAGGAAGGAATCGTACGAATGGAATGGCCAGCGAGTTCTCCAGACATGAATCCAACAGAGCACGTTTGGGACGCTCTAGGAAGACGAGTTGCTGGCCACCAACCACCTCCACAAACTCTCCAAGAACTGGAAAGAGCACTTCTGGAAGAGTGGGACAGAAAACCCCAACTCGTGATTAATAGCCTAATTGACTTCATGCATCAAAGGTGCTCAGCGTTGCTGGCCGTCCGTGGAAACCATACCCCATACTAAAAATGATATCCTTTGAATAAAACACCTTTTCTTATTTTTTTTTTCATAAGCACAAATTGTGTTTTTTTCCTTTTGTACACAAATGCACAATAAAATGCATTTTTTTCTGCCAAACATGGGTAATTTATTCTCATATAACCTACTACGCCTGTCGACCATGTATCAATCAGCTGAAAAGTTTCCCAGCCCCAAGATCCACCTAAAACTGCAATATGTTTTAATTATTTTGAGCAGTATATATTTATATATATATATATATATATATATATATATATATATATATATATATATATATATGTCATGGTTTTTAAGACAGAATCAGATTAAAGTTAGAATAGTGAAAAGACGACCTTTATTCTTTCATTTCTACATCTGTTCTGACACCGAGAGCAGGGAGGAAAAAGCACGCCATGGTGGTGTTTTCAAGTGGATAAGACTTGAAAAACATATGGTAAGTATCGCTGCTTTGAAGAGGGTGCTTGCAAGTTAATGCTGACATATGTTGACTATTGAATCTAACGATCTGGAATTAGGCATGTTTATTGGCTAGGCCATATGTTCGGAAGAAATAAAGGGGTGATTAGTTTGATACTTGAAGATGGGAATTGAGAAAGCTGAGTCAAGTGCTAGATAGAAATTTAATTTTTAATCTAATTTAATTATCCTTACATATATATATAAGGATAATTATAAATTAGATTAAAGATTATATTCCCTATCTAGCACTTAACTCATATTTTTCATTTCATCTTCAAGTATCAAACTAATCACCCATTTATTTCTTCCGAACATATGGCCTAGCCAATAAACATTTCTAATTCCAGATCGTTACATTTAATAGCCCTATATGTCAGCATTAACTTTCAAGTACAATTATAAAATCCGCGATACTTACCCCTTAGGTGTTTTAAGTGCTACCCCTCCCCCCAACTTATATTTTCATGGTGGCGTGCTTTTTCCTGTCTGCTCTTTAGTGTCAGAATATGTCTAACTTTCATCAAATAAAGATCCTTTTTAAAAACTACCTGATTCTGACTCAAAACATGTCAACATGTCAAACAAGCTGGCAGGATTCTATCCGCGAGTAAATTTCGATTCTTAAAGTAAAAAACTAATCTTAATAGTAAAATAATTTTAAAATAAAAACTATGCCAAAGACCGTAATAAATGATGTAGAGAATTTGATGAAACTTTGACTGCGCTGTATACCTCTTTTCAGAATACGTCGGGATGCCGGAAATAAAAGAAATGCTCTATGGTAGGGAAAAAGAAGGAACGCGAGTTTAACCTCGAGAAGAAACCGTTTTTACAACCGAACGATATTTCTGTCTTTGCTTTAGAAGCCAGATTATCTCGAATGAAAGAAACAACGTTCGAATAGCGAAAAAGAAAGAAAAGGAGAGAAGCGTGAATCCCATATCCCCGTGAAGAAAGACTTAACAACTTCCACCAGAGAAATAAAGAAGAAAATCTTCTTCGCCCTAAAGTCTGTACAATAATATCGTGAATTTGAACAACATCGAATGCAATAGTGAAGTACCAACATCGAAAGAAAAATAAATAAATAAAATTTACTAGTGCAAATCAAATGACAACAACAAATGGATTACCGTTTACCAAAAATTTCTGCCGCTACGAAGTAAAGGTCAGTTAAATTATTAGTTTTCATTTTAGTAACTGAGTTTTGCTAAACAAAGCTTTTAGACGAAGAATAATATATGATATGATATATTTAATTTTTATAATATAGTTGTGCTATAAATGAGATAATCTTTGTATTTTAATTGAGAAAACAAAGTGTATAAATTTTGTCATACAAAATTTTGAGAAATTTTAATACACTTCTCATAATTTTATCTTAAGATGCCGAAAGAGTTAACATTTATGGTAGAAATTGGTGTTTTAAAGTTAAAAGATATAAATTATGTTTTTAGAAAAATGACTAATGTAATAATACTAATGAAATTTCTTCCGAACATATGACCTAGCCAATAAACATGTCTACTTTCAGATCGTTATATTTAATAGTCCTATATGTCAGCATTAACTTTCAAGTACACTCCTAAAATCCGCGATACTTATCACATCTGTGTTTTAAGTGTTAACCTATTTAGTTTTCACGTGGCGTTCTTTTTTCCCTTCCTCTCAGCATCAGAGCTTGTATAGATTTAATGAAATAAATATCCTTTTTATAAAATTACGTCTGATTCTGGCTCAAAACATGTCATATACACTGCTCAAAATAATTAAAGGATATTGTAAATTTTATATAAAATAAAGATATAAGCGAAATTTTTTTGGCCGAAAATGGAAGAAGAGAAACACAAATCCAAATTTTTCTGATTTTCAAACTACGGAGTATGCTAATTTTGAGTTCGACATGAAAACGTCGCTTCGGCGGCAGCGAATGAAATGTGACTTTAAACTGAAATGAAGACAAGGATGATCGGCATTCAGTGACTGCTTTGTTTCGATGAGTACGATGTCTCAGCAAAGTCATTTAACCGATTCAGAAGCTTGGAGAGTTGTAGGTAGGTTAGAAGTGGGCCAAACTCAAGCCGAAGTAGCACAAGCCATTGAGTGTCACAAAGTGTGATTTCCAGGATCTGGAACCGTTTCTTGGAGACTAGAAGTGCAGGCCGAAGACCAAGACAAGGTCGTAGACAGGAAACAACGCCCAATGAAGATCGTTATTTAGTGTTAATGGCTCGGAGACACCGAAATATGAACGCTTCTCTTCTCCAACAACACCTTCGCTCTGCTACTGACACCACGGTTTCAACTCAGACTGTCCGAAACTGGCTCCATGGTGTAGGTATTTATGCTCGCCGACCGATGGTATGTGTTAGACTAACATCAAGGCATCGTCGCGACCGTAGGGAGTGGGCAACAGAGCATGTGAACTGGAGGAGAAATGAATGGAGCAATGTTCTTTTTTCTGGCGAGTCCCGCTTTTCTGTTCATCCGAATAATAGGCGTATTTTCATCTGGAGGAAGTGTGGCAGTAGGAATAATCCAGCGTCCGTGCACGAAAGTGTCAGATTTGGTGGTGGGGGAGTGTTGGTGTATGGTAGCATCTCCATTGACGGACTCACAGACCTCTACATCATTCGAGATGGACCTCTGACTGCTCGCCGATATAGTGATGAGATCCTCAGTTCTATTGTAGTCCCTTACGCTGCAGCAATCGGAGATGACTTCATTTTAATGGACGATAACTGCAGGCCACTTTGTGCTAACCTGGTGGAGGATTTTCTTTCGAGGAAGGAATCGTACGAATGGAATGGCCAGCGAGTTCTCCAGACATGAATCCAACAGAGCACGTTTGGGACGCTCTAGGAAGACGAGTTGCTGGCCACCAACCACCTCCACAAACTCTCCAAGAACTGGAAAGAGCACTTCTGGAAGAGTGGGACAGAAAACCCCAACTCGTGATTAATAGCCTAATTGACTTCATGCATCAAAGGTGCTCAGCGTTGCTGGCCGTCCGTGGAAACCATACCCCATACTAAAAATGATATCCTTTGAATAAAACACCTTTTCTTATTTTTTTTTCATAAGCACAAATTGTGTTTTTTTCCTTTTGTACACAAATGCACAATAAAATGCATTTTTTTTCTGCCAAACATGGGTAATGTATTCTCATATAACCTACTACGCCTGTCGACCATGTATCAATCAGCTGAAAAGTTTCCCAGCCCCAAGATCCACCTAAAACTGCAATATGTTTTAATTATTTTGAGCAGTATATATATATATGTCATGGTTTTTAAGACAGAATCAGATTAAAGTTAGAATAGTGAAAAGACGACCTTTATTCTTTCATTTCTACATCTGTTCTGACACCGAGAGCAGGGAGGAAAAAGCACGCCATGGTGGTGTTTTCAAGTGGATAAGACTTGAAAAACATATGGTAAGTATCGCTGCTTTGAAGAGGGTGCTTGCAAGTTAATGCTGGCATATGTTGACTATTGAATCTAACGATCTGGAATTAGGCATGTTTATTGGCTAGGCCATATGTTCGGAAGAAATAAATGGTTGATTAGTTTGATACTTGAAGATGGGAACTGAGAAAGCTGAGTCAAGTGCGAGATAGGGAATTTAATTTTTAATCTAATTTAATTATCCTTACATTTGCCCTCCAATTTTAAAAGGGAGTCATGGCGTGGTTTTTTTCTCTCTTTACAAACTTAATCAATTTTCAATAAACACAAAACAATACATAACATTATTTAGAAAGACATTTGAAACACAGTAGTAATATTTAAGCAATAGTAATACTAAAATCAAAAAGCAATACAATAAACGAAAAACTATAACAACAAACACAGTAAGGACACTTCCAACATATTAATTGATAAAAATGAATTTCCATACATATAAATGAAGATTAGCTTGTTCAAATATATTCGACATCTAGAATAAGAGCTCGCGTTTCCTCCTATTCCTTCATTCTGATAAGGTGTAAGAACTTGGAGATAGTAATATTGACGCCCTTACCCAGTGTTAGTTTAATCCATGGGGAATAGTAGTTAAGATAAGTGGACTTTTAAAGTCAAATACAGATAGACAAAAACTGTTGCAAACAACTGAATATCAGAAAAAAATTCAAATATGATCTTTTAAATAGCAATTTTTTTTGTTGTCAAAATGTTTTCCAACGATATTAAAATGCATATCTAATTTACACATTTTAATAATTTAATATTAATGGTGATTACCTTTCAATAGCTACGTATTTTGCAAGGATATGAAGAAGATTCATAAATTCTTTGCATGGATGTCATCAACATCCAATTTTCATTCATCAGAACAAGCAAAGGAAAATTCACCTATTCAAAATTTCAAATTTTCGAAACATATCTCCAAAATAAGTTGCGAAATTGACATGTAAAATGTATGTCAGAATCTGTTTGAAAATACCGTCCTATGTTATCGCTATCTACGAATTTCTAAGATTTAGGATCCTTTGCATTGAAAATTCAGAACTTTCCTCTTCTATATCTTTCGTAATATATCTATCATAAAAGAGAGATCGGAGATGGAAGTTTAGAACTTTCAGTTATGAAATGCAGAAGTTTTCAAAGAGAAACTGAGCTTCCATAAATAAGATCCTGATCAGAAAATCGATAAAAATTACTTTGTGCTATATATATATATATATATATATATATATATATATATATATATATATATATATATATATATATATAAGAAATGTGATACTTTAAATAATATAAAAAAAATATTATTCTGTTCATTAAAATCTCACATGTAAGCTTAGGCTTCTTTTTGCAGTTTAAGTAGCGCGTCAAATTTCATCATTTTTTTTAGTTTAATACGTAATCAAGATTTATTCATATCAATAATATATCAAATTATTGTTTAAGAATAAATAGTTATACCCAATGTCTACTTATAAGGATTATTTTTAAATTTAATATTATGGATATTCCATACTGGTTTCGTCATCTATATTGATTAATGAAAGGAAATATATATAGTATAATATAATAAAAGTGATAAAGTACTAAAACCTACAATGCCAAAGAAGAAAGAAATTGGATAACAAGAGACACAACAAACGTAGATACAAAAGGAGTCTTTGGACTAAACT
The DNA here is from genome assembly GCA_019973935.1 of Trichonephila clavipes. Lineage (NCBI taxonomy): Eukaryota > Metazoa > Arthropoda > Arachnida > Araneae > Nephilidae > Trichonephila > Trichonephila clavipes. Next base: position 544,703 of record BMAU01021361.1, read on the forward strand.
GGAGACCTATTATGATTTCTAAAGCTCTCGCTGAATTAGGCCCTCGATTTAAGGTTAATCTATGCTTTATGGATCTGCCTTTCCCATACAGCAGAAATTTTCAACAAAATAGGAAAAAAGAAAAAATAGAGCCATGATAAAAAGTTAAGCCTATTTCTAACCACTTGGAAGATAAACCTGACAGTGGAGTAAAATGAAAATAAGAAAAAAGAATATTAATTTCTCTCTCAAAGAGTGGAATTTTAATTAAATTTTTCTATACAAAAATTAGGATAAAAACTTAAATGTAAAATTAAAACCATGAAAATAGAATAGCAACCATCTATGCCTAAGTCCAACACAAAAGGGCGTTAAATTTGGAATAACAATAAAAGAACAAAAAAACCGTGGTGCCACCTGGATAGTTATTTTGCAATTAAACTGAGTACATAAGAAATTTTAAAAATATTTTAAAAATAAACTAAGCGGAAGAAATTTTAAATAAAATTTTAACTAAGTTTAAAATAGACTTAATATGAAATAGAAATATATTTAATAAAATGTACTTGTATAATTATATTCCAGACAATTATTGCAAAATTTCATATAATTACCATGTTTTAAAACATTATCAGTTCCTAAATTATTGTTTCTTTTTATAAAATTTAAGATAATATTTCCAAATATTAATAGGTGTAAATTACTACCCCAGAAAGACATTTTTATAATATTAAGATCAAACGAGTCTCTTTTATCAAAAATATTTATTATACTCAACGTTTAATTGAATGTTCAAAAAGTTAGCTGACTGATTATTATAATTAGTTTTTAATAATTTTAAACAGTAGAGGTAATAATTAAAGCCAGGAACAAAATCTACTATATTACTAAATATAACTAAATCATCTATGTATCTGAAAAAGTGACAAGATTCATAACTAATACTATAATTTTCATAAAAATAAAGTAAATATCGACTAAGCAATTGTTAGCTGGTTCCCCTTGTGGTAAACCTTTAATTTGCTGATAATAAGAGTTATTATGGAAAAATATATGTTTCTTTCAATACTAATTCTATAATAGAATTTTATTTATAATATTTTATTTTCCTATTCAAAAAATGTTTGCTTTATGGTATTTTAAGAATCTTAAACGTGTTTTCTATATCTATGGAGTTAAATAAATCTTCAAAATCAAAGGTATAAATAGAAATGTTTTTTTTACCTTGCATATACCTAATAATGTTCATACTATTCTTAAAAATAAAAGAATTATCAATTTAGTCTAATGTAGATTGAATAATATTTTGTAGCTTTTTGCCCGTATGTGTAATATAAGTTTTAAAAAACTTTCGTAATAGTTCTAAATTTGTAAGGATTTTTATGAAATTTAGGAGTTAGGAAAATATGAGGGAATTTAATATCCAAAATACGCAAATTTATTTTTTAATGAAAACCAGATATTCGATAAAAAATTTCTCTTTTCCTTGAATTAGGTTTTGTAGAAACAGTATTATTTTGAAAATGTTTGTTTAGCAAATGAATATAAAGCCATTTGCAAATAATTGTGTGATTACCCGGAATTTTTTCAACATAAACGATAATAAAGTTCCTTTGTAGATCTGCAATTTGTTTCTTAATATTATTGTAAATAATATCATTATCAGTTTTATAGTTAATGTTCAGTAATTCATTTAAAACTTTCAATTTATATTCATTAAAAGCTACAATAGGAAAACTGTATTTAATTGCTAATTTCGAAATGAAGTTACTTATATCTTTAGAATTTTTTTTGATAGCATTGTTATTATTAGAGATCATTAATCTAAAACTAGTACCTTTGGACATTATTTCTCTAAGGGTAGTATATCTTTAAAAATACTTAAGCTAACTCTTACCACATGTTTGTAATGATCGCTTATGAAATCAGAATAATCTTTACAATTACAAGCAATATTATTATCATTTTACAAATCATTAATATTATTGTAATTAGAAAATTGAGCTGCCTATTTTTTTATTATCTTTAAAATCCATCTTAATGCAAACATTATTTATAGGTAGGCAATGTACATACTTATTAAATATTTTTGAGAAATTGATGATAATATAAGATTTATTCATGGATAGTATTGCAAAATACTTAGTAGAACTGTTTACTAAATCTTATATCTTCAATGTTGAATTTATGAAAAAGAAAATTAAGATCCTGAATATTATGTAAGGCTGGCAGTCATTAAAATCATACTTTTTGAGGATATCTCTAGTATACCGTATTTCTTTTTTATTTAAACCTAACAAGAAATGCTTAATTTTTTTAATGTTAAAAGACTTTTCAAAGTTACTGCAAAATCTTTAATTTTATAATCTATCTCCACTGGAAGTCTATGCGTTCTTCTCTTTCTTTCCCCTCTTTTTATACGTTTAACTTTATGAGCATTATCACAATTACAAAAATCATTCTTGTTGTCAGAATGTTGAATGCTAAGTAAGACATATTTTCTAAAGTGAATGATATTCAAACCATAAGGATATATAGTCTTAGAATATTTTATTAAGTGGTTTTCTTACCACAATCTATTTTTAACATCTGGTACTATTCTGAGAATAGAAATATCAATATTTTCAAAGCCAAGAAGATGAAAGTGCCTAAGTTCAATTTTAATAATATTGTTACTAGGCTTGTAATTTTTGGTATTTGATCTATGTAGGTTAATGCGAATATTAATATTTTTACATGTTTGGCCAGTAAATTTAAAATTACATATTTTACAATTCAACATATAAATGCAATTGAAGGTTTTACATAACAAAAATTTGGATGTATTATCATATTGCTCTATATTTAAAATTGGACATGTTTTGTATCTATTATTATTGCATTTATTATATTATATATATATATATATATATATATATATATATATATATATATATATATATATATATATATATACATACATATATACATATATATATATACATACATATATACATATATATATATATACATATATATATATATATATATATATATATATATATATATATATATATATATATATATATATATATATATATATATATATATATATATATATATATATATATATATATAAATATATATACTTTTATCTCATCTGATATCCATAAATTTTGAAATATGGAAACTTGCAGAGGTAACAAATGTGATGCCCGCGTTTTATTTCTAAAATGACAAATTGGGAAAAAAATGTTTAATTGGAATTGACTATGTGAATCTTAAATAAACGTTTTAATCTTAGAACTTGATTTACTTTGTTTTCTGGATCCTGCTGTAAATTAATTAATATTCAATATAAATAATTTCGTTGTAGGACTATTTTCATTTTAATATGACTTTTAACTGTCACAATGTAAATACAAAAATTGAAATTTATGTACTACTTAATATTTCATTTCCACATACAGTATTTTAATACTGAATTGGATATTTTTCTTGAAATCTTGCTAGATACAATATAACCTAATTCGAGGATACAATATCGAGAAATCATTCACGCAATTTTAAAATAATATGTTATAATATATATCAGTTGCTTTCTAAACATCATGCAGGGAATAAAAATAAATCTTCAAAAATTTAATCCCCTATTGAACGCTTTATTTTTTTCAATTTGTTTTGTCACTCGCCTATCAATTTGTTCCCAATAAAATTCAGCTTGAAATAACAAAAATTCTACATTTTGTTGATAAATATTAGTTTTATTTTACTATTTTGAACACATTTTTTTCTGAGCATTCTTATAAGTGTTTCAGAGTAAACTCTATCTTATTTGTATTCATTTAGAATAATCCTCCATTTTATTATTAAAATAATTTCATTATATTAATCTAATCATTACTTTTTTAAATTTCGTATAATTGTTCCAAGCAAAAAAAGAATACTTACCCATGATTATACACTGCTGGCCACCATAAATGCAACACCCTGAAAGAAGCATGCAAATAACATGAAATTTACAACATGCACTAACGGAGCTGAGATATGCAAATGCTTAGAATTTCAGCGCAGACACACATCACGCGTGCCTGTGGTGCCACCTTAAAGCGATATTTAAGGCATGTAGATTTCAACGATTTCAAGTTCCACAATTGTGTTTTTTTGTAGTTTTTTTCAAAAAAGGATCATTTATGTCTCGTAGAAAGCATCGATAAGTTTTTGATCAAGTATCCGAGTTCGACATAGGAAGGATAGTGGCCTACCGAGATTGTGGATTAACTTTCAGAGCAATCGGTAGTCGTGTTGGGCAAAACCAAACAACTGCAATGCGAATATGTCACCGTTGGATGCAGGAGGGTACAACGGACCGAGATGGTCAATCTCATCCACTTTAGTGCACCAATTCACGTGAGGACAGGCAAATTGTGCGCATGGCAGCGACGGATAGCTCAGTCACATTATGATGTTCCTCCCCTTGCAAGTACAACTCTCAAAGTATCAGCGTGAGCTAGAAGTGTAGGATTAGCGAAAGAACTAGGATCAAACATTATCTTAATAGAACTTTATTAAGATATTCAACTTAAATCTTTAACAAATTAAATTATAATAATTAATACGAGAGAACCTACGATGATAAAAAAACGCAACATACAATAAGACTTAATCTAGTTCAGACCAGTATCAATAAATGAACCGCCTAATCTCCTATTCTAATATTAAATAATCAATCCTACCTTATTACAGCTTGAGCAACGATCAATCTTTTCTTTGTATGCAATGGTATGCAACTTGGCTGATTCCTTCTATTCGATCACTAATAATTTGAATTCACGTCACACAAAACTCATTCAGACTTGAACCACGAACTGTAATAACCATCAACTGCCACAAACTAACGTCAATTGTGAAACATTACCCTACATTGCCACCAATCTTACTCTAAGTACACATATTTAAACATCTGTTCCTTTGCATCATTCATTCACACTTCACTTCTTGGATTTGGTTGGAAAAGAGATGCCTTTAATTCTGGCCCAAAGAAACCAAAGAACTTGTTAAAGAAAAGACGCGTGAGATGTCGCAAGCCCCTCCAAGAAGCAAAACGAGATTTTTTCGAGAGTCTTAATTGCTCTTAAGAAATTACGTCCCTAATTTTTGTTCTTCTACTTCTAACTTTCCACGCTTTAAATTTTAACTTCGAATATTTATTCTAACCATTAATTTCCAATGATCCACTTAAATTTTAATTTTCACTATTCATCTTAAGTTTAATTTTTAATATTTCTCCTTAATTTGAATTTTCAACAGCCACGATAAATTTTACTCAATTAACTAGACCAAAATTCATAGTTATGCATTTTAATCACGGTAGATTCTCAGATGTGCAAAATAAATGGACATGCCTTATCCGGGCGAAGGGACCTGGGAAAAACCATATATGTCTTAAATAGTAAAAACACGAGGTAAGCACGTCTCTTAACTAACTTAACTCTACTTAAATGCTACTTAAAGTATAACAATTCTGCATCTTTACAGTTTCTTGTCTTCATTGTCCTTTGTACAAAGAAAGGTTAACCATTACAATCTTCATTTTTCCACATAGACTTCAGCTTTTTCACAATCTTCTACCCCTCTGTAAACATCAGTTTCAAGTCCTTATCTAAATGAAAATTTTCTATAGGCTTCAGGGTCTGTCACCCTGAAACAAAAATTCCTATGTCCTTTCGCAAAAACAAAGTTTCACACATTATAATTATATTTCACAGTTTTTATACATTACATATCACTTTTAAAATGCAACTAATTTCTATACATATATTTCTCTCTCTCTCTCTCATCTGGCTTTTTCAAAAACTTCCCCTCAAATCGCGCAGCACTGGTTAATGTTATGTTAGTATGCTGTCTACGCCACGTTTCCCAAACCCAGATGTACATTAATATGAAAAAATTTAACAACACATATACATATACTATACAATTACAAACATTTTTAATAAACAATTAAAACAAACACAGGAATTGTCGCATCATACACAAGTCATACACAGAAGTAAACAAATGCATTTTTACAATTGTTTTCTCCATAATTATATAAAAAACTGACAAGACAAATGTTTATTTTTCTTTTCTAGAAAATCACAGTCATTTAGTGTCCACTTTTGCTTGGCTTCTTATATTTAAAATATCCGACCGTGACTTGCTTTATTTCAATAATTCTTCCGACCATTTGTTCGAAAGAATATAAAAAGAAACGATACAACCTGGTTCTTATGACTTGTAGTTGGCTTTTCCTACCAGGACCTCCAAAGATACTGACTTTCTCGTACACGCTCCTTTCCTTTCCTGGTCCTGCCGTTGTTGATCACCTCCTCGTCTGGCATTTCTGTTATTTGATCTTGTTCGCTCTTCGATGTAGGGGCTATCGTTCCTTCATCTGCCTTTTCTGGATCGAACTGGTCCTCACTGTTGTGTCTTCCTCTCTATAGTTGGTCGGGACTCCACTCTTCTTCCACTTCGTGGTCTGAGGCTGTAGCCGCTTATGGTGGACGTTGCTGTTTCTTCTCTTCGGCTTTTCTTTCTAAATTTTGGCAGATTACTATTAGTTTTATAGTTCGACAACAAAGATCTTTTAGGTACTCTATGTTCTGAACCCTTCTGAATCTTCCTTTCTGGTCCTCCCGACCCAGATTCATGTGATCTTTTATAGCCTAACATTTCATTTTTGCTTCTTTTAATCCTTCTACTTTTCTCAGACCAGAAACTAGGTATTGATCTGATAAGTGGCCCGCGCTTATGGGTCTTATTTGTATGTTTCTCACCCTGATCATTTTTAAAACTTAACCCTTTTTCCTCCAACTCACGCTTTACCTCTGATTTTTTCTTTTTACCATCTTGCGACTCATTTGATCTCCGTTGTACTCTGTCAAAACCACTCGATTCATCGCGTGAACTACCGTTATCCGAACCACAAGTTCCTATCTTCGTCTCGTCACATTTCCTATGACGATATATTCTAACCTGATCTACATTAATCGTTAAATTTTTTCCCGCCTTCCATACCACTACATTGTTATTCTTTACATCTAATACTCTACACGGACCTTTAAATTTTGGTTTCAATTTAGCTACCACTTTTCTTGTTGTCGAACTTAAAGGATGTGTTGCTATCAAAACCAAATATCCACCTTAATTTGCACATCACGCCTGCGCCTATTATAATATTTCTCCCATTTTTTAGGCTTAGCTTTTGTGTTTCGTCTAGCCTCCTCAAACAATCTCTCAATATCTCCTACTACAAATTCCGTTCCGTCTGAAATCATCACTAATTTCCGAAAAGGCCTAATCAACTTTCGACCTAAAAATAATTCTGCAGGGGGTTTTCCCGTTGTTTCGTTTACTGCCGTACGAATAGCATAAGCTAACTCACGTAAGAATTGGTCCCATGTATCATGTTGCTCATTGACATAATTTGCAATCATTTGCACCAGATCGCGATTTACGCGTTCTGTTCTATTTGCTTGAGGTCTATATACAACAGTCTTCAAATGCCTTAAGCCTAATCTTACACTTAAATTCGCAAAAATATCGGAGATAAATTGGGGGCCGTTATCACTAATTAATTTTATTGGAGCTCCAAAACGCGATATATAATTATCAAAAAAATTATCTGCTATAACTCGAGCAGAGACTTTTTTAAGGGGTATGATTTCAGTCCACTTCATGAAATGATCCGTAATTACTAATACATATCGGTTACGTCTTACTGTCGGCACAGGATACGGACCTAACAAAACTAACGTAACTATTTCATTTGGATAATTTGATACACTTTTAACGCGTTTTTATAGTTATTAATTTGGGACATATGGCATGTAGAGACATATTGATCAAAAAATTTTCTCACATACAGAAAATAAAAAACATCCCTTATTCTATAATAAGTTTTAAAACGTCCAAAATGACCGGCTAATAGTTTGTCGTGAAATTCACTCATTATTTTTCATTCCTTAAAGATTTTGGGGGGAATGTATACTCGCATTTCTCCTAATGACGTTGCATATTTCGCATAAAATAACAAGCCTTCAATAAACGAAATCTCGGAACCAATTGTCGCATTAACCAAGCTATTTTCTGGGTTTTCCAGATATTTATATATATGACCTAATTCTGGGTCTGTTCTTTGCTCTTCTCTTAACTGATCGCGTGACGAAAGTACCAAATCCCTGATTATTGCACAGTGAACTTTCTCTCCTTTTACACTTTCAATTGGGTTTCTCGACAAAACGTCAGTACTGCATTTTGAGTTCCGGGACGATTCTCTCATTCTATATTAAATTCTGCTAATTTTAATGTCCATCTTGTCATTCTATTTGACAAATTTTACCATGTGTTAAACGTGTTAACACAGCGTGATCTGTAATAACCTTAATCGGCAAAGAACCTAAATGCGTTCTGAATTTATTCAGAGCCCAAACCACTAACCTGCTAAACATTCCCTCTGTGTTACCGTGTAATTCCTCTCCGCAGTACTAAGCGTACGAGAAGCAAATACTACTAGTATTTGCTCCTGGTACAGAACTTCTCCTACCCCTATTGAGCTTGCATCCGTAAGTAACTCAATAGGTATTTTGAAAGGTGGCAATTTTAAAACTGAAGCTTTTGTTATGGCTGCTTTGACCGCGTCGAATGCTTTCTGCGCCTCAATCGCCCAAACAAATATTTTAATTTTCGTTTAAGATTATACAGAGGTTCGCAAAGATCGGCATAATTTTTAATAAATTTTGCGTACCACTGCGAATTCTGGTTCTGTCTTTGCTGTGACGCGTAAAAACGTGTTTCTAAATCTTTCCTATTTTGGATGGTAGAGAATGCTTTCGACAATGCTGCTTTCAGCTGCGCGAAGTCCATGGCGGTATTTTGTACTAACTCTGATCCGAATATTTGGAACCAATCTAGGGCTCTCCCTATGAGATGGCCTTTCAAATAAACAGACGATAAGTCACTGGGTATTTCAATTAATTTGATTTTATTGTCAATACCCTCCAAAAACTCGGTGACGATCTCCGACCCAGAAAAGTACACTTCTGGTCAAACATTAAACCCTCTCGCGTTTTTCATATCGGGATCATATAGATTAAACAGAGATGGGCGCCATTGTGATGTTCCTCCCTTTGGAAGTACATCACACGAAGTATCAGCGTGAGCTAGAGGTGTAGGATTAGCGAAAGAACTAGGATCAAACATTATCTTAATAGGACTTTATTAAGATATTCAACTTAAACCTTTAACAAATTAAATTATAATAATTAATATGAGAGAATCTACGAAAGTAAAAATACGCAACACACAATAAGACTTAATCTAATTCAGACCACTATTAATAAACGAACCGCCTAATCTCCTATTATAATATTAAATAATCAATCCTACCTTATTACTGCTTGGTGCAACGATCAATCTTGTCTTTGTATGCAATGGTATGCAACTTGGCTGATTAATACTATATTCGATCACTAATAATTTGAATTCACGTCACACAAAACTCATTCAGACTTGAACCACGAACTGTAATAACCATCAACTGCCACAAACTAACGTTAATTGTCAAACATTACTCTATATTGTCATCACGCCTACTCTAAGTACCCATATTTTAACATTTGTTCATTTGCATCCTTCATTCACACTTCACTTCTTGGATTTGGTTGGAAAAGAGTTGCCATTAATTCTAGCCCAAAGAATCCAAAGGACTTGTTAAAGAAAAGACGCGTGAGACGTCACAACATCACGAACCATAGCACATCACATTGAGTCTGTAAAACATCATTCAGTGTCTGCGCGTACCATTCGACGCCGCTTACAACAGAGTGGTCTGTCTGGAAGACGTCCATTGCTTGGTCTATCCTTGACGCAGAACCACAAACATCTTCGCCGCCAATGGTGCAATGAAAGAAGTATGTGGGTAGCATAATGGAACGAAGTTGTCGTTACTGTCGAGTCACGCATCTGACTGCAACACCATGATGGTCGGATTCGAGTCTGGAGACACAGGCAGGATGCTGAAAAGCTGCTTTAATTACCGCCAGACTGGTCCTGAACCGGGTATTATGGTATGGGGAAGTATTGAATATTACTCTCGCACTCCTCTAGTACGCATTTCCGATACTTTAAACCGCCAGCACTACATCTCCGAGGTGTTGGAGCCAGTTGTCCTTCCGTACTTTCAAGGCTTGGTCACAGTAATATTTCAACAAGTAAATCGCGACCACACGTGGCACGTATTGTCCAAATGTTCTTCATCAATCACCAGATTGAATTGCTTCCCTGGCCGGCTCACTCTCCGGATCTTTCGCCAATAGAAGACATGTGGTTCATGGTTGCTCAACGATTGACCCAGATTACACCCCCAGCTGCCACATCAAATCAACTTTGGCAACGTGTGGAAGCTGTTTGGTCTGCTGTACCCCAAGAACACATCCAAAGCTTCTTTGAATCAATGCCGAGGCGTGTGGCAGCGGTGATCTCCAACAATGGCGGCAACTCTAGCTACTGATTCTGGCTGGACCCACACTTTACAGAAGTCTATAAATTAAATTAATTGATACTTGGTCAACATGTTACCTACAAAATAAATTTTGTTGTGCTACCTCTTGTCTTTCTTGGTGTTGCATTTACGGTGGCCAGCAGTGTATATATATAAGAAAGGCCTATTAAATTCTTGATTATTTTAGTCAGAGATCTGATTTAGCACGACAGCATAATTATAATAGAGATCAAGATTATCGTAAATCTAATTTAGAAGTTATGAGTATGTGAATTATTTTATAATACGGGAAAAAGCATTTTATGCAAAACAGTTTGATATAAATTTAATTTTTTAAGAATGGATTTATTTTTTTTAGAATTTGTTATTACGTATAAAAGTATATTTCAAACGTTCAAAACATTTAATAGTACAAAATTTATTTTAAGGAAGTTCTTAACAAAGGGCAAATTCAATCATTTACAGTCACTCAAATACCTACTTATATGAGGTTGTAGCTCGATAGAGCTGGGTACTCAAGTCATCTCCACCCAACGATATATTAAGTCATATAGTTTAACGTCACATAGTCACGTAACTAAAATTTAGAACTTGCAACATGATAGCTTTCATACTGTACATATTTAGATACAAATAAATACATAGTAGACAATTAAGATATCCGAGTACGTTCGGAACCGTGATTTTGCAAAATCGTGTAAATGGATAATATTTATGATACTTAGTGTCACTTAGATTAGAAAATGTATATAAAATTGTTTTAAGAGTAGTATTACAATAAAAAATTATTTAAGTACACTATTTTGACAAAAAATGAACATAGAATGACCAATTTTCATAATATTCTCCTTTCGTGAAAAATGCTTCTATTATAATAATATTTTGCCTGTATATAACTCAGACATCTGTACAGAAGCTCAACCAGAACGTTTGAAATATATAACTTAGAAATGGATTTATCCATGTTTTACGACAACAGAGGGAAGAACTTTTAAGAAAAAAACGCCGAAAATTATTTTAATTGGTTGTAACTATGAAAATAATGTGAATTTTTCAAAAATCATAGTTGAGCCTCCGTAAAGAGATCTGAGCTATACACAGGCAAAATATTATTATATTAGAAATGTTTTTCACAAAAGGAGAACATTCTGAAAAAAGTTTATTCTAAATCCTTCTTTGATAAAATGAAACCAATACAGGCTATTAGCGATGGACCTCACAATTCTGGATCTCTAAGAAGAAATGACGAGAACAACAACTTCCTAACTAGAATTCCACACCAAACTCCATAGGTTCCTCTACATGGCGTATATATATATATATATATATATATATATATATATATATATATGTAGGAAAGTTGTATTCTTTACGATTTCGAATAATTAGAATATTTTAAATTTCCAGTGTACTTCGAGAGAGATATGTAGGAGATGATGGCCTCAAACGAACTGAATTGAATTGAGAGGCCAATCGAGGAACTCGGAGCGTCTGACGTCAAACGCATGAGGCATCTCGATGCCCAATCAGGATTCGAGCGATGACATCGAACGCTTATAATCCCTAAGCGCGGGATCGTTTTTTTTTTTTTTTTTTTTGCTTGCTTACCTTCATTCGCACACCGGACACGACGGAGTGAGCTCGATGCCTTTTGGCCTTCAGAAACGGCATTTCTTTAAACGTAGAAATGTTTGACGCCCCCATCTCTATAGGTGAATCCTGTTCTCTTTCCGAATTAACTTTTAATCTATTTTCTTGTAAGCAATTTAAATCTATAAATATAATCTGTTTTCTTACTTTAATTAATTGATTTGTTCTTTAAATTTGGTTCATGCTTTCTTTCGTTAAGAATTTTATCATTGCCCCTAGACACCCGTCCCACAAATTGGGAGCTCGACCGCGATGTTAAACTCGTTTTTTCGTATTGGGCATTTGCCTATATATATATAGCAATAGCCTTATTCATTATCTTTTCCTCGTGCTCACCTTTCAGCGACTTTTCTTTTTTTTTCAAAACGTCGAGACCTCACCCGTCCGTCGGTGTCAATTTCAACTTCCTTTCTAATGTATTTTTTTAAAGTTTGCTTTGGAAAGAGTTCGCCAGCGATCCTGAGTGCGTCGTCAACAATTCCAGTGAAATTCAATTTGCATCGTTCAGGAATTTCGTCGTGATACATTCTATTTTTCCGGGCGTCGTCGCCGAGAATCAGCGAATCGCCATTTTATTTTAAAGAAAGGCCTGCCAGCGATCCTAAGTGCGTTGTCATCCATTCCAGTGATGATCAGTTTGCATCGTTCAAGATTTTCGTCGTGATCCATTCTGTCTTTTCGAGCGTCGTCATCGAGGGTCAGCGAATCGCCAGTTAATTCCCGCCAATGATCCTAAGTGCGTCGTCATCCATTACAGTGAAGATCAACTTGCATCGTTCAAGAATTTCGTCGTGATCCATTCTGTCTTTTCGGGCGTCATCACCGAAAATCAACGAATCGCCAGGTCAGTGTGGTACTTTCTTATCAAATAACGATTGCAGAAATTTACGAAACTATCGTCTGTTCATGTCATTTTAAAATTCTTTTTTTCATGTGATTAATAACTAGGAATCGTGAATATTTTATTTTCTCCTCGCATAAATTCGTTTCGTAAAAGTGTTTTGTAATAAGAGTATGTTGTCTAATTAGCGGTAGTTGTGGCTAACTAAATGATTTGATTGCGAATAGGAATGATTTGTGAAAATTGTGCATTGTTTTAGACAATATTTTTAGCAACTGGGAAATAGATATTTTGTCTATTTTTTAAAATACTTTTTACAAATATTTTGTGGTTTACTTTTAATTTATGATATGTTATTATTAATTTTAAGAAATACTGCTTTGCTATAGATTCTTCCAGTGTGTTTTTATTGATTACATTTCGAGAAATTGAGATATTACTGTCATAATTTTTCGATTTCGTTGTATTAATATTTTTAGTGTCTATTTTAGAATTTTTTAGTATTTGTTCATTTTATTCATATACCTGTTATAATTGTATTTTATCTACGTTTTGTCTCTTCTCTTGGTTGAGTAAGGGAGCTTTATTGTATAAACGTTTTGCATCCGGATTAAGTATTTAGGGGAAATTGGGCTTGGTTTAAAATTTTAAATTTGTTCTCTGAGCCGTCACTCTTGATCTTTGGTTGCAAAAATGGCATTTCTTCTCTCAAAGAAAAAGGAGCATCTAATAGAACTCGCCGAAGAGTTAGGGTTGATCGTCGAAGCGAGCTTGACTAAACCCAAGCTAAAGGATCTCATCGTGAAAAGCCCAGATTACATCGAAGATGATGTCAAGGTAATGATCGATAGCATTGTGAAGGATCGCATACGTACAGAAGAAGAGAAATTACGACGAGAACAGCGAGAATATGAAGAGAAATTGCGACGAGAACAGCGAGAATATGAAGAGAAATTGCGACGAGAAGAGCGAGAATATGAATTAGAGAAGTTGCGAATACAGGCTGAAAAGAATGCTAATACTATGAATAACCCCGAAAATGTACAAGCACCGAAAGTGATCCACGAAACTTTTCATAAGTTTAATATGAAGGACGATATTAGCTTGAACCTGACATTATTTGAACGACATGCGGAACTGACATTCTTGCCGAAGAAGGATTGGGTACAGAAGCTTATAGGACTAATTTCTATCGACATTGCTCATTTGACTGCCAGAGAGCCAGCGGATAAATGCAACGATTACAACCACGTTAAGAGGTTACTGTTAAAAAGATTTAAGTTATCCCCGGAGAAACTTCGTCAACTCTTTATTTCTCACCGAAAATCTAATGAACGAACTTGGCAAGATTTTTTCTACGAAATACAAACATACTTCGATGGATGGATTTCCGGTTCAAATGTAGAAACTTTCGACCAGCTGCGAGAACTAATTATAGCCGACCAAATAAAGAAGAGTGCACCGTACGAGCTTCGGGAGCACTTTTTAGATGAATGGTCTACTATTAACTCGCCGGCCGAGATAGCAGAAAAATTGGAAGAGTATGAAAGTGTCCGAAGAACATTAAGACCGAAATTTTACAATTCATTTGCCAAGGGAAGGTACGAAGCCAGCGGATCAAGCGATACTTACTTTCAAAGAACTGAATATCCCCAGCGTGGAAGTAATAGGCGTGAGAGAAAACATTTTCAATTGAACGGTACCTCCTACTCCGGGAAAAGTAAACGACTAACCTGTAGCTACTGTAAAGGACCAGGTCATTATGCCGTGGATTGTACGAAGCGCCCCAAATGTTCGAAAATTAATAACTCTACAGACTCCTCAATCCAAATCTGCTCACGAATCTCTCGAGAAAGAATTAAGACCAGAAAATAACCATGGGGAACAAGATTATTGAAGCTCTCATTGACAGCGGCAGTTCAGTTTCACTCATTCGAGAAGATGTAAGCAAAGGAATCATCGAGCCGTCGAAACTCTCGAAAGACATTTCAGTATTGATCGGACTGGGGAAGTACGAAGTCAAAACAAAAGGGTCGTTCCAGAGAAAGATTGAACTAGATGGAGAAGAATATTCTCTGACGTGGCATGTCGTACCTACGCCGAGTTTGGAATTTCAAGCAGTAATAGGTTCAGATATACTGGAGAAAGCCTCTGTCTGCTTCTATAAAGAAAGTGTTCAGTTCCGAAAACATGAGGATAAAAATTGTTTCCTGCAAATGCAAGTTTACGAAGCAGAAGTGGAAGACGAAATTGTAGTTCAACATGTTACCAATCCACAAATACGAAGAGAACTGTTTGAATTAATCTCCAACTATGAGCCAAAGAAGACCGAAATGACAAATGTGTCCATGAGAATTATCCTGAAAGACGACATACCGGTTTACCAACCTGCACGCCGCTTATCATTTTCTGAGAATCAGGATGTCAACAAGCAAATCGACGAATGGTTAGAGCAGGGGATTGTAAGACCAAGCTCATCCAAATATGCGAGTCCAATTGTATTAGTTAAGAAGAAAGATGGTACCACCCGGTTGTGTGTAGATTACAGAAGACTGAACCGGAAATTAGTCAAGGATCGTTTTCCATTGCCGTTGATAGAGGATGTATTAGATAGACTACAGGGAGCCAAAGTGTACACAACGTTAGATTTAAAAAATGGATTTTTCCATGTTGACGTTAATGAAGATTGCAAGCACCTCACTTCCTTTGTTGTTCCAGACGGACAATTCGAATTTAATAAAGTACCTTTCGGTCTAAGCACCAGCCCCAGCGTATTTCAAAGATATGTGTATAGTATCTTCAGAGAGCTCATGCGGAAAGGCATTGTAATAATTTACATGGATGATTTGGTGATTCCTGCTAAAGATGAGAAAGAAGGTTTAGAAAAACTAGGGGAAGTATTAGAGGTGGCCTCGAAGTATGGCTTAGAAATGAAGTTTAAAAAATGTCAATTCCTAAGAAGAAAAGTAGAATTTTTGGGCCACGTCGTCGAAAATGGGACAATACGTCCTTCAATTGTAAAAACAATAGCCGTCAAGAAGTTTCCGGTACCAACAACAGTCAAACAAGTGCAGAGCTTTTTAGGACTCACCGGTTACTTTCGCAAATTTATTCCAGCGTACTCTCAAATAGCGAAACCATTGAGTGACCTAACAAGGAAAGACAACCCATTTATGTTCGAGCAACCCCAAATGGAAGCATTCGAAAAGCTTAAGAAATTGTTGACTGAAAGTCCAGTATTAAGCATTTTTCAGCAAGGAAGAACTACCGAATTACATACCGATGCGAGTCAACAAGGATATGGCGCCGTTTTACTCCAAGAAGCAGAAGACGGAAAATTACATCCTGTCCAATATATGTCGCAGAAAACTACTCCAGCAGAAGAAAAATATAGTAGCTATGAACTGGAAGTTCTTGCTGTTGTCAACGCTTTAAAGAAATTTCGCACCTACCTTCTGTGAAATCATTTTAAAATCATAACGGACTGTTCAGCTTTTCAAAAGACTATGGACAAAAAAGATTTGGTTACTCGTGTAGCAAGATGGACATTACTGTTAGAAGAGTATGACTACGAGATTGTACATCGTTCCGGCCAGAGAATGCAACATGTAGACGCTCTGAGCAGGTACCCAGTCACCATAATTACAAGCGATACTCTCACCGCAAGACTACAAAGAGCCCAACAAGAAGACGAAAATATTCAAAATTTAAAGTCACTAATAGGAACAAATAATGCTACGGACTTTTTATTAAAAATGAAATATTATACAAATACGTAGATGGCCGCGAATTAATAGCTGCACCAAGGGATATGCAAACCGAGCTAATCAAGTTAGCTCATGAGAAAGGGCACTTCTCATCCGCTAAAACAGAAGAAATTGTAAAAACGAGAATTTTTATACCTAATTTAAGCAAACAAGTACAAAACGTGATCATTAACTGTGTATCTTGTATTCTAGCTAACAAAAAGTGTGGGAAAAAGGAGGGATTTCTAAATCCTATTCCAAAAGAGGACGTGCCATTAAGCACTTATCATGTAGATTTTATTGGACCTTTGCCGTCTACCAACAAAAGATATCAACATATCCTCACAATAATTGATGCTTTTACTAAGTTTACCTGGCTTTATCCCGTAAAATCCCCCACCCTAGAAGATGCACTAGATAAATTAAAGCTACAGCAAAAGACTTTCGGCAATCCCAAAAGAATAATAACAGACAAGGGTTCTCCTTTTAACTCCAAAGGATTTGATGATTATTGTACCGAAGAGAAAAGCCAAAATCTGCAGATCACCACCGGCGTACCCCGAGGGAACGGTCAAGTGGAGAGAATCCACCGAACTCTAATCCCCGTTTTGACCAAGTTGTCAATCGACGATCCTACAAAATGGTACAAATTCGTAGACCGACTTCAAAGAATTCTAAATAGCACCTCCAACCGAAGTACCAAATGGTCTCCATTTGAACTATTGACTGGCGTTACCATGAGAAATAAGGAAGACCTTTACCTGAGAAACCTATTAATGGAAGAGATGGTGGAAGAATTGCAGGAACAGAGAAACCAACTACGACAAGATGCGAAAAGAAATATTCAGAAAATCCAAGCAGAAAATAAAAGAACCTACGATAGGAAACGCAAGAAGGCACCTATGTATCAGAAGGGAGACTTAGTGGCCATCCAGAGAACACAATTCGGATCAGGTTTAAAATTAAGGCCTAAATTTTTAGGACCATACAAAGTAATCGAAGTTAAACCTTGAAATAGGTATAATTTAGAAAGAGTAGGTAACCATGAAGGTCCTAAATTAACCTCTTCTTCCGCCGATTTAATGAAATTTTATTCACCGGGATGAGAGATTGAACGTTTTTTAATTCATTGTGTACTGTGCTTCTCTTTTATTTTTATCTATTGTCATTGGTGTTTTTTGTTTGCGTGAATTGTGTTGTATTTTCTTATCTTAAATTTTTAATGTTCTAGACCAAATTATTCGACGTTATGTAAAATCACTGGGGTCACAGTGATTCCAGGATGGCCGAACTTGTAGGAAAGTTGTATTCTTTACGATTTCGAATAATTAGAATATTTTAAATTTCCAGTGTACTTCGAGAGAGATATGTAGGAGATGGTGGCCTCAAACGAACTGAATTGAATTGAGAGGCCAATCGAGGAACTCGGAGCGTCTGACGTCAAACGCATGAGGCATCTCGATGCCCAATCAGGGATTCGAGCGATGACGTCGAACGCTTATAATCACTAAGCGCGGGATCGTTTTTTTTTTTTTTTTTTGCTTGCTTACCTTCACTCGCACACCGGACACGACGGAGTGAGCTCGATGCCTTTTGGCCTTCAGAAACGGCATTTCTTTAAACCTAGAAATGTTTGACGCCCCCATCTCTATAGGTGAATCCTGTTCTCTTTCCGAATTAACTTTTAATCTATTTTCTTGTAAGCAATTTAAATCTATAAATATAATCTGTTTTCTTACTTTAATTAATTGATTTGTTCTTTAAATTTGGTTCATGCTTTCTCTTTCGTTAAGAATTTTATCATTGCCCCTAGACACCCGTCCCACATATATATATATATATATATATATATATATATATATATATATATATATATATTAAAGTCATTTTCTTCTATAAAAAATATTCATATATAGCAATGGAGAAATTTTATTTTTTATTTATTTTACTCGCTACTTTTTCTGTTTATCTGTTAAAAATGTGTAATATATTCTCCGTTTACCAATATATATTTCTTCTTGATTTTTAAGAAATGTGTAGTGAAAGGAAAAACTAACTCTAAATGTAAATATTTTTATTATATTCTTCAAAAACAAATTATAAAAGCTCAGTGACTCAAACGTAGTATAAGAGCAAAAAATGTCTTCTAGAACTGCCTAAGAATAACTTCTCTTTCTGCTAAGTCAACCATGAGAAAAGAGATCAAAAAAAAAAAAAAAAAAAGAGGACGGTACTTTTCCGAAGGGCTGTGTAAGATATACGTCCTTGAATGCTTTCGAACGAGTTAAAATTCATTTTCAACACATCAATTTCCTGTTGGATAAGATTTTTCTGTAATTAATTTTAGATAAAATCCCGTTACAAAGAAATAAATTACTGTGACAAAAAAATGGGCAAATTAATTTTTGCTTCATCATTCTTGAGCTTGAAGGGATGTAAAAACTATAATAATGACATTTTTAAAGTAATGCAAAAGGCAATTGATTGCTTTCATTATCTTTCCAAAAAACTTACGTAATGAAAACCTATAATTAATAACAGTCATCATCATATTTTATCATTTTATTCTATGCAAAACGATTCATTAACCTTACCAAATTAAAGTCATCTCAACTAATAGCACTGCTTTAGGCCTATATTTATTTAACAAATCCAATTCCTTTTTAATGAGCATCTCTTATATTAAAAAGGATTTGGCTATGAATATATATATATATACTGTTGAACCTGTTTTTGTGCGGTAGATAGGGACCGCATAAAAATAAACGCACAAAAAAATATTCAAAAATAAATTCTTACATAAAACAAACTCTCTCCCCTCTCTCTCTCTCTCTATCTTCTCTCTCTCTCTCTCTCTCTGTGTGTGTGTGTGTGTGTGTGTGTGTAATTCGCGGAAAAATACTACAATTTTTTTTAAGCTGTGGATAGGGACCACATAAAAAAAGTCACATTTATAAAATATGCCAATTATTTACGAAATTTATGTAAGATTACTTCCATAACAAAATAAATAATAAAATATTACACATGGAAACATTTTTAAAACATATAGTATATCACTGTATACACGGATAAGTTTTCAGAATGCACATACATAATTCATTGCTACTCATCGTTATCCAAAGCCCTGTAATGCATAAGTTCAAAAACTCTTTCGTCACTTAAGGTACGATTTCAAATGATTTATTTTTTAGCAACATAAAGTAAGAAATAAGTTTTTGTGACGAAATTCGGGTGGTCAGTTGCTTGTAAATGTCGCGATAACCAGATATACATGATTGAAACCCTTTTTGGAATTTTATGCTCCTTTCTTAATTGGAATTTATTTGAATAAAATGTTTTTCCAATTTGTTGGAATGCTGGATCCCTGCATATTTTTATCCACTCTCAAAGAATCCGGTTCTTCTTGTCCGATTCTTCTATTTAGTTTTTATTTAATTTAATATTTTAAGCGCTTATTTTAATTGCAACATAATTATCTAGTATATAATTATCCAAGTAAATTTACTTTTAAATATATTTCTATTTGATATTATCTATTCTTAACTTTGTTCATTATTTTATTTAAAATTTCTTATGTTTTGTCTATTTTAAAATATCTTGGTAGTTTGTTTACTTGCAAAATAACTATCCAGGTGGAACCACGGTTTTTTTCTTCTTGTGTTGATGTACCAATCCTTTAAGTCATTTTGTGTGGGATCTTAACGGAGAAGGTTGATTTTTTGATTTAAAAAAAATTTATTTTACATAAATATAAGTTTTTAACCTAATTTTTTCTATAAATTTTTTTTATTATTCCTCTCCTTGAGATTCATTTTTGTTCTCTTTTCTTAAATTCATATTAGTATATTGTCAGGTTCATCATCCACGTGGTAAAAATAGGCTTAACTTTATAACAAGTCTGTAATTGTTTTCCTATTATGTCGATAATTCCTACTGTACGGGTAAGGTTGGATCCATAATGCATTGCTAACCCTAATTCGCTGGCTTAATTTAGCGACAGTTTTAGAAATCGTAATAGGTCTCCAGTTTAGTCCAAAGACTTTTTGTATCAAAATTTGTTGTGTCTTGTAAATTTCAATTTGTTCCACTTCTTTAGCACTGTAGGTCTAGAACTTCTTCACTTTTATTTTATTATACTATATATATATATATATATATATATATATATATATATATATATATATATATATATATACATGTGAAGTAGGCGGTGCTCTACGTGCTACTGCCAGCCCCTAATATTCCTCTCTCAGGTGGCTTCGAAAGGAAACGAGAAGGCAATGACTCCGATGGAAGAGGCAGCGATAGAAGAGACATTAGAACACGAGAGAAGAGGATGAGATCGCAAGAGAAGCAGACATATGTCGGCATAGCAGTAATAACTCTTAAAAACATAATAAACGGGAACTAGGCACGGACGCGCGTTTAAGTGTTTCATTAATTGTTATTCTTCTTTCTATTTATTCTTGTTTTAAAAGTAAACAGATTATTCTGTCAAAACTGTTTATGAAATCATCCCAGTAACAACCTAACATTTGGGGGCTCGTCCTCAAATTAAGTTAAAATAATTAAAAACCACTAGAAAAGACGACCAATTTAAGACTGGTAGACCACGCACACTTCAAAGACGGAATCATCAAAGCACTTTTCAACGGCGGAACCAGCAACGCAAGCCACAACGACGAAATCATCAACGGTGAGTCAATTCCAATTTATTCCTTTAGTGTTCTGAAGATATTTATTTACGATCGTCTGTCTGGATGAAATTGCTGCTATTGCGAACATATTAAAGATGGTCCCTGCTTCAACGGTGCAACTTCTGCACAAAATTGTTCATGATGAAGCCTACAGTAAATCTTCTGGAAAAAAATTTTAAAAAATTTCGGGTTTCCCACAGAATAATGACATTGAAGCACGAAAAGATAAGATTTTAACCCTCTGAGTGGATGACCCGCTAATTGAATTTCACTTCGAAAGCGGTCTACTTTTTCAAAGCTAGTGGTAGCGAAAACGTTTTGGATGAATTTCGCGAACTGCTTCGAAAGTGCACAGCAGTTTTATGCCTTCCCCCCTTAAAACTGCGGGAGTTCCTCAAATGGTTTTGCAGGGGATGATTTTATTGCTTTTCGGTTTCTGTGTTGTTCGAAAGGGGAGGTTTCTCATTCACAGCTGTGGCCTAGGGCGAGGATTATGAAATGGACATTTTCTCCACTTCACGGCCAACAGAAACTTCTCCCAATTTATTGCAAATATATATTTCCTATATTTGGAAAACTTGCTCAATTTTTGATCTAAAAACCAATTAGGTTTTAAGAAATTTTAATTTTCTGAGTTTTGATTTTAAATTCGGTTTCATTTTTAAGCATTTTTGAATTCCTAGAATAAATTAATTAAAAATATTTTTTTAACACAATCCATTATTTCGTGTGAAATGTCTATCAACTGCAATTTTAATTTCTAAAATCCTTTCTGTTTGCTTATGTTTTTAAGTTTTTCAGTTTTCTCTCATTTACTTAATTAAGATTGATTTAAAGACCTATTTATTTTTAACACATAAATTATATAATTTAAAAGCTCTTTACTTTGTTTTCATTATTTTTTTCCTTCTGAAAAATGCCATGACCAAAATGTACGCAGGCTACTGTGATAAATAATACTTGAAAGGGATGGAATATGACTGAAAATGGTAAATCTAAAATCCAGCTTTCAGGTGATATTACAATCAGACTACAGAATGCAAATGTTGCAGAGTGAACTAAATATTTCCCTGCTGTACCACAAACTACATTATAATAAATACACTGCTCAAAACAATTAGGGGAGCAAGCAAAAAAGTGAAGAAAACCGTGTGAGACAGCCACGTATTGGCATACAATGCATAGTACACGCGTATCAATGCGCAATACAGAAAAAAGGTGTAAAAAAATTTGGAATTAAGCTTTAATTCTTTGAAAATATGGAAAAAACATGAAAAGATGATTTAGGGCAACAATTTGGTTACATGTAAACGATAAAAAAAAGGTACTGTTTAGACATGATGCATGAGTTTTAATAGGGCGTGTGGTCTCCTCAAACAGCTAAGACTGCTGCACACCTGTTTGCCATGGATGCGATGAGGTTATCGATCAGACTTTGGGGAATACTGTTCCACTCCTCAAGAAGTGCAATCTCCAAGTCTCGAACAGTAGCAGGTGGCCTTGTTTGCGCAGCAATGCGTCGTCCGAGCATGTCCCAAACATGCTCGATTGGATTCAGGTCAGGAGAGCACGCTGGTCATTACATACGCAGTATTGTTCCAGCTTCTAGCATGTTCTCCACCAGACGAGCTCTATGCGGTCGGGCATTATCATCCTGGAAAACAAAGGAATCTCCAATGGCTACAGCGTAAGGGATGACATAAGGTCGAAGTATCTCGTCTGCATACCTTCGGCCCGTCAAAGTGCCATTCCGAATGATATGCAGGTCCGTACGTCCACCTATGCTGATTCCACCCCATACCATCCAACCAGCTCTTCTGTATTGTGATCTTTCACGAACGAATGCGGGGTTATTTCGAGTGCCCCTATCCCTCCATACAAGAACACGTCGGGTGTCACTCTCTAGACTGAATTTGGACTCGTCTGTAAAAAGCACTTGGCTCCAATCATGTTCCTCCCATTCTCGATGTTCATCAGCCCATCTTCTTCGGGCCGCACGGTGGTGTGGGGTCAACGGAATGCAGACGATTGGCCTACGTGCATAGAGCCCTCCCTCATGAAGCCGATTACGTGCTGTTTGGCTCGACACCCTTCGTCCTGTTGCCAAGAGCAACTGTCTTTGCAACTGCGTAGCATTCTCTGTTCTGTTTCGACGGGCTGTTAACTGTATATACCGGTCATAACTTGATGTAGTGGCACGTGGCCGACCTGCCCCTGGTCGACGTCTAACATTTCCTGTTTCTTTGAATCGATTCCACATCCTTGCAACAACACTTCTGGCGACTCCAACAGTGTCCGCGACACTACGTTGTGTTTGCCCGGATTCCAGTCTGCCTATAACACGCCATGCCATGGATTCCAGTAAATCACGTTGTTCAGACATTCTCAAGTAACCTTGCCTCAAAAAAAAAATACTGCGCAATCGAATTTCACAGTTACGGCAATAAAACAGACGTTTTTGCAACATCCCGATTTCTGCACTTATCTCCTTTTTCTCGTTTTTGACGTCATGAACTTTGATTTGCATATAAAGTTTTCTTTTTCCGTTTCCTGGTAGTCTTTACATTACGGATGATTCATTTTATGTTACTTATTGGTATACATCTTTGCTTACTTTTGTTAAAATCATGTGCTCTCCTAATTGTTTTGAGCAGCGTATATTGTAGTACTACATTACAGTATTTTAAAGTCATGCAACAAAAACTTAAACTTGCTTACCTGCCACGATGGGGAACTGCGAAAAAAATATATTATTTACAATCTTGGTGATTTCTGGATTACGTTTGTATCACTACTATTTTCTGTAAATATTTTGCATTTAAAACTCTTGAGAATATATAAGGTTCTGATAAAACGGAATAATTGATCAAATTAACAATTGCTATCAATATTATGTCGAAGAAAATTTTGAATTAGAAAAGATATTTTCAGTCATATTTATTTCAAGTAGAATTTTCATGTAGAACATAAGTTGGATAGTAACATATTAAAAAATTGAAGCTTTACAGGCATTGGAATTTTTTTTATGCCTTTACAAATTTTAAACGTGTTTTTCTCAGATTTTTAATTTTGAAGATGAGAGTGTATTCTAATCCCTTAGACGTTTTTCCGGTTCAAGATAGAGTCGTCTTGTAAATATTGTAAATATCTTGTAAATATTCCCTAACATATTTTCTAGTAATTTGCTTCTAAAATCTAAGTATTTATTTTCCCTTAATTTTTTATACAAATATTTTATCCAAGTTTTTGATGTTTCACGACTAAATCGTAAATATAAGAAACAACAGTCAAATATCACGAGTGCAGACGGCGCTCGCTGATATTTGAGTGAGAAAATTACAGCAGCATGAAATGCGACCTCGTTTGAATTAAATGTAATGTGCATATTTGGAACTGTTTAGCGTACTCGAATTAACTCAAGTGCACACGTCAAGGGTTTATATTGCATTCCAAGTCAACACGGTGGCTACTGACGAGCGACTACGTAATTTTGAACCGCGGTTAAGTGACGAGGACGACACCTGAGCTGATATCTCCCCTTCCAAACTTCCACATCACACCAACGTGAGGACTTTTGACCTCGACGTTAAAATTTTGTGGTACCAGGGCTCGAACACTGGACACGAGTTCATAACCATGACCATCAGGCTACCGTGGCCGCAAAAGAAAATAGCAAGTTTGAAAGAAATGTAATGGAGAAATATATATTTAAAGAAATAACTTCAAAACTTAACGAAAAACCAAAATATCAAATTTATTTTAGGAATAATAGTGAATATAACTTCGTACACCTAAAACCACTTTATGCAGTGTATTTTGAAATGTGAACGTTTCCCCTTTTAGAGAAACTTACTATAATTATGTCACATTCCTTTCATTTTGCTCTAAGTGGATCCCCGAAACAATGTAATTTTTTGATACACAAAATTACTTATGGTTGAATCTAATACAATTCCCTACAAAATGAATGAAAACCCCTTTTTTTATTATATAAATTGTGTTTGAATAGGAGATGGTTAGTTAATAAAAACATTTAAAACGTGTCGGCAATCTAGGGACCTGTGGCACGTGGTACAATTCTTAGTGGCACTCAGCACTACTCTACAAATTTGACAATTCTTGAGTGGATGGAAGTTTATAATAGACCTTATTTGACAAGCATCTTCTGAGTTATGGACATTTATGGAACTACAAAATAATCTGAAAGATAATTCTAAGGATAAATTTACAGCTATTTTGTAAATAATTGAATGTTATTGCTAGGGGATTTAATTGTTGAAAAAAGAAAATTGCATGTACTCTGTTTTTCATTTATGATTCAGCATATCAAAGTAAAAAATCTTTCCTAATATGAAAAATATTTCGACTCCGCAAACAAATTGTTTAACAACTGAATGATCAGAATCGTGTCACGCATTATACCCCTGGATTTGCCATATGAAAGAAGAGTGGTGAAAGATTTAATTCGCATTACAATTTTTATTTAACTGTAATGAAGGGAATATTTTATATTTCACTTTGTCTATTTCTAATTAAATAAATATGTTGGAAACATACAATTGTAATTTTTTTTTATCTTTGTTGAACAAATAGTAACATTTTATATTGTTTATTTTTATGTTAAAAAATGTATTTTATTGATCCATAATTAATATAAAATAAAACAGTAAATCTAAATTATTTACCTCTATTCTTTAAATCTGCAAATATTACCGTAAGAATCGAAGGATTTCAAAAATTTCCTACTATGTGGTACGCTGAATGATACTGACAGATTGGTTTGGCACATCTTAGCTACACAGTTGGCGCCCCTGATTTAAAATGTTGGGTAAGATAACCATTATATTTTTAAAATTTTATAAATATACAAAATGAGAGTATTTTGGCAATACATGTTTTAAAAGGAGTAAAGTTTACGAGATTGAAATATAAAATTGCGTTAAAATTATTGGTACTCTATCAACCGTCCTTCTTTTTTATATATATAAGAAGTACGGTCGATGGAGTACCGTAGTTAATGCCAACTCGTGACAATGAATTGGAAATCAAGTTCACTATTCATTGTTATTAAAATATATAAAATTTTACATGACTTATTTTTGTATTTGTTATTTTTATATTCCTTACTGAGAGAGAAAGCAACAAATGGAAGTTCATTACCTGCCAATACTGCAGGGGCCTGGTTGTTTACTCCACAAGCTCTTACCTTATGCTTACTCTGTCCTACTAAGTAAAAATTCCGTCTTCTGCTCGTCAAGATCATGGAATTGCAGATATTGTTTTCCATATATTTTAAATATTAGTTTTCTAACTTCTACATCAGCCTTTTAATAGTCTCCACTCCTGCAAAGAAGTCTGAATTCCAAACTATAAAAACTTATTATTCCCAACAATGTCATTTATACCTTTATTTTTTATAATCTATGAATACGTTAAACTATTAATTTGTTATCGCGACTATATTTAACATTAAATGCGAAAAAAAAACGAATAAGTTTCAAACTGAAACTTAAATTGAATTTTCCAAAAATTGTCATCCATATTCTCATAACTTTTACATATTGTCATTTTAGCATATTACACATCTATCTTCTATGCAAAAATCTATTATAAGTTCATCAAATGTTTCAGCATATTTTTACTCATAACATGCAGTTTTCAACCACATTGTGAGGCCGCGGTAGCCTAATGGTCAAAGTAACGGACTCGTAGCTGGCGTGTCATAAGTTCGACCCCAGCACCACTGAAGATCCGCCGTGTAAGGGAGCGATGCTCAAGCGTCATCCTCGTCACTTGACCATGGTTTAAAATTACGAGGTCCGTCGCCAAGTGAGTGAATATTAACGTCGCACTATTCAGCTACACGAGGGCTTTCATTGATGGACCTCGTAATTTTGAAGCATGGTCAAATGACGAAGGCGACACCTGAGCTGGCACCCCTCTCCTAACTACCACACCACACCAACGAGAGGACATTTCAGCTCTCGATAGATTTAACGTGCATCGCTGCGCTACACGGCGGGTCTTTTGTGGCACTGGGCTCGAACTCGAGACATGCCAACCATGATTATATACCTTGACCACCTAGTACCTCGGCCACAGGTCCGTCGCAAAAAGCCCTCAAGTAGTTGAGTAGAGAAGAGAGAGAGTGCGACTTTAATATGCCCTCACTTAATTAAATTATATGAAATTGAAGGAATACTTGAAAAAATATTATATATAGAAGTCGAATATATATATATATATATATTAAAAAATTAATCTAATTATAATTTTAAATATCCAAAGAATTATTAGAATTTCTGGTAAATATATGTTTTTCAACTGAGTATGTGAGACACGTATAAATATCTTTTTCGAGATTCCAATGCAGAATTTTAGTGGAGCTAATACAAAATTCCTAGTTTTGCATGGTTAAGATTATAAAAATGTCCAAATTTTTTAATAACCTTTTCTTCAGTCAACCACTAATGGAACATGAATGATGAGGGATTATGCATAAATATATATTTTTTTAACTTCAATTTAAAAAGGATCTTTATTTTTTTTTATATGCGCAAATGTTAACTGTAAATTTGTCCAGATGCTTTTAAATACTCTTTATATGAAGATTCAAGTTCAAAAATATAACCTTGTAGTTAAAGTTCTCTTTGAATGAAATTAATGTTCAGATATTTAAAATTCAAATATAATTTGTTATCTGAACAATACAAAACAAGGGATTCTATGTAAGATGCCCTGAATACCTGGCTTTAAAATTATGAAAAACTAAAAGATTTAAATAGGGTTTTTTTAACAATGCATAAAAAATTTTTGCAAATAATGTAATACAGAAGCTTAAAAATTAGTCATGTTTAGAAGTGTCCGAAATTTTAAAAAATTTTAAATTTTGAACCTTTTTTTTTATTTTTTTGACACATAACAAAATAATCATTTTTTAGAAAAAACCCCTGAAAGTATTGATTAAAATAAGAAAAATGAAACAGTAAATTATCCTCAATATTTTAATATATAATTTGAATTTAAATACTACAGATTTTTTTAAAAAAACTTAGACATACATTATAAAAACTTAATTCCATTTGAGAATTTTAAGGTAAAGAAAAAATGAGAATTCTCAACTCGTTGACTTGCAAATATTTCCGTACACTTTAGGGTTTAAAGAAATTCTTCCCAGTTTTTTCCGATTGCTGCAGGGGAAATAACCGGTCTCCCCGTGAGCCATAAAACTTCCCCTCAATGCCCATTGTGTCTCCCCGACCGCGTCTCTAATTATCTTTCAAGATACTAAATCTTTAAAGGGGGGAAAGAATTCCGAAGAAACACGACTTTACCGTTTTTGAACACATTACTTGAGGAGGAAAAAATCACTTTGGTTCATTTTTGGTGAGTCCCCGGCCTTACGAAAAATTCAGTGTGGTCCGTTTTCGAAGCCTCTCTAGTAGGGCAGAAAAATCCGTGCTGTCCGGTTGGAGGGTTAAAAGACTTGACAAAAAAACTGAACTTATTACAGTATGCACTATATTAGGCCTAAACAGCGCGGGAAGCGCCAAACAATTGTATATAAGCGAGCGTTTATTTGAAAATCTATCAGACTTTGCATCTTTAAAAATTAATTTCGTCGAACAATTGACGGAGGACGAAAACGCAGATTTTACGCCTTTTTTGCGAGACTCTTCGTCAAATTATGCTTCCCTTCTTTAAACACAAAGAAATCAAAATCAAAGAGGGAACGAGGAGAATGCATTTTTGCTAAAGGATCTTTTTTCAACTATGAGTTCGTTTACGGGAAATGATAATTACAGTGTTAAAGCTTTTTTTTCGCGATGTGGAAAAAAACTTAATTTTTATCCCACACACATCTGATTTGCAAAACATTATTCGTGTTAAACGTTTGCTTCAAGGCCCTGCAAAGACTTATTCAAACTATTCATAACATATTGACGTATAGTTCTCTTAAAGCTTCTTTAATTGAAGAATTTGAAGATTTATTTTGTTCTTATGGCGTTCACAAGGAAATTTAAAAACGGAAATTACACTCTACAGAATCTCTATTTGAATATTTTTCGGCTATGTGCGAAATTGCTTCAAAAGCACACTTTCTTTTGGACGACCAGAGCTTAATTAAGCATTGCATAAATGAAATACCTGATTCTAACCATAATAAATTGATATTGTATGCATGTAAAAGTATATCAGAATTTAAAGTAAAAGTTTTTATGCAAAATAATTCTTATAGCATTCATAATAAAAATAAGCGTACAAATTTTTTAAACAATATGATTTTCTACTTCAAATAAAAATGATATATGTGCTAATAGTAAATTTCATAATAAAGGTAAATTTAATGCTCCTGTTAATAAGAGTAAGGTACGTATACGTTGTTAAAATTGTATATTATTTAATCATATCTCTAATGAATGTTAGCATAAAAATAAAGGTTTAAAATGTTTTAATTGTAACCAATTTGGTCATAAAATCTCTCGGTGTGTATTTAAAAAACCTGATAGTAAAAATGAACTTGTTAATAAGGTTGTTAGTGAAGTTGTTTATGAAATCAATTCCTCAACAGGAATGTGTAAAACTGTTAAAAATAATGGCTATGATTTTGATGCTATTATTGATATGGGTAGTAATATTAATTTAATACGCGAAAGTGTTCATCAAAAATTCTTCGAAGATCGACGTTAAATCCTACGAAAATAAAATTAACTTCTTTCGGAAAGAGTGATATTAAGGGAACGAGGACATGCTCGAAAGAGTAAAATGCCAAAATTAAGACCCTTTGTTTATGAGACATATATCATTTAAAATTTCCAATAGAGCTTAGATTTTTTTATGTCTATAATAAAGATAATTTAATTATTCTGTAGAACTACAAAAATAACTTTTACTCCAAAAGTTTTTTTTTTTTTACTACTTAATTTAAGTAATACATAATTTTTGAGAACTCGTAATATTTACTTATGTTTAGGTACCATTTTTTAAAAAGTATCCTTTTTTTATGCAAAATATTTTTTACACATATATAAAACAATACAAAAATACAGTGAAACCCTTTTTTTAGTAAAATTTTAGCATAGTTTCTTTAAAAAATTATGAAACTTTGAAATTTAAATTTTTTATTTTTCTGCTTTTTTTATGCATAAAACAATTTTTAAAAAATTAGGCACTATTTTAATAGAAAAAAAAAAAATTAGGTTCACTATATGCATAGGCATCTTGTATAGAAGTATAAAAAATCAGGAATCATACAGTGCAATAGTTTTTTTTTTAAAAATGTACCTAAATGCAAAAAAATATGCTTTTGAGAAAAAGTGAAAAAACTAAAAAAAACCAATATTTTCACATATTATACACTTAATTAGTATTTCCTTGCCTATTTTTATATGACTAATAATAATCCTTAACCATTTTCTAGAGTTACAAAAGTAATTTTAAATTCATATGTTTTTATTCCCTTTGTTTTAGTTAACATGAACATAATTTTCGAGATCTTGTAATACATATTTTCATGTATAGGTACCATTTCTTACAAAAATATTCTTTGAATATACAAAAAATTTACAAATATATATAAAGTAACATATTAAACATAATGAATCTGTTTTTTAACTAATTATATTTATATAATTGCATAATTTCTTAAAAATAATCATAAAACCTTAAAATTATGAAAATCTTAATTTTCTTTTTTTTACATATAAAATCAATTTTCAAAAAATTAGACACATACTAAAAGATATTTTGTTCACTGTATGCACATGTATCCTGTTTAGATATATAAAAGGTTTCAAACAATATGCTACAATAGTTTTTTAAAGTGTACCTAAATTTAAAAATATTAAACATTCGAGAAAAAAATATAATAGAACTTAACAAAAAATTTCTCCTTACATTATAGATTTGATTATTTCCCTGCTTGGTATTCATTTTCTTCATCTAAATTCTGTTTATCCATTTTCCATTTTAAAGACCTTCTTTTATTTCTGGCTTCCAATGACACTTTATTTACTATACGTTCAGCCTCAAAAAATTCGTTTGTTATCAATTATAAGTAAGGCACGCTCCGTGTTGTATCCTGGTTTAATGCCCAGAGCTTCAAAGACTTTTATCCTACTTACATATCCATCGTTAAAACAAATTACAGCATCCATAACTCCAAATTTCAAAGTTTCAATGCCAACAAAAACTGTTTTAGGAATTCGCTCCCAAATACATTTGTTAAAACTTTCCATTGGGATTTTGTGTTCTTCCATGAAGGCACTTTTTCAATAAGTCCTTCTCTGTGAGATCCCGAAACACTTTTTTCACTTTCAATAAAATTGACTCAGGTAAAGAATGCTTGTGAATATAAAATTCCCCGTAACAATGCTACGGTTATAACCGCACCAGCTATCCTCACCAAGAGGACACAAAGGGTGTTGAGGATTATCCTCAGTACTTAGTTTATGAAAATAAATAGCCCATATGGCTCTTTTCATGTCCTCCACAGATGACAAATTTTTACGGATTGCTAGCCCATAATAATGTTGGATTGAGTCCACTTCTTTAAGCGTTAGCCGTCCACGTCCCGAGATATTTTTCCCATCTGATAGCTTAATGCCTTTGCTCATTTTTAGAATGTTTCTCAGCCTTGTGCCCATACGCTTTTGCACATGGCCAACACATTCTAATTTTTCAACTTCTGTGTCGCCATATACTTTTGCTTCTTTTTATAGTAAGAAATCCTTTTCAGTCCCCATCACCAAGATACTGCGTATAACATGCTTTTCGTGATGTTTCAGATCGCTGAAATATACTTAATACCCCCCGACATTCCATTCCCCCACTGAATCCTTCGTAATTTTTAGCACAATTTTCACATGGTTTTTTTTATCCTTACATGAAGAACAATATTTTGTGAGAGCTTCAAAGTCGATAACCTTTCCGTTCTCAACAGACGTAGCACATACAACTCCATTCAATGAAGAATAGCCTCTTTAATGCCATGTGCCATCCACAGCCACAGCTATATTTGAATTATTATCATTCGCTATGACTGCTTCGTGAACAGCTGCATTCATCGAGTCTTCACTAATTGTTTTTAAAAGATTTAAAAACAAAGAATTATGGCGTTCAAACTTTGCAGGTGGTGGAGGCAAATTCATGAGCCCACAGAATATTCGAGCAGCAGCTCCACCTTTTCCAATAGCTCATTCCATATGTCAATCTTAGGTTAACATCATAACATTTATTTGATATTTTTGATGACATTGTGCTCGTCGATTCTCCACAGTTGTGACAAATTATTTCCAAACTCACAGCTAAACCTCTACGACTTTTTAAATCTTCTCTCAGCTCAATTTTCTCTGAAGAATAGCAATATTTACAACATAAGAGATTTTTCATAAGGGAAGATAATAAATCCAGTTCAACGATTATGTTTACATTTTGAGAATCTTGTTCTTTTAGTAAATCCGGTATTTTAATTTTTCTCCTAGAAGCACTTTCCACGGAAATCAAAAGCAATTCTTCAGTCGATTTAGACCTTTTATGTTGATTGCTACTATACTTCCTTCTGCCAATTTTTTTTATTCTTGGCATAATTACTCGTTTAAAAAAAGTTAAGATACTTTTAAAATCTTATGAATATTAATAATAAGTAAAAAATAAATATTTCTTACGAAAATTAATGTAAAATTAAGTAGTTGTATGCCACAAGAAACTTCGGAATATACGAACTCGGTTCAAAACATTGCCATAAACCGAAATTTAAAGTAAGAAATTTTGTCACACAGCTTGGAACAATAGCTCACGCACAAGCGTGGCTAAAAAGTAGCGGGGTTAACATTCAAACGAAAAAAACAATCAAAAGTTAATATAGATAAAACACAGGGGAAACTACATATTTAAAGTTCAAAGGGGCGTGTCAAAAGGGGCGTGGTCATTTATTTACATTTTTATTTTTCATATTTTAGGGCTATTTTATCAACAAACATATAAGTATTATACATTTTTAGATTCAGAAAAATAAGCACTATTTTTTAGAACTAAAATTGAAAAATCGACTATTTGAAAGTATATGATGTCCCTGTTCTCTTAAACCATTTGGATCTTTTAAATATACTATTGATATTGAGCATAACAAATTTATGACGGATATTTATGTTATTGGCAATTCGCAAACAACTATTGATATAATTATTGAAACTGATGTTTTAAAACAAACTGAATTTTAAATTAGTGCAAATGGTATAGAATTAATACCTAAGAAAAAGGATCACTTTATTAATTTAATTAATATATCTAAGGCACATAACCAATTGGAATTAAAAGATATAATGCCCTAGAAGTATTACAACTAAAATAAAAAAATGCAGAAGATAAATGTAAAAATTTAGAAATGCACGTACGTAACACATCTACAGTTTCATTCGAAAAAATGGCGTTATTAGATAAATTGCATAGAAGAATCAAATTTAGAAAAGGTTGACTAGTTAAACTTAAAGAAAAGTACAAGATCTTACAAGAAACATTTAAAATTACGGAAAAGCGACTTGTTGAGAAAGAAATTGAATGTGCTTCGTTAACAGAAAAAATACTCATCGTAAACACGTTAACGGAATCAAACGATCATCCCAAAACTACCATGTCAACTAAAAAACGAGAAATTAAGCCTAGCAAGCGCAAAACTAAGAGGCTAAAGTTTAGTGGAAGAAATGTTAATAAAACAAGTGATAGTGATGAGAATCAAGCCCTTGCCAAAGAAAGAAATTATTTGCTTAGACAGATTGATTTTCTTAACTCCATCATTTCGGATACGATGTTGAAAGAGACAAACAAGACTAAAGTCCAGTTCGTTAAGAAACGCAAACAACTACACATATATAAAAAGACGAACTTGTGATAGTCAAAAGAACCCAGTTCGGAACAGAACTCAAATTTCGACCAAAGTTCAACGGACCCTACCTAATTAAGACCATCAAACCCCATGACAGAACTGAAGTTGAAAAGGTTGGTCAACACAAAGGTCCTCATCTTACATCCGCAGTTGTTGATTTCATGAAGAAGTGGTCAACCGCTATGCCTGACGATTTTACAACTGCAATTTGAGAACCCCCAAAGTGAATCTCTGTGAGTAGAACTTCAAATAACGATCTGAACTCTTTTTTCCTCTTTCCCTTTTTATAACTGTTTTAATAGCTGTGAGCAGCAATAACGAACCACTTCCAGAAAAACAAAACCTGCGTGAAGTACTGAAAAGCATTGCACTTATTATTTTTCCTTTTCACTGTTTTAATTTTTTTATAGGCTCTACTGCTTTTCGTAATTTCTTTCGCTGTGATCAGGTCACTTTCAGGATGGCAGATTGTGACGTAGGTGGCGCTACGCGCTACAGCAAGCCCCATAGAATTCTCCTCCAAAGTGGCTTCGAAAGGAAACGAGAAGGCAATGACTCCGACGAAAAAGGCAGCGATAGAAGAACCTGAGATAAGAGGTTGAGAACGCAAGAGAGGCAGACGCATATCGGCTTAGCAGTAATAACTATTAAAAACATAATGAAAGACAATTAGTCAAGGAAGCGCGTTTAAATGCTTCACTTAATTCATTAGTTGTTATTATTCATTTTATTTATTCTTGTTTTAAAAATAAACAGATTATTTAGCCAAAACTGTTTACGAAAGCATCCCATTAACAACATAACATATGTATATACATACACACACACACACAAATATACATATATATATATATATATATATATATATATATATATATATATATATATATATATATATATATATATACACTGCTGGACAATTGCTAAGGACGGATAACACTATCATCCATAGCAACCACAAAATGAAAGGAAGCAAAATGTGGAAAATTAGAATAAGTGCGAGATATTAATAAGAAGAAGTATGAGTATGCAAATTTTTTTTCACGTCTGTTCATCACGTGATAGCGTTCATAAGAGCTTTAAAGGTTTTGAAACGTGTGGACAGTTGTTGTTTCAAGTCAAAGTTTTACAGGAAAGATTTAATAGACAAACTTAAAATTTTTGGCATGTCTTCCCGACATCACATAGATAATTTTATGCGTGGACGAATTATTGGAAAGATCGAAAAAGGGCGAAAAATAACAGATGTTGCCAGGGAGTTCGACATCGCTCACAGCTTTGTTTCACGGCTGTGGAAGTCATTTAAAACTACTGGAATGGGTAGTAGACGGCACGGGGTAGGTCGTGTTAGAAGTACGACGCCTGCAGAAGACAGATATATCGTCCTATATCAGCAAAAGAAACAGGCGCACCACAGCTCAGCAGGTGGCAAATTAGTTTCTTGCTGCCTCAGGAAAGCAGATCTCCCGAAATACTGTTGCCAGACGTTTGAGGGGAGGAGGACTATACGCACGCAGACCTATTGTGTGTGTCCCGTTGACCAGACAGCACCGTACTGCCCGTTTGCAATGGTGTCGTGAGCATCACAATCGGACTGAACAGGACTGACAATGCGTACTATTCTCAGATGAGAGTAGGTTCAGTCTGTCATCGGATTGTAGACGCCAACTGATCTGGCGCGAGAGTGGTACTGCTTATCGTCCAGAAAATATCCAGAAAAAGGACCGATATCAGACATGCAGTATCATGGTATGGGCCGGCATCATGATCAATGGCCGCACGCGCCTACATGTGGTTGCGAATGGGACTATGACGGGCCAACGATACATTGATGAAGTTCTACTTCCTCATGATCGTCTTTTCCGTGGTGCTGTCGGTTATAAATTGGTTTTTATGGACGACAACGCAGCATGTCATCGAACACTCGCTGTTCAGGATTGTCTAGACAACGAGGGTATTCAACGTCTCGTATGGCCAGCGCGTTCTCCAGATCTAATCCTCATTGAAAATGTGTGGGATGCTTTGCGGAAGCAAGTTTCTGGTCGAAACTATCCTCCGACAAACAAGAACACCCTCATCCGTGCACTCACAGAGGAATGGGATAAATTGCCTCAACAGCTGCTGGATAATGTTGTGCAAAGTATGGTACGACGTGTGGAATGTTGCATCACACTCAACGGTGGACATATCCCGTACTGATACCTTTCTTTAAGGTGCCTGCTGACTTTTAGATGCATTGTTCTATGTCTCCGTACGCAGATCAAATGAACATTTTTTTTTTCTTTCAGATGTTTCACAGCTTTTGTACTTTCCAGAACAATAAATATTCTTTATTCTAATGTCTGAACTGTGTGGCAACTATTTTTTATCCTACTAGGCCTCATGTCTCGCTTAATGTTATGCTACATAGCAATTTGTAATCCATCCTTAGCAATTGTCCAGCAGTGTGTATATATATATATGTCATGATTTTAAAGAATCAGATTAAAAGTTAGAAAAATGAAAAGACGATCTTTATTCAATCATTACTTCATCTGTTCTGACGCTAAAAGCAGGAAGTAAAAAAGCACGCCACGATTTTTGGTTAAAACAGATAACACTTGAAAACCATGTGGTAAGTATCGCGGATTTGGTGAGGGTATTTGAAAGTTAATGCTGACATATGTTAAATATTAAATCTTACGATCTGTAATTAGACATATTTATTGGCTAGGTCATATGTTCGGAAGAAATAAATGGGTGATTAGTTTCATACTTAAAGATATAAACTGAGAAAGATGAGTCAAGTGCTACACAGGGAATTTAATTTTTAATTTAATTTAACTATCCTTACATTCGCCCCCCCCAAATTCAAAAGGGAGTCATGGCGTGGTTTTTTCTCTCTTTACAAACTTAATCAATTTTCAGCAAACACGAAACAATACATAACATCATTTAGAAAGACATTTTACACACAGTAGAAATATTTAAGCAATAGGAATACTGAAATCGAAATACAATACAATAAACGAAACTATAACAACAAACACTTGCAAAAATTTGATTGATAAAAATGAATTTCCATACATATAATTGAAGATTAGCTTGTTCAAATATATTCGACATCTAGAATAAGAGCTCGCGTTTCCTCCTATTCTATCATAATAATAGATTCTTATTATAGCTAGAAGATTATGTTTTCAAAAAATTTATATTAGAAAATAATATCAGATAAAAAAAACAATAAGATAGTAAATATAAAAATACATTAAATCATACAAATTATAAAATAATGATTTTATATAAAAAATTACTCTGGCGCCATTGTAGTAATACCTTATATTGTTATACACATTTTGCATATATGAAATACATTTTTTAAAAGATAAAAAAACATAGACACTAATAAAATGAAATTATTAATAATATGAAAATGGTGTACAACACACAACTTATATGTGCACTATTCAACAAAAAGAACAATATCTTATTTCACTAGTAAATATTTATTTCTCTTTCCATATTGATACTAGACTATTTCGCAGTATTACCGTGCATACTTTCCGGCGAAGAATTTTTTTTTTCTGGCGGAAGTGAGTGACGTCTTCAGCAAACATATGTAGAGTGCCGTCGTTGTTCCATAAATTCTCCATATCAGTTATTCCGTTCTTTGGCGTTAGTTTTATATTAAAGTTATTTTCTATTAAGAATAATTTTAAGTTATGATTTGAAATTTACTGGCAAATAAAATCCTGCCGGCTTTACTTATGTCATGATTTTGAACACAGAATCAGATTAAAAGATAGAAAAATGAAAAGACGATCTTTATTCAATCATTTCAACATTTGCTCTGACGCTAAGAGCAGTGAGTAAAAAAGCACGCCACGACTTTCGGTTAAAATGGATAACATTTGAAAAACATGTGGTAAGTATCGTGGATTTGATGAGGGTATTTGAAAGTTAATGCTGACATATATTGACTATTAAATCTAACGATCTGGAATTAGACATGTTTATTGGCTAGGCCATATGTTCGGAAGAAATAAATGGGTGATTAGTTTGATACTTGATAATGTGAACTAAGAAAGATGAGTCAAGTGCTAGATAGAGAATTTAATTTTTAATTTAATTTAATTATCCTTATATATATATATATATATATATATATATATATATATATATTATATATATATAGACTCAGGAACATTGAAAATAGTGACCCAAGAAGAAAACGAAGTACAATCACGAAACTTTGCAAATAAGTACAGCGTAATGTGATATTCAAATGATTCAAGTTTTGTGCCAGTACGCATGCTCATACACGCCGAGGTGGCGCTAAAATCAGGAAAAGGGTGCTATATAAACCAGCGCAAATTCGAAGATTCATAAACGTGATGATTACCCGCCGATTGTAGGAAGACTTTGGTAAGAGAAACATGCCAGGTAAACGTGCAAGAAGACATTTCTCACTGTTTAAGCGAGTATGAGGGAGGCCTGATCATCGGGATAAAAACTGCAGGCTGGTCGACGCACCGTGTTGCTTGCCAGGTGGATCGTTCGGAGTGTGCCGTTAGAAATTGTTGGGAGCATTGGACACGAGAAGGTACCCACGCACGGAAAACTGGGTCTGGAGAACCAGGAAGACCACGAGGAGAGAGGAACGAAGGATCGTGTGGAAAGCACTTGTGGACCCCACAGTGACTCGTTTAACGATACGAGTAGACGTAGCCGTAGCAATTGTTCCACAAACAATTTCTAGACACCTTGCAGAAGCAATTCTTAAATCCAAGCGCCCTCTCCGTGCACTCCCCTTAACACCGGAACATCGGCAACTGCGTCTACAGTGGTGTCAAGCCAGATCAATGTGGAATGTCACAGATTGGCAAAATGTTTTGTTTAGTGATGAATCCCTGTTGGTTTTGGGGACAGATGATAAACCTGTACGGGTGTGGAGACGCCCTGGTGAGCGGTATAATTCCCTCCACACTGTTTTACGTCACACTGCCCGCACAGCTGGTGTAATGGTCTAAGGGGCCATAGCCTATGATAGCCGGTCCACTTTAATTCTGATGCATGGAACCTTAACAGGCCAACGTTACGCCGATTACATTCTTCGACCCCATGTAGGGCCTTTCCTAAATGGTCACCCAGGAGCAATTTTCCAGCAAGATAATGCTCGTCCGCATACCGCAAGAGTTTCTCTAGACTTCCTACGTCAATTTCAGACTATTTCATGGCCGGCCCTCTATACCGATTTGTCCCCTGTAGAGCACGTGTGGGATAAGCTAAAACGGCAGATGTCATCGTGTCACTCTGTACATGATTTAGAGCTAGCTGTTCAAGATTTTTTGACCCATCTGCCTCAGGACAACATAAGGTGTCTAATCAACTCAATGCCGGACCGTGTGGCGGCATGTATTGCAGCTGGAAATGGTCCAACGCGCTATTGAAGTTGCCCAGTTTTTGTGTCGTTGCACAACCTGTATTCGTTTAATTGTCTTGCTTTTTAGATCAAGTGAATCTCTCACATGTGTCATTATGTGTATTAAATTTCATTTCATTCCGATGCTTTCTTCTTGGGTCGCTATTTTTAATGTTCCTGAGTGTATATAGACATACATATGCATACATGCATATATATATATATATATATATATATATATATATATATATATATATATACATGATTTTGAAGTCGGAATCAGACTTAATTTTTAAGGAACTTTATTCAATCATTTCTACAGCTCTTCTGACGCTGAGAGAAGGGAGGAAAATGCACGCCACGATGTTGGTTAAATGGATAACACTTGAAAAACAGATGCGGTTAAGTATCGTGGATTTTATGATTATACTTGAAAATTAATGCTGACATATAGGGGCTATTAATTCTAACGATCTGGAATTAGACTTGTTTATTGGCTAGGTCATATGTTCGGAAGAAATAAATGGGTGATTAGTTGGATACTTGAAGATGAGATAAATAGTATGAGTTAAGTGCTAGATAGGTAATTTTATTTTTAATCTAACTTAATTATCCTTTATATTTATATTTATATATATATATATATATAGATAGATAGATATAAATCTATCTATATAT
Source organism: Trichonephila clavipes (assembly GCA_019973935.1). Classification (NCBI taxonomy): domain Eukaryota; kingdom Metazoa; phylum Arthropoda; class Arachnida; order Araneae; family Nephilidae; genus Trichonephila; species Trichonephila clavipes. The sequence goes on from BMAU01021361.1 coordinate 585,106, forward strand.
ATATCTATATATATCTATATATATATATATATATTTATATATATATATATATATTTATATATAGATAGATAGATAGATATAAATCTATATATATTGTTACGAATTTAGTCTTATTCTAATTGTTTCTACTCATTTGTGTTCATTTTTACAGTTTAATTTGTCGTATCTAATGTGATTTCAACCCTGTTTACCTGTAATATCATTTCCACTGCATTGCACGGCCCCCATGCTTTAACATTGGTTTAAATAGTAAACTCGCCAAATATTGCAGCTAGCGCCAAGTTGGCGACGGATTTGGCGACTTAATTTTTGGCGCCAAATTTGGCGATATATCGCCAACTGTGGGCGATAAGCTTGGCGACCATGGCAACCCTGCTCCTAATAACCCTGTCTGGCAACCCTATCGCGGTATTGTAACACTATGTATTGAGCTTTTCTCATACCTTCCGGATTTTGCTAGACCTTTCAATTTCTCGATTATTCTGGCAAGTGCAAGAGGTTTCTGACCGAAAGGTATAAAAAGGCCCGGGCCGGCTAGTCAGTTTTAGTCAGATCTCAGCTTTCATGCAAGTGATACCTCTCTGAGCTAGAAAGAGAGACGATTGCATAGTGCGTGTGTTATTGCTTTTATTGAGTTATTATTTTTGTGCTGAGTGTTTACTATTGCTTTTGTTAGTGTATTACATCTGTGTTATCAGTATTTTCATCGATTGTACGTGACTTTCTCGAACTGTTCTACAATTTGTGGAGGACTGTTTTGGCCAAGAATAAAATTGTTTTGGATCCCGCTCTTCGGCTTCAATCATTTCGAACCCCCGAAAACGCAACAATTGGTGTCAGAAGTGGGGTTGAATGCCAACAACAAGAGCGATGGAGGCCCAGTTCCAGACTCTTCTAGAAAAATTGACTGAAATGAAATCGGACTTGACCGCCAGCATGAATGCCAATATGGGCGAAATGAAATCGGAGTTGACCACCAATATCGCAGAAGTGAATACCAAGCTTACTAACGTAAACGAGCAGATCAGCGCCAATAAGGAAGAGTTGAAAAGTGATTTGAAGGGCATTGGTGACAAATTGACGACTATGGACAAGAAATTTGAAGAAATGGAAGGAAGAATCGAGTCGGTTGAAAATAAATTCGAAGATATGGAGAGCAAACTAGAGGCGAAAATTTTCGAAAAGGTAGAAGATGTTTCCATCTCGTTCAGGAGTGACCTAGAGAAATTGAAGCAGAAAGTCATGACTGGTCAAGGGGATGAATTTAACTTTCAAGCTCCTTATTCCAAGCCTTCCATCAAGCTTTCTACATATGACGGAAAGTCCTCTTGGCAGGTGTATAAGACCCAATTCTCCATAGTGGCGGATGCAAACCAGTGGGACTCCCAGACCAAGGCCTGCCAGTTAGCTGCTTCTCTTCGAGCCGACGCTGCTGACATTTTGCAAACTTTGCCGGAAACACAGCGGCTGGATTTCGACGCTCTCGTTAATGCTCTGGAGTTACGCTTCGGAGAGAAATGTGTGAAGGATTACAGCAGACTCCAGCTGAAGTCACGGCAGCAGAAAGTGTCCGAAACGCTCCAAGAACTGGCGACGGACGTCGAGAGGCTTTCTCACTTGGCGTTTTCTGACTGTCCGACTGAAGTAAGAGAAGTCCTGGCGCTGCAACACTTCATCGACGGGGTGCGTGATCCGGAAATCCAGAAAGCTCTCCGAATGGTGGATCTCAAGGACTTAAAGGGGGCCCTAGTGTTTGCTATGAAATTCGAGGCAGCCCAGCAAGCAACACGAAAGGACAGACACCCCATACGAGCCGTCAACGAATCGGACACGTCGAACTCAAGTGTGGAGCGGTTAGAGCGACAGATGAGAAGCTTCATGAATAGAGTTGAGTCTTTGATGTCCCAAAAAGCAGACGGGAAGAAGACCCTTAAATGCTGGACCTGCGGTCGAGAAGGGCATCTGCAGAGAAGCTGCCGGGCACGCCAAGGCGCTGAAACTAATAAGCGCCTCCCAGAAGGAGGTGTCGAAAAACTAATTAATGGCCATCTCGTGGGGCGGAGGGTGCCAGATTTTGGAAAGCCCCACTTTCAAGTGTGTCAAATTTCGACAAAGAGTACCGGTGAGAATGGAATTTTTATAATGGGACATGTTAACGAGCTTCCCTGCAACATGATCATCGATACAGGAGCCAATGTGTCTATCATTCGGAACGATCTGGCTCAAAAATTAAAAGAGAAACTTATCTGGACCCCGCCCCGCGTGGTGCTACAGACCGTGACGGGGGAAAAGATTGATATTCACGGAAAATTAAAAGTCAAGATCAAGTTTGGAGACACTACCTACCAACATGCTGTGTATGTCGCAGATATTGCAGACCCTTTCATTCTTGGACTGGACTTTCTAAAGGAGCATGGTTTCACTCTAGACTTCAACAAGAACGAATTACGTTCCATACACGAAGAAGTCACTATATTCAAAATTGAACACAGGACAGAATCTATTCGACAGGTAACCGCTAACGAGAATATTACCATTCCCCCAAGGACTGAAATCATAGTACCTGGATACATCGGTAACGATGTGAGTTTCAACTCTGGCCTAATTGGATCTGCGGAAAAAAAAAAGCGAATGGATTGCTAATAGCTTCGACGCTAGTGGACCTTTCCAGAAAAACTATCCCGGTAAGAATTTGCAACGTAACTGAAAAACCTAGAGAGTGTTCCAGAAAGGTGAAGTGTTGGCAACCTGCAGTCCAGTAACGTGTGTCTGCAAAAGTTCGAGCTTGCTCTATCCAACTCGCCTCAACAGTTGACTCCCGACCTTCTAGAAAATGCTGAATTGTCCCCCGAACAGAAAAGCTCCGCAGAAAGACTGTTCCAAGAATTTGAAGACGTGTTTTCTAGAAACAGTAGCGATATTGGCCATACTACAGTGACACAACACAGAATTGATACAGCAGACCATCCGCCGATTAAACAGCACCCAAGACGCTTGCCGTTTGCTAAACAGGAAGAGGTCGGAACACTACTACGAGAGATGCAGGAAAATGACATCATAGAACCGTCTTCGAGTCCGTGGGCATCTCCAATCGTCTTGGTTCGTAAGAAAGATGGCTCCACAAGATTTTGCGTGGACTATCGAAAACTTAACGACGTCACCAAGAAGGACAGCTACCCTCTTCCAAGGATAGATGACACCCTGGATACCCTTTCCAGTCATAAATGGTTCTCGACTTTAGATTTAAAGAGCGGATACTGGCAAGTGGAGATCCATCCCGAAGATAGAGAAAAAACAGCATTCACTTCCGGCCAAGGACTATGGCAGTTCAAAGTCATGCCGTTCGGGCTCTGCAATGCGCCAGCTACTTTCGAGCGCCTGATGGAGACCGTGCTAAAGGGTCTGACTTTTGAAGCTTGCCTTATTTACCTGGATGACGTCATAATAGGAGGGCGTACGTTTGAAGAACATCTTCAAAATATCCGGAAGGTGTTATCAAAATTAAGCGACGCTAACTTGAAGCTAAACCCTTCGAAATGCAAGTTCTTCTAGAAAGAAGTCAATTATCAGGGACACATCATCTCTGCAGAAGGTGTTCGTACGGACCCCGAAAAGTGTCCGCCGTAAAGAATTGAAACGCCCTGAAAACCTCCGTGAGCTGCGAAGCTTCCTGGGACTATGTACTTATTACCGAAAGTTTGTGAAAGGGTTCTCTAACATCGCAAGACCCTTGCACAAGCTAACAGAAAGTAAACAAAAGTTTCAGTGGACAAAAGAATGTGAAGATTCCTTCCTCCAGCTTAAAGAAGCTTTGACGTCTTCACCGATCTTAATATATCCACAACCGGACAAGCCATTTATCTTGACACTGATGCCAGTAATGAGAGTGTCGGAGCAGTATTATCTCAGGAAATAGATGGCCAGGAACGAGTCGTAGCTTATTGGAGTAAGTGTTTATCGAAACCGGAAAGAAATTATTGTGTCACTCGAAAAGAACTACTGGCTATTGTGAAAGCCATCGAGCATTTCCATCACTATCTCTATGGCCAAAAATTTCTTCTACGTACTGATCATGCCTCTTTAACCTGGCTAATGAATTTTAGAAATACTGAAGGCCAGGTAGCCAGATGGATACAACGGCTCAACGAGTATTACTTTGACATCAGACATCGTAAAGGCTCCTCGCATGGAAATGCTGATGCCCTTTCAAGAAGACCATGCCCAGAAAATTGTCGTCATTGTTCCAGAGTAGAGACCAAATATGACTATGCTATACGCCAGATAACAACTTCAACAGTGACGCCACCCGATCCCTGGAGTGACGAGAAAGTTCGAGAAGACCAGATGGCGGATCCTGATATTAAACCCTTATAGAGTTTATGGAGTCTTCCAGCAATAAACCAAGTTGGCAGGACATCTCGGCTTATAGTCCTACAACTAAGCAGTATTGGGCCCTCTGGAATTCTCTACATCTCAGGAATGGTGTTCTATACCGAAAATTCGAATCAGAGGATGGAAAGACATTCAGGTGGCAATTAGTACTTCCTCGATCTCGTATCCCAGAGGTACTCAAAGAATTGCATGGCAGCCCAACAGGAGGTCATTTCGGTGTCATGAAATCTTTGCACCGAGTTCGAGAGCGATTCTTCTGGGGTAAAGTGAGAGCTGACGTGGAACAGTGGTGCAAGTCCTGTGATGCCTGTTCAGCTCGGAAGGGGCCAAAGATACGTAGCCGAGGGAAGCTGCATCGCTACAATGTTGGAGCACCCTTCTAACGTATCGCTTTCGATATCTTGGGACCTCTGCCAAGGACTGCGTCTGGTAATAAGTACCTACTTGTTGTCATTGACTACTTAACGAAATGGCCCGAAGTGTACCCCATTCAGGATCAGGAAGCCTCCACGGTAGCGGAGGCTGTAGTGCAGCACTGGATATCGAGATATCGGGTACCTCTTCAACTTCATTCCGATCAGGGAAGAAATTTCGTCTCTGCGGTATTGAAGGGGGTCTGTGAACTACTCGGAATTGACAAGACCAAGACCACACCTTTGCACCCACAGTCAGATGGCATGGTGGAGAGGTTTAATCGTACCATCCTGAATAACCTCTCACTGATGGTCTCCAAGAACCAACAAGACTGGGAACAGAAAGTTCCTCTCTTTCTGCTAGCGTACCGCAGCAGATACGATACTACCGGATATTCACCATCCCAGATGCTTTTTGGCCGGGATCTTCGTCTCCCTTGTGACCTGCTGTTTGGTCGCCCTCCGGATACACCTTCATCGCCTGAGGAGTACGTGCAGAATCTCCAGGCACGTTTTGAAGATGTACGCAATTTGGCTCGAGAACGAATCAACCTGAGGACGGAGAAAATGAAGACTCGGTACGACACAAAAGCCACAGGACATCAATTCAAGGAAGGTGACAAGGTGTGGTTCTACAACCCGACTCGACGCAAAGGACTTTCTCCTAAGCTACAATCGCATTGGGACGGTCCTTATACAATTTTAAAGATAATAAACGACGTCGTAATCCGGATCCGTAAGTCAACGAATTCGAAGCCTAGAGTCGTTCATTACGACAGGCTTGCTCCATATTATGGACATAATTCTTAGTGTGTCAATTATCGTGTAATTTATTTTGACCATGGTCTTGTATAAATAAGTTAGTGTGTAAATAATCTTGTAAATAATTTTGTTTATTGTTTTGTAAGTGTTTATTTTGTACTATGCATTAGGTGTTTATTTTGTACTATGTATTACATGTTTATTATTGCATATTCATTTAGTTGTTTTTAATCAATTGCTTTATTATTATGTTAACGTCTGATGAAGGGTTGTACTGCCCGGGACGTGCAGTTCTTGAGAGGGGAGCAATGTTACGAATTTAGTCTTATTCTAATTGTTTCTACTCATTTGTGTTCATTTTTACAGTTTAATTTGTCGTATCTAATGTGATTTCAACCCTGTTTACCTGTAATATCATTTCTACTGCATTGCACGGCCCCCATGCTTTAACATTGGTTTAAATAGTAAACTCGCCAAATATTGCAGCTAGCGCCAAGTTGGCGACGGATTTGGTGACTTAATTTTTGGCGCCAAATTTGGCGATATATCGCCAACTGTGGGCGATAAGCTTGGCGACCATGGCAACCCTGCTCCTAATAACCCTGTCTGGCAACCCTATCGCGGTATTGTAACACTATGTATTGAGCTTTTCTCATACCTTCCGGATTTTGCTAGACCTTTCTATTTCTCGATTATTCTGGCAAGTGCAAGAGGTTTCTGACCGAAAGGTATAAAAAGGCCCGGGCCGGCTAGTCAGTTTTAGTCAGATCTCAGCTTTCATGCAAGTGATACCTCTCTGAGCTAGAAAGAGAGACGATTGCATAGTGCGTGTGTTATTGCTTTTATTGAGTTATTATTTTTGTGCTGAGTGTTTACTATTGCTTTTGTTAGTGTATTACATCTGTGTTATCAGTATTTTCATCGATTGTACGTGACTTTCTCGAACTGTTCTACAATTTGTGGAGGACTGTTTTGGCCAAGAATAAAATTGTTTTGGATCCCGCTCTTCGGCTTCAATCATTTCGAACCCCCGAAAACGCAACAATATATATATATTTATATATATATATATATATAGATAGATAGATAGATATATATATATATATATATATATATATATATATATATATATATATAAATCTCTCTCTCTCTCTCTCTCTCTCTATATATATATATACAGGGTGTTTCAGCAAAGATGTTACAAACTTCCAGGAGAGTAGGGGACAACAAGACGACTCGAAGTATATAGGCAATGCTGGGTCGGAAATGCTTTCCTAAGGCTCCACACGCCGACAAAATTTAGGGTGAAAAACTTCAACTGGTCATAAAAACGGGAAAATTTGTCGAAACGCTTTGGGTTTTGGTCAAAATTATTATTATTATTTATCATTTCATAAAAAAAAATTCTGAGCAATATTGCTGATAAAACATCGCCAGAGGGCGCTTTAGACTTTGGAACGCTCGGAAAAAATATTTTTCAATATTTTTTAAAGTTTTTTGATGGCTTTCATAAGTTGAAACTTTAACTTGAATTTTGATACCAGATTTGGTATTCTCCAGGGAAAATTGATGTAAAAAATCGAACATTGTTCAGGGCACTTAAAGCACAAACGGTGCTAAAAACGAGCAAAATGTTGGATTTCGGTGCGGTTTGCGCGAAAAGCATTCCGTTACTGACTAATTTGTTCAAAATAAATTTTGACTTGGTAGCCATTAATCAAAGCCAGAGGGCGCTTTCAGACATTGCAACTTGGAAACTCATTTGGATAATTTTGTGGTTGGGTGTAAGCCGAATAATTACTAGCAATTTTTCCTCCTAAATGAGATTCGAGTTGGTCTGTGTTGCAAAGAAGTAATTATATAGCAAAAAATTTTAGTAAAAGAGGGTAAAAAACACAAGTACCAAATCACAAGAAGTAAAACACAAGGAAAGACTCAAAATAGGAGGAAAAAAGCTGTTTACTAACTGCTATGCATAATCATAAAAGAAAAGTAAAGAAAAGAAGGAAAAAACTGCTGTCAAAGGAGGTGTTCGAACTGACGCCCGCCGCATGTGATTCAATTCTTCGCTTCATGGAGCGTCGAACATTCGATAACATTTCTGAGTGTTTCGTATTTCCCCGGCTGCTGCACTGATGCGTGCTACAAGTTCCTCGGCGCTATTTACGGGTGTTTCGTACACCAAGGATTTCATTTGCCCCCAGAAGAAATAATCCAGACAAGAAAGGTCTGACGATCGGGGAGGCCAATGCACTGACCTCCACGGCCAATCCATCGTTCACCACATGTTGCATCCAAGTGATTCCGAACAGAAATATTGAAATGTGCGGGGGCTCCATCTTGCCGGAACCACATGGAAGTACGAGTCGCAGCGGTAACGTGTGCGCTGTCCAATAACTCTGGCAAAACTTGTTCCAAGGATATCAGGTAGCGTGGACCAATCAGACGATCAGGCAGAATGTAGGGTCCTATTAGATGATCCCCTAGAATGCCAGCCCCTACGTTAACCAGGAAACGATCCTGTGCAGCCCGAGTACGTGTTACATGTGGGTTCGCTGCTGCCCACGAGTGGCTGTTGTGGGTGTTGAAAATACCCTCTCTCGAAAAAGACGTCTCATCTGGGAACAACACGGAGGCTGCAAAAAAAAAAAAGGGATTTGCAATTCGTTGCTGTAAGTACCACTGTGAAAAGCCTGACGAGGTGCAAAGTCACATTCTTTTAGTGACTGGACGCGCTGGTAGTGAAATGGATGCAGGGCACTATCATCGAGAATCCTCCAAACGCTATTGTATGAAATCCCGATTTCATTAGCGATACCTCGTGTACTTAAACTGGGAGTGGTCTCTACCATATCTAGTACAATTTCCTCGTTCAATTCGATACGTGCCGTCGGATCTCGATTACGTGCTGCCTTCTGAATGAACCGGTCTCACATAATTGCTGGTGTAGGCGAGCAAACATGGTATGAGCAGAAGTCCGCCTGACAGGATGCCTTTCGGCGTACAACCTCTGAGCGGCTCGAACATTGCAATCTGTGGCCCCGTACGCCAGAATCATATCTGCTTTCTCTGCGTTCGTGTACTCTGCCATCGTACAGCCAGTCTGTGTGCGATGGAAATAAAGCTTCCTTCCAGCGGACTCCTTCTTATCGTTCTGTCCCTCTGGCGGCTAATTCAACTCGACGGTGAAATTTGCATATTCTGCCTTTAACACTCTCTCGCTAAAATTTTCGCCGAGAACCCTGCTCGCTTTATTCACTGCCACGACACTTGCAATTCCTGGGCTACGTATCAGGCTTTCGATTGTTTTACTTCAGGAAGGCATTTCCGAACCACCTTTCTTATGTTATTCCGAGTCGTCTAGGTGTACTCTACCTCGTTGGTGGAAGAGTACACCTAGATGACTCGGAATCACATAGGGAAGATCGGTCGGAAATGCCTTTTACTTGTCTGAAGCACCTCTGGTTTTAAATTTGGCAACAATGTCAAAATTTGTTTTGAACAAATTAGTCAACAAGGGAATGCTTTTCGTGCAAAACCGCACCGAAATCCAACATTTTGCTCGTTTTTTAGCACCGTTTGTGCTTTAAGTGCCCTGAACAATGTTCGATTTTTTACATCAATTTTCCCTGGAGGATACCAAATCTGGTATCAATATTCAAGTTAAAGTTTCAACTTATGAAAGCCATCAAAAAACTTAAAAAAATATTGAAAAATATTTTTTCCTAGCGTTCCAAAGTCTAAAGCGCCCTCTGGCGATATATGTATATGTTTTAGTCTATACTAAACAAAATTATAACAACAAACACAGTAATGATACATGCATATAACTGATTTCCGTACATATAACTGAAGATTAGCGCTTGTTCAAATCTGTTCGAAATCCAGAATAAGAGCTCGTGTTTCCTCCTATTCCTTAATAACAATAGATTCGTATGATAGATAGCAGATAATAAAATAAAAAAAAATTATATTGGAAAATAATATCAGATGAAACAATAAGATAGTAATAATAAAAATACATGAAAAAACAAATGTTAAAATAATACAAATGTTAATAATAAAAATACAAATGTTAAAATAATAATTTTGTAAAAATTCTACTCTGGCGCTATCGCAGTAATACATTTTAGTGTTACACAAATTTTTGCATATATGACATACATTTTTTATAAGGTTAATAAAAGTATTGACACTAATAAAATGAAATTATTAAAAATATGAAAACGGTGTACAACAACTTATATGCTCTATTCAACACAATAAACGGCATTTTATTTCATATGCGTTACAAAATATAAGAATATAAATATATAAAATTTATACAAATATATAGGAATAAATGAATATAAGTGTTATAAGAATAAAAGAGCTCTTTAAATAAATGTGAGTCGGAAAGGTGGACTCTCTTCTATCATCACCTTTACTATTTATGTACAATTTTCACAATATTCACTGTGACTTTACAATATCGCATGCAATATTTTGAATATCTCCGTAATCTTCTAAGTATTCGTTTCATAGACAAAATTCTTGACTTTCTTTTACATCCCACATTCACTAATATAAACTCTATCACACTACTTACTTTTTAACACATGTCTCTAAGAAATCTGCGTGATCAAATCATAGATGTTCAGGGATGCTAATAAAAAAACAATTAAGAGGTTACATACCAAAATAAACACATTTGTCCTCTTAATGTTTCAAGACATATACAAAATTATAATTATTGTATTCTCTCTTATCCACTGTATACTATACAAAAATAAGCTTCAAGTTATAAAATAATTTTAAGTTAAGATAAGGAAATTTTCGAGAAATAGTGAATCTTGATATATGGTTATATATCAAAATACACAATTTCAAAATGAAAAAAAAAATTAAAGGACATGCAATAAGGTTACTGCTGAATAAAATAATTAACAAGACAATAAAATTCAGTGGAGAAAAAAGAATGCAACGTGACTTTACCTTTGTTTCTCACAAAAATCAATATCAGTAGTATTAGTACATTATTTATTTCACTAATAACTTAATTTATATCTTTCAACTTTAAAAACACCTATTTATATCATAAATGTTAACTCATTCGACATTTTAAAACAAAATAATGAGGAGTACATTAAAATTTCTCAAAATTTTGTATAATAAAACACAAACACTTTGCTTTCACAATTGAAAGTATAAGCAATATCTCCTTTAACACAGAATATACTATAAAAAAAGTTAAGTATCATATTATATTACTCTTCTTCTAAAAGTTATGTTCAGCAAAACTCAGTCACTTCAATGTTACTAAAATGAAAACTAGTAATTTCACTGACCTTTATTTCTTAGTGGCAGAAATTTTTCCTTCTTGGTAATCCACATGTTGTAGTCCAATGATTTGATTTAGTAATTTTTTTCGAGGTTGGTCTTTCAATTTTGTATCTGATGTTTTTCCTTCACTGTTGTAAATGTTGGTCAATTCACTGTATTATATTGGAATTAATTCACAATATCATTCGGAGAAGAATACATATTTTTTTCTGGCGGAAGGAAGCGACGTCAGTCTTCACGAGGGGGTAGGGGATTCACGCTTCGCTTTTTTTTTCTTTCTCTATTAGAATGTTTCTTCCGCTTACGGTAAACTGGATGACCTCTTCAGCAAAGACAGAATACCGTTCAGCGTTAGACTTCGTTCTTCCCTGTGTTAAAAATCGCGTTTCTTCTTTTTTCTTATCGTAGAGTATTCCTTTCAATTCCGGCAACCTGACGTATTCAGCAAAGAGGTATACGGCTCAGTCGGAGTTCCATCAAATTCTCCATTGCATTTATTACTGTCGTTGGTGTTCTTTTAAGTTTAAATTTATTTTAATATTAAAATTAGTTTTACGTTAAGATTCGAAATTAAGAATCGCAGATAAAATACTGCCGGCTTTAATTCTGACATTTTTTGAACCAGAATCAGACTTAGTTTTAAAAAAGATTTTTATTCTAGAATTTATTGCATCTCTTCTGACGCTAAGAGCAGGGAGGAAAAAACACGCCACGGTGTGTTTTAAGTGGGGGTTAGCACTTAAAACACCGATTGGGTAGGTATCGCGGATTTTATGATTGTACTTGAAAGCTAATGCTGACATATAAGGCTATTAAATATAACGATCTGGACTTACATGTTTATCTGGACTTACATGTTGTTTAAGCCATGTGTTCGGAAAAAATAAAGGGGTGATTAGTTTAATACTTGAAGATGAAATGAAAAATATGAGTTAAATGCTCGATAGGGAATTTAATCTTTAATCTAATTTATAATTATCCTTATATATATATATATATATATATATATATATATATATGTATACCGCACTAGAAAATACACAAAATAGCTTTCATGGATAATTTTTCTTTTCAAAGAATTTGTGAACTTGCCTATAAATGACTGATTGATTCTATATTAAAGTATCATTTTGAAGCTACGAGATAGCCATTAGTGACGGATCTCGTTAATTTGAATCACGGCCAAGTGACTATGACAACAGCTTAGTGATGGAACCTTCCTCTAAAACAAGCCAGTTGGAGATCTTTGAACCTCTTAGGATTTAAAGTAAATCAAACACTCTCCACGATGGGTCTTATAGGGATAAGCCCATCGTGGGGATAGACCCATAGGGATGGGATAGTGGTACTAGGTTTCAAATAGAGAACAAAGTAGGGTATCTCAGAGTTCACGAATTCGTGTTTTCGTATAATTCTATACCCAGGGGGCAATGATAGCCGAGTGGTCCTGGTCGTAAATCCTCTACCGGTAGATTTTTTATGGAATCTTAGATTCAAATTCTAACGCCACCTAAGAACTGCAGTGTACAGAGACTGAAGCACGCTAAATCTGTCGAGGATTTAAGCCCACTTGTTGGGGTGGCTGGGAAATTTGGAGAGTGTGTTACTGGCTCACGTGTCATCCTCGTCTTTTGACGGTGGTTCAAAATTACGTCATCCCTTGTGAAGACCCTAATATAAGTTCCAAATACAACCTTAATAAAAACAAGCACTCAATATGGTAGGAAATTTATAATATATATATATATATATATATATATATATATATATATATATATAATCGTGGTTAAACGCAAAGGTGAATTTCTCTAGATTATTGATTGGCAAACCTTTTAGAATCAGGGCAAGTAAAAAATCTTGGATGAGGGTGTTTACTATTTATTATAAAACGCAATGAACAAAGCACGTCTATTAAAGTTTTTAATATTAATACAATACAAAAATCTGTGTCTGCATTTCTTGTTTCTTTATGTATAAAATTAGAAAAAATGAACAGTAGAATAGGTATATTTATTTATATTAAACATATTAACGAGGGGAGGGTTTATGTTTTGTACTTGCAAAAAAAAAAAGTTTTTTTTAATCCATTTCTATAAAATATTTCAGAACTATAATTTGCCTTTTTTATTTAAAAAATGGAATGATTGACATTTTGGAGACACCGTCTCATCTACCCTTGTGCTTACTTAAAACAATGCAACATTAGTTTAATTCACGTTTATATAAATAGTTGTCTAGCCTCTAACCTCTCCAAAGTCAATATTTTTAAATCTTTATCAACGACCCACATGATTCAATACCAATTTTAATCATTCATTATACTAAAACTTAAATAATAGTAATAGAACCAAAGTAATATTTTTACCAATGGAGTGTATCAGTTCGTCTTACAACTGAATATAAATTAAGCCACATATTTACCTATATGATCCAATATATTCTACATTTATATAGAGAAACCCAACTCAATTAGAATTATTTGTGAACGTTCCACAAAAATGATATTTGGTTTATTTATTGACGTTTCATTTTGAAGCAATGCATAGGTAATGATGACGTACCTCGTCCTTTTGAACCAAGTGTCAAAGACGGCACCTAAGCTGTCATTCTGCACCCAGGGCAGCTCGAAGACTATGACCTCGGCAGAAGGAATGGGCTTCAATCCCTCTACTTGGTGAGTCTTGGGTTGAACCACAATTTGACGCGACTACAAGCTCGCGACCATGGCCACGTGACAGATAAGTACAAAAAAAATCGCGAAAGGTAGCATTTTCTTTGAGGTTCGAATATTAACTTGGATTTGTTAATTATGTTGACTTTTTTCAATATATATTTCTTATAGGACTTAAAATTAACTCTTAGCTCTAAGTCATTCATTTAAAATTGTATAAAATAGATTAATGTGATTTTCTTAAGGAAATTTTATAGAATTCTCATATTCTTAAGAGACATCAAATATAGATGTCAATGACTCAAAAGACTTTAAGCGAAGTGCTTAAGTCAAATGAATTATATCATGAAATCAAAAATTAAAATTTGATAAAATATTCTCAAGATATTTTAATATGAATATTTAAAAGAAACTCTTCGTTTTATTTATGTATGCCATGAATTTTTAAAATAAAGACTAACTCAGAATATTGATTTCTGGAAGAGTTATTTCATATTACTTCAACTTTGATACATCGTATTATCATTTGAATCAATAAGCAAACTCTTACAAACTTCTACTTGCGTCATAACAAATTTCAATAATTTTCTTCTTCTACCTGGGTGGCCGCGGTAGCCGAGTGGTATAGGTATCGGATCGTGGCTTGCCTGGTCACGAGTTCGATCCCAGTACCACTAAAGACCCGCCGTGTAGGGCAGCGATGCACGTTAAATCTGTCGAGAGCTGAAACGTCCTCCCGTTGGTGTGGTGTGGTAGTTAGGAGAGGGGGTGCCAGCTCAGGTGTCGTCCACGTCACTTGACCATGGTTCAAAATTACGTGGTCCGTCGCCAAAAGCCCTCGTGTAGCTGAACAGTGCGACGTTAATATTAAATCAATCAATCAATCATTCTTCTACCTGGTGCTAACGTAAACAACTTTTCCAAAGGAAACATTTTTTTTTTTTTTTTAATTTGGTAAATAAAACTAAACAAAAAAAAAAGTAATTTCTATTTATTAAGATTCTATTAAGCTATGGATCCAAGTTTTTGAAGTAAAAGCAGAGGGAGAAAAATAAACAACGAGAGGTAGGTTCGAAAATTTCAACGACAGTAAATCAAATTTTCTCATAACCACCAATCTGTCGCCTTCTATAATAAATCTTTACTTTCGAACCACTTTCAGAACCCTATTTTTCACTAACCTTTCGATCTATTCTATTTTTAGTTACTTATCTTGAATTTCTTTAAGCTCTTGTTTGGAACCTAAATAGATATTTTTTTCTAAAAAAATCAATATTGCACGCTCCATGCTATGCTTTCTAGTTTAAATTCTTTTCAATTGGCTCTCTTTTGTTTTAATATGTTAAAAATATGGTGAGTGATACATTTCTAGTTTTCGTTCAAGATACAATCTTAAAATGCTTACTTGAAAAAAAAAAGAAATCCTCAATTCAATAACTGTCTAAGTCAGTCTTTCTTAAACTGTGGGGCGCGGCTCGTGATAACTCTGCGAGGGGACGCGAGCATATTGAAAAGTCGAAAACAAAAGATTATTTATAAAAAAATTATTAATTTACTGAATGTAAGCAAACAAAATACTTCCTGATATAATAAAATATAAAATACACATTTACATGGATATAATACACTTATAATTGTATCAGTACAGTACAATGTATTTTATTAATAATTTAACTATACTAAGTTAAGAATAAGTTTGATAATTATCAGTGACCTTATGTGCTTGTACTATCACTTACCTTGATGATTTGCACGGTTTTTAATTAATTCCTTAACTGCCGATTAAAAGTTACGCGATTTGCTCCCCATTGCCACCGTTTTCTACGTAGACGAGCGTGTTTCGATGTTTTTTTTTAGGGGGAGGAGAACAGGAGTAAGCAAATCCTCGCAAACACTGTCAAAGCCCCCTTGTTACATTCCAAAATCTTCGGAATATTTGTATGGATAACACTTCACAGAAAAGATCGTACTTCAGAAAGACGTATATATACGTCCAGAAAATTAATACTTTGTCTGAGCGAGACGTTTATGTACGTCGGTGGCACATAAGAGTTAAAGTCGTATTGTAGCTTTAGTGTCAAATAATAGTATTATTGAACTCATACATTGCTATTGTGTATGGAGGGGACATTGAAAGTTGGAGAAGCACTGGTCGAAGTACATATGAATTGGAACATGTTTTGTCGGTAAACATACAAATTCAAATTTTTCTAGAAAATATGCGTTTCTTTGGAATTCATTTACTATGTGTAAGTTGGATCTGAGGTAGCCGAGTGATATAACGATCATGAATTCACTTTGGGGTGGTGCGAACATTGGGTGAGTGGGGTGCTACCTTAAGTATTGTTCTCGTTCCTTGATAAAGGCTCACATTTTTGAGAAATTGACACTATCCCTCCTTTTCTTTTTAAGTGCGATGGGAATGGAAAAACTATGGGTGAGTCTTGGCACTTGTCTCTTTCTTGGGATTTTCCCCTGTAAATCTCTTAACTTCATTCAAACCAATTATAATTTCATCTTAGAGGTAAACTAAGCCATTTTACCTAAAATATACAAACAAAAGTTAGATGAAATACATTTTCCCGGTTACGGCTGCGTATTTTCTATACTCCTTATGACTCGGAAAATAATTTCCGTTGTATATGAAGGAAGGAAATACATTAAATTATTTGGGCTCGATTAAAATTGGAATATAAAATGAAAGAAAATAACATTAAAATAGAATCAGTAATAATTTTATTTTTTAAGCGAAAATTTCATGCTCAATCCATACAAACTATTAAGAAAATGAATTTAGTAAAAAAAAAATAATAAATTAAAGCTGTGTGTGCATGAATCCGTTGTATTGTTCATTTACACGTGCAGTTTCTGTCCTAGAGACATTAATATGATTAACTTCCTTATAAAATATTGTAGTCGTCGTGATTGATAGTGAGAATCAAAGCAATTCGTTGTTTCCAATCTTTGCGTTACTAATGTTGTATAAGTTTCTTCAGTGGCGCATTCAAAAGTCTAACGTGATTTTGGCAGCTTCTCAAGAAGTGAGAGTCGTATATCACTCCAGCGACCAATGGGATGTCTTTAGATTTTCCGGTCAATTCTCTTGGTAAAGTGATTGATTTCCCGAGTTTCCACCCCCGATGCAGATAAAACATATTTGCCCTGACCTGTCAATGCAAAATTAGAGAAATGGTAGTACTTGCTAAGCTAATCCTTTGAAATAAAAAGGATTCAAAAATTGTTACATTTTAACAAAAAATTTCAATAAAACTTAGCAAAAAATGTCAGTCTATTTTTCTCTTTTTCATGTTAAAGAACACTGTTTGTTGACTGAAAAGTACTTAAATAGATCCCAATTCTCGAAACAACTTATTTTTCGAGTAATTTTCGCTTCCCTTCGTAATGATTTTCTGTAGGATTTTGAGGAGTGAAAAGTGGGTGTTATTTAAAGAGTCTTGACAAACGTTAAAACAAATTTCTTTCAAATTATTTTCTCAATTTATTTAAAATTTTTCTTTAGACTATCTATAAATTATTCTACGCTAAAATCATTTTTCATGGAAGCGCATAGTATATAGTTATTGTTTTTAAAGTTTTGTGAGTCCTATTACTTTAATAAGTTTCACTTCGGCTGGTAAAAAATAATTAATTCACTAACTCTGAATTCGTTTGTTATAAATGAATTCCCATCAAGTAATGCTTGTTGATAAAAACTGAGATCTTCTTGTGGTCGCAGTCGCCTAGTGATCGAGGTCATGGACTCATGGCTGGCATGTCATGAGTTCGAGTCCAGTACGGCTAAAAATCACCATGTGGAGGGGTTGATGTAATCTAAATATGTCGAGGCTCAAATGTTCCCGTGAGTGTGGTGTTCAGTTAGGAGAGGGGGTACTAACTCAGATGTCGTCCTCGTTACTTTATCATGGTTCAAAATGACGAGGTCCATCCCCAATGACCCTCAGGCAGCTTTTATTGTGATGTAACTATAATTCCCACTCTCCGATACTACACGTGTTGGTCCAATGTTCTTTAATTGAGAGTATTATTGTGAGTGTGTGGGCTTTACATCTCACATTTTTTCTTGATGGATTGCTTTCATAAAAAAGATAAACCCATCTCATAATAATGAAGGAACTATCTTCCAAAGTTGATAATGGTTCCATCAATGATACATTAGATAGATGCATTTTTCAGGAGTCAACCAATGCTAGGTTGAATTATTTTCAAGATTATAAGAAATTTCTGACCTTTTTACAACTCTTTTTTCCATTTCTAGACAAGACGTTAATTATTACCCACCTGAGATCCAAATAAAAATTATTAACCTACAACTCAATACCAGTGGTTATTGAGTAAATAATTAGCATTAAATAATAAAATTAATTATTAATAACAAATTCTTAGTTAAATTTTACGTACTATATATATAGAATTATAATCAATCGAAAAAATCAGGGCTTGGGGGGTCGAACCCGAGGACGCCCTCCCCCTCCTTTCCTTGTGTGGGCACTGCACCATACCATACTAAAAAGCAGTTATAAGGAACTTATTTCAACTGAAAGTGATTGAATTATATTGAATTTTGGAAAAAATTCGCCGAACAAGGAATTTTCCAAATTTACACTGGTGTGCAAAAATTAAGGACGAAGTCGAAAAATTAACATATCAGCTGAACGAAGAAGGCAGAGCGGACAGAAAGACCAATCAGGAGATTAAGTAAGGTCATGTACGGTAGCACATGCGCAGATATGCAGGTAGACGTAATGGGGGAGTGTCTGAGTAGTATAAAAAGCATGTTGTCAGTGTCAGATCCAGTATTTCTGGCAAAGAGATTGCACGCCGTATAGCAGTTAAAATCACACCGAGTTGATGCTCTCGAGAAATGGCGAATAATCAATCCGTTAGACGACATCTGGATGCTTTTACCCAGGTCGAATCATTGGGAGAATTGGAGGAAGGCCGCAGTGTGACAAGTGTGGCTGCAGAGTTCAGGAATTGCTCACAACATCGCTTCACGACTTTGGAACAATTTCAAACTACAGGCACAGCTATCGGGGGTTCAGTAGTGGTCGTCCATGAGGAACCACACCCGCAGATGACCGATGCATTGTCTTACAGGCCAGAAGAAACAGGCGGCGAACAGCGGGAGAAATCGCTAGACACACGACACAGGCAACTGGACGACCGATATCGCGTTTTACCGTGGCCAGAAGACTGCACGGTGGTGGTCTGTTTGCACGACGCCCTGTACGGTGTGTACCTTTCACGCCTGCCCATCGGTGAAGGCGTTCTCTGTGGTGCCGGGAACACCGGAATTGGAGAGAAAATGAATGGGGACGAGTACTCTTTACAGATGAGAGCAGTTTCAGTTTGAGTAGCGATTCTCATCGCATACTCATCTGGAGAGAGTGGGAAGCCGCAATCATCCCTCGAACATCATTGAAAGGGACAGGTATGGAGGTCGCGGTGTTCTCGTTTGGGGAGGCATCATGCTTGGTAGTCGTACAGACCTTCACATCTTCGACGCAGGTTCAGTCAACGGGACCCGTTATTGTAACGAGATTCTTCTTCCATATGTGCGTCTTTTTAGAGGCACTATGGGTCTGCAGTTCCTTTTCATGGACGACAATGCACCATGTCATCGCACAGTAGCTGCCGAACAGCTCTTGGAGAGTGAGGATATTGAACGTATGGATTGGTCGGCACGATTTCCGGATCTCAATCCCATCGAGCATCTATGGGATTTTCTAGGCAGATGCTTGGCAGCTCGTGCCTTACCACCAGTAACGATTCGGGAGCTTTGATTGGCGCTGCAAGACGAATGGGCAGCAATGCCTCAACAACTCATTGACACCCTCATTCTTAGCATAGGCAGACGCTGTGAAACCTGCCTAGCAGTCAGGGGAGATCATATCCCCTACTAAAGACCGGATGTTTCTTGCTGGACACCCATCACAGGGGGGTTTCGGCCTTCAGTCGCATTGCGCTCCATGCTACTTTTTCAATCAAGTTTATTTTTATCCTTCTGATTTCTCTTTTAGTAAGTGTTGCTTACATTACACATGTCCTTACGTATTGGGGATCTTACGGTATTAAATGTGTTGATTTGGAAAGCTTTTGTACAAAGTTATATTGAAAAAACCGTCTCGTCCTTAATTTTTGCACATCAGTGTATATATGTCACATTTTCAACTTTTCATAGATATATTTTTGATCTATTGGAAAAGTTGTAAGTCCCCCGCCTAGTTTTTTCAATCCGATCGTGGCACTCTTCCCCAAATGCCCTAGAAGGATGCGTAAGTTAATGCTAAAAGTCTCGCTGTCTGCTGATCCCAGTCAAGAGATGTACATTAGAAAAACACTCGAATCCAAATCTATTATATCTAAGTTTTTAAAGACATGAGACTATAAGGTTAATTCAACAAGTAAAGCTTAAAATAAAACTTGTGAAAGAAATAGTAAACATTTTTTTAAAAAAAACGACGCATTTTATTATCATAAAGACTTACTTATACAACCTGTTTGGGTCACATTTTAATCATAAAAAGTATGGTACATTAAAATAACTTAAAGTTACTTCTTTTCAGCGTTTCCAAATTTGTAATATATTGCATTTTTTCATAAATGTTAAAGAATTTGAATTTTCGGAATATATTTGCTAAATAGAAAATTTGTTTTATGGCTGTACTTAATGCAAATTTTTTGCATCATAGATCTTTTTTTAACCGGGAAAAATAATTAGAGTTTACTAAGATAATTAAAGAATTTACTAAGATAATTAAAGAATTTATAAGATGATTTATAAGAATTTACCATTAAAAAAATTGGAGTATTTCTACGATTCTTACGTTCTTTGAGGACACACTAGCTAAGTTATCCTGGTTGCTGTCAAGTTGAGTTCTAGTGCCACTGTAAAACCGCCGTGTAGAGGGGCTAATGCACGAAAAATCTGCCGAGGTTCAAAGTCCTCCCTTCTCGTGTTGTGGAAGCTGAATAAGGAAAGATGTCAGCTCCGGTGTCGTCCTCATCACTTAGTCGTGGTTCAAAATTACCAAGTCACCCATTACGAACTATTATTGCCAATAGTTCTTGTGTTTCTTCATAGGACGATGCAAATTCAATCGTTCCTTTGAATATTCAGACACGTGGGATCGGAATATACGATCAGATATAATTTTTTTTATTTAAAAGTGTACACCAATCATATTTTTTTTTCGCTAGAAGACACGGAAACATAAATTAGAACCTTTTTTGAACCACTCTAATATTCAGGTCATAACAAATACTAAAGCTGCAATGTCAGCAAGCCACTTGTTAGAAATATGTCAGCTGTCAACATTAATACATTTTCTCGTCTTTCAAAGCTTTTCTTTCTTTGAATGTTCAATGTGTGACGCGAATTTTAGAAAGAGTGCAACTACGAAAACACGCTACTATAAGAAAATGATAAATAAAAGTCTAAATAGATGAATCTTCTAATGAAAATAATTCCCCAAAAAATGGATTACGCAATATAAAAATAAATTCTTTTACAGTTCTAATTTGAAAACTCCGTAGCGATTTTGATGGCGCACCAATGAGTGATTTATTGTAGAATGTACATTTATAAAAATGTTAACTTTAAACTATATTTAAAACCGCAATTTAGTATGAAACCTGAATAAACAATTGTAGATATTAAATTTCAATTTTGTTTTTTTTTCAATCGTAAGTCTTAATTATTATACAATTTACTTTACAGTTACTTATTACTTTTTTTATTTACTTTTTTTATTACTTTCCAACTTCTAATCTTTACAAGTATTTTTTCTGGTTTCTGTTGACTTTTTCAATCGATTTTTAAAAGTATATTTTAATAATTTTTTCAAACTTATTGAGAGAAAACCCTCAAATTATTGATTAAAATAGTAATAAAATTGTTTTCAAATATAGGGGAGAAAAATTTAATTCTTCCGGGGAGAGAAATTCCATAGGATTAATATTACTTTCACGAATTCAAAGACTGACTTGATTTACGACAAGCACTAGCTTTCAGATATTAAAGTATAGAGTACATTGTTGGTAATAACAAGAAACAATAAAAAGTTCTATTTGTAAAATCTAAATAGTGAAGGATAAATGTCCTTCTTTGAAAAACTTTCAGTGTGAAATGATGATTCGTATTGATATCAAATTCTGGATCCAAAACTCTCTTCCTGATTGCTAAGCATCTTTTCAGATAAAAAAATAATTGCCAAGACAATGTTTTACTATGGTTTTCAGAGTGTCTCATGCAGGGGGATTCTGAGATCATGGGACAAACTTTGAGGGGAGGTAGAGTTCTCTAAAAGAAACAATTTTTGTTTTGGAATATATGGGCGAAAGCGCAATGTTTGAGGCACAAACAGAGAAAATAACACATTAAGGGAGACATAAAACGTTCATTAGCGACAAATATGACGAGAGATTCCGTACATAAAATGTTAAAATAGTTTTAGAAATTATATTCACGAACAGTACAACAGAAAAACCTCTGCGCACTGTTGGTTGACTGACTTGTAGACGACAAGCTACAGTCCTTGCACTTACGCCGGGTGTTTCGTCTACATGGTCCAAAATGAGCTCTTCAAGGTGTATTTGTCATAAAGTCTTCAATCAGTACTGGTGATACCATCAGTACTGGTGATAAATGAACCATTTTAACACAGCCGTCGCTGAAATATTTTGTAGTTCCACATGCGTCTACTGGGAAGAGTCCCTGATAAAGCCGTAGCGCTGCTCTGCCGTTACCATTAACAACACCATACATTAGATACATATCCACCTTTTCACTATAAGTGGAATCACCCTTAACTACCGAAATCTCAAGAGCAAATGCCGATTTGGGTAGTGCAGCAGATCCCTTGCACACCACTTAGCTGCCTTAAACTATCGCTAATATTGTCAGCCCCGCCATAAAGTTCGCCAAGCATGCATGACGGTTGATGGATACAATTTCTAAGACCATTTTAACATTTTCTCTACGGAATCACTCGTTAAGTATGTTGCTAATGACTATTTTATGTTTTCGTTAACGTGTTATTTTTTGCGTTTGCGCCTCACACACAACGCGACTCTTCCACCCATATATTCGAATATAAAGATTGGTTGTTTTAGAGAGCTCTACTACCCTTCAAAATTTTTCCTATGATTTTAGAAACACCCTGTATAAGAGTTAAACTAAATAATTACCTCTACATGATGTAAAATGAAAAAAACTACCGATTAACAATTTTTTAAAATGTGAAGTTCAAAGAAGAACGAATTTTGAACAAAGTTTATCTTTAAATACGTTATTTAACTGGGTTTTTTTAAAAAAAAATATTTAAATAAACTCAGTGAATATAATTCAAGAACATTTTAAATTTGTGAATATATTACCAAAAATATGCATCAGTTGCTATATTTTTGATGCGAGACAGAAATAAAGCTTCCCTTTTAAAAAAAAATAAATGAAATTTCAATATTACTGATGACAACAAATTAAAAACTCAGTAAATTAAGAATAAATTGATTTAACTCGTCAAATTAATAAATTTTATGCTGCCCGCTCACAAATAGAACTATTCTTTAAAACAGTAATAAGGATGTGTGTGTTGACATTAAGTACATAATGGACAACTTTATCCATGATCATTTGTAATACTTAGCAAAATTTATGGCTACCATGGCATGAATAATTGTGAGAATGAACTTTTCAAGTCAGGAGCAGGGTTAAGCAACTGGGATTTCTCAAAATTATCTCAGCAAGGGATATGCAGCCCTTTAGTGTAACAACACTAAGAAATAAGCATTCTTAAATTCTTATATATGTGTAAGTGACAAAGAAAAAAAATTAAAAGGAAGTCCACAAGATTAAAAAAAAGGCAAAGTTATAGCCGAGAGAAGAGGAGCAGAAAATATGCTAATTACCCTACTTTCTAGATGAAGACATTAAAATGAATAATGACAAAATAGTTGTAGCCGAGAAAGTGAGAAGGACCCAAAAGATGAGCACAAAAATGAAAAAAGAAAACAAAATTGTTTCCATTACGCAACTTAATGGAGCTACAGTGTGACGTGTACCAGCGGTGAGCCCATTTGTTTTGTCTACCATTAAAGAACAGAGACGTCTGGCTTTTTTAAATCTACTGAAAGGGGAAGTGCAACGTTCTTTAAAATGAAGAAAAGCAAAAATCATTTATGCCATAAGACATGTTGTTCCGTCGTAACGCTCCGTCCTGTTTCGTTTATGTTTCGCTTAAAATGAAACACTGTTTCCATGACAATGAAAAAATGAATCTGGAAAACCTTAAGAAATATATAGTATTCCTAACTTCTGCAAGTTTCCAGTGAACCTTTTCTTGTGGAAAATAACGCATAATATAATGTGTCTCGCGTTACGATGATTTACTATTTATTACTGACACAGATTGTACAAGAATGAAATAACTCATTTACTGGAATATTACCATTTGTTCAAAAGGAAGTTTGTGATTACAGAATAAAATGAATTGTGTGTGTGTGTTAAAAGCATAATAATCAGGGGAAAGGAGTTTTAAATGTATCTTATTTATAATTATTAATGGAAAGACATAATTTTTTCGTGACATGTCTTATTTCATCCTTTAAAAACGACTTAATTCTTACTTTGCATTGATAAAGAATTTAATATTAAATTAGTTAGGTATATAAGGTTAGTAAAATAGGGTTTTAAAATTCAGATAGTAAATAATGTGTGTGGTTATTTGTCTTTTAAAAAAATAATTCAAATTGCATAATTTTATCAAATTACTTAAAAAAACATATATTTAGGACCAAATAATTAAGAATGTTTATTCATAAATAAAAAAAAATAATAACTTACAAAATCCTATAACTAAAATCTATTTTACTATTTTGAAAAAGTAAAAAGTATTTATTCCATTTTTTTTTAATTTTTACATTGTAGCTAATTTTACAAAGTAACTCAAAATATTTGATTTCATTTATTATTTTGCAAGTATTTCTTCAAAGTAACATTAACATATTGGTTTTTAACTCTACAGTACTGAAAAAAGCAGTAAAAATTGAATTTCTTTTCAGATTTAATACCCACTTGGAAATGAAACTATTAACTTTGTAATTCATTATTTGCTTTCTTTTGAAAAAATGTAAAGCATTATTTAATTGTCGTATTTTGGTTGCGAAAAACTTTCTTGTTTCACAGCGTAGATTTATTTTGTAATGAATAATAACAGAAGAGACATGTTTAAAACATCACTAGTAGGAAGTTCATCCATCTTAATTGGATGGTGTTAACTTATGTTGAAAAAAAAATAAATTTTAGAGGGAAATTATAAAGCATTTTTTTCATTTTAAATGGTGTATATATTACATATTTATGAAATCAATCGCGCGAAATTTGTAAAGGAAATGGTTTCCTAGAAATGATAAAGTAAAAAGGATAAAATAACTTTAAAAATTTTAAGAAAAAGTATTAAAATGCTTGTCAAACATCGCATTATTTTTATTGGATCGAATATCGTATATATTTTGCTCAAATTTTAAGAAAAATACAAATACTTAAGGGTACACAATAGCCTAAACATTTCATTTTACCGAAAAAGTTTTTTGCATGTTTTGGTGGCCCATATCACTGAGATGCTTGGCACGGAATTTCAGATCTGTTAGCAAATTAGTTTTTAAGATATTTGAAGTTTTATGCGCTATGGTTTTGGTTTCGGTTTTGCTTTTAAAGCATTTTTCACACGTAAGTTGAATTAATTAAAAATATTTTTGAGCTTTTAGTTTGAAATGGTTATTAATTACAATTTTCATTACTAAAATCATTTCTGCTTGATTATGTTTTGAGCTTTTTAAGTTCTCATAATTAATTAATAAAGATTAATTTCATGGCCAATTTTTGCTTTAAAAATAGTTTATACAACTTGAAAGCTTAATCATTAATTTTTTCCTGTAGCAAAAATGCCAAGGCAAATGCGTTCTGGGTCTCTGTGATAAACAATATTTCGAAGAGATGGAATACTACTGAAAATGATGTATCTAAAAATCAGTTCTCAGCTGATTCTGCAATTAGATTTCCGAATACAAGTATTCTGAATTCAAATGCTGCAGATATAACTAAATATATATATATATATATATATATATATATATATATATATATATATAAATATATATATTTCCGATTAATTTACCAAACTACATTATACTAAACATATTGCAGTACTATATTTTAGTATTTTAAAGTCGTACGACAAGAGCTAAAACTTCCTAAACTGCCCCAATTTAAAACTGAAACAAATTAAATTTTATGAGCTAACCTGACTATTTTTAGCTTAAGTTTTAGTATCATTATTATTTTGTACATAAATGCTTCGTGTTTGAAAACTTTTGTGAAATATTAGGTTAAGATAAAGCTGAATAAACTGACGTCTTAACAAATGCTATCAATATTACGCAAAAATATATTTGGAATTAAAAATATAATTTTCAGTCATATTTAATAAAAAAAAATGGTGTTTTAATGTAGAACATACATTGGAAAATAACATATTAAAAGATAGGGTTTTACGGGCATTATAAGTTTTTGTTTTATGACTTCACAAACTTTAAATGCGTTTTTCTCAGACTTTTAATTTTGAAGGTATAAGTGTTTTCTAATCCCTAAGGCTTTTTTCCTGTTCAAGATAGAGCCTTGAATTTTTTTGTAAATACTCCCAAATGTATGTTCTATAAAAATTAGTATAAATTTAGGGCTGAGAACTCTACTTATTTTTCTAAAAAAATGCTTAATTTGATATTTTAATTTATTTCGTGTTTTTTCCAGGTTTTTCTAGAAAAATAATTATTAAAAATCAACAAGGGAATAGATTTTCAAATCCATTCTAAATATTGTTTGTATTAATGTAAGAATCATAAATAAAACTTAAAATTACTAAAAAAATTTAAAAATTGAGAATTTTACAAGAGTTTGAAAAAACTTCAAAAATTCCTAATTTTTTAAAATTGTAAAATATGTTTTTAATAAAAAATGTTTTTGCTTACAGAATCAGTTTAATAATATAATCTAAATATAAAACATCAATTATTTTTACTGTAACTGTCTCCCAATTTTTTTTTTTTTTTGAAAAAGGGTACCGTGTAGCCTTAAGTCCCAAAGAAGGGAAGCTATTTTTGAAATGCCCATTTAAAATATCAGCGTTAAATTCAGCTTAGAAAGAATTAAACGTTTTTTAGTTTCATTTTTAATAATATGATTTTGAAAAAGTGCTTAAATTCAAAAATAATTGAAAGAAAGCTAATAAATCTTGACAGTTCAAATTATTAGAAGATTAATTGTAGTTTAAATTATTTTGAGTATAATTATTGGATTATAGATACAGCCTGATAAACTAAAATAGTTATTTTTCTATTTAATAGTTTTAAAATGGTGCTAAAAATCTTCAATGTTTGTTTAAATTACAAAATTTTTAAGCATATGCAAAATATGGAGAAAGATGGAAATTATGTAGAATAGAAATTAGTTCATGAAGAGAAAAAATATATTACATATTCCAAAAGTTTAAGGTAAGCCAGAAAATGAAATCCGGAATTTATGTAATAATCTTTTCTTGCTCAAAAATATAAAATGGAAAAACTAGTCTAATTTCACCTTTGCATTGACAATATCTAGCAATATAAAGCAGTATTAATTAAATTAGGCATGCAAGTTGTGATGTTCCTCCCCTTGGAAGTGCATCTCTCGAAGTATCAGCGGGAGCTGGAGGTGTGGGATTAGGGAAAGAACTAGGATCAAACATTATCTTAATAGGACTTTATTAAGATATTCAACTTAAACCTTTAAAAAATTCAATTATAATAATTAATATGAGAGAATTTACGATGACACAATACACAACACACAATACATATATTTATAATAAGACCTAATCCAATTCAGACCAATATCAATAAGCGAACCGCCTAATACTCGACTCTAATATAAAGTAATCAATCCTACCTTATTATAGCTTGTAGTAGCTCTTGTTTTTATATGCAATGGATGCAACTGTACGGCTTCCTTCTAATCGAGCACCAATATATGTATCCACGTCACATAGAACTCATTCAAACTTGAAACACGAACTGTAGTAACCATCAACTGCCACAACCCACATCAATTGTCTAACATTGATTTACATTGCCATCTCGCTTACTCTAAGATCCGATATTTAAAGTCCGTTTATTTTCATCTCTTATTCACATTTCATTTCTTGGATTTGGTTGGAAAAGAGTTGCCATTAATTCTGGCCCAAAGAACCCAAAGGACTAGTTAAAGAAAAGACGCGTGAGATGTCACAAGCCCCTCCAAGAAGCAAAACGAGATTTATTCGAGGGTCTTGATGGCCCTTAAGAAAGGCCCTTATTCTTCTACTTCTAACTTTCCACGCTTTAAATTTTAACTTTAAATATTCATTCTAACTGTTAATTTCTAAAGCTCCACTTAAATTTTAATTTTCACTATTCATCTTAAGTTTAGTTTTTAATATTTCTCCTTAATTTGATTTTTCAACAGCCATCATAAATTTTACTCAATTAACTAGACCAACATTCATAGTTATGCATTTTAATCACGGTAGATTCTCACATGTACAAAATAAATAGACGTGCCCCATCTGGGTTACAGAACCGGGTAAAAAATCATATGACTTAAATGGCAAAAAAAAACGAGGTCCACACGTCTCTTAACTAACTTAATTCTACTTAAATGTTACTTAAAGTCTAACAATTCTGCTTCTTTATAGCTTCTTATCTGCATTGTCCTTTGTACAAAGAAAAATTAACCATTCATTTTTTCTTCCTCGACCTCAGGTTTAAATTTTTTATCCAAAGGAAAACTTGGAACAGAATTCAGGGTCTGTCACCCTGAAACAAAAACCTCTTAAGGGAACCAGGACATGCTCGAAAGAGTAAAATGCCAAAATTAAGACCCTTTGTTTATGAGACATATATCAGTTGCAATTTCCAATAGAGCTTAGATTTTTTAAGATAATTTAATTATTCTCTAGAACTACAAAAATAACTTTTTACTCCAAATTTTTTTTTTTACTACTTAATTTAAGTAATACATAATTTTTGAGAACTCGTAATATATACTTGTGTTTAGGTGCCAATTTTTAAAAAAGTATCCTTTTTTAATGCAAAATATTTTTTACACATATATAAAACAATACACAAAATACATTGAACCCATTTTTTTAGTAAAATGTTTGTATAGTTTCTTCAAAAATTTTTGAAACTTCGAAATTTGAATTTTTTTTTTTATTTTTCTGCTTTTTTATGCATAAAACTATTTTTAAAAAGTAGGCACTATCTTAATAGGAAAAAATAGGTTCATTATATGCATAGGCATCTTGTATAGAAGTATAAAAAATCTAGAATTATATAGTGCAATAGTTTTTTTAAAAAAAATGTACCTAAATGCAAAAAAAAATATGCTTTTGAGAAAAAGTGAAAAAACCAAAAAAAAAAAAAAAAAAAACAATATTATACACTTATAATATTTTCACATATTATACACTTGATTAGTATTCCCTTGCCTATTTTTATATGACTAATAATAATACTTAATCATTTTCTAGAGTTATAAAAGTAATTTTAAATTCGTATGTTTTTTCCCCTTTGTTTTAGTTAACATGAACATAATTTTCGACATCTTGCAATACATATTTTCGTGTATTTCTTACAAAATTATTCATTGAATATGCAAAAAAAAAATTACACATATATACACAGCAACATATCAAACATAATGAACCAGTTTTTTAACGAATTAATTGCATAATTTCTTTAAAATAATCATAAAACCTTAAAATTATGAAAATCTTAATTTTTTGCCGTATAAATTTATTTTTAAAAAATTAGACATAACATACTAAAAGATATTTTGTTCACTATATAGAACGTTTATATGGATCAAACACAGGGGAAACTACATATTTAAAGTTCAAAGGGGTGTGTAAAAAAGGGCGTGGTCATTTGTTCACATTTTATTTTTCATATTTTAGGGCTATTTTATCAACAAACATATAAGTATTATACATTTTTAGATTCAGAAAAATAAGCACTATTTTTAGAACTAAAATTGAAAAATCGGTTTTTTTAAAGTATACGATGTTCCTGTTGCCTTAGTCATTTGATAAAAACAACGTTTCACACATTATGATTACACTTCAAAATTTTTATACATTACATATCACTTTTAAATTGCAACTAATTTCTATACATATTTTTCATCTGGCTCTTTCAAAAACTTCCCCTCAAATCGCGTAGCGCTGGTTAAATGTTATGTTAGTATGCTATCTACGCCGCGTTTCCCAAAACCAGATGTTCATTAATATGAAAAACAATATATCATCACATATATATACACTATACAATTACAAACATTTTTCAATAAACAATTAAAACAAACAACCAAAGGAATTGTCGCATCTTAGCGAAGTCATACACAGAAGTAAACAAATGCATTTTTGCAATTGTTTTCTCCATAATTATATAAAAAATTTACAAGACAAAATTTAATTTTCTTTTCTAGAAAAACACACTCATTTTAGTGTCCACTTTTGCTTGGCTTCCTCAGTTTTAAATATCCGACCATGACTTACTTTATTGCAATAATTCTTCCAACCACTTGTTCGAAAGAATATAAAAAGAAACGATACAACCTGGTTCTTATGACTTGTAGTTGGCGTTCCCTCCAAGGACCACCAAGGATACTGACTTTTTCTCGTACACGCTCCTTTCCTGGTCCTGCCGTTGTTGATCACCTCCTCGTCTGGCATTCCTGTTGTTTGTTCTTGTTCGCTTTTTTTCGATGTGGAGGCTATCGTTCCTTCATCTGCCTTTTCTGGATCGAACTGGTCCTCACTGTTGTGTCTTCCTCTCTATAGTTGGTCGGGACTCCACTTTTCTTCCACTTCGTGGTCTGAGGTTGTAGCCGTTTATGGTGGGCGTTGCTGTTTCTTCTCTCTTCGGCTTTTCTTTCTAAATTTTGGCAGATTACTATTAGTTTTATAGTTCGACGACAAAACTCTTTTAGGTACTCTATGTTCTGAAACTTCCTTTCTGGTCCTCCCGACCCAGATTCATGTGATCTTTTAGACTAACATTTCATTTTTGCTTCTTTTAATCTTTCTACTTTTCTCAGACCAAGTACTAGGTATTGATCTGATAAGTGGCCCGCGCTTATGGGTCTTATTTGTGTGTTTCTCACCCTGATCATTTTTAAAACTTAACCCTTTTTCCTCCAACTCACGCTTTACCTCTGATTTTTTTCTTTTAACCATCTTGCGACTCATTTGATCTCCGTTGTACTCTGTCAAAACCACTCGATTCATCGTGTAAACTACCGTTATCCGAACTACTAGTTCCTATCTCCATCTCGTCACATTTCCTATGACGATATATTCTAACCTGATCTACATTAATCGTTAAACATTTTCCGGCCTTCCATATCACGACGCTGTTATTCTTTACATATAATACTCTATACGGACCTTTAAATATTGGTTTAAATTTAGCTATATATATATATATATATATATATATACCTCTTTTCTTGTTGCCGAACTTAAAGCATGTGTTGCTATCAAAACCAAACATACACCTTAGTTTGCACATCACGCCTGCTCCTATTATAATATTTCTCCCATTTTTTAGGTTTAGATTTTGTGTTTCGTCTAGCCTCCTCAAACAATCTCTCAATATCTCCTACTGCAAATTCCGTTTCGTCTGAAACCATCACTAATTTCCGAAAAGGCCTAATCAACTTTCGACCTAAAAATAAAAATAATTCTGCAGGGGGTTATCCCGTTGTTTCGTTTACTGCCGTACGAATAGCATAAGCTAACTCACGCAAGAATTGGTCCCATGTGTCATGTTGCTCATTGACATAATTTGCAATCATTTGCACCAGATCGCGATTTACGCGTTCTGTTCTATTTGCTTGAGGTCTATATACAACAGTCTTCACATGCCATATGCCTAATATTTCACTTAAATCCACAAAAATATCGGAGGGAAATTGGGGACTATTATCACTTATTAATTTTACAGGAGCTCCAAATTGCGATATATAATTATCAAAAAAATTATTTGCTATAACTCGAGCAGAGGTTTTTTTAAGGGGTATGATTTCAGCCCACTTGCTGAAATGCTCCGTAATTACTAATACATATCGGTTGCGTCTTACTCTCGACACAGGATACGGACCTAACAAATCTAACGTAACTATTTCATTTGGATAATTTGATACAATTGGTATTAATCGACAGCTGGTAATGCGTTTTTATAATTATTAATTTGGCACATATGGCATGTAGAGACATATTGATCAATAAATTTTCTCATATACGGGAAATAACAAACATCTCTTATTTTATAATAAGATTTAAAACGTCTAGAATGACCTGCTAATGACTTCTCGTGAAATTCACTCATTATTTCATTCCATGAAGGTTTGGGAGGGGAACGTATACTCTCATTTCTCCTAATGACATTGCATATTTTACATAAAATAACAAGCCTTCCATTAACCAAAAATCCCGGAACCAATTCTCACATATTGTCGCATTAACCGAGCTATTTTCCGGGTTTTCCAGATATCTATAGATATGACCTAATTCTGGGTATGTTTTTTGTTCTTCTATTAACTGATCTCCTGACGAAAGTATACCAAATCTCTGATTATTGCACAATTAACTTTCTCTCCTATTAAACTTTCAATTAGGTTTCTCGACAAAACGTCATCTATTGTATTCTGAGTTCCAGGCCTATGCTCCCATTTTACATTAAATTCTGCTAATTTTAATGCCCATCTGATCATTCTATTTGACAAATTTTTACCACTCGTTAAATGCGTTAATGCAGCGGGATCCTTAATAACCTTAATCGGCAAAGAACCTAAATAAGTTCTGAATTTATTCAGAGCCCAAACCACTGCTAAACATTCTCTCTCTGTTATCATGTAATTCCTCTCCTCAGCACTAATCGTACGAGAAGCAAATACTACTGGTCTTTGTTTTATGTTTAGAAATGATCCTACCTCTATTGAGCTTGCCTCCGTAAATAACTCAAAAGGTTTTTTGAAATCTGGGAATTTTAAAACTGGCGCTTTTGTTATAGCCGCCTTGACCGCGTCGAATGCTTTCTGCGCCTCAATCGACCAAATAAATTTCTTCAATTTTGGTTTAAGATTATAAAGAGGTTCGCAAAGATCGGCATAATTTTTAATAAATTTTGCGAACCATTGGGACATTCCTAAAAATTTCGACACCCCTTTGGAATTACGCGGAGGTTTCATTTCAACTATAGCGTGAACTTTATTTTCATCAGTTTTAATTCCCTCCTTATTAAGAATTAAACCCAAATATTTTAACTCTTCACAAGCAAATTTACACTTGTTTTTATTCAAAATTAACCTCGCCTCATGTAATAATCGAAAAACTTCTTTCAAATGCTTAACATGCTGAGTGAATGATGGAGATGTTATAATCACATCGTCCATATAAACATTCACAAACTTGCCTATCTCGGGCTTGAAAATTATATCTATTGCTTTCTGAAAATTGGGAGCCACCCCTGAATAGCCAAATGGCATTCTGCGAAAAGCGTACGTACCATTTTTCGTGACAAACGCACACACACACACACACACAGTCTTAACTATATCACTAGGGTTCACAACCATCTGAAAATATCCCGACCGAAGGTTTAGTGCAGACATTATCCATGAATGGAATATGCTCATTATTAAATCGTCTATTATTGGTAAAGGATACCGAGGATACTTTGTGATCGCATTTAGTTTCCGATAATCAGCAACAAATCTATACGCTTTCGGATTATCCGTCGGTGGTGTGTAACCCATTATTCTTTCTACATAACACAACTGGTGACGTGTACGGGGATTGAATGGGAATTATATTTACTTCTTTCAACATTTTGTCTATGAGATAATCTAGAATCTCCAGCTTAACCCTATCATACCTTTACGGCCTGGAAACAACCGATGGGTTATCTCCCGTGTCAATCTCATAAAATAAAACATAGGTAAGCCCTGGTTTATTGGAAAACAATCCTTGAAAATTATCAAACAATTCTTGTAATTCCCGTTTCTGTTTTTCTCCTAATTTTGTCTTAGAAAGATCTATTTCTACTTTCTCCATTTCAACCGTTTTAACCACCTTATTAATCTGCGAATCTGGAATCGCCAAAAATTTTCGATCAAAGTCTAAAGTAATCTTTCATCCACCTATGAAGTCTATCCCAAGAATACATGAATATTACAAATCTGCTGACACATGGAACAACCAAGGTTTTTGGAACTCCCTTATTCGAATATTTAATTCCACAACTCCAATATTTCGACATTTAGCTCCCTGTGCCGTGATCACCTGAATACTCGATTTCTTTACATGTTTATAAAAAAAATATTTTTGGTATGTCTCCTCCAATATAAATGACTTCTCCGCTCCAGTGTCCCATAACGCTTTCGTAAAAGTCTCGTCTAACAAAATAGGAACGTATGGAAGTTCTACCGGAGACATGCATATTGCTGAAAGTTTAATCGGTGACTCATTTATCGACTGCGTCTGACCAACTTTAACATCACTCACTTTCAAAACATTTAATCGTCCCATTTGTTTTCTACCGCCTCGATTAAAATTTTCACTCGAACCCCTGCTTCTTTGGTCCCCTCCACTAAAATCGTCATTTTGACCTCGATTTCTAAATTGATATTCCCTATAGTTAAATCTTCGACTATCGTTTTGAAACCTATTCCTGCTCTCGAACCACTGATTTCCTTGACGGCTATTCTGATTGTCACTCCTATAATCATTTCTAACATTATCCGGTCCCCGCACCTCTTCAGAATTTCTCCAATTCCCTCTATTATTACCATCATTAGACATCCTACGCTATTCCAACCTCCTCCTTCCACATCTTTACTATTTCTCGAACCCAGTGTTGCCTTGCATGAATATCTTTCCTCAAACTTAGGTAAGACCTCCAATAATTGGATCGCGTTTCGCGTTTTGTGGGTTACGCACTTCAACATCATCCTGGACTTGCGGTTCAAGTCTAACAAAAATATGATCTACAAGGGCTTTCTCAGACATCCCCAGTTCTAGTTTCCTTTGAAATTTAACAAATCGTAAACAAATTCCGTCAGCTCCTGGTTCTGTCTTTGCTGTGACGCGTAAAAACGTGTTTCTAAATCTTTCCTATTTTGGATGGTAGGGAATGCTTTCGACAATGCTGCTTTCAGCTGCGCGAAGTCCGTGGTGGTATTTTGTACTAACTCTGATCCGAATATTTGGTACCAATCTAGGGCTCGCCCTATGAGATGACCTTTCAAATAAGCACTCGATAAGTCACTGGGTATTTTAATTAATTTGATTTGATTGTCAATACTCTCCAAAAATTCGGTGACGTTCTCCGACCCAAAAAAGTACACTTCTGGCCAAACATTAAACCCTCTCGTGTTTTTCATCTCGGGATCATATAGATTAAAGCGAGTTGGGCGCCATTGTGATGTTTCTCCCTTTGGAAGTACATCACACGAAGCATCAGCGTGATCTAGAGGTGTAGGATTAGCTAAAGAACTAGGATCAAACATTATCTTGATATGACTTTATTAAGATATTCAACTTAAACCTTTAACAAATTCAATCATAATAATTATAATATGAGAGAATCTACGATGACGCAATACGCAACACACAATATATATATATATATATATATATATATATATATATATATATATATATATATATATATATATATATATATATATATTTATAATAAGACCTAATCCAATTCAGACCAATATCAATGATCGAACCGCCTAATCCCTCGATTCTAATATTAAGTAATCAATCCTACCTTATTATAACTTGTAGTAGCTCTTGTCTTTATATGCAATGGGATGCAACTGTACGGCTTCCTTCTAATCGAGCACCAATATATGTATCCCCGTCACATAGAACTCATTCAAACTTGAAACACGAACTGTAGCAACCATCAACTGCCACAACCCACATCAATTGTCTAACATTGATTTACATTGCCATCTCGCTTACTCTAAGATCCGATATTTAAAGTCCATTTATTTGCATCTCTTATTCACATTTCATTTCTTGGATTTGGTTGGAAAAGAGATGCCATTAATTCTGGCCCAAAGAATCCAAAGGACTTGTTAAAGAAAAGACGTGTGAGATGTCACAAAGTAATTAGAATAGGAATAATACCACTTTACAGATATGATACGCACACATCATCTCGTGTAAAACTCTCATCAGCTCCTAAAATTCTACCAGAAAGGTTGTAATAAGGAGCAAAGCATGAATTAATGCAAAGTATTGTTAAATTCACCTTTTTTTATTGTACATATTTTTTGCTGTTTGATTCTATGTGTAGCGAGCATTAGTTGGGAGAACCGTCCTTGGGTGGCGTTGTATCGCCTATGCGCGCGATCTAGTGTTTTTAAAGAGTGGGATTTTCTCTTTTTAAGAGGAGTGAGACATGGAGGCGATAATTTGCGATACGGAACAGGCAACAATTTTTTTATTTAGGTTTTATTTAGGTTTGCGTAGTAGGTTTTTGTTTTCATCCTTTAGCGTTCTGTTCTAATCGTTAATAAAATACTTTGAATGAACAAAGAGACTATAATGAAAGAAGTATTTCTACTTTTGTATCCTTTTATTGCGATGCTCATCACACATCGGCTTAGTGTGTTTACATCTTATGTTCGTCTTCCAGGCTAGATTCTCAAAACTATTCTTTGGGGTTGCCATATTCTATCCGGGACCCATGGTCGGGTTTACCACAGTGTATCCCCTCAGTCACGGAGAAGTGACGGGGCTTTACAGAGTTTTTCAACGAATCCTCTTGTGGAATTTTTGGGGTCATGAATTGAGATATTTCACAGCCAACCCTCTGAAGAAGAAACATTGATATGCATATTAGTTAGTAGATATATAGTGGAGGTTTAGAGTAATCAAGAAGACGGAGGAAAGAAAGCTGAGTTGTTTAACTCAGTGTAATTATGGTAAGGATCTAGAGCTAAAACGCGTAGTTATAGATCGGGCTTTAGCTATTCAAAAAATTAAGTAAGTTAGGAGTCATAGGATAACTTTACTTAAAGTTAAGCGGTTAGGATTTCGCGCACTTATTCACATAAGATTTAGAGCTGCGATACATCACACTGGGTTTTCATCTATTGTAAAATTGCCTTTGATTATTATATTTGATAATAATAAATTTGAATTTATTATAGCTAGAGCTTGGGTCATCAATCCTTATCTCCTACAATTTTTGATCGAGTAGATGAAGAGATGGCTTCCCCAAGTGGGAGGCTATCACAAGGGTGATCACCCAAGGGGAAAGACATCAGTTTAAAATTTTATTAACATTACTATTATTGTTATGTTGTGAATCCATACAGGAAGAAATACATAAACAATTTTAAAAATGAAAAATATGTTATATATACACAATATATATATATAAATGAAATATATACAAATATAATACAAGAAAAAATGTCAACTGAAAGTTTTTCTAGAAGGAGAAAAAATATCTAACATAAGTGGCTAATTTTTTGGAAAATGTACACGTCTTCCTTATTTTATGGTACATATTGGTTTGTCATTAGTAGATAATTTATCATCATTTGCTTACTGTAGGTAGAGATTCATACACAGTTTTTGAGAGAAGATGTGCGGGTTAGACGCGATCTAGAGAGAGAAACTGTAGTTTTTCAACCATTAACGTCAATGGTGATGGTTTTGTCTGTTCTGGACAGAACTTTATGTGGTCCAGTATACAGTTGGCGTAAAGGGGGCTGTACACGATCGATTCTTAAAAATATATGAGATGATGATTGTAGTGAAGGATGAATGCAGAATTGATCAATGCAGTGAGCGGATGTTGCCACCAGATAGAGTTGTTGCATTCTGTTACGAAGATTAGAGATAAATTTATCACAAAAAAGGATGTTTGACACACATCAGTCATGTCATTAGGAAGACGTAAGTTTGTGCTGTAAACAATTTTAGCACAAGAAGATTGAACATCTTTTTTAGCTGCTGTTCGTATTCCGAGAAGAATGATGGGGACTATTTCAGACCATGTGTCACTTTCATGGACTTTAAGGGCCGATTTTAAATCCCTATGTAAATGTTTCACAGTTCCATTTGAAATCGAAAGATATGCTGTAGTTTTGATCTGTTCAGTTCCTAGCATGCGAATCAATTCAGCGTATATCGATGAACGCATCTGGGTTCATTGATCTGAGGTGATTACAGATGGGCAACCAAAATGTGAGATCCAAATGTCTAAAATTGCGTGGCAAATGGTTTTCGCTTGTATGTCTGGAATAGGGATTGCTTCTGGCCATCTGAAGAAGTGGTTGATTATCGTAAGAAGATAATGATGACTTTCAGATGTTGGCAGGAACCGACAATATCTATGTGAATGTGACTGAATCTGGCATCAGAAAGAGAAAATGTTTCTAGAGGTGCTTTAGTGTGCCTTTGGATTTTCCACTTTTGACACGGTTCACAACACTGGACCCATTGCTTTATTGGGCACTTCACGTCAGGCCACACGTAGCGAGAGCAGATGAGTTTTATTGAAGCTGCTAACCCCGGATGCGAAAGATTATGAAGATGGTTAAATATTGCTCTTCAAAAGGACTCAGGGACGTGGAACTTCTGTTGAAATATCGCAAAGTAAATTGCAATCTGAGGTTTGGCATGGTTTCAGTTCTAATTTAAAAGATGATCCATTAGAAAAATGATACAGACGTTCAAAAATTTGAAGAAATTTTTGAACGAGAGTTCAAACGTCTGAGTCATTTTTCTGTGCTAATGCAAATTCTTTAAAACTTAGAATAGGAGATTTAGTAATTGAATCAATTTCAATTCTGGAAAGAGCATCAGCAACTGTGTTCTCGGAACCTTGCACATACCGAATTTCGGTAGAATATTGAGAAATTATATATATATATATATATAAATCTAAGTAGCGTATATAATTCCGAGAACATTTATTTGAGTTTTGTTTAAAAGCATAAATTAGGGGCTTTTGGTCAGTATATATAATGAAGTTTCTGCCTTCTAACATATTCTTGAATTTTCTTTTAGCCGAATAAATTGAAAATAGTTTCCTATCGTAAGTCGACCACTTTTGCCGAATTTTGTTAAGTGTCATGGAGAAAAAAGCTATTGGTTCCCATTTCCCCTGTGATAATTGAGATAAAGTGCCTCCAATAGCAATATCTAAAGCGTCCGCCCATAGGCTCAACTGAGCTCCTGGAATAGGATGCCTTAAAAGGATAGCTTCTGCCATGGCGTTTTTCGCTACAAGAAAAGCTTGTTCTGCGTTTCCATTCCATGGTAATGGTTCAAATGACTTGCGAACACTGGATGAGATTTCTTTTGATTTGTAGGCCTTTCTAAAAACTTAACAATGGGAGCAAGTATATATGTGCAGCTTTAGATATAAAACATCTATAAAAGTTAAACATGCTCAAAAATTTACGTAACTGAGTTAATGTGTTTGATTAAGAAACATTTAGAATACATTTAACTTTATCAGGTAGAGGTCAAGCCTACAAAGTCTATTGTCGATGCACCAAGTATGCATTAAATTTAATAAAATTTCCGTCTTAAATTTCTCGGGTACATTTTTTGGCGCAAAGGCTCTCATTAACAAAGCAAAAAAAAAAAAAAGAATGCCCAACCTTCAGGTCTATTAGGCACATTCACCGTTAGGTTCGAACACTCTTCACCAACGCATCCAGCGAGTTACAATCCTCACCTGTTCTTTCGTTATCTGAATTAACTCCACCATGTAAACGTTTCTCTTAACCTAGTTTCTTCTGCATTTTTTTAGGATCTTCTGCTTTCTTACGGTCCTCGATCGTATATTGAATTAAGTCTTTAACAAATTCAACATCATCTTTAAAATATTTGTTTCCTTTAATAATTTCATTTAACTCAACAATTGTTACTTTTTCAGCAACAGTCTCACCAAGTTCAAGGGCTACGATACAAAGATCTTCCTTGCGGCAGTTCTTAAACACTTTTCTAAAATTAATTTAGTCCTCAATTTATAATAATAAAAACACATAAAAGACCACTACTCACGGTACCTTGAATAGTTCACTTCACCGGCTCAGCCTGACGGACCAAATGTTGGGGGTGGTCCCTATGTGTTGCTCTCAGGAAACCAGACGAGGTTGTGTGTTGACAAAACACCTTTTATTTTCTCTCTCGGTTGCTCGGGGCGTATGTTGGAGCACTGCAATGGGCGCCGTAACTCCACGCTCTTGCTCGTCTCGTCTTTTACACACACACACTGAAAATCCCATTTCTCGTTTCACTTAATACACTTAATCACCGCCAGGTGGCGTGGCCGCGGTAGCCGAGTGGTATGGGCATCGGATCGTGGCTGGCTTTGTCACGAGTTCGAGCCCAGTACCACTGAAGACCCGCCGTGTAGGGCAGCGATGCACGCTAAATCTGTCGAGAGCTGAAACGTCCTCCCGTTGGTGTGGTGTGGTAGTTAGGAGAGGGGGGTGCCAGCTCAGGTGTCGTCCACGTCACTTGACCATGGTTCAAAAGTACGTGGTCCGACGCCAAAAGCCCTCGTGTAGCTGAACAGCGCGACATTAAATCTTCACTCACTCACCGCCAGGTGGCACCCACTTCGCATGCTCGAACAAAATCTGCATGCATTATCGTGGGACTCGAATTGTTTGTAAAATGTCTTACATTGTGGCACGCTGAATCATATTGGTAGATTGGTTTGGCAGGCTATAGCTTAAAGTCTGCCTTCCCCTGCTCTATAGGTTTAAGGTCTGGAGGTATGGCTGAGCCAATGTATCTTAATCACCTTAGGAGACCTAGGGCGAATTTAAATAATGACATTTATTGGACGGACTATTGAGGAGAACGATAAATTACGAATCGTCAGTGTAAATATGAATTTTAATAGTATTGCTTATTGCCCAACAAAAGAAGAATATATTCGACAAATATCTTCTTTTTCGAGAAATACATCCGCTTGAAGAGCCTCACGTGGATGATCGTAAATTATAAAAATGGAATTGAAGACAACTACACTTCTTACATGGCAAATGTAGATCTCCAAGATATCCTCACAGCAGTCTCAGAGCCTCCAGCATTAAAAAAACAGGAAAGTATGTACACCCGTTCAACACCATACCTTCCTAGACAAACCTCCGCTGTCATACTATTCTACTTCTCGGGTATTGGAGAACATGTAGCGCG
Source organism: Trichonephila clavipes (assembly GCA_019973935.1). Classification (NCBI taxonomy): domain Eukaryota; kingdom Metazoa; phylum Arthropoda; class Arachnida; order Araneae; family Nephilidae; genus Trichonephila; species Trichonephila clavipes. The sequence goes on from BMAU01021361.1 coordinate 626,013, forward strand.
TCCCTGGTTCTCTCAAGTCTCAGACTGAATCTGGACTCAATAACACAACATGTAAGCCAAAATGGTCTCCCACAGATCCCTGTTTGATAGATGTTTTCTGCACCATACTAAATGGGCTTTTCTGGGCGCAAACAAACATCTTTCATGTCCTCTCCCGAAAGTTGCCAAAGTGTTCGAGTAAACGAGAAGCAGTGGTTATCATGTGCCTTCTAAATGCACGTAGTCCATACGTACGGGAATTCGTTGGTAACCGACATTAAAAATTTACATATTATTTTTAGAAGCATCAATTCAATATTTAATTCAATGCCTTTCAAAAAATTCAGCTAAATATATAAATTCTTTCAATACTACTACATTTTTTGTCACATGTAATGAATTCAAATTTAATCTGTAAAGGTTTCAACCATACATACTCTTTTAAATTACTTTTCCATTCAGTTAAATCATTTGTATAAAAGTATCTTCTATCAAAAAAGAATGCATTTTTGTACCGAAATTAAATTTATATTTGTGAACAAAATTTTGATTTGTTGTGATAGTTTTTTCAGAGCTATATAATAAAATGATCGTGTTTTATGATCTGAAATAACGAAAAAATGCTTAATTTAGTATTTTTCAAAATTTCATATTCATATTTCATATTTTAGTATAATCCAGTTTTCAGGCCAGGTAGATATCAGAGCAAAGAAAACAAATGTTTAATCTTTATTTGCAGTTACTTGTCTTAGATAGCAAAGCAAGATCTTTTATGATCTTTTTCATGTCAAGCATATTTTTATTAATTTTGTAATTATTTAATTTCAGTTGCATTAATTATGTAAAATAAAAGTCTAATTTTTATGTTAATCTCCTATTTATAAACGTTATCAATTTCAAATGTTTCAGACATACAAATGCTACCTCTACAAGAAATAAAGTTTTTTTTTTTCAAAATTTGTTTATGCTAAGTATGTAAATGACTGTTAGACAAGCATTTACTTACACATAATTTTTATTTCACCATTATTAACAAAACTAAACTTGAAACATCGATGGTAGTCAACCGAGATAGCCAACAGTAGTAGCGAGAAGTAGTTGGGAATCTGTGGGAATTTATTCAGGCATCTGGGTTCGAAGAATCCTTAATCCCGTATCTGGCAAAAGTCTCTTTTATGGCTGATTGATTGATTGAATATTAACGTCGCACTGTTCAGCTACACGAGAGCTTTTGGAGACGAACCACGTAATTCTGAACCATGGTCAAGTGACGTGGACGACACCTGAGCTGGCACCCCCCCTCTCCTAACTACCACACCACACCAACGGGAGGACGTTTCAGCACTCGACAGATTTAACGTGCATCGCTGCCCTACATGGCGGGTCTTTAGTGGTACTGGGCTCGAACTCGTGACAAGGCAAGCCACGGTCCGATACCTATATCACTCGGCTACCGCGGCCACCTCTCTTTTATGGCATGGCTGATCGTAGAGTTTTCATGTTAGGTAGTAGATCATTGCTGTTGGACAAGCGGCGGCAGGCTAGTAGGCGGAGCTTCGAGGCAGGGATCTTGAAATCTCGAAAAGTTTACAGTGAGGAATCTGAGTGGAAGAGCGAGTCTTCCTATTGGCTGATGAAAAGTGAGGATAATGGCTCAGGAAAAATGGCTGCCCAAGTGGGGGGTGAGTGTAAGTGGTGTAGTGATGGATGTCCAGTAGGGGCGAAAAATTAAGAGATCGAAAAAAGAAGGCCGGTATACGTGGCGGTCACCCTCCCTCGCATTGACCGCTCCCGGTGTTTCTGCAGTTAGAACTTAAGTACGGCCAGCGCTTAGTGCGCTCAGTCGTGAGAGGAGATTGAGAGATTTAATAATAATGCTAGACAAATATGAAAATAAGTAATACTGTTTTTTGGTAAGGTACCTCGTATTTTTTGAAGCCATGGGCCGTGGATGACAATAAATTTAAAGAGTGATATAAATAGATGAAAAGGAATAAATTAAGTACTAGGGAGGATTATACGAGTCCCGGAAAATACTTCTGGGTCGTTTCCTCTTAATTCTTGCAGTATAGTTTTTTAAATTTTGCATATTAACATTATCAGAACTATTTAGTGAATTAAAGAAGCTTTTAACTAAACTTTGGATGTGCGATTTAAATGAAGGAATTTTGATAGCATTGCGAATTTCGTCGTTTCTCATGTACCTACAGACACCGATGATCATTCTAATTAAAGTATTCTGAGCAACATCCAAAATATTAATGTTTGTCTTATAAGCCTAACCCCATACAGAACATCCGTAAGAGAGGATTGGTCGCAGAACGGCCGTGTAGAGAAGCACTTTACAATTTAAATCAAGGTGAGAATTCCGGTTTATAATAGGGGGTATATTTTAAACATTATACTTTCCGGAATTTATCGCGAGCGTAAGTGATGTGTTTTTTCCAAGTGAGTTTATTATCAAAAATGAGTCCCAGATATTTGGTTTCCTGAGACCATGGTATAATTTGATTGTACATTGTGGGGGGTAGTGTTCTTTTGTATGTGAAAGCAACCGCAGCTGACTTTTCAACATTAATTTTGATCTTCCATTTATCGAAGAAATTTTCTAGCAATGCTAGGTGTTTATTGAGAGCGAGAGTAACTGTTTTGGATGTTCGGAAGCATGCTGAGATTGCGGTATCCTCTGTGTACATATTAATATTTGTGAGTGAGTATGATGGAATGTCGTTTAAGTATAAATTAAAAAAAATTGGTTCAAGTAAACTACCTTGGACCACTCCAGCATATGTGTGTTTGGAATCTGAATATGTGTTGTTAACCCGTACTGTAAAAGTTCTGTTAGTAATATATGAGTGAATAAGTTGAGTGAGTGAAGGTGGGAAGTAATAGGAGATAAGCTTGAACGTGAGGCCGTTTATCCTGACCCTATCAAAGGCTTTCTAGATATCCAGAAAAACGGCCCCTGTAGTTTTGTGTTTTTCGAATCCTGCTGCGATAGTTTCGGTGAGTTTAAGGAGAGGGTGAATTGTGGACAGGTTTTTAGTAAATCCGTATTGGTTAGGGTTTATAATATTATTAGTCGACGTGAAATTTTTGAGTATGGAAAGGATAATGTATTCCGTAATTTTGCTTAAAGTTAATAATAAAGAAATGGGATGGTATGAATCAGCAAATTTAGCATTTTTACCTGGTTTTAGAATCGGAAAAATTACTGCTTCCTTCCAGACAGAAGGGAAATAATTATATTTTAATATTTTGTTTATGAGAATTGTTAATATAAATATGGCTTTGATAGGAAAGTTTTCAATCATGCGATTAGTTATTCCGTCTTTAGCGGGTGCATTTTTAGAGCTTGATTTTTTAATGTAATTAATAATTTCGTCCGGCTGGACGGAGTCGAAGTAGGTAGTAAGGTTAGTGGAGATGAAAGTATTTACAGTATTGTTAATATGGTTGTCCGTGTCGGTGCCTCTGTTATGATAAGTGTTTTCCGTAAAATTATATTTAAGGGTGTTAGCGAGTAGATCTGCCTTTTGTGTGTCTGTGATGGCAGTTTCTCTGTCGCATTCGAATGGAGGGATAGCTTGGCGTTTGTTTTTAAAAAGTTTTTGAGTGTGCCAGAGGCTTTTATCTTGTGTGTTGAGTGCAGATAAGCGTTGATTCCATGAATCAATGGAGTATAGTTTAACTGTATTTTTAACAAGCTGTTGTGCGCGATTGAGTTCTGTCTTGTGCGCTGGACAAAGTTCTGTGGTATTGTTTGCGAAGTCTGTTTCTGTGTTGAATGAGCTGGTGAATGTGAGGCGGAGTATAGCTGCGGTGCTGATTTCCTATTGGACGGGAGGCATGGCTGTACGAGGCGAGAATTGTACTTGTGAAATTTTTGATTTTATTGTCAATGTCGGCGGAATTTTGGATATTATTTGGATGATAATCAAAAAGCGATAAACTTTTATTTAAATTGTTTGTGTATTGTGACCAACACGTGAAAATATCTCTGGGATTTTAGAGTAAATTAGTGTTTTAAGTTTAAAATTAAGGTAGACTGGATTGTGATCAGAAGAAAGGTCGGGTGTTGTGAAAATGTCGAATGGATAGTAAAAATTTCGAATGATAGCAATGTCGATGGTGTTTGCGGTGCCGTGTCCAAATCTCGTAAGAGAATTCGGGTAGGCAATATTTTAAGTTTAATAAATTTGTAAAATCTAGAAGTTTATTACCTCTAGTGGAGTCGTGTGTACAGTTCCATGTGCTGTGCGTTGCGTTTAGATCTCCGAAGATGATGCAGTTACTACTTGTTTCTATAAGATTTTCTTGGTATGTTGTAAATATATTCGTATCTGAGTTAGGTGGAATGTAGCAGGAAACTATAGATTTTGGATTGTGGTTTGGTATATTAATGATGACACACAATTGTAGCTTCTATGGCTTGTAGTGGGGGTGTGGGAAGATGATAGTGTTTAATGTTGTTTTTGATTAAAATGAGGGTGCCTCCCGCCACGCGGTCTTCCGTAATTCTGTCATTACGGAAACGATAGTTTGCAACGTTAAAAGAGTGGGAAGGTCTAAGGTGAGTTTCTTGTATAAGCATAATATCAGGAGAGTGCTTCTCTATGAAGATTCGGAGTTCAATTCTTCTGTTCAACAGTCCGTTTGCGTCCCAAGAACACAAACTGAGGCCAATGGGTGACGATCTTGACATAATTGGTGTTACAGGCTGCCTCTATTAGACCATACATCTGATTTGGGTTGCCTTGAGCGGCTGATATTTGATTTAAATTTTGACCGATCCCAGTTGCCCCGTTAAAGGCTTGGGATACTTGCGTAAGTGCATAAATTGCGAGTTGTAATGTTTGCTGAATGCTTGCGTTGTTTTGATTCAGCGGTTATTTTGAATAGGGACAGGGGTGATAGGAGGTAAATTTACGGCCCCAGTTTGCCGTGAATTCCCAGCAAGTTGGTTGTAGTGTGGTGCCATCTACCGTTGGTTTTTGTAATTATTTGTGTTTTGTTTCGTGTTAGTTACTTGAGCGTATGTAGTGTTGGGTCGTACAATTCTGTTGAAAATGTTTGTGAAGGTGTTTTTGTTTTTATGTGTAGTAGCGCCCTTAGGGGGTTTTGGGTAGCAGGGACAGCCTTGCCAGTTTGCCAAATGGCCGTAAATTTGACAGTTGATGCAATATAATTGCTCAAGTTTCTGTTTGATGGGACTGTCTCTGGTAATATGTGCTTCGCCACATTTTAAGCAACGTGGAGTTATGTGGCATTTTTCGGAGGTATGATTGAAGTTATTAGAGGTAAAACATTGAGTAATACCTCTACCTTCATATGGTTCCACTCTGATACTGAGTTATCCGAGAGTTTTGATGCCGAAGATTTTGAGATTAGTAATGTTCCTAGGGAGTGATATCATGTAAACTAAGAGGGGGGGTTTTGGTTTTTCTGCCAATTAATTGGACGACGCGTTCAGGTTCAAAACCTTGTTCTTCAAGATCCGATTTTATTTCGTCAACATGTGTAAATTTGGGCAGACCTTTGATTACTACTTTAATTGGTCTGCCATTTTTTGGTTTAATGACGTAAAATTGGTAATGTAGCTGCTTGATGGTTTTCTTAAGTGAGTGGTATTCCTCATGGTTATTCGTGTATAATTTTAGAAATTCACCTGTAGTTTTGGTGCGAAGATTAGGGTAAATCATTGTTAAAGTTTTTAATTGTTCGCGGTAGTGTTTAGTGATGAAAAGCATAACCGGGGGTGGCAATGGCACCTTGGGTGTGTTATTTTAAGTGGACGAGGATGTCACTCTAGGTTGAAATCCTTGTGTAGATGTGTTGGTGAGTCCAGAATTTTGTGACGAGGGTGTCACTCCAGTTTGAGTGGTGTTCATGTTTGCGGCAGTGGAGGACGAGGTTGTCACTCCAGCTTGTGCATTTTGTTGAGCTGTTGTTTGTTGTAAAGTGGGAAGTGCTGGGAATTCACTTGAATTTACTGTAGTAGGTAAGGAGAATCGATTTTCCAAGTTAATTTGGAAGCTTGGGTTTTCAAGTAAGACACGTTTTGCTGTTTGTCTTGGAGAGATAAACCCTTCATTATTACGTTTTTGTCTGCGTGTAGGAGAGCTAGGTGGAAATTTACTTGATGAGTTAGCATGTGAAGTGTGAAGTGGGCAGCCTATGGTGGTGCAACGTTGAAGAGAGCCAAAATGACTCACCCCATTGTCAAGTAGAGCAGAAATCTCTTCGTATTCTTTCTGGATTTTGACGTAGAGTGCATTGGTAGGATCATGATTAGCGTCATTTTCAAATGATGTCAGTATCTGCTTGTATCCGGCTCGTGTGGTGGTGAACAGTTGTCCATACAAACCGTTGGCAGGGTGTTTCTTCGGTCATGACGTCACTGCTTGGTGTGGTTGGTCGAGAGTGCGGCGAGGACAGATCCATTTTGTCTCAAACAATTGCCATTTTCGTTCCGGGTCGGTTTGGGGGAGAATCGAACGTAGAGAGTCACGAAAGCTGACTACAAATCCTTTGAGCCCTAAAAAGGGCTGTTTGTAAGTCGGTTTGTGCTGCTTTAGTGACTGAGTGCGACCTTTCAGTTCAAAGTCTCAATCGGCTATCCAGAGCGAATGATTAGGATCACATACAACTAAGTAGTTAAAAAACTTCGAGCGAATGAATTTTACTCACTGGCATAGGGTTGCCAAGCGAAAGGTTTTCCATCTCGCAAGTTGCTGGCGCGGGCGAGAGCGGTATACACCGCAAGTATTTCAGAAAATATTTCCAAAGTAAATATTTTGTTTTATTTTTTTAATAGAAAATATTAAATAAATAATCCTTTTGATAGAAAAATGTGATTAAATAGAAGCAAAAAAATATTAAACTGGAATGCCAAAACTTTTTAAAGACACTAGAAGATTTTTCTTTTATTATTTTTATAGATTCAATTTTTTACCTGACAAAAACATTTATGAAAATCAACATGTATTTGAACAATAATTTTTAATGTATTTTTTTACTTTAAGTTTTTAATACAAACTACTTCAGTGAATCATTTTGCAGTATTTTTGTTGTTTTTATAGGTTTTGAAAATATTCTACTTCTTACAACTATGTATATTATGTAAATACATTCTACTAATAATCATAAAATAACCTAAGACTTTAAAAATTACAAAACAGACTTTTATGAATTCCGCGGTATCCTCTAAAAACCATGAAGTTCACAAAAAGTTTCTTAGTAATCCCCGTATTTAATTTCTAAAATTCACAATATTTAATACATCCACAAAAAAAAAAGTCGGATTTCAATTTACTTAAGAAAAACGAAATTCACCGAAATTAGACTTAAACCCTCGGGTAAAAAAAAATCCCCACAAATAGAATTTTCTTGCCACGGGCTGTATATACTTTTTTTCTTCTTCAAAAGGATTGAAAAACACCTTCATTCAGCCGATTTCTGATTGAAAAACTACGAAGTGTTCTATATCTATTGATGAAATAGACTTTTCAGGAAATGGACAAAAACTGTCGCGCAGGGCTCGAATTTACAAGATGAAATACGATTCACCTTTAAAGAAAAGAAGCGGAATCAGCACAGAATCAATTCCATTTGCTAACTTTGATCCTTTCTGAATATGCATGAAATGTTCCAACTACGCTCGAATTTCAAAAGCACTGTCAGCTGTTTCGCGACATTACCTGAAGAAAAGGGTGACATGGAATTACTCTCAACCTTATTTCAGGTAACTGATGGTTCCTTTGCATGACTTTTTTTTTATTTTTGGTAACATTTTTTTTCTATTTTTTTAATATAGATACCTTGTTAACTTAATGTGCTTTTCCTGCTGAAATCTCTGTGAAGACAAAAACTGTATTATATAAAAAATAAATTTTTTGTATTAATGTAAGCTCTTTTAACTCCGATGTCCCCGTCTGATAATAAATGTCACATTATTGAATGGTGTATGATTATAAAAAGGTTCATGCAATAACAAAACAATAACAAAATAGATCTCTTAAAAAAAGAGTTCTTTTCTTAAAACGTTTTTATAAATGAATTGTTTCTATTGTTACAAACTATTACAAGCTATGCCAACACGTGAAATGAAGTCTTAGAGTGTATTAACAGAAGAAAATAGCGGATAAATCGTCTTACATGCAATATTATTTCCCTATAGATTTAGGTAAAAAGTCAAATGTAAGAAATTAAAAGTTTGACTTGCGATTAAATAAAAACGAAATATACAATATAAATGTATTATTGAAAGTCTCCATACTAGAAGTTTCGTTTTTTGGTTTTTGAAACTATACACTCCACTGTACATTTATTCCAAAAAAAATTTAATTTGCATGAAAAGTTTGTCGTTAAAATCTATTAACAGTATTGTGGGACGATAATAATATCTTAAAACTTAAACAATAAAAGAAATGAGCCCTTTAAAATGAATTCAAGAATGAAATTCTTAAATTAGACTAGCTTGCTTCCCTATAATTACGTATTATTTAATATTTATGATCATGCTTTCGTATTGAAATTTACTTTCTAACAATAGAAAATTTTTGAAAAACTCTAAATTTCATCAATAAAATGTTAAACAAATATATATTTTTTTTTTATATAACTACTGCATTAATTATATAATGCGGCTTTTCCCCCTTTTGCCTTGTTAATATTTTATTACTGTTAGAGACTTAAGCACATCGTTACTTGATTCAAAAAATTAAACAACTAGGACTTCTTTGATTCTAGAATATTATACAAAAATTCGAAGTCATATCCTAGAAATAAGAATTTTCGAAATATGTAGGAAGCTACTTATTTTTCTCCTTTAATAGTTTTTACATTAACAAAATGGTCAAAATAAATACATATAAATTACTTTTATTGAAAAATATTCCTTATCATACGATAGGTACATTTCTAATTTTTAAATGCATACAAATTGATTTTGTCTGTATGTCATCCAATCGATTACTCGAGCTACGATTTCCCATCCGGTCTATTGGTTAGTGACGCTGACTGCTGCGTCTTTGGGCCTGGGTTTGAATCCCGCAGAAGGCATGGATGTTTGCAAATACATAGTGCCTGTGCAACAGGGGGGTACTCTAAATAGCCGTCGAGTCACAAGTCCTGACAAGAATTTGGTGGAAGGGGATGAGAGGTGGGCGCCTGACCCCCAGGGTGTTCTCCCTTAAAATTGGGGTAGAACTGAGCCTAAAATCGTATTGTCACCTGCAGGGTGCTCAAAGCTACAGATAACCACAGGCGTAAATCTCTAGCCATTTGCCTCAGACAGGTGGCATTAAAACAACAACACAATTCCAGGTATTTTATTCTCACAAATATATAACACAAGAGTTATTTTCAATTAAATATAGACCAAAAAATGAGAAATTTAAAATATTTCTTGTATAAAGGGATTAAAAAAGTGATATGCATCTAACTGAGAGAATATTAACAGTTTTACTTTATAGTACTAAATAGTATAGTAGGGCTTAATTTAATAGCATTAAAATAATTTACTGTTCTTGGTGCTTATTTTTTTATTATATTACTGAAAATGATGATGAAGTCGAAAATTTTTACTTGGAGTTTTATTTCCTTCATTTTGAGATACCATGTGTTCAATAGACATTTTATTTAATTACATTTTAATTCATACTACACCAATTAGTTCTGTTACTGAAGGTATTATGTTAGATTAGTTTCAAAAATATTTTGCTTTAAATTATGTCACGAACTGAAAAATAATTGAAATCAAAGAGTGAAACTCCTATAACTAATTAAACAATAGAGAACATAAAAATAATTTATTTTACAATTATTCAAATGCGTTTATAAATTTATTGCCAAGATGTAACAGACTATCACGCAAGGATTCGGTCTCAAAACTAACTTGAGTTTTGTTTTCTTTCAAGTTTTATTCAAAGTATAGCTACTATTCTTCCTTACAAAGAGTGAAAATGAGATATACAAAGCAGTTTTGGTATATAAAGTGAGTGATTTGCGCTGAGAAAAATGTTTAGCTGATATTTACGCTACCAGTTCGAGCTTTCATTGATTGAGTCTGTTAGTTAACAATTTCTTGTCCACATTTAGGTTTTTACCTACTAATAAAGTAATGATCATAGTGAAATATTGGCCGACTAAATTGGCAATCGTGCGTCGAATTCGGTTTGCTGGTTCAAAAGTGAAGCTTTATCCATAATTTGGAAACTAAGCATCGAGAAAGTATCAATTTTTGGTGCTAACTGGTCAATGTATTTTGAATTTTTGGTACTGGTCTGATTAGTGGGCCAACAGAAACCCACTAAAAGTTTTTGTGACCGGTCGAAACTATGATTTATTTCCTTTTCTATATATTCATTTTCGTATCCAGATTCGTGAAAAAGTGCGGTTATAAGCTTGAAGAGAAATCTTAATAACTAACGTTTTTAAGTAATAATAATTACAATTTGTTTTGAAACCATGGGGTTTTCGTTGTTGTGAAACCTTGCAATATATAAAAGTAGCCTTAAGCTCAAACTCAGTGGCGCAACAGCCCACAGGGCCGGCTCTAGCAGTTTTGCCGCCCCAGACAAAAATGAAAAATGCCGCGCCTCTCCACAAGGTATAAAAAATATTTTTAAGAAATATATTAATTGTTTATAATTACACTTTTAACTCTGAAAAATTTCTGATTAATTCCTTCAAATCAATTTGTTCAGCTATTTCATGTTCGATTGCCAATGTAGCCAAACCATTTAATCACTCTTGAAGAATTGTAGATCGTAAGAAATTTTAAATTAATTTTAATTTTGAGAAACTCCTCTCTCCGCTTGCTACACTTATTGGTAAAGAAAATAAAATTCTTAATGCGATGGCAAGATTTGATGCAAATTCTAAAACTGAAACAAATTTTAAAACTTCTATTGGGCTTTCTTTTTTTGCCTAATAATGCTGAAACTAACATTATCTCATCTGCTAGAGCAAGCGTATTTATATCTATTGATTCTCCATCTGTCAAAATCATTTCTGAATTTTTACAGTTTTTAATTATTAAATTTTAGGGGTATCTTTTAAATCATATATATTATATAAAAATTGAAAACAATTACTATGGGTACTCATTAAATTAAATCTGGATTCCAAGGCATTAATTGCTCGGTCAATTGTAAAAAAATAAAGTTCTATCTTGAATTTTTATTTAGTATCTTCCACCGGATCATCTCGTGCTTCGTAATCAAAATTAACATTTTTCCAACGAACTCTGTGACGTGGCTGCGTGACCTCAAAATTAACAGGGATATCAATCTCGTCGGCAAGTTCTTTTGCATCACAGAGCATTTTAGCAAAAGCCCCATCCAATCAAAAATCATTAAACAAATCCTTACAATTTCTTAAGAGTTCCATAGCGGATGAATAGATCGTAATCTTTTGTTTGCAATAGCTTGCAAAATCGGATTTATGCAATTCAAGATTTTATACCAAATAGTGATGGAGCAAAAGAACTTAAATTGTTTAATAGAATTTAATAATCCAGAGGCCTCATCTCTTATAGAGATGTCAATTTCAGCATTATTATAAACAATAACCAGAGCATCATAAATGCCTCCTAATTGATACCTTAAGGGTTTAATAGCCTCTATTCGGCTTTCCCAACGAGTTGTACTTAGAGGTTTTAAAGTTATGCCCCTTATATATTTTAATAATATGGCCCGACGAAAAGTTGATGATGAAAAAAATAAATAAATTTTTTGAACTATATTAAAAAAATTACAGGCTTCTAATGATGTTTTTGCCATGTAATTAATGACCAAATTTAAAGAATGGCAACTACATGGTACATAGATCAATTGTGAATTTAACTTACTAATTCTAGATTGTAGCCCTAAGTTCTTACCTCTCATGTTGGCTCCGTTATCATAGGCCTGCCCTCGCATATCTAGCAAATTTAGCCCCAATTTTTCTCAACTATTAAATTTGAAAGTTCTTTTCCCGTCGATCTTTCAACTGGAAGGAAACCTAAAAAACTCTCATTAATTTTAACGGTAACTTCATTAGAATTAAATTTTTCAGTGCATACGTATCTTACCAAAAATGTCATTTGCTCGATCTTACTGGCATTAGGGGTGCAATTTAAAATTGTAAAATAATATTTGCCTTGTTTAATTTTATGAACAATTTTTAGTTTAATGTTCTCATGTAAAAAAAGACAAATAATTTCATTCTGAATATTTTTCCCTAGATAATGTACTTTAGTTTCTTGCCCACGGCTTCAAAATACGAGGTACCATAACAAAAATCAGTATTACCCTCTCATCATAATTAATAAGAAAAAAAGAGAAGAATTAATTGAAAGTTCCTTAAAATTTAAAAGATACTAAAGCTCAGAGCCATTCTAAAAGAAAGCTTCTCACCAGTTGCTGAGGACATACTACAAGTGAGAGAGCGAGAAATAATTCAATCGGCAAGTATGGAACATATTTAATGAGGCACCATCCCGGAGGGAGGTGGTAGAAATCTGGGCTCTTCTCTAATTCGTCCTTAACGGAACGAAATCAGAAAGTAGACACGGAATTTGGAAGATAAAAAGATGAAATGGAAAATAAAAGCAATTAATGCCGTGGTGCTCGTGGTACATGATGTTTAAATAAAGGGAAAGAACAAACATTGCTGAATCGTGTAGTGGTGACGGGAGTGTCGCTGAACAGCGAACGAAAAGAGAAGGCGTTGACACAGAAAGTGTCCATAATGTGATGCCATCTGCTGAAAAATGAGTAAAATAAAGGATGATCCACAAAAGATGTGGAAAAGGAGAATAATTGACATGGAATTAAACTACCACGCAAGACCGATTCAAAAGAATGTGAGTTTAAGTTGAAGAAATTTAATGGAGATGAAATCTTGCAAATATATCTATATATACAAAATGACAAAAGTTAAAATTAGAGATTTTTTTTTAGAAAAAAAAAATTAAAAAAGTTACCAAAGACTATATTTAGGATCCCCGAAGTCTTTTAAGGACTGGAAAATGCTGATATATGTTTTGAAGAGCAGCTCTAGGTCTTTTTGCAAAGCTTGGGACCGAGTTATCATAGGCAGGATGACTCGGATAGATTGGTTAGGAATTTGAAGTAATCTGTCAAAAAACTTTTTGGACTGAATTTTAATGAAATCAAGAATTGGATCAATTTTGAGATCTTTGTGCAAGATTTCGTTTCTGACAAACCAAGGAGCATTAGTAATTTTTCGAAGGTGTTTATTTTGAAAAACGTGCATTTTTTTCAAGTGAGTTACTGCAGCAGAATCCCAGATGGGAGATGCATATAACAAAATTAGTCGGAGAAATAATTTATAGAGCAAAACCTTGTGTCTGATTGGGAGCTTACACTTTCGAGAAATTAAGCAATTGAGCGCTTGGCTCATTCCTGCCGCTTTTTGAAGTGCAGCACGGATGTGGGGGGGAGAAGTTCAATTTTGCGTCGAGAATGAACCCTAGGTACTTAAATTCAGTGACCCAAGGGACGGGTTGGTCAAACATATAGATATTGAGTAAGTTTTCTATACACCTTTGTTTCGTAAAGAGGAGGCTTGTGCTTTTTGATGCATTAACTTTCATTTTCCAAACAACGAGCCAGAGCTGAAGTCTTGTGATGTAATTTTGCAATCTTTCAATAATTTTGAAATTATAAGTGTGTTGACTAATGATAGCAGTGTCATCCGCATACATAGCTAAATCGACATTGTCAGCCTTCGGAATGTCGTTAATATATAGGTTAAAAATTCTTGGTCCAAGCAAGCTTCCTTGAGGAAGTCCAATTTTTACTGGACGAGGGCTGGAGAGGCAGTTTTCGACTCTAACTCTAAACTCTCTCAAGTTTAGGTATGAGTGAATAATTTTTAGGATTTGGTACGAATATCCAAGTCTCATCATCTTGGATATTAAGCCATCATGCCAAATTTTGTCAAAGGCTTTGGCTATGTGCAGTAATAGCATACCCGTGGCCTGATGGTTTTGGAAGCCTGTGTGAACCAATTCAGTGACTCTGAGTAACTGGGTTACTGTAGAGCACTTAGTTACAAAGAAATGCTGTTCTGGAATAATAATATTCCTGGCTAAGCAGTGTTGGCTCAGGCGGTTCAAAATCAGGATTTCGTATGCTTTACTCAAGCTACTAAGTAGCGAGATTGGACGATAATTTTGAGGATTAGAGTCATCAGAATTGGGTTTAAGAATGGGGATCACCACGGCCATCATCCAACTTTTAGGGAAGTAGCAATTTTCCAAAAGCATGTTGAACAGCAAAGCAATGAAAATGATAAATTTAGTTGGAACGTTTTTAAGGATACGATTTGTGATGAGATCAATACCAGGAGATTTGTTTGGTTTGAGATTTTTAATGAATCCCTGTATTTCAGAGGGAGATGTTTTTTCCAGATCCATACAGGTAGGGCAATCAAGGAATCTTTGGACTTTCCTTTGTATATGTGCAGATAATCTAGGATTCTCCACATCAGTGTTTGGTTTAAATTGTTTTTGAAGGCTGTCAGCAATTACCTCGGCCTTTTCAATCGGGGCAACTGCGATACTGCCGAGAACGCCCTTTAGGGGGGGAATGTGATGAAAAGGCTTTTTGAGAAAGGAGGTACGCTTCCAAAGAGTGCCTGTTTCGGGAGATAACTCCTCAATTGTTTTCTCCCATCTTGCACGGGAGAGGTGTCTGATATCACTGGCGATATCGTTGCTGATAGTACGGAGTTCATTTTTAAGAGCAGGGTCTCTAGATCTTTGCCAAAATCTCTGTACCCTATTTCTGTTGCGAATTTTGGAGTGAGTATCTGGAGGTAATTTAATAGGTGCGGTTTTAAATTTGGGTTTTCAAGCAGCCACAAGTGCTTCGGAGTAATTTTCTCCAAGCCGACCAATCGCAACGTCGAGGAGCTCATTGCTGGTAGACGCCGGAATGGGAAGTAGTTTATTTTTAAGAAGGAATCGGAAGTTCTCCCAATTGGTGGAGAGTTGCGCTGGAATTTTCATGGTATCAGAGTTAGTGTATAGAGTTAAAATGACCGGTAGATGATCCGAACAAAGATCATCTATAACTCTAATGTCATAATTAAAAGGGATATTTTTGAAAACAGCCAGGTCGATAATTGAGTCACGTACTCCCGGCCGAGAACGTGAATTAATATGCGTTGGAGTGTAAGGTGCAACAATCCTTGCATTGGAATAATTTTGAATAATTCTTATAAGACGGAAACCAAAATTGTTCGACCTGGTGTTATTCCACGTTTTGTGAGCAGCGTTAAGGTCTCCAGCAATGATTAAGTTATTACCTGAATTTAGAATTTTAAGAAAATCCTTTTCGGGGAATTTTCTGTTGATTTCCGCACAAAAACGAGCATAAGCAGAAACTACTCGGAGGGGAGGGAAATTATTAATTTTAATTTGAATAGCAGTAGCATCCATATACTGTATCCCCGGTAAAGGGGCTCGGCTTTGAACGAAATTACTTTTACAGTGTATAGCGGTACCTCCTGCTGTACGAATTCTAGGAAAAACTACGCGATCATCTTTATAAGATGATAATCTGCAATTAGGGGGTCCTGACCAGGTTCTAGTTTGGTTTCTTGGACCAAAAACAGATCAAGATTTTGCTCCAAAACGAAATCTCTGACTTCATGAATTTTGGAGCGCAGACCGTTAGCGTTCCAAAACCCAACTGAGATTGATTGCACCTTTGCACGATTGAAAGTTAGGCTGAATTGTGGGCAACATAATTACGCCCATTTTTTAACGCGACATAGCCCTGAAAGTTTCACAGGCCTTATCGTCAGAATGAGAAAGTTTTCGGAGTGCTGGAAGTGCTGCTCGGAACGCCCGGGCCAACAGTTCCTCATCGACTCCTTCATCATTAGCTATCTGAATTACATTTGTGAAAATGGTTGAAAAATTGGAATTTGGGAAGTTAACATGACTAATCTCCCTGATCTGTCCAGAAACAACTTTAGAATACGAGACGGAGGGAATGACAGAGCGGGAGTTTGATTGAGGCTGTTGGATCTTGGATTGAGCATGCTTTCTACTTTTTAAGTTTAGATCATTACGAGAGCCTAAATTTCCCTCTTGAATTTTATTTTGTGGCAAGTTATTAGGAAGTTGATTTTTATTTTGATTGCCCTTTTGGAGCGCTTTTTTATTATATTTAGTCTTCGGAAAACGGGGGCGTTGGCGCCAATTCGCCGCATGTTCCCCACCGCAGTTGGCACAAATTAGTGGGTCTTCAAATGCACGATTACAGTTTTTAGCCTCGTAAGGCCCTGCGCATTTAAGGCATTTAATTGGGAGATGGCAGACTTCCGAAGAATGGAAAAAACCCTGGCATCTCCAGCATTGATTGGGTCTTTTATTGCGACTATTGTCATAGCGCTCAAAGGAAATTTGTGTGCCAAACATTTCAGTAAACTGAAAGATAGTGTCATCTTTGGCATCATTTACAAGTTGTATTTAAATTAGCGGCATGGGAGATTTGGTTTTAAATTTTTGTAATCGGGAGATTTTATGGATCTGAAATCCTTCTCTCTCGATTTCAACACGTATTTCTTCTACTTTAGCTTTAGTTTCTTGACTTTTTAGCACTTTTCGAACATGTTCCCCCATTATTGGATCACATTTAGCAAGTAATTGAATTATTTGAAAAAATTAACATTATTGGAATCGTATAAATTATCACTCTTACTACGAAGGGCTAAGCAATTTTGGGCAAGCATTTTAAATGTTGCTACAATGCGTTGAAGTACCTCGCACCAATAATTAGTCTCCGCAATAATTAGTCTTTGCGAGTCGTTGTCAATTGTTTTAAAGCAATGTAATCGCTGATTAAATTCAATCCAAGACTTTTGACTTTGACTATGGTTCTTGGATGTTTCGTGTTCTTTTAAAGTTTCAGCGATGTGCTTCCAACCTTTAACCCTCCAAGCGGTTAGCACGGCTTTTTCTGCCCTACTAGAGAGGCTTCAAAAACGAACCACACGGAATTTTTCGTAAGGCCGGGGACTAACCAAAAATGCACCAAACGTACTTTTACCTCCTCAAGTAACGTGTTCGAAAGCGGTAAAGCTGTGTTTTTCCGAATTCTTTCCCCCCCCCTTTAAAGGTTTAATATCTTGAAAGATAATTAGAGATGGTCGGGGAGACACAATGGACATTGAGGGGAAGTTTTATGGCTCGCGGAGAGCCCGGTTCTTTCCCTGCAGCAATCATAAAAAACTGGGAAGAATTACTTTAAGCCCAAGAGCATACGGAAAAAATTGCAAGTCAATGAATTGAGGAAAGGAGGCGATAGCTTGATAAAATCTCATTTTTCTTCTCTACCTTAAAATTCTCAAATGGAATTAAGTTTTTATAATGTATGTCTAATTTTTTTTAAAAAATTTCTCTATAGCATTTAAATTCGAAGTATATATTAAAACATTGAGGTTAATTTAATCTTTCATTTTTCTTATTTTAATCAATACTTTCAGGGATTTTTTCAAAGGATTATTTCGTTATGTGTCAAAAATTAACAATATAAAAAAAAAAAAGGTTCAAATTAAAAATCTTTTAAAATTTCGGACACTTTTAAACATGAATAATTTTTAAGCTTCTGTATTACATTACTTGCAAAAAATTTTTATGCATTGCTAAAAAAAACCCTATTAAAATATTTTAGTTTTTCATAATTTTAAACCCAGGTATTCAGGGCATCTTACATAGAATACCTAGCTTCATATTGTTCAGAAAAAGAATTAAATTTGAATTTTAAATGTCTGTACATTAATTTCATTCAAAGAGAACGTAAACTACAAGCTTATATTTTTAAACTTGAATCTTCAAATAAAGAGTAATCAAAAGCATCTGGACAAATTTACAGTTAACATTTGTGCATATAAATAAATATAAAGATCCTTTTTAAATTCAAGTTAAAAAAATATCCATTTATGCGAAATCCCTCATCATTTATGTTCCATTAGTGGTTGACTGAAGAAAAGGTTATTAAAAAATTTGGACATTTTTATAATCTTAACCATGCAAAACTAGGAATTTTATATGAGCTGCACTGAAATTCTGCATTTGAATTTCGAAAAAGATATTTATGCGGGTCTCACATACTCAATTGAAAAATATATATTTACCATAAATACTAATAATTCTTTCGATATTCAATTATATTTTTAATGTATATATATATATATATATATATATATATATATATATATATATATATATATATATATATATATACATTCCACTTCTAATATTTTTCTCATTTATCCTTAAATTTCATATAATTTAATTGAGGGAATATAAACGTCACTCTATCTCTCTCTTCTCTACTCGAAGGCTTTTGGCGACGGACCTGTGGCCGAAGTAGCCAAGTGGTCAAGGTATTGGATCATGGTTGGCATGTCACGAGTTCGAGCCCAGTGCCACAAAAGACCCGCATTGTAGGGGAGCGATGCACGTTAAATCTGTAGAGAGCTGAAACGTCCTCCATTGGGGAAGTGTGGTAGTTAGGAGATGGGGGCCAGCAAAGGTGTCGCCTTCGTCACTTGACCATGCTTCCAAATTACGAGGTCCATCATCAAAAGCCCTCGTTTAGCTGAACAGTGCTACGTTAATATTCACTCACTTGGTGACGGACCTCGTAATTTTAAAACCATGATCAAGTGACGAGGACGACTCTTGAGCATCGCTTCCCTACATGGCGTATCTTCAGTGGTACTGGAGTCGAACTCATGACACGCCAGCTACGAGTCCGTTACCTTGCCCATTAGGCTACTGCGGCCTCACAGTTTGGTTGAAAACTGCATATTATGAGTGAAAATATGCTGAAACATTTGATGAACTTATAATAGATTTTTACATAGAAGAGAAGTGTGTGAGATGCTAAAACGACAACATGTAAAAGTTATGAGAATATCTATGACAGTTTTTGAAACATTCAATTTAAATTTCAGTTCAAAATTTATTCGTTTTTTTCGCATATAATATTATATAGTCGCCATAACAAATTACTAGTTTAACGCATTCATAGATTATATAAAATAAAGGTATAAATGGCATTGTTGGGAATAATACGTTTTCATAGTTTTAAATTCAGACATCTTTGCAGGAGTTTAGTTTATTAAAACCCTCTGAGTGGTTAGCTTTTTCCTGAAAAGTTATTCCGAAAGCGTTTACTCTTATTTTGACATTTGCTTTAAAAATGCAACAGACTTCTTTCCTTTACCCCTTTTAAAACTTGGGAGGTCGAACGGGGGCAATTTTATGACTCAGTTCACTCCCTTTGTAAAGTAAGAACCAAGAGATCAATCGTTTACAGCTAGCTGTCAAGTTGCCTTCAGCAAACTTGTTTGAAAGTTGTAGTGCAACTGGGTCGTCTCCCCTATATGTTTACTAACAGTAAAATTAAAACAAAATGAAGGGTGGAAAAAAGGAAATAAAGTGTGTTAGAAGTGGAAAAATAATTATATTTTCTTTAAACAAAATTTATTTTTCTGTTATTTTTTAAAAATTATATATATATATATATATATATATATATATATATATATATATATATATATATATATATTGGTATTGCGATTTGAACCAGAAAAAAGCATCCTGTATTCATTTTTGAATATGAGAGTAAGAAAACGCGCTCATTTTCCTGTTTTTTTAAAGTAATGAGGTAAAAAAGAGCGAAAGAGCCCTATCTCTTTTCATAAGCAATAAGACAATAAATGGATTAATACGGTGATATACATACAATGATTATATTTATGAAATAAAACCGATCTTTCTCTATTCAATATTATCTTTAATTTAAAGTAACATAAAAAAGATTTCAATACTTTTAATTTATTTTAATTAAAATCATATAAGTGATATTTTTATGTTAACTGAACATTTTTCGGAAAAAATCTAAATTTTCATTCCTAGTGTTCTCCATTTCGAATTTCTTGTATTAAATAAAAAATTATTTTCTACATCGGCATTTGTGATGGACATTCAGTCAATATTTTTTAATTTAAATGGGGGATATACTTCTTCAAATGTGCATGACAGTACTTCTAACCATATTCTACTCAAGTTTAATTTCTTATCTTTCTAATTCTTTTATTACAAGAAAAAATATCACACATCGATAACTACATTTTCACACACTTCAGTCATTACAAATTCTATTGTGAGAAAAGTTCTCCCTAATTAATTTTGTCTTTCAAAACAGTACACTTAAAACAATTTTGTTCAGTGAAGTTAACCGACAGTTGAACAATGTATCCATACCAAATTTTAAAAACAATTTTAGCATTTTGAAATGTATCCTGTATTAAACTTTTTGAGTATACACAAATATTTCCTGCTGCCTGGAAGACATAGTATGAGATGTGGTGTGTGGTTTTGAAAGAATGTTTTCACACGTGTAGACTATTTTATAAAATTTAAATATCACTGAAGCTGATCATATAACTGCAAATGAGCCTTATTTTAATGTGTGATGGTATGAAAATAAAACACTTTACAATATTAAACAGCTTATGGGTTTATATTCAATATCAAACTATTCGCAAAATGGTTTACAACTTCTTTTCAAGTTGTAAAGAAACTAAAATATATATATAAATATATCTTACTGCAGTCAAAAGTATTCATAATATGTAAATATCCTATTCCTCCACTTATTTCAGTACATTTTAAAAACTGTAGCTGAATGCAATTTTTTATATTTATAAATGAGGCATAAAAGCTCACACAGTCGTAAAAATGTCTTTATCATTTTTAAATATACTACTATAAAACGTATATGGATTGTAAGATCAGTTCTAAAATCCTAAAAGCTTTTAGAGGAGCAAAAAATATGTAATTTTGGATTGATCAAAATTTTAATATAATACACACATATACATGTTATTAAGCAAATACATTTGAAAAATCAAACTTCCTTATGAAATAAACGTAATTGAAAGAAAAATGTTTAATTGCAAGTGAGTGGAAATACATGTTTATCTAAGGGGTATCTTTAAAGTTAGGCAATCCTCAAACTTAAAACTCAAACTCAGTAGCACAACAATCCATGAGGGCTGTAACGTCGTGAGTAGCTATCCATCAATAAAAAAAATCTTTACAGATTAATATAGAAATAAAAAAATATTGTTTATTTGATAATTCTTTTTGAAGTAATTTTGCCAAGCCGGTGTAATCAGTTCATATACTCATGCTCAACGCCACCGGCGTTCATCATCTTTTTCACTCCAATTTCCGGACTCAGCCCTTTTTCTCCATTCAAGGCGGGCTTCGCGCTCTCTCTCTCGGGGTCTCTTGTCCTTTCTTTCTGCTCTTCCTCGGACTTTTCTCTTATTCTTTTCTCTCCGGGTTTTTTTTCGGTCTCTTTCCTCTCTCTTCCGGGTTTTTTTCCGGTCTTTTCCCTCGTGTCCTTAAAAACAACCCTTTTTAAACACCAGGGGTGTGTTCACAACACGCCCCTCGCTCCTTCTTATTCGCAGGACCAAAGTCTCTCTTGACCTCCTCCTTCTTCCTATTGGCGCATAACACGCCAAAACACATCCGAGCTGTCTCGTCCAAGGCGCCATAGTTCCTGGTCCACATCTGGACACACTGGCCCATCACGCCACCTGTTTCTAGTATCCCCTTCATACAACACTAGAAAAAGACAACATGGTTATTTTTAAGATAGGCTTCGCCTATTGTCAATGGGGTGCCGAACTCTTAAGTCTATTATGCCGAACCGTCTGCTATCTCCACTCCCTGAGTTCAGACAATAAACAATGACTTCATGGCCACGTGCACCGGTCATTCCATAGCTGGTTGATTGTAAAAAATTCAGGGACAATCGATGGGCGAGGCACTTGTCCTTGACCAGCTGGTAAAACCATAACATTTATCGAAAGATGGGAATTCACGACAATAGACTATAACACAACTCCTTCCCCCTAAAAAAAGTCCATTTCACGGGACTGCTCTGGTCCTAGTTGGATTCAGTTCCCAGAAATCACACACACGAAGATCGTCCCATCAATGAGATTGATCAGGGCAGCAATCCCGGTATTAAACACAATCAAAAAATAACATAATACATGAATCAAATTTCAAAAAAAAAAAATGTACACTTCACACAATTAGATCTTAAAATCCGAATCTGGGATTCTTTTTCTCCAAGTTACATTTCACCTTTAAATTATAATTTTTCAAACAAAATGCGTCAAATGCCAATCTCTTAATAACCATCTACACTTAATCGCGCCTGACTACAGAAGTAAACATCTGTTGGCCTACGGTTGACTAAGAGACATCAGAGATTTTCACTAACATCTATTTTCTTCCACAATGTACACAGATACACATACACACATATAAATAAAACAGTAATTTAAATTTACATAATAATTAATAGAAAAATCTACAAACTACTTATTCCAATCTACTTAGGCCGTCCGCGTTTCCATGGAGCCTCCCAGGTTTGTGTTTGATTTCAAAATTAAACGGCTGTAAACTCAACGCCCATCTTTGTAACCTAGGATTAGTACTCCCCATCTTGTTTAGGTACCTTAAGGGGTTGTGGTCGGTTTCTATAATAAATTTTTGCCCGTCTAAATAATGCTTTAATCGCTTTAGACCAAAAATTATCGCAGCTAATTCCCTTTCCACCGTGCTGTAGTTTCGCTCCGCCTTAGAAAATTTTTTGCTTAGGAAAACCATGGGGTGTTCTTCCCCTTCTATTCTTTGCGATAAAACAACCCCAGCACCCACCTCACTCGCGTCCGTTTGCAGGATGAAATCCGTGGCAAAATCTGGGGCAAACAATATGGGTTGGGTGACGAGCTTGGCTTTTAGCTACTCAAACGCTTTCCCACATTTCTCATCCCAAGTGATCTTCTCTTTCTTAATTTTCCCTTTCAGTGCGTCGGTCAAGGGTGAAGCTATTGTGTTGTAATTTGGGATATAATGAGAGTAGTACCCCACTAGACCGAGAAAGGATCGTACGTGTGTTTTAGTGGTGGGCCGCGGGAAATCTGCTATAGCTTTTATCTTCAGATCACTCGGAGACCTACTCCCTGAACCAATTCGATGCCCTAGAAATAAGACTTCCTCTTGAGCAAACTTACATTTAGAGGGTTTCACTTTAAGCCCCGCCTTTCTCAATCTTCCTAAAACTATGTCGATATGCTTTACGTGATCTTTCCACCCTTGGAAAAAATGGCTATATCGTCTATGTACGGCAATGCAAACTGCTCCAACCCCCTCTAAAACTTGGGCCATCAATTTGCAAAAATAATAGGGCGCACATACTAACCCGAACATCATTTTCTTGGGGATATAGGTGCCAAATGGAGTAACGAAAGCTGCGTATCTCTGAGCTCTCGGCGTGAGCGGAATCTGAAAGTAACCTTTCGACAAATCCATCACCGTTACATAAGGAGCCGCACTCACTTTTTCTACTATCTCTTCCATATTTGGCAAAGGGAAAAATTCAGCTCGAGTTATCTCGTTCAATCGACGATAATCAACACAAGGACGAGGGTCTTTATTTGGACTTTCTACTAAAATAAGGGGCGAAGTTTAATCGGACTGTCCTATCTCTATTACACCCAGTTCCAACAAACGTTTAATTTCTTCTTGCAATATGTTAATTTGTCTCGGAGACATCCGATATAGTTTTGTTTTAATGGGCTTGTCCGAGATTAATATCCATTCGCATCAAGTGAGTCGTCCCAGGGTCTGGGGAAAACACGTCCTTATTTTTAGTAATGACTTGTTTTAATTCGTCGATCTGAGAGGGGAATAGTTTAAGTTGCAGTTGACTTTCCCGCAATATTTCGTGATAGTCAAACTTCGTGCATTGTTTATCTGGATAAGGAATTTCCGCATCTCCCTCTATGTCATCCGAGACCTCTTCTACAACCAGGCTTACCAGCTCGGGTCTCCGATGATACGGTTTTAGTAAGTTTACGTGATAGATAGTACTACGCGCGCGCGGTCCCTTCTTCCTGGTAGATCTATCACATAATCTGTATCCGAAATTCTACTAAGTACCTTTCCCGGCCCTATCCAATTCACCTCAAGTTTATTTTGTTTAGAGGTAACTAACACCATTACCAGATCCCCTTCTACAAATTTCCGTTCCACGGCATCGCGATCGTACCACGTTTTCCTTTTAAGTTGGCATTCTTTCATCCTAGTGATCGCAATATCTTGGCAACGTTTGAGTCTATTATTTAACTGCAATATATATTCCACTACCGATTGACTCGTGTTTCCCTCCTCCATCCATTCCTCGTAAACTAACGTTTGGGGTGTTCTCAAATTCTTTCCCATGACCAACTCGGTGGAACTGAAACCTGTACTCTCGTTCGCAACCGTTCTGAGAGAGAATTATGCCAAAGGAAGAACCCCCTCCCAATCTTCTCCCGATTCCACGCACAAAGCCTTAATTACGCGCTTGATGGTTCTATGCACTCGCTCCACTGCATTGCTTTGGGGTGGCTGACTGATGACCTCGTCACCTTGATGCCGAACTTATTGAAAAAGGTGGTGGTCAATTCACTAGTGAAAGAAGTCCCCAGGTCGGATTGTATTTCGCGTGGGAATCCTATCCTAGAAAAGATACTCAAGAGGGCGTCTATTACGTTCGGGGAAGTAATACTCTCCACCGGTATAGCTTCCGGGTACTTAGAGGCTACACAAATTGACGTAATCAGATATCTGTTTTGCTTTGTTGAGACAGGGAGAGGTCCCACAGCATCTATATTGATTTTATAGAATACCTCCGAAATAATCGGCACTAATTTCAGGGGTGCTTTCGCCTTATCTCTCGGTTTCCCTACTCGTTGACACGAATCGCAAGTTTTGACGAACTCCTCCACGTCTCTGTACACGTTCGACCAAAAAAAATGCCTTAGAATTCTATCTTTGGTTTTCGTCACCCTTAGATGGCCCCCTATTTCGTCATGGCTAAGTTTGTTAATGTCCAGTCTAAACTTTATGGGTACGCATAGCTGTCTGACCTCCTCCCCTCGCTTAGTTTTCGCGACTCTAACTAATTTCCCCCTGATGACTTTAAATTCTTTGTCTATTCCTGTTAGGGCCTTATCCCATAATGGTTTCAGATTGGGGCATTTTCTTTGTTCCTCTTTAAATTCAACACCATTCACTTTCACCAAACTCTTTCCCCCTTCTCCTTCAAAACAGGAACGATAAAGCTATCGTCTTCCCCTCCCTCGGACGGGGGGGAAAAATCCGTAAGTTCAAACTCCGCTTCGTTCGCCTCTTTTTCTTTCTCGGGGGAAAATCTTTTTTGTTTACTTCTAGTCACCACTGCGTTAACCAAGTGCACCTCCTGTTCGTCTGACTCCAGCAGTTCAGCTGTTCGGTTTCCCAATAAATATAGATCATTGTCACTACTATCCTGTTTTATTGCAGCCGTGGTATAAAACTCTCCTTTCTTCGTTTTGATTTTAATTTTAGCCAGAGGCAAACAGTGGCAAATCTCATCTAACGGGCTTTTCAACCAAACGTATTCCCCTAGGAGGTCATTTTCATTAATCCAGCTCCGCGAACAGACGTCTAAGGATGACCCCGAATCTCTTAGACATACGCGATCAATGCCATTTATTTCCATGTTCATTTTGAATTTTTTAAATGGGTCGTAAATCCCGGTATTTAAAGTTAAATTAGCTACCGTTTCGAAATTATTTTTCCTTAATCTAGGGCACACTGGCTTTATGTGCCCTGTCTCATTGCAGTAGTAGCATATTATGGGCTTCCTTTTCTCAAATTGATTATCCCCTGCCCTGGGGCACTCCCTCCTAATTTGAGAACTCCCCTGGCTTACCTCATGTTTATAAGGATCCCTGTTCAAGGGCCCGATATTTTTACCCTTACCACTAAAATGCGCAGATTTATTTTTACTTTCGAGAGGCTGTTTATCAAAGGTTCTACGCTCCCAGGTTTTCGTCGGACCTGTTTTTTTATGCACTCCTCTAATCGCCTCAAAATGGTCCAATTTCTCAGCTAAACTTTTAGCCTCCTTGAAACCATCCCACGAATCTAGAAAATGGTCTACTAATTCACTTGGTGCTCTTTTTTATTTGTTCTGTCACTAGTAGCTCTTTTAATGCGGCGAAAGCACCCACTTTCATCCACGCTAGCCAGTTGTCCAGGTAGGACCTTAGTTCGAATACTAAATCCGCCCACATGGCCCCAGGTCTGCGTTGATGCGACTCAAATCTATCTCTAAGGGCTATCGGTGTGAGTTGGAACCGGGCCAAAAGTAGATTTTTTGTATGGGGATAATCGTCGCTTTTCTCTAAAGGTTCTTTCGCTACTATCTCCGCAATTTCTATGGGAAGTAAAGGAATGAGTTGGGAGACCCATCTATCCTCAGCCACTTTTTTTCTTTTATCGCCTGCCTTTCAAATATTTCAAAAATAAATTAATGTCTGCATTTTTTGCATCAAATTTAGGCACCAAGTCTTTTAAATTAACACGTCTATTTGCCCCTTGCCCTTCTAAATCGGCAGACGATACACTATCCGTCTCAGTGGCGTTAGACAATCTTAACCGCTCCAACTCATATTCTCTAGTCTCCTGCCTTTCCTTCAATTCCCTAGCTTCCCGTTTTTCCGCCAAGATACCCTCCAACAAACTTTTAACCGATTCTTCGTTATAGTCTTCACTCTGACAAATTCTATTCTTAATTTCTGATTTGGTTAGAGTACTATTGACTTCGACTCCCAAATCTATCGCAACCTCTAACAATACCTCTTTTGTTTGCTTTAAAAGAAACGCCATCGTGCTTTAATAAATACAACACTAAATCCAATCTCAAATGTCTCTAAAACAAATCAAATATCCAACATAAATCAACACTACACAATACTCCGTTGTACTCCACAAACTTATACAACTACCAAACGTAACTAACCGTACACTAAACCTAGACTTTAATTATACTTCACAAAATAATAAAAATACTCAGAGTAACTGAACAATACACTACGCAAAAACTGTGCTAACGAAGCAAATATACTACTGTATACTACGACCTAACTCAATAAACAAACACACATACAAACATAGCACATCAATACACTTCAAACAAACTTAATAATTTCTGTAGTCTCTCAGTCTAGACTTTTAACTTCATCTAGCATTACTTTCCTTACAAAATTTTACATAAACTAGAAAAAATGTATTGCTGCCCCGATACGATACTCAAAGAAAAAGACTGACCTTAACATTGCAGGTGGAAACACTGGAAACCTCTTCCTTATCCTTCTCCGGGAAAAAACGGAAGGCAGGCACTTCGCGGGCACACTTTACAAGCAGGAACGGGAGACACTTGCATCCAACACTTCTCACAGCTGGGAAATCCAGGGTCATTAAACTCGCTTCATCACAATCGCACACGGCTGGCATTTTTTTTCTTCAATTAAAATAAAGGATTCGGGCATCTGTTTACTTAAATGCCGGATCAACACCGCTGCCACCAATTTCATATATTTATATTAGCTGTAACGTCGTGAGTAGCTATCCATCAATAAAAAAATCTTTACAGCTTAATATAGAAATAAAAAAATAATGTTTATTTGATAAACAAATTCTTTTTGAAGTAATTTTGCCAAGCCGGTGTAATCAGTTCATATACTCATGCTCAACGCCACCGGCGTTCATCGTCTTTTTCACTCCAATTTCCGGACTCAGCCCTTTTTCTCCGTTCAAGGCGGGCTTCGCGCTCTCTCTCCTGGGGTCTCTTGTCCTTTCTTTCTGCTCTTCCTCGGACTTTTCTCTTATTTTTTTTCTCTCCGGGTTTTTTTTCGGTCTTTTCCCTCGTTTCCTCAAAAACAACCCTTTTTAAACACCAGGGGTGTGTTCACAACACGCCCCTCGCTCCTTCTTATTCGCAGGACCAATGTCTCTCTTGACCTCCTCCTTCTTCCTATTGGCGCATAACACGCCAAAACACACCCGAGCTGTCTGGTCCAAGGCGCCATAGTTCCTGGTCCACATCTGGACACACTGGCCCATCACGCCACCTGTTTCTAGTATCCCCTTCATACAACACTAGAAAAAGACAACATGGTTATTTTTTAAGATAGGCTTCGCCTATTGTCAATGGGGCGCCGAACTCTTAAGTCTATTATGCCGACCCGTCTGCTATCTCCACTCCCTGAGTTCAGACAATAAACAATGGCCCCATGGCCACGTGCACCGGTCATTCCACAGCTGGTTGATTATAAAAAATTCAGGGACAATCGATGGGCGAGGCACTTGTCCTTGACCAGCTGGTAAAACCATAACATTTATCGAAAGATGGGAATTCACGACAATAGACTATGTCACAGGGCCAGGAACTACTATGCCCATCCCAATATACGTGACCTTTGGGCGCTGAGGCTCCTGACTAAGCCGGCTCTGCCATAGTAAGTGAAAATGCCGTATTTTGTTTGTCAAGATCATTTTATAGCAGACTTCATTTTTCATGTATTTTAGAGATGGTCGTTTTATATTTTCTACATCAATATCTTAATGTCTGAATTTAAAATTGCATAAAATTCTTGACATTCGTATCAATGACCATTATAATTTTTATTAGAATATGAATGTGTCATCCAACGATTACCTGACTATTATTAACATACTATTTTAACCATTTAATTATTATTAAGTATAACATAACGCACACAAATTTTCTGAACTTTAAAATAAATATTTCGAAAACTTCTTCAGATATACTCAAAACTTTGCATTCCTACGCTTTAGCTTCTCAGTTTTGCATCTATGTAAAATTTTATTGTATATTCGTCGATTTTTTTAGTATATTCTTTGCTCTTAGCATGCAGTTTTCAACTGAATTGTATGAGATCTTCGAAATATATTAACCCTCTAAGGGGATGACCCGCTAATTGAAACTCACTTGGAAATCGGTCTACTTTTTCAAAGCTAGAGGTAGCGAAAAGGTTTCTGTTTAATTTTGCGAACTTCTTCGACAGCGCACCACAGTTTTATGCCTTCCACTCTTAAAAATGCGTGGGGTCCTCTAATGGTTTTGAAGGGGACAATTTTATTGCTTTTTGGGTTTCTGTGTTGTTGGAAAAGGGAGGTTTCTCATTCACAGCTGTTGCCTAGGGCGAGTATTGTGTGATGGACATTTTATCCACTTCACGGCCAACAGAAACTTCTTCCAATTTATTGCAAACAAGCAAAAAAAGGGTAAAAACTAAAGTTTTGAAGAAATGATTCAATCAAAGTTGAAAAAATATTTTTAATATATATAAAAGCAAAAGAAAATTTATTTTTTTCTCCTGTTACTTTTAAGAGCTTTAAAAAAATTTAAAAAGAACATTTTTATTTCGGTGTTACAATTTTAACCACAGAAGCTCTCTGTAATCATTGTTGAATATCAGACTAAGAAAACTCAAGAATATTTTCCTGTTATTTTTTTTTAATTATGAGGTAAGAAGTAAAAGATATTATTTTTTTATTTAACAAAATTATAATAAATGTAGTATCATTATATGATGAATAAATTTGTAAAATAAAACTGGGATTTCTGCAATTTATTATATTTTTAATTAACAATAACATATAAAGTCATTTCAATACTTTTAATGTATGCAAATTTAAATCCTTATCTTTATATTTTTCTATTGAATGTTTTTTTTTTTTTGCTATAAATCAACATAACAACTTGCAATGAGGGAAAATACCCTCACTATGTCAGCATTGACACACATAATACACATTCAATCAGTGGTGCACACAAGGGAAGGGATATTCTACGGTCCAGACCCCTCAAAGCACTTGATTTCTTTTCGCGCGCGATTGATTATAATCCCATACATATATAATAAATATTATATATATGCATAGTTTGTACAGTAAGTAACTGTAATTAATAATTAACTTTATTAATGCTAATTATACATTCAATAATTAATTTTTTAATGTTTTTTGTTCCCAAAAATCAAAAGAATGTGTTAGGTGGCGAATTGGAGGATAGGAGAATAGTGGACTTTGACCCTGGAGCCCCTCCTTGAAAAGTTCCTGTTTGCGCTGCTGCATTCAATCAATAAAAAAATATATATTTCTTAAAGTGTGCTGGCGAAAGTGTTTCTAACCATTTTCTATTCAAATTTAATTTTTAATCTTTTCGTTCCTTTAGTATTTCATCCTTTAAATGCATATTCGCACATATCTATAAATAGTAACTATATCTTTCTATTCAGTTTTTGCAAAGATGCATTGCCAATTAATTTTGTATTTTAAAACAATTTACATAAGTACAATTAGCTGATAATTAATAATATAAGTAATTTTATAAGCAAAACATTTTAACACTTAGAAATGTATCCTTAATTCCAGTACTAGAACCCTACCAATTGTTATTATATTCTTAAATATTAACACAGTAATAATTCATAATCATCATCATAACTTGTTCTATATTGCAAAAAATCCCTACCTTTTTTTGCTTCTGAAATACTATTATATTAAAAATTTTGTGTAGTTTTAGAAAAAAAAAATTACACCTGTGGAAAAAACGGATCATAAGTTTTGGTTTTTAAATATTTTTCTTGTAAGTATAGAGAATTTTTCTAAAGGCATAACAATAGCTTAAATATAAAAAAAATCGGGGAAGGGGTTGCATTTTTTTAAGGATCATATATTTGGAAAACTTGCTCTAGAATTCCTGATCTGAAAACCAATTAGGTTTCAAGAAATTTTAATTTTCTGAGTTTTGATTTTAGTTTCGGTTTCATTTTAAAGCATTTTTGCATTCCTAGATTGAATTAATTAAAAAATATTTTTTTAACACGATCCATTACTTCGTTTGAAATGGCCATTAACTGCAATTTTAATTTCTAAAATCATTTCTGTTTGCTCATGTTTTTAAGTTTTTGAGTTTTCTCACACATTTACTTAATTAAGATTGATTTAAAGACCAATATATTTTTTGCCACATAGTTTGTTTAATTTAAAAGCTCTTTACTTTGTTTTCATTAATTTTTTTTTCTTTTGAAAAATGGCATGACCAAAATGTATGCAGGTTACTGTGAGAAATAATACTTGAAGGGGATGGAATATGACTGAAAATGGTAAATCTAAAATCCAGCTTTCAGGTGATATTACAATTAGACTACAGAATACAAATGTTGCAGAATAAACTAATTATTTCCCTGATGTATATATATACCACAAACTACATTATAATAAATATATTGTAGTATTACATTACAGTATTTTAAAGTCATGCAACAAAAACTTAAACTTGCTTAACTGCCACGAAGGGGAACTGAGAAAAAAATAGACATTATTTACAAACTTGGTGATTTCTGGATTACGTTTGTATTACTACTATTTTCTGTATAAATATTTTGCATTTAAAACTCTTGTGAATATATAAGGTTCTGATAAAACTGAATAATTGATCAAATTAACAATTGTTACCAATATTATGTTGAAGAATATTTTGAATTAAAAAAGATATTTTCAGTCATATTTATTTCAAGTTGAATTTTCATGTAGAACATAAGTTGGATAGTAACATATAAAAAAAATTAAAGCTTTAGATGCATAGGAATTTTTTTTATGCCTTTACAAATTTTAAAAGTGTTTTTCTCAGATTTTTAATTTTGAAGATGATAGTGTTTTCTAATCCCTAATGCGTTTTTTCTATACAAGATAGAGTCTTGAAATATCTTGTAAATATTCCCTAACATATGTTCTATAAAGGTTCATGTGGATTTAGGTCTGAGAGCTCTAGTTATTTTTTAAAAATATCTTAATGTAATATTTAAAAAAAATGTGTTTTTCCAGGTTCAGCCATACAAATAATTATTAAAATTCAACAAGGAGATATATTTTAAATTTTATACTTTTAGTTTGCAATAATCTAAGAAATATACATCACTTACAATAATTAAAAACCTTTAAAACCTTTCCAAATGCTAAATTATTTTTAATACTTTTGCATTTTAGAAAGGTTTTAAAAACTTCAAAACTGTGTGTTCAATGCTTTAAAATTGTGAAATAATGGCTTGTCAAACTAACCTATTGTTTTCAGAATCAATATAATAGTATAATCTGAATATATAAAACAAAAATTAATTTTACTGTGACAAAACTGTTAACGACGTCTACTCATACTGTAAAAAGAATGAAAGATAAATATGTAACATAGTGGCAGTCAAAAACACATTCATAATAAGTAAAAATTCTATCTCGCTACTAATTCCAATGCATTTTCCAAACTGTAGCTAAAAACAATTATATGTTTATTAGGCCAGAAATTATTTATATTTAGATATATTTTTCCTTATTAAGTACATAATGAATAATGGCAAGATAATTTGTAAAATCCTAAAAGATTTTAATAGAGAAAAAAGCCAGACATAATTTTAGATAGGTAGAAATTTCATTATACAATACACAAATATGCATGTTTTAAAACAAATAAGTTGGCTGAGAAAATTAAATTTACTAAAAATTTGCTGAATAAAGTAAATCAGATTTCATCCTCAAATGCATATAAATGTAAGAAAATGTTTTATTCAATTTACAATCAATTACAAATAAACTTTTATAAAAAATAATTTTAACAGGTATAAATAGCAAAAAATATCAAAGAAGTATAAGAAAGACACATACATATCGTTTACAGAAATGCCACAGTGTGATATTTTTCGAAACACGGCACTGCACACAGTCCAACATTACAGTCTTTACATTGAAAACGAGTTTCTCTTCGAATATACGTTTTCCTTTATTATTTATCTTAAGGTTGTATACCACACATTTTCGCGATGTTTTTTTTTTTTTTTTTTTTTTTTTTTTTTTTTTTTTTTGAAGAGTCTTTTAATAGTCTACACATCTGCGAAGAAATGTTAATTCAAAGCTATAAAAACTTACTATTCCCAACAATGTCATTTATACCTTTATTTTTTATAATCTATGAATGCGTTAAACTATTAATTTGTTATGGCGAGACTATATTTAATATTAAATGCGAAAAAAACTAATAAATTTCAAACTGAAATTTAAATTGAATGTTTCAAAAACTGTCCTCGATATTCTCATAACTTTTACATATTGTCGTTTTAAAATCTCACACATCTATCTTCTATGTAAAAATCTATTACAAGTTCATTAAATGTTTCAGCATATTGTTAAACATAACATGTAGTTTTCAACCAAATTGTGAGGCTCCGGTAGCCTAATGGTCAAGGTAACGGACTCGTAGCTGTCGTGTTATGAGTTCGACCCCAGTACCACTGAAGATACGCCGTGTAGGGCAGGGATGGGGAACCAATGGCACGCGTGCCAATGATGGCACGCGAGAGAATATTTTGGGCACGCCATCGATCAAAAACGATTTGCATTTTAGCTTAAAATAATTAAGTTTACTATGAAGAATTATGAACACACGTGAGTGATCCGTCGCGATGTCGATAAGTCGGGGAGCAGACTCGTTTGTTATGTCTTGCGTAAATACTTCGTATATTATAAACTGCTAATGATGCAAAGTTTATCTACGCATAGTGTGTGTATGAAACTATTTCTAAATATACTCAAGTTGTTTAAAAACATATTCTAACGTTTACATTAATAGTTCAGCTTGTATACATCTAATTTATTAATGTGATCTAATTCTTGTCTTGTAAGTCTAATTGGTAAAATAACTCTCACTGCTTTGTTTTTAAAAATTTTAATGACCTGAGACAAAAGCGAAAGAGCAGACACTACAAAAATCTCGTACAAGCACTCAATTTCCTAAAAACAAATAAATCTGCCCATAAACCCGCATTCGTGCGCTGTCAGTAAAAAGGGGTTTTTGGCGGGGGGAATCAAGCGAGAGCACATAGAATAGTAAATTTCATCGACACAACTCTACATTTAAAGTTTTGTGTTAAATCTACGATTTTTAACTGCTATTTAACGTGGCTAGTTCAACAAAAAAAAAAGTGCAAGATAGTAAGTGTAGCAGAGAATTTCAAACTTGGTGGGCTGAGAAATATGGTATGATCAATAAAGGTGATAAAGCGGTGTGTGTTTTATGTTCTGAAACAGTGGTATGCAGAACATCGTCTGTAAAACGGTATTTTGAAACAAATCACAAATCCTTTTGTGAAAAAAGCGAACCAGAGCAAAAAGAATTAATTGCAAATGCAATAAAAGACAGAAATAAACTGTCGACGTCTATGTTTAAATATGTAAGCAAAAATTGTCACACAAGTGCGGCAAGTTTTTCGGCTGCAAATGCTCGGCATGGTAAACCTTTTCAAGAGGGAGAGTTTTTGAAGGAAGCTTGGTTGGCATGTGCGACCTCACTTTTTGATGATTTTGATAATAAAGATAAGATAATTCAGCGCATCAAAGATGTTCCTCTATCTAGAAACACAATGAAAGATAGAATCTTGAAATTGGCAGAAAATGTTACAGATCAACACAAAAATTATATTAACTCCGCTCCTTTTATATCGCTATGTCTTGACGAAAGTATTGACATTACTAAATCGGCACGTTTAGCTGTCTTTGCTCGATATTGTGTAGGAAACATCATTAAGGAAGAATTAATTGCGATAACATCGTTGTTAACAACTGCTAAGGGCACAGATATTTGTACGACAGCTAGAAATTCTCTTGCTAAGAAAGGAATTGATTTGAAAAAATCTGTTTCAGTAACCACTGATGGTGCTCCAAATATGGTAGGCAAAAAATGGTTTCATTTCTTTATTTAAAACAGACGTAGGAATTTCGATTCTTGAATGCCACTGCATTAGTCACCAACAAGCCTTATGTGCAAAGAGTGGTTTAACATCTCTTGATAATGTAATAACTTTAGTCACAAAAATAGTCAACCTCATATCGTCGCAGGCTTTAAATAAACGAAAGTTTGATGCTTTGTTGTATGAAGTCAATTCGGTGTACAATGGCTAATAATGTATAACAATGTTCGCTGGTTGAGCCGCGGGAATGTACTTCACAGAAGAAATCAGACTGTTTGTACAAAATGAGAGCAAACAGTTGATGGATATTATGTGGCTTTTAAAATTGATGTTTTTACAGACATATGCCAACATTTCAATGAATTGAACATAAAGCTTCAAGGCCCGAATAAAACAGTTATCGTCATGATGGATCTCATTCGCGCTTTTGAAGCTAAACTATATGTTTTCAGAAACGATATTATTACAAAAAACTACAAGTACTTCCCAAACTTAAAAAAAAATATCAAAGACTTAGATGTGCCCAAGTGAAACGAAATGAAGAAAAAGTTATTGATGACTTTATTTCCATAATGGATTCTTTAATCAAAGAATTTTCAGCGAGATATTCTCTGTTCAAGGAATTATCGGAAACGTTCAAATTTATTATGTACCCTGATGTGATTTCGTTTGATAAACTGAACTTGTCTCAATTCGATTGGTTGGAAATTGAAGAACTTGAAATGCAACTGATTGATTTCCAGTCTAGTTCAACATGGATTCAAAAGTTTATTGAAACAAGGAAAAAGTTGGAATGGATTGAAGCAGAAAGATTGAAAAGCAATATAAGTAAAAATACCAGTAACGAAATTTTGAAAACATGGAATTTGATTCCAGACGCATTTAACTGTTTGAAGAAGTTGGCGTATGCTATTTTAACCATATTTTCATCTACCTATGCCTGCGAGTCATTATTTTCAGAGATAAATAGCATCAAAGACTCGCTTAGAAACCGTTTAACAGACGACTCTAATTCAGCATGCATTCTAAATACTAAAAGTAGCATCTTATAATCCTGATATAAGTTATTTGTCACCTAATCTACAACGGCAGAAATCACACTAATGTTATTTTAATTTAAATTACAAGTATAACTAAAACATTTACTGCTATACAGTGCAAATGTATTTTTTCGTATTAAATAAAGAATTTTGATTTGTTCGTATTTAGTTTTATTAGTTCTTCAATAATCCCAAGTCAAAATTATTTGATGGCACGCCTATAACTCATTAAACGCTTTTTTAGAAAAAATGGCACGTTGACCCAAAAAGGTTCGCCACCTCTGGTGTAGAGGAACGATGCTCAAGCGTCGTCCTCCTCACTTGACCATGGCTTAAAACTACGAGGTCCGTCGCCAAGTGAGTGAATATTAACGTCGCACTGTTCAGCTACACGAGGGCTTTTGGTGATGGACCTCGTAATTTCGAAGCATGGTCAAGTGATGAGGGCGACACCTGAGTTGGCCCCTCTCTCCTAACTACCACACTTCCCCAACGGAGGAGGTTTGAGCTCTCTACAGATTTAACGTGCATCACCCCTACACGGCGGGTCTTTTGTGGCACTGAGCTCGAACTCGTGGCATGCCAACCATGATCCGATACCTTGCCCACTTGGCTACCCCGGCCGCAGGTCCGTCGCCAAAAGCCCTAGAGTAGTTGAGTAGAGAAGAGAGAGAGAGCGACGTTAATATTCCCTAACTTAATTAAATAATATGAAATTTAAGGAATACATGAAAAAATATTAGAAGTGGAATACATATGTATGTATTAAAAATTTAATCTAAATATATTTTTTAAATATCCAAAGAATTATTAGTATCTATGGTAAATATATATTTTTCAATTAAGTATGTGAAACACGCATAAATATCTTTTTCAAAATTCAAATGCAGAATTTCAGTGCAGCTAATATAAAAAATTCATAGTTCTGCATGGTTAAGATTATAAAAATGTCCAAATATATTTTAATAACCTTTTCTTCAAACCACCACTAATGGAACATAAATGATGAGGGATTTTGCATAAATAGATATTTCTTTAACTTTTGAATTTAAAAAGGATCTTTATATTTATTTTATATGCGCAAATGTTAACTGTAAATTTGTCCAGATGCTTTTGATTACTCTTTATTTGAAAATTCAAGTTTAAAAATATAAGCTTGTAGTTTACGTTCTCTTTGAATGAAATTACTGTTCAGACATTTAAAATTCAAATATAATTCATTATCTGAACAATACAAAACTATGTATTCTATGTAAGATGCCCTGAATACCTGGTTTTAAAATTATAAAAAAAACTAAAAGATTTAAATAGGGTTTTTTTAGCAATGTGTAAAAAATTTTAGCAAATAATGTAATACAGAAGCTTAAAATTATTCATGTTTAGAAGTGTCCAAAACTTTAAAAGATTTTAAATTTTGAACCTTTTTCTTTCTGTTAATTTTTGACACATAACGAAATAATCCTTTTTTTTTAAAAAATCCCTGAAAATATTGATTAAAATAAGAAAAATGAAACATTAAATGATCCTCAATGTTTTAATATATACTTTGAATTTAAATACTATAGATATTTTTAAAAAATTTAGACATGCATTATAAAATTTAATTCCATTTGAGAATTTTAAGATAGAGAAGAAAAATGAGATTTTATCAAGCTATCCCCTAATTTTCTCAATTCGTTGACTTGCAATTGTTTCCGTACGCTCTTGGGTTTAAAGAAATTATTCCCAGTTTTTTATTACGATTGCTGCAGGGGAAAAACTGGTCTCACTGCGAGACATAAAACTTCCCCTCAATGTCCATTCTGTCTCCCCGACCATCCCTAATTATCTTTCAAGATGTTCAGCCTTTAAAGGGGGGAGAATTTGGAAAACACGGCATTTCCGTTTTCGAACACGTTACTTAAGGAGGGAAAATTACGTTTGGTGCATTTTTGGTGAGTCCCCTGCCTTACGGAAAATTCCGTGTTGTCCGTTTTTGAAGCATCTCTAGTAGGGCAGAAAAAGCCGTGCTAACCGCTTGGAGAGTTAAAAAATACCAAAGAAGCTTTATAATAAAAAATTTGAAATTTATATTATACTCAAAGAGTTGCTAGAACTTATGGTAAATAATTTTTAACTACGCGATACATTTTTTTTTTTCGAAATTTCAAATGGAATTTCTAACATAAAATTTCTAGCTTTATACGGTCGAGATTTCAAACAATATCCAGATTTTAATTACTTATTCAGTTAGCCTTTAAAAAAAGATAAATGTTGAGGTATTTTGCATAAATAGATATTTTTGAAGAATAATTCGAATGTTTTTGAATAGCTCGAATTTAAAATTGATTTTTATCTTTATTTATATGCATAAATGTCTACTGTAAATGTTTCCGTATATTTTTGATTACCATTTATTCAAACATTCAAGTTATAAAAAAAATGTGGGAAAATCTTCATTCATGTTGTCTTTGATGTAAACTGAAGTTCAAGCACTTAAAATTCAAATATAATTCGGTGTATTTTAACAATATATAACTAGGCACTGTACGTAAACTTCCCTGAACACTTGGGCTTTGAAATCTAAAAAAAAAAAAAAAAAAACTAATAGATCTTAATTAGTTTTTTTTTCGTTATTATTTTTATCAAAGTGTAAGAAAATGTTTCAAATTATTTGATGATGTTTAAATTTATTCATTTTTAGTGGTTGGAAATTTGAAAAGATTTCAAATTTTAAAGTGTTTGGTGTTTTATTAATTTTTTTTGGCATCTTATAATGAAATAATCATGCTTCAAAAACTGAAAGCATTGATTAAGATAAGAAAAATGAAGCGAAAGAATATACTTTAAAAAGATAATTTGTCTAACTGTATAAAATAGCAGATTGCCCTGACACGCCCCAACTTGTTACAGTTTCAAATTAATATGAAACCAAAAGGGAATTGTAACATATTTTACTTATGCGTTGGGACTTTTCAAAACTTTTAAAATACTAGCTAACAAACAAACACTTCCTGGGGTGTAAAGAAATTTTCCCCCGATTTTTTACGATAGCTCTAGGGTCAATACACGGGGTGGGGATCCCTGCAAGCCATAAAACTTCCTATCAGTGTCCTGCTGTGTAGCTTCCACCGTCCTTAATTATCTATCAAGATGTTAAACCTTTAAAAGGGGGAAAGGATTTCAGGAAAGTACGGCTAATCCGCTTTTGAAAATGTTACTTGAAAGCAAAAAAAAAAAAAAAAAAAAAACCGTATAGTGCATTTTTGAAGTATCTTTACAATGACGGAATTTTCCGTGCTAACCGCTTGGAGGGTTAAAAGGTTGATGTAGAAGTTAGAAAACTAACATTTAAAATATATGGAAAACAATGCCTGCAATTCCATGATCTTGACGAGCAGAAGACGACATTTTTACTTAGTACGGCAGAGTAAGCATAAGGTAGGAGCTTGTGGAGTAAACAACCAGGCCTCTGAAATTTTGGCAGGTAATGAACTCCCAATTGTTGTTTTCTCTCTCTCTCTCTCTCTCAGTAAGAAATATAAAAATAACAAATACACAAAACTAAGTCATGTAAACTTTATATATTTTAATAATAATGAATTGTGAAATTAATTTCCAATTCATTGTCATGAGTTGTCAGTATAAATGCGGTACTATCAACGTATTTCTTATATATATATATATATATATATATATATATATATATATATATATATATATATATATATATAGGCAATTTTATATTTCGTTCTCGTATAAACATTACTCCTCTTTAAACATGTACTGCCAAAATACTCTCATTTTGTGTGTATATTTATAAAATTTTTAAAATATAATGGTTATCTTACACAACATTTTAAATCAGGGGCGGCAACCTTGTTGCTGAGACGTGCCAAACCAATCTATCAGTATCATTCAGTGTGCCACATAGTAAGAAATTTTTGAAATCCTTCGATTCATACGATAATAATTGCAGATTTAAAGAATAGAGGTAAATAGTTTAGATTTGCAGTTTTATTTTATATTAATTATGGATCAGTTAAATACATTTATTAACATAAAAATAAACAATATAAAATGTTACTATTTCTTCAACAAAGATAAAAAAAATTAAAAATGTATATTTCCAATTTTAATTTAATTATTTATAAAGAAAATAATAGTGATACAAACGTAATCCAGAAATCACCAAGTTTGTAAATAATATCTATTTTTTTTCTCAGTTCCCCATCGTGGCACTTAAGCAAGTTTAAGTTTTTGTTGCATGACTTTAAAATACTGTAATGTAAAAATACAATATATTTATTATAATGCAGTTTGGTGCATCAGGAAAATATTTAGTTCATTCAGCAACATTTGTATTCTGTAGTCTAATTGTAATATCACCTGAAAGCTGGATTTTAGATTTACCATTTTCAGTCACATTCCATCCCCTTCAAGTATTATTTCTCACAGTAACCTGCATACATTTTGGTCATGCCATTTTTCAAAAGAAAAAAAATTAATGAAAACAAAGTAAAGAGCTTTTAAATTAAATAAACTATGTGGCAAAAAATATATTGGTCTTTAAATCAATCTTAATTAAGTAAATGTGAGAAAACTCAAAAACTTAAAAATATGAGCAAGCAGAAATGATTTTAGAAATTAAAATTGCAGTTAATAGCCATTTCACACGAAATAATGGATTGTGTTAAAAAATATTTTTAATTAATTCAATCTAGGAATGCAAAAATGCTTTAAAATGAAACCGAAACTAAAATCAAAACTCGGAAAATTAAAATTTCTTAAAACCTAATTGGCTTTCAGATCAAAAATTTTGGAGCATGTTTTCCAAATATATGATCATTAAAAAAATGCACCCCGTTCCCTGCTTTTTTTTATATTTAAGCTATTGTTATGCCTTTAGAAAAATTCTCTATACTTACGAGAAAACTATTTAAAAACCAAAACTTATGATCCATTTTTTCCACAGGCGTAATTTTTTTTTATAAAACTACACAAAATTTTTAATGTAATAGTATTTCAGAAGCAAAAGGTAGGGATCTTTTGCAATATAGAACGAATTATGATGATGAATATGAATTATTACAGTTAATATTTAAGAACAAATTAACAATTTGAAGGGTTCTAGTACTGGAATTAAGGATACATTTCTAAATGTTAAAATTTTGCTTATAAAATTTGTTATATTAATTATCAATTAATTTTACTTATGTAAATTGTTTTAAAAGAAAAAATTAATTGGTAATACATCTTTGCAATAACTGAATCGAAAGATATAGTTACCATTTTTAGATATGCGCGAATATGCATTTAAAGAATGAAATACTAAAGGAACGGAAAGATTAAAAATTAAATTTGAATAGAAAATGGTTAGAAACACTTTCGCCAGCACACTTTAAGAAAAAATATATTTTCTTATTGATTGAATGCAGTAGCGCAAACAGGAACTTTTCAAGGAAGTGGTCAAGGATCAAAAGTCCACTATTTTCCAATACTCCAATTCGCCACCTAATATATTCTTTTGATTTTCGGGAACAAAACACATTAAAAGAATAATTAATGAATGAATAATTAGCATGAATAAAATTAATTATTAATAACAGTTACTTACTGTAAAAACTATGCATATATATATATAATACTTAATATATACACGGGATTATAATCAATCGAAAAAAAATCAAGTGCTTTGAGGGGGGGGGTCTGGTCCCAAGGATCTCTTCCCTTGTGTGCACCACTGATTGAATGTGTATTATGTGTGCAAATGCTGACGTAGTGAGGGTATTTTTTCTCAGTGCAAGTTGTTATGTTTATTTATAGCGAAAAAAATCATTCAATAGGAAAATATAAAGATAAGGTTTAAAATGTGCATAGATTAAAAGTATTGAAATGACTTTTTATGTTATTGTTAATTAAAAATATAATAAATTGCAGAAAGCCCAATTTTTTTTTTAAATTTATTCATCATTTATAATGATACTACATTTATTATACTTTTGTTAAATAAAAAAATAATCATTTTTACTTTTTACCTCATAATTAAAAAAAAATAACAGGAAAATATTCTTGAGTTTTCTTCGTCTGATATTCAACAATGATTACAGAGAGCTTTTGTCTGGTTAAAATTGTAATACCGAAATAAAAATGTTCTTTTTAAAAAAAAAATTTAAAGCTCTTAAATATAACAAGAGAAAAATAAATTTTATTTTGCTTACATATATTAAAAATATTTTTTAAACTTTGAATGAGTCATTTCTTAAAAACTTTATTTTTCACTCTTTATTTGCTTGTTTGCAATAAATTGGGAGAAGTTTCTGTTGGTTTTGAAGTGGATAAAGTGTCCATCACACAATTCTCGCCCTGGGCAACAGCTATGAAGCAGAAACTTCCCCTTTCCAACAGCACAGAAACCGAAAAAGCAATAAAATCGTGCCCTGCAAAACCATTTGAGGACCCCACGCAGTTTTAAGAGGGGAAGGCATAAAACTGTGTTGCGCTTTCGAAGAAGTTCGCAAAATTAAACAGAAACCGTTTAATTACCGCTAGCTTTGAGAATGTAGACCGCTTTTCAAGTTAGTTTCAATTAGCGGATCATCCGCTCTCAGAGGGTTAAAACCTTCTGTGGAAAGAGAACTAACGACACCGCCAAAACGTTTGCAGCAAAAACAATAAACAGAATTTTTAATGGAATAAACTAACCATTTACGCATAACCTTTTCGCGGTTTTTTTAAAATTCTGGTATAATAATATGAGCTCAGCCTTCGACCAGTGGCGTCATGAGGAAAATTATATTCTGTCAATGGCTTAGGAGGTCCTTCTTTCACCAAAAGACATCTCTCGGCGTCTGATAGAATAGCTGGCCAAGTTCCTGGATCTGAGCAAAATAAAGGGTGTTTTTTTTAAAGGTATAGAACTTTAAATTGCAATAAAAAAACGATGTATTATTCGATTGACATGATTTTTTTTATTCGAAAGATAATCTTGTGGCATTACATTTTAAATATGATTTCTGGCATATGACTGCCCCAGCTGGCTCGGATGTAGTCCAATCTGGACGTCCAATTTTCGATGACTTTTTCCAACATTTGTGGCCGTATATCGGCAATAACCCGGCGAATGTTGTCATCCAAATGGTCAAGCGTTTGTGGTTTATCCGCATAGACTAATGATTTTACATAGCCCCCCAGAAAATAGTCTAGTGGTATTAAATCATAAGATCTTGGAGGCCAATTCACAGGTCCAAAACGTGAAATTAGGCGGTCACCAAACGTGTCTTTCAATAAATCGATTGTGGCACGAGCTGTGTGACATGTTGCGCCGTCTTTTTGGAACCACAGCTCCTGCATCATGATTATTTAATTCAGGAATGAAAAAGTTAGTAATCAAGGCTCTATACCGATCACCATTGACTGTAACGTTGTGGCCTTCATCGTTTTTGAAGAAGTACGAACCAATGATTCCACCAGCCCATAAAGCGCACCAAACAGACTGTTTTTCTGGATGTAACGGTGTTTCGACATACACTTGTGGACTAGCT
This sequence comes from Trichonephila clavipes, assembly GCA_019973935.1. NCBI lineage: Eukaryota > Metazoa > Arthropoda > Arachnida > Araneae > Nephilidae > Trichonephila > Trichonephila clavipes. Next base: position 669,313 of record BMAU01021361.1, read on the forward strand.
TCACTCCAAATGCGGCAGTTTTGTTTGTTGACGTAGCCATTCCACCAGAAGTGCGCTTCATCGCTAAACAAAATTCGCTTATGAAAATCGGGAACAACGGCAATCTCGTTTTGGGCCCATTCGACGAATCTACGCCTTGCTTGATGATCGTTTTGATGAATTGCCAAACCAAACTGAGAATAAATCACTTGACAGCTATTAAATCGGTTGCCATCTTGGAAAGTAATGCCAACTTAAACTTCTATAACTGGAAAAAAACCACTCTATATCATTGTTAAAGTATCGTGGTCGTTGGTTTTTTCTGGAGAAGTTCCTATAAGAGCAGTGCCACTATCGGTTCTATTTATTTCCACTGCACCATCCTTTTCATGAAATCCTAAATCAGATTCCGATTCTGTACCGTCTTCCTTTTTTCTAGGGCCTTGCAAGTAATTCAGTAAACTTCCAGCTTTTTTTTAATGTAGACTTATTTCTCCAGTCGCTTTCTTTTAGCACCAGATAGTTTTTTACGTCCTCCCTCTGTCATTCTAATTTTTTTAAAAAAATATACTTAAATTAAGTAAGGAAAGTATGAAGATAATTGAGATAGAGTGTTTTGCTTCCATACAAAAAATTTGAATTCATCAAAAATTGACCCATTTTAATTAAAAATCCATGTGTTTGAGATTTTCTAAAATCTTATCGTAAATTTAAAACAAAGAATAAAAAGCCCTTATTTTACTTTCGTTTGAACACTGTATTTAATTATGTTTAATATATCTAGAATGGGTAACTATATAGAGAGTAGGATATCTCTCCTAATAAAGTATATTTTCCAGTATTAAAATTAGGAAATCTTTTTAACTTATATTTTCAACAAACCCACATATACATCTGTACATAGCACGCACAGAATGAATTTACATAATTTTTAATCTAAGAAAAATGTTCTACTTATACTACTCCAACTGAAAAAATACTTTCCATTAATATTATTAAAATAACTTTAGAAATTAATAATATTTATAATCACTAAAATTAACACTAATAAAAAATACTCAAAGAAAAAGAGACTACAATTTTTAAAATAAAAATAAAAAATTCATTATATTTCTCAGTCAAGTAAAATTCTGTCTTTTAGCTTCCTCAAAAAATGTCATTTCGAAATATTTTTCATAACATTTAAATATAATCACGTGTAATCTCATTTGGAAATATATTTAATACAAAAATAATATTACTAAATTGATCTCTCTTTACATCAAAGAAGAAGAAAACATTAAAATAATTCACTTATTACTAGCCTAATTCACAAACTTAAAATATTCCGAAATTTTTTTTATAAAATGTCTTTTCGATACTTCAATCAGCAATAACACAATTATTTATAAGAATATAATTACCAGATAGTATTACTAAATTTTTTTTGATGTATGAAAAAGGAGAAAAATATATGAAACCACATCTGTTATATTGATTTAGCATGATGATTCTGAAAAACGGAATCAAAATTTACAATAAACAAGACAAATGAGCTACATTTTTTTTTAAACTCTGGGATTAGTAATGAAGGTTGTGCAATGTGTGTGTGTCTCGTTTCAGAAAAGGAAGCTCTGTTATGAAAAAAATTTCGCGTCAATAACATTATTTCGATTTAATCTAAAAAAGTAAAATTTTTTAATCCATTACTCTTAAATATAACTATGGATAAGTATATACAAAATAATTTCATTGAAATCAGAATAATCTAGTTTTCTTTTAACTCAGTAGTCATTTCAGTTATAATATTTACTCATTTATTTGAATTTATTTATAACACACTTAATATATATATATACATATATATATATATATATATATATATATATATATATATATATATATATATATATATATATATTTTAAAAAAAATTACAGAGATGTACCTTACAGAAAGTACTACTGTATTTGTATATTATTTTAAGTCATAAAAAATACAAAATAATTTGAAATTAAATACATAATTACCTGTTGAGATCTATCAAACGAGCTAAATCTAAAAGATTCAGTGGAGCCAATTTTTTTTAACTAGGGTCTGTTGATGGTAGGGATCACAAGAGCTTGTTTTAACTTCAAGTAACTACTCAAGAGTAGAATAAAACATCTGTAGCTCGCTATCTTCAACAAACTTTTATTGTCTCTGTCTCCTCTTTGGTTAGCTGACGCCGGATATTTTATGGGTGTCCGGAATGTCCGTAGGGACCCCAGTCCGAGATGGGGAGAAAATTACAGGAGATGGTATAAACATATGAAATGTCATGATTTAACAAATACTGCGGCCTCGAACTCTTCAAGGTTCAACATAAGAGTAAACTAACATTTAACGTACACAGTAGAAAATAAGAAACATTAAATGAAATACCAGAATCACAGTAAGTACTAAACACAAATATATAACTGGAAATTACAAAAGAGTTAAAAATCAAATGCACATTTAAAGATAAATTCTGTCGGTAAGCCAGTCAAATAGTTAAATGGGCATGTAAATACGAGTGTTTTATTTCCAAGAGATATTTATAAATTTGAAAGGAAAACACAGTAACTCTTTTTAGCAGACATAATTTTTAACTGTATAGAACAACAGAATTTTGAAGAACTGCAATTTGCCGAACGCTGTTATAAGCGAAATATTCTGTTTTGTGCACATTTGTCACCCTTAACGTAATAATTAATATTTCTTATTTCCCGGTTTTTCCCTTTCCGGAAATGCATCAAAATTTCAAAAAAATTTAAAAACAAGTTATTTTTAAATAATATCAATAATTATTACACAAAATTAGGAAAATATATACCGTTTTTTTCTTCAATTTTCGATTTAGCTTTGACTCATAACTTTTCGGATTTTTAAACGTTTATATGTACATTTTATTAAAAATGTATGTCATGAAACAATTAATAAAACTGAAAACGGTTTAAAATAATAAATAGTGTATTAAATGTATTTTCATCCGTGCTCCCTGCAAATTAAGTTTAATTTTGTGAGGCAGACATAAATTTTAAAAATTCTACCTTTGAACTCAAATGAAATCTCCCAAATGTTTTGATAAATAATTTTCAAATGTAGTTAGTAACAAAATCTGTAGAAAGAAGTACTTCGAAGGAATAAATAATTATTCTGAAGAAATAAATTATTACTAATTCGAACATAAAAGAATTTATTTAGTTTATAATAAATAAATATGTCACACTATCTTTATTTTGGAGATGCTGTTACCGATTTCTTGTTTATGGAGTTGCTGTATTAATGTTACATAAATATAAATAAATATTAATGTAAGAATCTCACACACGAAAGTTTGTTTAAGAAAAATAATTAATAAAGAAAGTTGGGAGAAAAGTTTAAAAATAAAAGTTGGGAGTTTAAAAATAATCTCCCCCAAACAGTTTGGTGGTTCATTCCCTTCTTCAAATTACTAATTCAATTAAATAGCTCATAATAAAGACAAGTATGCGAATTTTTTTAAAAAAAAAATTAAATAAATATAGTTTTAAGTATTAATACTTACTACGTTATTCACGCAAATAAAAAATCTCTGAACTTTGATCAGAGGCTACGAAATGCTATTTCTTTAAAAACTAAATACTTTCAATTCAGGAAGCGATGTTCGATAGACAGGAACTGATTTGACCAAAACGTTTCAAGGTTTTACTCTTTCCCAGGACAAGCTGAACAAATTCTCGATTCTTCGTGGGCGATATTTTTCTCTTATTACGCGCTTACCCCACAGCTGGGGTAATGGAAATTCCTTTGTCTAGGAAGTTTCGGGTGAACGATCGTACATTGCCTCAGTAGGGTCAGTTAAATTTTAAAGCCGAGGTTGAAATCCCTAGTCCAGTAAAAAATAGCTACTTCATAGATTATTTAAACCCCGTGCTCTTCCCGGGAATACAAAAAGTACTGAAATCTGACGATTTCCCGGGACCCCTCTATATTAGTGCAGTGAAGATCTTGTCAAGATAAGCATGTCCACTTGTATCCCGAGGTCGGGTGCCCCGACACTCGCAAAGTCATATCGCCACGTAATACAATTTTTATTTTTTTAACCGTTACAAATTTTACTAGCAATGGTCGACTTTTCAATTCAGTCTAAAACAAAATAATTATGTTCCACGTTTCCAAAGTATAAATAATAATATTTTAGAAGATAATTTCATCCAAATTTTTTCGTAACAAAAAAAAAGCATTTTTTAAATTCGGTCCAAATGCCGCCCCGGACATGGGTCCGGTTTGTCGGCCCTAGAGCCGCCCTTGCAGCCCACGGAGAAGAAAGGCATACTCAAAAATGAACACAAAGGAATTCTCATTTTGTAATGAGTATGTTTGTATCAAGTTTGATCGCCTGTCTTAATCGAATACGAAACCTTACAGGGTTTCAAAACCCGAAAAAATGGTTATTTATCACTATATAACAAATTATTATAGGTAATAGTACAGTGTTTTGTTTCTCCTAGTATAGAAGTTTAAGTTGGCATTACTTTCCAACTGATTAACAGCTGTCAAGTGATTTATTCTCAGTTTTCATCATGAATAGACTCACGCCTGAACAACGCTTTCAAATTAAGCAATTTTATTTCAAAAATAATGGTCGATTTTTATAAGCGAATTTTGTTTAGCGAGGAAGCGCACTTCTGGTTGAATGGCTACGTCAACAAACAAAACTGCCGCATTTGGAGTGAAGCTAATCCACAAGTGTATGTCGAAACACCGTTACATCCAGAAAAACTGACTGTTTGGTGCGCTTTATGGGCTGGTGGAATCCTTCTTCAAAAATGATGAAGGCCACAACGTTACAGTCAATGGTGATCGGTATAGAGCCATGATTACTAACTTTTTCATTCCTGAATTGAACAATCATGATGTCCAGGAGCTGTGGTTCCAACAAGACGGCGCAACATGTCACACAGCTCGTGCCACAATCGATTTATTGAAAGACACGTTTGGTGACCGCCTAATTTCACGTTTTGGACCTGTGAATTGGCCTCCAAGATCTTGTGATTTAACACCGCTAGACTATTTTCTGTGGGGCTATGTAAAGTCATTGGTCTCTGCGGATAAGCCACAAACGCTTGAACATTTGGAAGACAAAATTCGCCGTGTTATTGCCGATGTACGGCCACAAATGTTGGAAAAAGTCATCGAAAATTGGACGTCTAGATTGGACTACATCCCAGCCAGTCGTGGCTTGATTGATTGATTGATTGAATATTAACGTCGCACTCTTCAGCTACACGAGGGCTTTTGGCGACGGACCACGTAATTTTGAACCATGATCAAGTGACGTGGACGACACCTGAGCTGGCACCCCCTCTCCTAACTACCACACCACACCAACGGGAGGACGTTTCAGCTCTCGACAGATTTAACGTGCATCGCTGCCCTACACGGCGGGTCTTTAGTGGTACTGGGCTCGAACCTGTGACAAAGCAAGCCACAGTCCGATACCTATACCACTCGGCTACCGCGGCCACAGCCAGTCGTGGCAGTCCTATGCCAGAAATCATATTTAAAATGTAATGCCACAAGATTATCTTTCGAATAAAAAAAAAATCATGTGAATCGAATAATACATCGTTGTTTTATTGCAATTTAAAGTTCTATACCTCTCAAAAAAACACCCTTTATTATTATATTTCTCTTTATATACTAACTAAGTATTTAAAAAATTTAGATTCAACACACAACAAATTTGGTCTTTTAAAATCTTTCGAACTATATTTCGTATATATCGCGCTATACGCGGGAGAATACATGAGCATTAAAATTTGTTGACTATGATTCAATGTTTTGAGTTACGTATATTTTTGTGTTCTTTCTGAGAAGAATATTTGAAAACTGAAAGCAAGTGTTTTTTTTTATTTTTAATATTATGTAGATTCAATATGTTGGTAAAATATTAATAACTTTATTTATGAATGACGCTAAATTGAGCGGCACGGTGAATGTGATAAATGCTTACCAGATTTTGGCGCATTAACTAAAAAGGTAGTGTTATAAATTTAATGCTAATAATTTATTTTTTATAAGTCAAATTGTTTGATTCATTCAGGTAAAAAAAAAAAAAAAAAAAAAACTTAACTTTAAGCAACATGTGCTGATACTAAAAAAACACACAGAAATTGATAAAATCATCAAAATGCGATATGGTACGAGATATTGCTCAATCTTCATTACTGATTCCAGCATTTAAAAAAAATTGTGGTTCATTTGTCTTGTTTATTTTAAATTATTATTATTATTTTCGGAATCGTAAATCTTTTTCCTGGATCATCACGTGTAGTCAATTTAACATGTGTTTTTAGATGTTCCTTTTCTTCTAGTGTTCGATTTAAAAACTTTTTTGGGCGATTTCGCGCCACATCCTGGCTGCGCTGATTCCCCGTATTTTCGGTCGGATTGCGCGGGCTTTTCGATTTATGGCTCAGTTTCCAATAAGAATTCTCGTTTTAACAAAGGCGCTGATTAATTTCTAGATCAATTAGTCCTTTCCGTTAAGCTTTTCTACTGCTTCTACTGTAAGTTTTCAGGAATCTCTCCAAAATACTATTTCAGGACAAAAATCCAGAATTCCTTGTTTTTTTCTTTCGTGTAAATTGTTATGTAATTAGTATATAATTATTAGTCTTTTAATACGTACAGTAATATTAATTTTAATTATCGATATTTTAATTGGTATTGAGTTAGTTATTAATTCTATCATTATTAATTAATTAATACATTTAAATTTTATATATATATTTCCCAATAATTTCAAATAATTTATGTTATTACTCATACTTGTGAGTTAATTTGATTTGAATGTTATAATATATTGAAATTTGTATAGCATTCTTTTCTATGACATAGCCTATTACTAAGCCTATTAATGTTACTGATGTGTTAAGTTGTTTATTTTTATGTTGTTTTCTTTGTGTTGAATTTGCATATTTTTTACTTTGGCTGTAGTTAATAATATAAGAATATTTATTTACACTGTTTAAATTTATAATCTGTGAATATATAAATATTTAATCTCTTTACATGTGCATACTGCTTTATGTTAAATTTGGATTTTAGCTGTAATTTAAAAATATTTGATTCTGTCCATGTATTAATTTAAGTAAAGGGATAGTGAAGATTTTTATCACATAATCTCTTTAGATAACAAGTGCTTTTGTCTTTGCAATTTTTTATGCATCCAGTGCTGCATGAAGTTATGTAAAGGCTTTATGTTTAATTTGAATTGATTTTATTTCTGCTTCTAAATTAAATCTTCATTTTTAATATTTCCATTCATAATTTAAGTTTTGCACATAGTTCTGAATTTTTCTCTTTTTATATTTCATTGATAAAAAAAAAAATAATTAACTGAGTTCATACAATGTTATGCACTTTCTGCCAAAGACGGTCTGATTCACATCATAGTCTTTGTCGTCATATTCGAAATAGTCACACTGTTGTAGAACACTACATGTGCTATGCTAAATTTTGTAGACAGTTCTTTAAAAAGCAATTTAATTATGAATGACACTTGCAGAGATTTTACTGTAATGAGAAAACTTTAAATTTCTCTCAGAACCAGCTATTTGCCAATTCTTCAGTAAATAATTTAGATGACCCATGTATGTCAAAAATAAGGTCTTCTTCACCTAAATTGCAAGATACAGAAATGAATGCATGAATACAAATTTAAACAGATGTTCTGCAATACTGCAGTGAATTTTGTAGTAAAAGTAGTGTTCCTTTTAATAATATTATATCAACTGTGAATAGTACATCAAATTTAATATTAGGTACCATTAATTATTTAAAAACGGAAGCAATGAAAGTTTTATAAAATTTAGGAGAGAAAAATGAAGAGCAAACAAAGAGTTTCATTGAAAAGTTTGAGTTTTGCTCTAATTCAATGCAAAACTTTAATTCAAAATACAAAATTTTGAAGTCTTTTAAAGCAAATCATAGATATATTGATCCTGTAGAAGTGTTTCACGGCTCTCGGTATGAGCAAAAATTAAGTAAAGGTGGTATTCCCCAACATATTCCTAGGAAAGACACTTGCCAATACATCAGTATTAAAGAGACGATGCGGCATATAATTTCCATTGAGTTATATATAGATGATGTTCAGTTAGTAAATCCACTGGGGTCACACACTGGTATCCATAAGTTAGTGTTATGAAGTTACTGATCGCGCGCGTATAGTGGATTATTTTGGTTAGAAGTGTAATTAAGCGACATTTTCAAATTCTTGAAATCATAACATATGCAAAATCTCACACACAACACAACTGAAAAATACAAAGTTAATTTTTGACTCGTGGCTTTATTTTAAAATTCAATCACCCAAATGTTATTTTCAGCGCGGAGTCAGGCCTTAATTGAAAGGAAGTTTAAAAGTGAAAAACCTTATTAATACATGACTTACATTTTACGAAAGAGGGAAGGGAAGGAGACGGTGTTCACATCACTCGTATATGGCAGGAGAGCAACTGGTGTTTTTTCGCCAACGTAGGGTTGCTTCACAGTTCATTCCCACTGTAGGTTCGCCATATTTGGCGTGTTGCACTCAAAGAGTGAATCCTTCTATAAGTGGAATATTCTTTTATTTTGTTACATTGTAACAACTCTCCCTCACCTATAAAGTTTTATAATTAATGATACCGAATCAATTATCGACCCAGAATGAAATCAATTTGAGGAAAGTGTTTCCCCATAGAAGTGCCTGACCCCCCGCTGAACTACAAGCTTCACAAATAATTGACATATGCTTTTTACATTGACATGTGGCTCACAAGAGGCATCTTATTCATCACATTTATATTGTGGTCTGGAATTTGAAACAATATTAAAATATTTTACTAAAACAAATTGAGGTGTTCTCAGTTGTATGACAAAAATGGTAACACATGAAATAATAACTAGATATAAAAAGTTATTTATAGTATATATTATGGTGTATCACAGACAGGTGATAGATGCCATCTAAATGGTGTGAAAAAGGAATGAATAATGTGAAAACAATAAGTATATTCAAAATCACGATTAAATATGTGTAATAAATTGTACAAAATATGAAAGACAATATAATTTACATACATGGAATGTGTGCATAGTAGTATAATGATGAGTGTCTTGATTACAATATGCCTGGGTGGATGCCCCCAAATGTAATGAGTGCTGTTGAGAAAAAAATTATACATAAAAGTATCAATGCTAATTTTAAAAATTTCATCATGGACGTCTTCATGGGAAATTTGAGGAATATTTGGTGCATATAAGTATGAACCAGAGAGAGAGCCGTGGAACTGTTGATCAGGCAACTCCCCAACAACCCCCAAAGTTTCACACAACTATCGAAGCTGAAATTTGAAAAAATAGATTAAAGTAGAACTTCTTAATGATGGTTCTCTTGTGTAATAATGCAGTGAGTTGCTCTCTGTTGTTCATCAGAATAGTCAACCTCCTTACAAATATTAAAAGAAAGATAATAAATTTTGACATAAAAATATTCAATTAATTCAAAATATGGTTTGCAATAATGAAAATTTTTGACTTTTATGTCTTAAACATACAAGTGATACCTACCATCTCCCTCCCCTTTCAGTTTACTATAAGTAACACAAAATAAATGAATATGGGTCACCTCTATTTATACAATGTGTATGAAAGCATATACATAAATGTAATAAATGGTAATAGAAACTAACATAAATTTAACTCAATACTAAATTTACAGATGTAAAGTTGACAACTACAATCATCTTGGGCGTAGAACAGGACCCTGGAGAGCAGTTTGAACTTCAGGCTGAATTGGATAATAATTTTTTAAATAATCAAATCTCCTACAGGAGAGTTTAAGTTTGTGGGTGTTGACTATTAATTCATGAGCCTGTTGATTGTCTAGTTCCCTGATGATGCATGTATGTTTATTTGGTTTTTTGATTACCTCAAATGGTCCATCAAATTTGGGTCTAAACTGGTTGCCACTTAGTGTGTACACAACATCACCAACTTTTGGTGCTCTTTGCATTGTATTGCTATTCAGTCTTGCATGTTGCTTATCTTGTTGTGTTTGCAAGTTTGTTCTTATTTGTTGTAGTAGTATTTGGAGGGAAGATAACAGAGTGTTCGTATACCCTTCTTCAGTGAGCAGTGGGGTTTCTATTGGAGCTGTGATAGTGTCAAATATTAGGCTGAGGTTGCGACCAAAATACACTATGTCAGGTGTAAATCCATGGCTACTATGCTTAGTGCCATTGTAGAAAGATTTGTGTACTGCAACTGCAAGATCAAAATCAACTTTGTGGTCTGCTAAGGATAGGATGGTGGTCTTTAAGGAGGAGTTGATCCTTTCCAATTGTCCATTGGCTTTTGGGTTTCTACTGGTTGTGGGATGAAGAGCGATGCCAGTCATGCTGGTTATTTGTTTGAAAATGTCAGCAGTGAACTGTGTACCAAGGTCACTCAGAATCATACCTGGTCTTCCAAAAGTCGTGATATATTGAATGATTTTTCTTGCTATAGTTGGTGCTTGGATATTTGTGATGGGAAACAGTTCAGTATGTTTGCTGAAGTGATCCAACACTGTGAGGACATAATTGTGAGATCTGACAGGACCAAAACAAAGTCGATGGAAATGAACTCATTCGGTCTTGTTGGGATGGGAGTTTTTCCGTATGCTTGTTTCTGACATGGTTTTCTCTTGTGTCGGCAACAGGATGTACAGGATGTGACATAGTTGAGGGTATCAGAGTACATTCCCTCCCTAAAATATCTTTCCTTCAGAATAAAGTAAGTTTTGTCAATTCCCATGTGTGGAAGGTGAGCTTGTTGGAGAGCAGTTTTCCTTAGAGAGTGTGGGATTACGATGGTTTTGTGGCAAATGTCTTCTTTTAAATAATTTTGATGAAAGCTTATATGCATTAATAATCCAGAGTTGTGGTCAATAAAGTATTTTTCTCTGTATTTATGTTTTTCTTCTTGCAAAGAGCTTTTAATTTTTTGAATATTATCATCAGCATCTTGCGCAGTTAAAATGATTTCATCTGAAAGTTCTTGTGTGATGAGGGCATTTATTGTTTGTGAGTTTATTATAGCTGGAAGGATTTTATCTGGTGGTATATCTGCATGACCATGCTTTTCTCGTGAAATGTAGTCTGCTAGTAGGTTGTTTTTACCTTTTACATGTTGGAACTCAAATTCATATTCAGATAAGTCCATTAACCATCTTGCGATAATATTTGCAGGGTTCTGTAGATCTGTGTGGTACTTGAAGTTCATGTGATCTGAAAGAATTGTGAATTTTCTTCCATATAAAAATTCTCGAAAATATTTGACACTGTTATGGATGGCTAGAAGTTCTAATTTATTTGCAGGGTAACGAGACTCAGTTACTGTTAAAGTTCTGGAGTAGTATGAAATAGGATGTAATTCCCCATCATCTTGTTTTTGCATGAGGATACCTGCTATGGCAATATGTGAGCCATCAGTGTTGAGGAAGAATTGCTTTGTCCAATCAGTCTGAACAAGAAATGGTTTAGTGAAAAAGATCCCCTGTAGTTCTTCAAATTGTTTTTGATGTACATCAGTCCAAGTAAAAGTTCTGGAATTGCATAAGATGTTCAAAATATGAATTTTTGTGGCATAATCAGGAATGAGGTGCCTATAATAACCACACATGCCAAGAAATCGCTTGAGTTGTTTCTGGTTTTTGGGTGTAGAGAACTTACAAATTTTATCTGTGTTGCTAATTCCAGGTGTGATACCTTGTGAGGAAATTGTAAATCCTAAATATTGAATTTCTTGTGTTGCCAAAATGCATTTGTCTGGTGCAAGTGTTAAATTATTTTCCTGTAAAGCATTTAAAACATCATGAAGTTTTGCATTTAATTCTTGAATTGTATTGGCTGCGATGATTATGTCATCTTGATAACAGTGTATACCAGGGTATTTACATGTAGAGAGGACTTTATCCATCATGTTTTGAAAATATGCAGCTGCATGTTTAATGCCGAATGGGGAGTTGCCTGATCAACAGTTCCACGGCTCTCTCTCTGGTTCACACTTATATGCACCAAATATTCCTCAAATTTCCCATGAAGACGTCCATGATGAAATTTTTAAAATTAGCATTGATACTTTTATGTATAATTTTTTTCTCAACAGCACTCATTACATTTGGGGGCATCCACCCAGGCATATTGTAATCAAGACACTCATCATTATACTACTATGCACACATTCCATGTATGTAAATTATATTGTCTTTCATATTTTGTACAATTTATTACACATATTTAATCGTGATTTTGAATATACTTATTGTTTTCACATTATTCATTCCTTTTTCACACCATTTAGATGGCATCTATCACCTGTCTGTGATACACCATAATATATACTATAAATAACTTTTTATATCTAGTTATTATTTCATGTGTTACCATTTTTGTCATACAACTGAGAACACCTCAATTTGTTTTAGTAAAATATTTTAATATTGTTTCAAATTCCAGACCACAATATAAATGTGATGAATAAGATGCCTCTTGTGAGCCACATGTCAATGTAAAAAGCATATGTCAATTATTTGTGAAGCTTGTAGTTCAGCGGGGGGTCAGGCACTTCTATGGGGAAACACTTTCCTCAAATTGATTTCATTCTGGGTCGATAATTGATTCGGTATCATTAATTATAAAACTTTATAGGTGAGGGAGAGTTGTTACAAAGTAACAAAATAAAAGAATATTCCACTTATAGAAGGATTCACTCTTTGAGTGCAACACGCCATATTTGGCGTGTTGCACTCAAAGAGTGAATCCTTCTATAAGTGGAATATTCTTTTATTTTGTTACTTTGTAACAGTTAGGATTTGTATATTTCACAATAAAAGATCTACCTGTGTCCCTGCAGTCACTTTAGGTTCTATTTTTTTAACAAATGTTTATTATTCCCTAGATGTTGAAAAATATGGATATAAGGCAATTTTTGAACCACACTTATTCAAGATTTGAAACAACTATTAGACCACGGTATTGAACTTCGGGGAAATACATATAAATTGCACTTTGACAAATATTAGGTGATAATTTAGAGTTGAACAAGTTGTTTGGATTTGTAGAGTGTTTTTCTGCCAATTTTTGTTGTAGGTTCTGCCTTGTTCATAAAAATGAAATGCAGAAAATGTTCAAGGAGGATAATAGCTTTTTGTGCCATAAAGTTGGACATGATGCACATACTAGGGATGTCATAAATGAAAATATAACAACTGCAATGTGTGGTGTTAAAAGCGACTGCCCTTTTAATAAATTAGGCTATTGGCATGTAACTAATAATTTAGTTGTTGATGTTATGCATGATTTAATGGAAGGTTAGTGTGCTACTGAAACTTATTTAATCTTGCATCAATATATTTTTAAAGATAAGTTTTTAACAATGTCTGTTTTAAATGATCGGATATCAAATTTTAACTATGGTTAATGTGATTCCCCCGTTGCAAACCTGTTCCGATAAAACGAGAAAAACTTTCAAATCGTGATGGTTCTAATGGCCGAAGAGCATCTAAAATGTGGGTATTAAAGAGGATATTGCCACTTTTAATAGGAGATAAAGTACCATACAACAATGATTTTTGGAACTTGTATCTTTTAATGTTAACGATCTTTGATACTCTGATGGCTCCAGTCATTTCTTTGCCCGAAACTTATGCATTAGCAGAAAACATTGCTGACCATCATAAACTCTTTCTTATTCTTTTCCCCAACAGGCATCTCACTCCAAAGATGCATTTTGCACTACACTATCCCAGGATTATTCGGCAACTTGGGCCTCCAGTTAGGTATTGGAGTATGAGATACGAAAGCAAACACTCCCCCTCCAAAAGATGCGCATCATCAAGTGGGAATTTTTTAAATGTTGCGAAAACTGTAGCTGTTTGTCACCAATTATAAAAAATGGCACATATACTTAATAAAAAATAATTTTATTTGGTATCTAAGAATGTCAAAGTTTGTAATTCAAAGCAGAAAGAACTACTTTGTACAATAGATGATTTAACTGCCCAAACGGAAGTTATTACATGTAATAGTTTATGTTATAAAGGTACTGTATATTCCAAAAATATGGCTGTATCAATTGGTTGCGTAGATGACTTGCCTCTCTTTTTGGAAAAAATTAAAGAATTGTTTCTACGTGATAATATGATGCATATTTAGCATGTAATTTATTTGAAACAACACTTTTTGAAAAGCATTTCCACTCATATGCATTAACTTAAAGATATGTTATTAATTTGATAAAAGTAAAAAATATGTTTAATTATGTACCTTTACACATTAGAACTTCCTATAATTTAAATGATAATTCAATGTATGTTACATTAAAACATAATTTATGTTGTACAAATATATATATAAGGAGGGAGTTGGACTATAATATACATAGATTATTGATAGGGTTACGAAAAAAATAAATAAAAAATAACTAACAGATAAAGGCATACATAACTAAGTACTACGATTCATAACTTTGTATACACATATGTATCGTAATTCTGTGTTCTCGCGTCGATTTTCCCAAGTGATCATCTCAATGGATTTCGTTGAAAAAAAGTTTAAAGAGTGGAAACTGGAAGAATATTTGTCAAACTTTGAAAGTAAGTGCTTTGTTTCTAATATTACATAAGTTTAATATGTTAGTAAAATTATAAATTGCACTCTATATATGATTGATGGCCAATGTAATGATGTTAGATAACCCATTGTATTCAAATCAATATCAAACAGATTCAGGATTTACTTAAATTTGTCTATCATTCCAAAAGCCACGCAAATTAATTTATTTCTCCACAAAATATATTTTTGCCCCTAATGAACTTATTTATAGTTTTGAATTAACTGAACAAAAACTTCTAAATAAGAAATATTAATTAGTAAAATTTAGCAATCTATGTCAAAAATGTGTTTACCCTTTCTACAATTAGACATTATATATAAAAATATGTTCTTATAAACTAATGCATAATGGATATTTTGTCTTTGATGAAAATGAATGAGACATATATTTGCTGTTATTACAAATGTATTAGGTGTAAAAATATAATTACTAAGATGTGCATCTTTTTTTTAAGCAGATGAAGGCATTGATGAAGAACGTTTTTTCTTGTTAGATGATGAGACACTGAAATCACTTATTCCTAAAGCTGGCCCTCGTTTAAAATTTTAAAAATATTTAAATTTTTTTATGGAAGCTTCTATTTTTCTTCTGTACCTACTTCTGATTACACTGTTCCTCCTTGTAATACCGATATCACTTATTCTTCTATTAATGATTACCTTATTATTTTTCCGCATCCTGCTTGTAATATTTCTGACGGATGCATCAAAAATGTAAATAACAGGGGTATAACCAAAATAACATTGGTCATGATATTTCCATAAATTATTCTGAGCCGCTTTGTTCATCTACTCCAATACCTCTATCTCCTGTATCAGCATCTACTAAAAAAATTCATATTATGAAGATAATATCCGTGATATTTTTTTCAAAATTCGAAAAGGTGGATCCCTCCAGCATTAATATTTTGCATAAATATAGAGTAAATCGGTTGTTAGTTGAGACCTACATTGAAAACTATGGCCTTGCACCAAAGATCAACTGGACCTGGCCAAAGATATTGTCAGTACATTTCCAGTTTGAAAAGGATCAGATGGGGAAGGTTATGTAAGTAATTTTTTTTATTGTTATACTTCCTTTTCTAAAGTTTTTCCATACTTTGGAGGTGAGAATTGGAAGATACTCTGACTGCTTCCAGCTAGGAAATTCATTTATATCTGTCCGTGAATGACTATTCAAGCATTTTTCTTTATGAACAATGGTTTAGTCCTGGTGTAAGAGGTGCACCAGCGAATGGTTTTATAGCAGATATATTTAAAAACTTCAGGGCTAGAAACCTCTCTGTTGTGGAAAAAGAATTGGATAAAGGAAAAATCAATAGGAATATTAAAGAAAAGACTCAAAAATATCAGGGCACTGAAGATTCTTTTGTAGAATTTTTACAGAAGCAACAGTGATTAAAGGAAAATACATCTCTTCTGGATAAGGTAATTCTACTTCTGCAGGAAACCTTTGAAGGAAGTCATATTTGAAATCATGGGGAATGCCATTAATTTTGTTTCCAATTGGCCTAGAATTCTGGACTCACATGTAGTAAGTAAATACAATATTTGCTTCACATTGTATCTTCTAATATATTTTTCTTCTCGCATTATTATGTAGAGTTAAGACATTTTTAAACATTAAAAAGGTATGAATAAAAGAAGAAATAATATATAAAATAACTATTTTTCACAAAAGGGAAGTGTAGAGCAAATTTTGAAAAATGTTGGTAACTTAATGTTCTTGAGTAAATTATTTTTAAAAGCTTGTTTAAAACCTTTTTTAAAGCCGTAAAATGTAACTGATTTCTTTGTTTTCTTACAGATAGAAGCAGAATTTAATATGCTGTATGGTGAACAAAAAAGTGGCAGTTTATGTCTGGGATTCGGAATGACGGCAAATTTGATAATTCACCAAGCTATATATGAACATTGTGGGAGGAAGTGTGCTGAAAAATTTGCCAATAAATAAAATTTTGACCTGAATTCAACCGAGCCATCCTCTGAAAGTATTTTATTTATTAAGACATTTTTTTTTAAAAAAAGAGTAAATCTGATTTGTAAGATTGCAAAATTTTATTCCTTCCAAAATGGTATAAGTTTCAAAAAGGTATCCAAATGCAGTGGGATATCTTTTTTTAGTTTTCTAAAAAACCCTAATATTCTTACATTTTTAATTTCAATTTTAATTTGATGTGTCCTATGCACTCATTGTTGGTGACATTAATGACCCCATACACACCTTTAACTTCAAGGGTTAAAAATGTTTCATGTGAAAAATAGTCTAAGTGTTTTTTTGGTAATATTTTATACCATCATGAAATATGCCATTTAATTTGAAGATCTTTTTTATTCTCAGAAATATGCTGTGCTCTTATACTGTTACCACTGTTGCTTCCACAAAGAGTTTTCAAGAGAAATGGGCATAAGAAACTAAAAATTTGCCCCACAAGTTCTCAAACGTTGGATCATTTCATTCAGTTTATCCCAGTACGTAGCATTATTTTACTTGAAATTTCTTGCTAAATGTGATGTAATGCAACGCCCGAATAACTTAAGTTAATTTAATTTATTCTTATTATCCGTTCTTTAGTACCCAGGTTCTAAATTAACATTTGGCGTCACACTATAGCTTAAATTTAGACATTAATCATTAAAGACAAATAAAACGGACACTAAATTAAAAAGCCTTCTTTAAATTACACTTAATTTATTTACAAAACATTTAAATTACGTTAATTACTAAAGATATACATTATCACTTAACTGAATTAGGATCTGAGAGAGAGAGAGAACATGGTGTGCCATCTCGGGAGTCTCCAACCTCGGCAATTTGTCAAAGGGTCGTCAGACCAAAATCGGTGATAAAATTTGTGTCAGAGAGTGACTAAATTCGTCGTGCAAGCGCTTATATTTCGCGGCGGTTTACCCCTGTATTCTGGAGAGGATTCTTTTTCGAAACACAATCAGCTTTTCTGATTGGTCTGAAGTCAGCGGAGGGATATCTTCCCGGGGTCCATGACTCCCCCAAAACGCGGGAAAATCCCATATCATGATGTATTTATGGGTACATTGCCTTCTTCCAGGCGTGGGAAATGCGTCACCCTTTTCGGTGGGGTGAGAGGCCCTCCCAGAAATTCCTCTGCTTGTAAACAACAACAGGGCCGATATACAAATTACTGTTGTAATCCTTATGGAAAGGCGGCCCCCCATCAGATGCAAATATTTTCAACAAACAAAAAACTCAGCATATTAAACACTCAGTATTTACTCAATCCAATTAAGAGTGATTACTACCCTCATCTTAGTCTTCTACTGCTAATGTAATTCAATGGGGGAAATGTGAACTTATATAGACAGTTATTAATATACTATATTTTCATATATTAATACGCTTCTTTCCTTTTAATATCAAGTTTCCCTCCATTGAATAACATAAGCGGAAAAACAAGGTGTTTAGTATAAATCATCCTTTAATGACTTGTTTAATTTCAGGTTGGTGAAAGAATTGATAAGTTCATGAAAGACGATAGATTGCTTGGAGGAGAAAGAAAACAGCCCTTTGTTCTTGCTATTGGGGAGAAGTGTAGGCCCCCAACAAATATTTTTAATTTTTGAAGAGAATTGCATCTAAATAAATACAATACTTAAAGCAGTTGACTTGTGTTTTAAGTTAACATTTATCTTAAACTTGGAATTTTCTCCGTATTGTTCAAATGTGTGGCATTTTTTGAGTAATAACTTCTATAACGCTCGTATTCACCGCTAACCTGACCCAGCAATGAAACCTGGAGTTAAGTAACCTGCAGTAAACCCCAGGTTAGAACTTCAATTCATAGCTCTTTTTTAACCTCCAGTTACTTGACTCTGGGTTTCTTAATCTGGGGTTACTGGTCAACTCCCATTGGTCGAAGTAAACCCCGTGACTTCGACTGATTTTTTCGCGATCTGAACAGAAGAGTTGCATATTCGTCTCTTTTCAATGTTTATTTTTCAAAATGAATACTATCGAAGTTTATTTTACGCAATTTAGAAAAGAAACACTGGTATTTTATAAAAAAAACAAAACAAAAAAAAAAAACGAAGCGTATAGTGAAATAGCACGGCAATCTAATGACGCTGAGGGCACAACAAATCCGTCAATGAGTTATTAAAATTTTTTTTAAAAAAAATCGACTAAAAAATGCTGCGTTCTTTGCCAAGAAAGGTGGAAAACAGGGTGTGGTCAAATATCTAAAGAAATGGAATAGACGGATTTTGAAATGAGGTTTTTAGAGCTGATACTGACGTTACCAATGTCCACTCCTTTTAACAGCTACAGTACCAAAATCGAAATTTCAAGTAAGTAAATTTCTCTAGTTATTACATATTTTAATTAAATCTTAGTCAATAAAAAATTGAAAGCTGTTATTTAATGCCCAGTCTCAACAAGGATAAAGCATATTTGTTCTTAAAAATTAAAACACTGTTCTGAAATGTTTCATAAGTTTCTTTTAAACTACCCATTAAATAGTACTCTGTAACATTAAAAAAATATTAAAGAAAGTTTGCTGTAGATGTTTAACTGGTCCAGTAGAGATGAAGTAAAAAAACTTTCTTCTACCTATACTAAAAGTTATACTATTTTTCTTTCAAATAGAATCTCAAAAATATTTCAATGGGTCAACCTATACTTTATTATTCAAATACATTAATATAAAATTTATCAAAACTTTCATGACAAATAGATTAGATAAAAAAATATTTGATTATTTGTGGTAATGAGCTGTTGGTGCCAAAAGATAACAGTCTTTATAGCTTTTTTCTGGTTTTTAGTGAAACATTGTATATTTTTTCTTATTGTGATCTGACCATTCTTACAAACGTGGTCAGATTATCATGTGTGAAATAAGTTTATGAATTTAGTATAAAAAAAAGAAAAGTTATATTTTAATAAATGTTCTTTTCAAAATTTAAATCACTTTTGCTTTTTCCATAATAATTTCGATCCAAGTAATCATTTACTTTTAAATCCATCAAGCTGTTTAGTATAAAGTAAACTACTGTTATTGAATAGTTGCAATAAAATAATCTTTTAATTTATTGTGAATCAAGACACAAAATAGGTGTTACTTATCTGAAACAAAAGGAATTTTTTTTTATTATACCAAGTAGATATTCATAGGGTTTTTTCTGATTTAAGAACTAGTTTGTATTCCTATTAAACATGTAATTTTTATTTAACAGATTACAAAATGCAGGAATAAAGAAAATCATCTAACAGATGAAGACAATATAGAGGCAACTTCATGAACAGCCGGAACTCTCAAGGACACCTTAACAGTGTTCAGAAAACATGCTAAAAAGCCAACAGCTCATCTGCTGCTGCTTGCATAAAAGTTGAGCATCAGCAATTCTTAAAATGTATGGAGATGGAAAAAATAAGGAAGTAGCTAAAACTGAGTTGCAGGAGAAATTATTATCTACATTGAATGATGGCCCACAAATAACTTTATCAAAATCAATGTCAACATAGAATAAATAACTTTTATTATACAAAAATTTGTATTGATATTTTAAAAAACAAAAATTGTTGTTTTTATAAAAACACAAAAAAAATTAGAGAAATAATTTGCGACGACATTTAATTTGACAAAGTCAGCTAGGCAACGTGGTCCTGCTTCAATGCTCGGTGTTGAATCTTCGTTTTTCAGCTCTAACTGCAGTACTAAAATTTCAATCGAGGTATCTACAGGTAGTTCGAGATCCCTTTCAATAGTATATTAAATGATAAACAATTTAAGTATTATGATTGGAAATAAGTTGAAACTATGTATTAAGTAAATCTCATAAATATCAATATGGTTCTTACTAATTTACCAAAAAAATAATGATAACAATTCTCCAATCATTATTTTCCTGTGTGTAACTATGAAAATGCATTTTAAAATTTAACTGCTAAATGTATGAGTTGTAAAGCATCTTTTTCCCACATATATATCTATAAAATGTTTGAGTCCTAGAAGTCTAGATTTTATAATGTGTTTTATTTATATGTATCAAATTATAATATATCTGACAAACTTCAAACATAAAAAAATATATAATGTTAAGGGAACTTTTGCTTCAATTTTTGCATATTTTGATCCCCAAAAAAATAGAGGATACTTTGCTGATTTCATTGAAGTATTAGTTATTATAGTTTTACAATCATATGCAAAGTGCCACCGCTTTCCTTTTTAAACAGATGATTTTGAAATGCATTCCCCACTTCTAGTTTTCAAAATTAACCGCCTCCGAAACATTATATGCTGTTAACTGTGCCTTTCGCTGCTCCATTACAGTAGTGTTTACATTTTATATCAGTATTTCTTTACTTTCCTACATGTGTTTTGAAATTTAAAAACACAACAACAAATTTTTGTGTATGTTTTTCATTGATTTGTCAATTCAACTGCTTCACATGGATGCATTTTCTCTTGTATATGATATAAAATGCGTTTAGAAAGAGTCATATTTCAAACTTAAACAGCTCATTATAAATCAATATTGGCTGAAAATAGTGATAGTATCTCAAGAAAAAAGGAGTGCAGCAAAAATTTTAATGGTTTTCCTATGAAAAAGCAAAGTGATATAAGTATTATTTCCCCAAATATAACTATCCAGTTATTACAGAAAATGGAAAAGTACAAACACTATAATATATTTGATTCAATTGTCATAAGTGAGGATTTGAGATATCGAAGGTAGTATAAGAGAATTACATTCACATTTTGACAGCAGCTGGATTGTATTAAAATGTTTTGCGACTCAATTTTTTTTCTTGAGAAACGTTTTACAAGAATATAAGTATACTTTAAGCTCATTCTGCTTCATAATGTCCTTTGTAAAATGTGCAAACATTTCTTTTGAAATGAATACAATTTTTCTGAAGTATATTCTCAAAAATTTTGAAATCATTTAATTTTACTCTTTGATTTATTAAAATATGTTCAGTATGTAGAATATTACATCTATAATTTATGAGTATTTTGTAAAATTTGAAAATAAGTAGAATTCATGCAACGTACATGTAATAATATGTGCACAATTTGTAAATGTAAACATTAAATATGATATAAGTTGTGATTATGTAAAAATTTATTTACATTAAAAGTTTACAAAGTCTTGACACATAATTAAATTACAGAATATTCTGACCTAGACAAATACATAAGTTGCGCAGAACAAAACAAGCAAAAATTATTGATGGTACTCGCTCTAAGTGGCAGTCCAAGCCATTTGATAGGCACGCAAAACTTCTTTTGATGATGGCATACTTCCCTTCGATAGTGTTTTTTGTCAACACATGCAATTTATTATACCTGAAAAAAATATAATTTAAATAACTATCTAGAAATGTTACTAATGTGTAGTTTGTGTTTTTATCTAACTAAATAAGCAAGTTATTACATTAAAACTACAACATATGCTGTTTACATTTTATACTGATGCTATCATCCAAGTCTAAGCAATTTTAGTTTTTTTAAAAAAACGTAGGCTTTACTAAACTTTTGCACATGAACAGGAAGGTATTGAAATCAATCTACTCGTTTTTATTTCAAAAGAAAGATGCGAATTGTCTCATTTTGCTAGTTTTTCAAATTAAAAACTAATTTCTCAGTATAAACAAACTCATTTTTCGTGGCTAACCATATAATGCATGGTGAAATCAACTTCTATTTCATTAAATTATTTCTGAATTTGTGTGCGTTTTAAATATTTATCTAAATATCTACCTTTTTTGATATATGAAGTAAATTTTATTAATCTCAATTCAAGATGAAGATTTGTTTTTTTTTAATAACGATAATTTGGGAAAATTTTGCTTTTAAAATATTGAACTAATTTATAATATATATATATATGTGTGTGTGTGTGTGTGTGTATATCATTGACTATCAATAGTTCTGATTTTTTTTCCAGTTGATCTCTATAGTATGTTTTATAATTCTATGTATGAAATATGAATTTCGATAACAGATCTTTATCTCCTAACAGATGGTAGTCTTTATACAACTGATATGCTTTTATAGAAATACACATTGTATTGTTGCTGAAAATACTGATATATACAATACATGGAATGAAGTGAGTTCCTAGGTTTGTAACAAATATTAATCAGAACATCCAAGGTAGAATGTAAACATCTGCAAAAAAAATCAATATTTGCATAGATAATCAGAAATTACTTCAGACAATGCTGGTTCATAGTTATTATTGATTATAAGAAATCTAGACACCAAATTTATAGCAGCAGCTGTAGATTAAGGGAATGTTTCTAGATATAATACCACAAAAGCACAAATGTCTAAGTCAAATAATTAATATTAGGAAATAAAAAATACAAAGCATCTTACACACACATATAAATCTCATAAGATAACAATGTATTGTTCTTGCTATTAGAATGCTAATTCTTGCTGACCTATTCAACATGTCATTTATATTACAAGCAATTTATATTAAACAGCCAACAGAAAAATCATTATGTTTTCTAACTTTTAATTTAGCATAGTATCACTTCAATAAAAATTTCTATTAATTTGAAATAATTAATCATGAGAAAAATAAATAATTATGGGATTTACATACCGTTTTGTGAGACTCGTAGACGTCCATTTCTTCAAATTCATTATTTCTTTTTTCTCTAAATGTTGCTGTGAAATTGAAGAAATATTTAAGGGATTCATCGTAAAATAATTGAAAGAAATCCGAACTCGCAACACTGTAAACACTCCAAAAATCGATTAGTGCGCATGTGCGGTTAAAACTAACCCGGCTCTGACCTGAGTTAGAAATTTTTAACCCGACCCGGAATTAAGATATTAACTTGCGATGGGGTGAATAGCGTTTTTGGCGAAACCCAGGTTTCCTTCCTCTAACCGGCAGTCAAGTTAGCGGTGAATACGGGCGTAAATGGGATTTACAGCAAGACATGCCTTCATGTGTGAGAGTTAGAAAATAGAATTTTTTAAAACTTTTAATCTTTTTAATAAATTATATATATATAGTTGACTCAATTTTCTTTTATATATTTTCATATTTCTAAGTTTTATTTTAAAAACATGCTTTCATCTGTAAGAATTTTTTTATGTCTGATATGTACGAGTATATATATATATATATATCCAAATTTTCAGAATAAATTCTTTTAAAACATGATTTGGTTTTATTTTTTTACAGTCAATCCTTAATTACATAGGTGATAATTTTGTTTTATGAATTCAACGAAATCTATGCTAGATATGCTTAGGACAGTGGTTCTCAAACTTTCACTACTGGCTACCCAATTTCAATCATCATTTTTGTCGCCCCCACCCCCTGTACAACAATAATGTATTTACTGCAATAAAAATGCACTTTGACGCTAAAGCTACAATGCGATCTCAATTATGAACTGTATAAGTATTGAATTTTGTATATGTTACTTTTAAGTAATATATATATTTTAAAAGAAAATTACTTAAAATATATATTTCTTACTTATTATTATGTTATTTTCCTTTCTCTAATTTTTATATTGGAACAGATCGCAAAATGATATATTTAATTAAGATTTATCTCCTTCAGCATCCATTTCTCAAAGTACAAATATCATTAGAAAAATAGTCTAGTCTATGTTGCTCTCTGTCATATCCATCACATTCGGCATTATCAGGTACGTTTGCATGAGTCTGGGTAACCTATCGAACGTATGCGCAAAACATGTAAAAATGCTTTTCCTCATACAATTTCAGTCAGTTTTGATCGACTCGATACTTCTATAGCTACCGAATCTAGCTTGAATGTAAATTTTTTAATTTGCACGTTAATTGTAATTCACGGTAATTAAGTATTTACGACAGTAGGTCAAAACAAAATCATACATATATTTTTAAGTCGTAAGCAAACATTCGACGATAATAAAGGATTGACAAGTACACAGATGAGCATGGTTCCGAAAATTAAATCAAGGAAATATTCTCAAAAATACTTAAATTTTGGATTTACCACTACTGAAGTAAATGATGGGGGAAAATGCCCCAGCTCGCGTTATGTGTTAAAACTTACATATCCGAAGAACATGTGAAAATTGTTTTTAAAACCATGCAAAATCATTTAGCAATGTTGGCAAAGAATTTTTTAAATTATTTTCTTGATGAGGACAACTTGGTAGCAAGTTACGAGTGGATTAGAGATCTATTTCAAGATACTCCAGAAGGGCTCTCAACTTCCTAAGAAGAAATCTTCATAGATTTCACATCCAGTGAAAAATTAAAAGGCCATTTTGTAATAAATCTTTGTTTGAGTTTTGGGTAGAGGTGGGTGATGAATTTTCTGCACTGAAAACAAAAGCACTTTGTATACTATTACCATTTTCAACATCCTACCTATGTAAAACCGGATTTTTTTTTTGCGGTGGTTGCTTTGAAGACAAAATATAGATCTCAGCTAAATATAGAAAAATAACTCAGAGTGTCAATTTCTGATATTAAACCTTCCTTTGAAAAACTTTGCTCTACAAGACAAGCCCATGGAAGTCCCTAATAATTTTTAAACTTGTTTTTAAATTAGTATTAAGAAATTATTTGTAAAAAAAATTCTTCAGCACTGATACATTAAACGTATACTGGCTGAAACACCGGCTCTTCACACGAGTTCATTTTTTTAAAAAAATAAAATATTATTCTTGATATAATAGCTGAACTGTAAGGAGAGTAAAACTGCGTGCACGACATTGTATTCAAAAATGTAAAATGTTTTTTATAGATAAATGCTATAATTGAAAATAACTGTTTAAAAGAACTGTAATTTTAAACCACACAGAATTAGCATTTAGAATTAATTTTAGATAATGAAAAAGAGTACAGAATTCCGATGACTAATAATTGTGTCACTTTTTAATATTTAAAGCAGAAATACTTCAAAATGTTTTAACCCGGGAGCAAGCGCGCACTCGATGCTAACTCTAATGGTAGTGCGGGGGGTCTCAGTCACCCCAATTATTTGTTTATATTTATTTTTACTGCACACGATACACATCGCAATTCAAGTGAATAATTTTATTAAGAGAAAGTATACTTCCCGGCCTTCAATGACTATTTAATTTTTCTTTGATGATTTGAGAAAAAATCCAATAAAACTGAACTAAAATGATTCAAAAGGGCAAGACCTTAGGACACAAATCAGGGACACTTTTCACTAATATTACAGAAATGTTATTTGCTGGCAAAGCTGTCATATTTTGTTCAATGAACGGAACTAATGTAGAACTTACCATACCAGTAAGTTTGAAGGTCAATCAAATGATCAGCAAATGTATTATGCTACCTCGTTGAAAAGTGAATCATTTCTTTCTACACAACTAATGTACATTATTTCAATAATAATTACAGTGATGAATTGCTTATCTTAGAATTTTTCTCAGGGTCTGGATTTCGTTTTTTCTTGTAACAAGTAATGTTTTATGCTAAAACGTAATAAAAAAATCTCTCTCATTGAAAAAATACACCAAACTAAACAAAATGTTTTTTTTTCTTCTTTAATTTGGTTTTGGGATCAAAGATAGCTATTTGATGAAGGAAAAACGCCAGATGATAAACATAAATTATATCAGTTTTGTTGTGTATTTTTTTTATTATGGAAGAAGGTATTTTGTTTTACTTCTTTCCGGTTATTTTTTTTTTAATTTTCGATATGCTTGCGCCCCCCAAGGGCCCATACTTTGAGAAACACTGTGGCTTATAGGATGTTCTTTTTTTCTTGTAAGTAGGTGCTGAAAACTTCTAGAAAGAACTCTGCATTTTAATTGTACTTTATGATTAAAGACTTAACATTTTAATTGTTTTGTAAATGTAAAAATATGTTTTAATTCTTGATTAAAAAAAGAGAGAGCATTAAAAAAGCTATAATATTTGTTTCTTTGGTGATAGAAGAGTGTAAAATCAGTTAGTATGGACAAAAAGGGGGTAATGTACATTACAAATTAAACTCTTTTATTTGGATGGGTAAAAAGGGAGGCATCAACCACGGAGTATCAATTTATACAAAAAAAATGCTTACAAACCTGGGCCTAATGAGTTATTTTAGTTTTTTCTTCAGATGTTTGATAATATGTAAAAACATTGAAATTTTTACTATGAAAAACCTGATGTTATTTATCATAATATTGTCAATATATCTGCAATAACTTATTGAAAAGATGAATTAAAATAAAAGTCAACTTTTTGCTTGCATAAGATTTTAACAAAACTATATAGATTGCTTCTAGAAGCATAAATATAACTTTTAATGAACCTAAATGCTATTACATCAAATATTTTAAAATATTTAAATTTGAGGGAAAAGTTCAAAAATATATACAGTTTATGATTACATAACAGTTGAACTTTTTTTTCTAAAAGTAATATTTTTTTTACTCAGAAAATGCAAGAATTTTGATTTTCGAAGTTCAGTGGTAAAAAATTCTTAAAATGTAAATTGAATAATATGTAAGGCGAAAAAAATCAAACTTATGAGACTTTGGTAAAACACATCAAGATCCCTTAAAATTAAAATTGATGTTTAGTTTTCTGTTTAAAATTTATATTTGGTACAACAATATTGAAATTGAATGCTATACTTATTCAAATTTAACACGGTAACAAACTCATCAATGAGTGCATTACATACTCATTTTGTTGTTTCATTCTCGCATTTGATCCAGTAACAGATTCAAAAATGAGTTTAAATTTTGAGTACGTACTCTTTGACAAAAGGGAGCATGCGTGATTCTCAAATATGAGTATGTTTGCCTTGGAGCCATTTTGAGTATGTGACGTATTCAAAAGTGAGTACTCAATTCTGAAAACCGGTTTTTCGCCTTGTACTGTGCTCATCCCAATATACGTGACCACTGGGCGCTGAGGTGCATATAACCCGATCAGTCTGAAGCGAGACCCCCAATGTTTAAGTCCCCAAGCAAATTTGGTATTCATTTATCGACCCACTGCAGTAGGGATGAAAGGCTGAGTCGAACTTGCCCAGCCCAGGAATAGAACCCAGATCTGTGGTGTGGAAACGCGACCACTGGGCCTTATTAAAGTTGCCTTAACAAACAAAATAAAGCAAAATAAATATCTATATATACGAGGGGGTACCCAATAGAAACCGAAGTATATTTGGGGGAGCAGAGCTTCAGTTGTACCGCATTTTGCTGCTAGAAGTGCTTAGAGTTAACAATCCCAAGTCAGTAAACCGAGCAACGTCATTGAAGAAAATACACTCAGGAACATTGAAAATAGCGACCCAAGAAGAAAGCATAGGATTGAAATGAAATTTAATACACATAATGACACAGATGAGAGATTCACGCGATTCAAAAACAAGACAATTAAACGAATACAGGGTGTGCAACGACACAAATACTGGGCAACTTCAATTGCGCGTTGGACCACCTCCAGCTGCAATACATGCCGCCACACGGTCCGGCATTGAGTTGATTAGACACCTTATGTTGTCCTGAGGCCGATGGAACCACAAATCTTGAACAGACAACTCTAAATCCTGTACAGAGTGACACGATGGCATCTGCAGTTTTAGCTGATCCCACACGTGCTCTACAGGGGACAAATCGGGGGAGCGGGACGGCCATGGAAGAGTCTGAAAATGACGTAGGAAGTCTTGAGCAACTACTGCTGTATGCGGACGAGCATTATCTTGCTGGAAAATTGTCCTTGGGAGACCATTTATGGAAGGTCCTACATGGGGTCGAAGAATATCATCAACGTAACGTTGGTCCGTTAAGGTTTCACGCATCACGATTAAAGTGGACTGCCGATCATAGGCTATGGCCCCCTCAGACCATTACACCAGCTGTACGGGCAGTGTGACGTAGAACAATGTGTGGGGGGGGGGAATTGTACCGCTCACAAGGGTGCCTCCACACCTTTACACGGTTACCATATGTCCCCAAAACAAACCGGGATTCATAACTAAACACAACCTTTTGCCAATCTGTGACATTCCACATTGATCTGGCTTGGCACCACTGTAGACGCAGTGGCCGATGTTCCGGTTTTAAAGGGAGTGCATGGAAAGGGCGCTTGGATTAAAGATTTGCTTCTGCAAGGTGTCTGGAAATTGATTGTGGAACAATTGCTACGCCTACGTCTGCTCGTATCGTTGAACGAGTCACTGTGGGGTCCTGAAGTGCTTGCCGCACGATCCTTCTATTCTCTCTCCTCGTGGTCTTCCTGGTCGCTCCAGACCCGGTTTTCCGCGCGTGGGTACCTTCTCGTGTCCCCTGCTCTCAACAATTTCTAACGGCACACATCGAACGATCCACCTGGCCAGCAACACGGCGCGTCGACAAGCCTGCAGTTTTCATCCTGATGATCAGGCCTCTCTCAAACTCGCTTAACTGTGAGAAATGTCTTCTAGCACGTTTACCTGGCATGTTTCGCTTACCAAAGTCTTCCTACAATCGGCGGGTAATCGTCACGTTTGTGAATCTTCGAATTTGCGCTGGCTTATATAGCACCCTCTTCCTGATTGCAGCGCCACCTCGGCGTGTATGAGCATGCGTATTGGAACAAAACTTGGATCATTTTCATATCATATTACGCTGTACTTATTTGCAAAGTTTCGCGATTGTACTTAGCTTCCTTCTTGGATCGCTATTTTCAATGTTCCTGAGTGTATGAACTGGTTTACAGGGGTGGCTAACATTTTTCGCTCCCCTCCCTGAATTGTCAATATTGTTTCTATATTCCGTTTTGGTCCTTTAGTGAGTGAAATTTCCTGTTTTTCCCGAAAAGACGCCCTCTGGTGGACATTTTGGAATTTTTTTTCGAAATTCCTAGAGCGCATCTATTGTATAGCCCATGTACAAAATTTTATTGCATTTCATTCACTTGTTTGCGCTGTGGGATGACGTTTATAGGTGAAGTTTAATTATAACCACGTGGTACATTATGTGGGGTAGGGATGTGGAGAGTTGGGTACTAGTTCAGGTGTTGACATCAACGTCTGAAGCGATAGTGATTTACGAGTCGTCTTTATTTAGTTACGTGAAAAGAAAAAAAGAACCCTCACAAACAAGAAACAAGTAGCAACACACAAAGCAAGACATTAGCACGCGCGGCTTACCAGATGTTCACAAAAGCAGCCTTTGTTTGCTTCACGAGGTACCATCTATACATAGTCATGATCAACTGGAAACAATCAAAATCATACGATTTACGGTAAAAGCTTTTCGGATTGATTCTCATACACGAATGATGTATGATGCCATCACGGCCTGATTTAAAACCGAAGAAGTTTTAGTTTGAGGGAGAAAGGTTATATAAGGAACACTATTTTCCACTAGGAGTATAAACTAGAAATAAAATACCACGTGAAGTCTTGGAGGGTTCAAGACGATTATGAATTAAAATTCATCAATAGGAAATTTGAATGAATGATTACATGCACATATGTACATATGTGCAGGGGCACAAAGATAGATGCAATATGTATTATTATATTTTATATTAAAATTGTAACAAAAAATATGTTACATGAATATTAGAGAGGTTAAAATCTTTTTCTCGAAATTAAATCCAAATTTGATGGTTTCCATTTTAAAAACTAAACTATCCCAAAGCCAAGCACATTTTCTTATCTAGAAGTTGAATTAATAAACACAAACCCAGGAGTTTAAAAAAATAGCACTAAAATGATTCTAGTTTCTAAGCTGGTTTGATACCAAAAGGTTTGAGGCTGGTTTGATACCCCGTTCATAAGTCCTTAAAAGAAGAATATTAATAAGGGATAAAAATTACTTTAAAAATGTTTATGAGAGGAAAAATATAGTATAACATATATATATATATATATATATATATATATATATATATATATATATATATATATATATATATATATATATATATATATATTATTTATATATATATATATATATATAGACGGTAAGAAAGTTGTTTTTTTATTAACATCCCATTTAGAAGTCGGATCACGAGATCACAATCATATCTACTCAGCTACCGTTGCCATGTTGCAAAAAGGCATCAAAAATCTACGATACATAACGATTCTTTTATCAGATGCAATAAATATACCTTCTAATGTACCGCAGAAATAAGCAATTTTCTAGAAAAACAAACTTTTTTGTCTACTTTTTCTGGATCAGTTTAAGAGGACTTGGCAACTTAAAAATGACATAAACATCATTTTTTTTTGTATTTTATTTAGTTATATTTTTTGCATTATTATCTTTCGATTGATATATCACTTTGGTATGGCTAAAGTTAGAAGTTGGAAACAACTTCAATTGAAAAATGTAAGCAAACAAATTAGGGAATACGACCATGCCCCCCTTTTAGATAAAAAAAGCTATAAAAAGCTTTTTGATAAAGAAAAGCTATTTTAAAACGTGACATGATATCTAAAAAAAGGTGTTAAATTAAAGCAGGATGTTTTGGAAGAGTATTACATTTTAATATACATTATTTTGTGTGTGTTTTTCATTTTGAGATGTGTGTATGAAAAAAAAATTAATCAATGTATTTTGTCTTAATAATTTTATAATTTCAGTTCATATTCATCATATGTTTTTCATAAAAATCTAATATTTCAATATTATGTGAAACAAGGAACTTTAAGAAATTTATGTTATGACCAAAAAATTTTTTAACATTTTCTCTGAGAGTTTTCTTATCCAATTAATACTCATTAAAAAAGGATAACTTATAAAATACATGGTTTGAAATAATATGAAAATGTGCAATCACATTTAAGAAAAATGTATAGCAAACATATTTAAAAGCGAAATTTTATTTTTATTTTTGCTTATAATAATAATTTTTTTTAGAATTATAAACTTTAAACTGGTTTTTCTCATTTGAAGTTTCTCCGCATTCAAAATGCTTCTTCATCCACAATTATTTACAAATCACTTCCATTTGCCTTTGTGTGTTATATATTAAACATGTACCAAAATGAGGGATCGATGTTGCTGTAAACTTAATACATTTTTTTAAAAAAAATTAAAATGTAGGAGATTTTGGCTTTTTTGTTGAAATTAGCATACAAATCCACATTTTATTTTATATCCGAAACTAATTAAGTTATCATAAAATCGGCCCCTTAAGTTTTTTAAAACATCCTTAAGAATATTACAAAAAAATAATTACAAAAAAGGAGTACAATTTTAAAATTTTCTAAATTTCCTTTAAAACTTTTAAAGGAAATTTTCTGAATTTCCTTTAAAAAGTTAAAATTTTTAAAACTGTGTGAATAATGTTTGCAAAATTTCATCTCGAATCATTTTTTTGAATAGAAACATCATATAAAATGCTAAAATATAATTTTTAAATACGTAAATTTAAAAAAAAATGTTTAAAAGGTTCCAAGTCACCTTAAATATAAAGCAATGTATTCTAGGAAATATAAGCTAAAATTTTTAAATTACGAGAAAGTTCAAAATAAATGATTGAAAAAACTGAATAAAAAGCTAAAGCCGAAAGAAAACATGAAAATTATTGACCTATCAAAAAATATTTTTAATTTAAATAAAATGGAGAAGAAAATGGTTAAAAGACAATTATAAAAAGATGTAGTAAATATATAAGCACCTTAGGGAGTTGATATGTACTGTAAAAACAAATATATATATATATATATATATATATATACTAGCCTTTACCCACCCGCTTCACTGGGTATTTCACGATGTTGCAGATATGTATACTGTTTACATATATATTAATTATTGATATAGAGCATTGAGAATTCGATTGTATTGAAAAATATATTTATAGCTGTTACACTCTCACCCCTTGATATAAAAAGAACATAAATTATAATATCTAATTTCTATTTATGTCTAAAATCGAAGTAGAAAGATTTTTTTCGCTCACTTAACCTAATAATCAAGTGGATTTCACCAAAGCAACTTTCAGTGGATCTCTACTCCATAAAATAAACATGCGTGCTGAATTTCAAGTCTAAATCTAACAGAGCAAAAACGGAATTTTTATCATCAATACCTCGTTGACAGCATTCTTAGCGGATTCCAATTCAACAAAAGAGACATGCAAAACAAATTTTATTATTATAGTCTTAGCAGTTCAAAAACGGGAATTTTGTCTATCAATACGCCCCAATAACTTTCCCCGCTTCCCCCTGGAGTTGATTTCCGTAAAATCCATTCTTAGTGGAACTCTATTCAACTAAAGAAAAGTGCTCAACAAATTTCAAGTAAGTGAGTTTAATTCAAAAACAGGAATGTTTCTATAACATGCCTTAATCCCTCGCAAACTCACTCCTTTGGGGGTCAGTTTTCGCAAAAATCTTTGTAAAAGGAACTTTATTCCATGAACGGAACATACCTTCTAATGTTCAAGAAAGTGGTTCTATTAGTTGAAACGCGGAAATATTTATCTATTACGCCCCTTAATCACCCTCAGTGACCCTTGGGGATCAATTTTCCCCAAAACTATTTTGTAGTGGATCTCTACACCATGAAAGGAATTAGCTTACCAAATTTTAAGACTGTACGTCTAATAGTTTAAAAATGGAAATAATTATCTATAACGCCCCATAAGTCCCCGCAACGCCACTTACGAAACGATTTACACAAAATCCATCTTATGACAGATCACTATTCAGTGAATGGAATCTGCTAACTCAATTTCAAGATTTTACATCTAATAGTTTAAAAAAGGAGTTAATTGCATATAACGCCCCTTAATTCTCCACAACGCCACTTGGGGTCGATTTTCACAAAACCCATTCTGTAGGGGATTTGTACTTTATGAAAGGGATCCGCTTATCAAATTTCAAGACCGTACGTCTAATAGTTTAGAAATGGAAATAATTATGTATAACGCCTCTTAAGCCCCCCGCAACGCCACTTAGGAAACGATTTTCCCAAAACCCATCTTATAGCGGATCTCTACTTAATGAATGGAATCAGCTTACTAAATTTCGAGATTTTACGTCTAATAGTTTAAAAAAGAGTTAATTGCCTATAACGCCCCTTAATTCTCCACAACGCCACTTGGGGTCGATTTTCACAAAACCCATTTTGCAATGGATCTGTACTCTATGAAAGGAATCCGCTTACAAATTTCAAGACTGTACGTCTAATAGTTTAAAAATGGAAATAATTATGTATAACGCCCCTTAAGCCCTCGTAACGCCACTTGGGAAACGATTTTCCCAAAACCCATCTTATAGCGGATCTCTTCTTAATGAATGGAATCAACTTACGAAATTTCGAGATTTTATGTCTAATAGTTTAAAAAAGGAGTTAATTGCCTATGACGCCACTTAATTCTCTTCAACGCCACTTGGGAGTCGATTGTCACAAAACCCATTCTGTAGGGGATATGTACTCTATGAAAGGAATCCGCTTACCAAATTTCAAGACTGTACGTCTAATAGTTTAAAAATGGAAATAATTATGTATAACGCCCCTTAAGCGCCCTCAACGCCCTGGAGGTCGATTTTTGTAAAAATCATTATGTAGGGAATTTGTACTTCATGAAAGAAATCTGTGTACCAAGTTTCACGACTTTACATCTAATAGTTTAGTAAAGGAAATAATTATCTATAACGCCCCTTGTGGGATTCGAACTTTGCAAAATCCGTTCTTAGCTGACGTCTACACCATGAAGTGAACCTTCCTACCAAATTTCAAGTTTGTAGGTTTAATAGTTCCGGAGATATCGTGATTAGTCAGTCAGTGAGTGAGTGAGTGAGTCGCTTTTCTCCTTTATATACTATATAGATATATACACACACACACACACACACACACACATATATATATATATATATATATATATATATATATATATATATATATATATATATTGCTATTTTTCAATCTCGTACACAGTTGAGAATTTCATCTAAGTATTATTCATTTATTTTTATTCATGGATTTCTGCTGCAGCTTAACTACAAAAGTATATTAAATACGTGTCATGCGTTGAAAATCAGTAAAATTTCAATGATATGCTTAAATTCAGCAGTAGAATAATTGAGAAGGAAAAAAGGTATATATTTTTCGAGGAACATGAAATTTTATCTTACCATAGCAAGAGTTTCGTAGAATAGAAATTTTCCAGTCGAATTGATAGCAGTATTTTTCCGGATTAATTGAATTTGGGAAGGAAAGGCAGTAAATTCCGAAATATATTGGAAAGTTTTGATAGTACAATCAAAACAAATACGGGTCTGTCTGTTTATTGAGGATGAACTATCCGCCTGGAAATACGATCATGCAGCTATAAAATGCAATATGTTTCGCCGAAACAGAATAAACAATGAAATGATTTTTAAAAAGTTTAATTTTTGCTTTTTAAAAAGAATGAGTAAGGATTTTGTTAAATATATAAACTCCATTTGGATACGCGGGCATTGCAAACACTGATATAAAAAGTAGAACTGGGAAAACTTCATTTGTTGTAATTATTAAGCGACGTCACACCGTATTTGATTACAATTGTATCGATCGAGCTTTGATAATTTGAAACACAATCCTCTTAAATATTTAGTGATCCTTCTTAATGTTTACATTCACTCTGGGAGACCCTTAAAGCAGTTGATAGAAGGAAACTACTGACTAGAATCAGAAAAATGCACCGTTAATTTATTGCAATTAAGAAAGATCAGTGTTTCAAAAGAGGTACCAATTTGTTTGAAAAATTATATGGATTTTTTTCCTCTTTAGTTTCTTTTTGCTTAGAGAATCGTAGAGCTGTAATTTAGTTTTAAATTTTCTATCTGATTTTAAAGGAATAATATCTAAAAGTTATCTGTACGAAATTTATATGTTTTAAGGCGTGTATGGTGCGATTTTATCTTATCATGCCGCAGAATACTAATAGGACTCTAAAATAACCACTATACGGATTAATTTAAATGATTCATGCCTGTACTGAAATTTATCTTCCACGTGTGGTTTACAAACAAATTATTTGACCTCTAAATTTTGATGATTAAAAGTTGAAATAAAATAGAGAGGGTGATGAATATCACTCTATTCATCAATATTCTATACAACGGCAAAAATATTAAATCTACGCTAGATTTAATAAATATGCAATCAGTGGGCACTTTGTATCATCTTAATGAGGAGTATGAAAATGCACATTGATGTCACAATATCCATTGTTTAATATCAGGTTCGAAAGAATATCAGTCAAGGAAGTTTAGCTATTATTATCAAATTCAGCCGTGATATCTTTCGATTTAATACATCAATGAGTATTCTATTGATTGATATTTCATTAGTTTTGTGACAAATCTATACGGAACTTTATCACTAACCTTCTGAGTCGTCCTTTTTAGGGAAATTTAATTCCCTACCTATATCCAATCAACTCCAAAAAGCGGACAGGATTCCTTGTTATATGCAGATTAGATAAAGTATTTAAGTCAAACGGAATAGTAAAGTTAGAGCAGTAGGAGATAGAGATTGAAGCAGAAAGTTATAGTGAGGTTAAATTGAAGATTTCTTGTTGGAGATAATTTAACCTCAAGAAGAGTTGAGATTCCGTTGGTAATTATTGATTTATAATTAAAGTCTCATTAAAGTTTTAAGAGTGAGATTATAGTTAAATGTTCAATAGGAACATTATTAAATATAATTCTGGGATCTCTTATCGTGGTAATCTCTGCGTGATCGTTATTTAATTGTTAATTAATTGGATCATTAATTAAGTTAATTTAAAGGATATTACCTTTAAAACCTCATAATACTAGTAAGATATATTTGTTAATAAGTCTTTGATTCTATTTGGATAAGATAACCAAATAAAGAAAGTTGTTTATAAAAATGCCTTCTGGTTCTTACATGACTCCTATTTATTCTCGTTCTCAAAGTGAGGTCCAAGGAGACCTTCACAGTATAATAAAAATCTTGTTACATTAGTATGACATTAGTATATTTATCAAGTTGAAATGTTGTAAATATAATTTTTAATACATAATTCATCACTGCAAAAGGTCGATAAAAAAGACCCAATCAATGAGTGTGAGAGAGCAATCGTGTTTATTATATAATATTGGATGCTATTTAGTAATTTTTGTTGAGGCCAAATGTATCATCCCTGTTCTTGATTATGAGATACAAGTATTTGTTTCAATATTAAGGAATGTAAGCCGGTCTATTATTTACATTTTTATGGAGATTCATTTTTAAAAATGGCAAGTAACAAAACACATTATAGAATATGGGCTATACTTTTTTTTATATTTTAGCTACTACTTTTAGTAAAATTCTTTCTGAGTATAGTGACCTTTTAGCTTCTTTTGCAGAGTATCTACCGACATTTAAAGATGAGAGTTGGCAACCACATGGTAAATTGGCGGCATCTCACTTGAACTTGTTGATACTGCTTTGCGTTGCTGGTTTGCCCTTGCTTTTAGTCAAGCTCCTTTACAGTAATAAGGAAATGTGAATAGAGACGTCAATAAGGGCAATTATATTTATTGTGTACTTTTATATGAAGATAAAAAATGGCCGTATTGTGAGAGACAAAGTTGATAAACATACAAGGTTCTTTTATGAGTGCATTTCACATGAATAAAATGAAAGTTTTCTGATTAGAACATCAATGTATTTACCTTTTTCTGATCTATCCATATTAGTGGTCCACAAACTAAAAACAATTATGCATATAGTTCTGGTTCTAAAGGTTGGTGACCGCTGATGAAAAAGAATTCAAATTCAACTTATCATTGTTTCGAGCTGTATTACTGGAAATGTTCTAGCAGAATTTGAATTTGGAGTCTACTCTACTCGAAGCCTAGAGTCCTAAAGAGAGTGGAATACAGAAGTAAATCAGAGATTTTCCTTGTCGTTTGTCACATTTACGAGATCTGCCAAGTGGCGCGTTCATTCAAACATCATATTGAAAAGAGATTCCTGTTCAAAGAAGATGTCAATTTCTTTAATAAATCATATTCTATATTTTTCTGCCATATTGATGTGAATCTAGAAATTCAAAATACCATAAAAGGACGCTATAAGAGTATTTGAATATTATTGCATGTATTATAATACAAAGATGTGTTCGAGTATACTTTGTCTCAATAAGTTACAGGAAAAATTAAAAGTAATCGTTTCGTGTAGTGGTTTTCCATTTACTGGCATTAAACGTAGTGTGGAGCAAGGAGAAATAAAACCATGAGCAGGTAATCGTATCATGTTATCAAAAATGCGCTCTCATGCAGATTAAAAAAACCAATTGATTAGAAAAAAAAGACGTCATCCAAAATGGGTGTAGATCTTTCAACCACCAATAGATTCCATAAATATTTACTGCGTAGAATTAAATCTAACTCGAATCAAAGAGTATCGTAGTTATGTACGACACAGATCTATTAGAGTATACAGCTTCAAATACTGTAGGGTCTTCAAAGAAGTCAACCTGAAGAAAAATGCCTACAGACAGCACCACTATAAACAAGAAATTTTGCCTTTGTTATGTACTCGTTTATAAAGAGTTGGCAACTAGCATCCTAATATTCTTACAAATGACACCGATGCGCAGAACTTAAACAGCAGGTGTTTTTTTGCCATAACTCTATGAGAAATTATTTGAGAGACATGAAATTCAGAAATGAGAGACAGCATTTTGTACTTAAACTAATGGCGTAAGCAAAGTTGCGCAAAAAAGAATACAATACATATAGTATGGAATAAAACAAAATAGGCTTTATTGAACTCATAGTATCGTTACACATTTATCTGTCCAAAAGGAAGATTAACAAACAGATATTTCTCAGTATAGGTTATGCTCTCCTCTTAGTGTAATGGTTGCTCCGCACCATCTCTCCATACTCAGAACCAGATTGTCCAACAGCTTTTGAGGTAAGAATCTCCATTCCTCAATCAGTATCTGTTTCTGTTGAAGGCTGTTCTCCGGAGGATTTAATCGTGCCACAAGGCTTCTCTCCTAGGAATCCCACGTATGGTTTATGAAATGTAAATCAGGGGACAACGCTATCCAATCCATTCGAGTGGTATCTTCACTTTCCAGTAGATACTGAACATCAGCAGTCCGGTATGCCCGAGCATTGCCATCCATGAAAACGAAGTCTGGTTCAATAATACCTCAGAGCAGATGCACATGGGGAAGGATCATGTCGTTACAATAGTGAACTCCAGTTCGAGAACCTCTGTCGAAAACTTGGAATTCTCACATTTAGCATAATACTCCCCAGACGACAACTCCAGGACCACTGTAACAGTCTCTTTCCTTGATGTTACTGGGACTGGCATTCAGAATCGCTTGTGGCAGTGAAACAACTCTCATCCGTAAAGAGAACACAACTCCATTGATAAGATGTCCAGTTTTTGTGCTCCTTACACTCTAAACGTTGCCGCCAATGACCAAATTTCAAAGGTATGCAAGGTTCAGGACGGCGGGCGAATGGGCTACCTGAAGGCGTCTGGCCACTGTAACTGCTATACTTGTCACCCTGTAGTTGTATACTGTTACTGAGCAAAGGCGTTTGCTGACTGGTATCGGGCTCTTTTCACCTGCTGGACTATATATCGGCCATCCACTACAGTTATTTTCCAAGGACGACCACCACCAACCTTTCTAACAGCTGTACCTATGGTTTGGAAGGCTTTCCGAGCACACGAAAATGCACTTTTGTTGATTCCGAACTCTTCAGCTACACTAGTCAAACTACGCCCTCCTCCCCAGCTTTACGATCATTCTTCCCATTAGGTAACGGTTATACATTTATATGGAACCTCAAAGAAAGCTCTATTATCCACTCATCATAATAAGTTGAACAGAGAATAATTAGTTGAAGTTACATAAAAATAGATAGCAGTCCACATTGAGTGCAGCGCAACATTGCTGTTGGAGGGGTAAGTGGGAAACCACTCTCCCAGTTGATCTAGTTTCTGTTTCGCTTTCGTAGGAAAGCGAAGAGAAAATGACGTCACATCTCCATGACAACAAAACCTGTCTTTCAACCGGCTGCCGCATCTCGACGGATCGAGGAGAGAAGGGATAAATTTCTTTAATAATAAGGATTAAGAGAATACTCCGGGATACCTCTTAAATAACTGCGTGTGGTTATTAAAAGGAAATTTTAAATAACCACTTGGGAAGAATGTAAGAAAAGGTAGAGGAGTTTGAAACAAGATCATGAGGGGTGAAGTTGACAAAGTGTGCAATCTTTTCAGGTGAGTAACTGCCACACCTGCCCATATGGGAGAAGTGTACAGCGTAATGGAGTGAAGAAGGGCTTTGTATAACAGAACCTTGTGCTTTAATGCGAGCGTTTTTTTGGGAGAAATCATGAGATTAAGAGTGCTTCTCATTCCAGCCACCTTTTGGTGGGTGGAACGGATATGTTTGGCCAAGTTTAATTTAGCGTCAAGTATTAACCCTAGGTACTTATACTCAGTAGCCCAGGGGACTGTCTGATTTAAAATGTTGACATGTGGGAGGTTTCTGATGCACCGCTGTCTGTTAAAGAGGAGGCATGCGCTTTTAAATGCATTAACCTTTATTTTCCAGTTATTAAGTCAGGTTTGGAGTCGAATGACATTATTTTGTAGCCACTCAAATTATTCCACGTGTTAAGTCATCCAGGGGATTTTTTTCTAGCCATATTTCCCGAAAGAATTCACTTGAACTTGCAGAGAATGTCTTTAATTGTGCCTCCGTTCTTCCTTTTATTGTTGTCTTGAGCTGCCCGCGCGCGTTTTGCGTACACTCATGTCGTCTATGACGTTTTGTTCCTGACATATGCATGCACATCATCTTTCTACTTAATTGGGTGTTCGCAATAGTCCATTTTCCCCTTTTCTTTCCGACCTGCTTAAAATTTAAATTGTATTTTTAAGTTTTGCACACCAGCATAATTTTACGATCGCTCGTATGGGGATATATACTTATGAGCCTTATCATAGAATCTACTATGATGTTAACGTAAACCTCTGGGGTAAGAAATGGAAGACTAAGCTAGCTACAGTACGATCAACTCTTATAGATCGATTTCTAATAGATAGCATTTAATTTGGAACTTATATCCTCAAATGCCTCCTTTAGTTGCATTATATATAGTTTCAGTTCTAAGAGAATTTAATATAGATGTTCACACTATCCTTTGTACCTTCCATCTTTGAAAACCACAAATTTTACTGGGAATCTTCGAGGGCTGCGCTTTAAATCTGTAGTATCAGACAAACGCTTACAATTTATTATGCGCGTGTTGATAATATCTGCACCCAAAGAGCATGTGGAGTGCTTTCATTCAATTTACCATAATCAAGGTCCGAAATCTTGCAAAAAAACTAGTTAGAGCATTGATTACTCAAATATAAATCGCTAAGTATCAATCTAAGTAGTGAACTTTCCAATAGCTCATGAAAAGCAAGCATACGCTTTTTAAGTTCGGATTACTTATTGGAGGCGTAATGATAATAACAAGCAAGCATTTTAAGACATTCGAATCTAACAATGTGACAACTGTCTGAAATTTAGCTGTCATTAGTTATACCAAAACTAATGAATTGAGATCCTATTTAAGTGAACCAAAGTGTGGGTTCCTATTCCAAAAACGCATGAACTTTAAACGAAAGTCAAGACAAACTAATGTAAATTGAAAAGTCTGATTTCCCATCGATAATAATAACTTTCCCCAGGTTTTATTCACAGGTTAAAGATTGATTCTGTATGCTGCAAGTTTTTTAATTTTCAAAATTCAAATGCTTCTAAAGGCAACCGGTTAAGATAAGTGATGAAAGACATTCATCTAGGAGATATTTGAAGTTCGATGAGTTATTCTAGACTATTCAGAGTCACCACAATTTTGTTAACCATAACTCACCGACTCTAAAAATGAAAGAACCTCGTTAAAAAGCACGCGTCACACATCAACACATATTGATATATAAACTTTCTCTTATAGGGAAAATAACAAACTTCCCGACTCGTAAATGTCTTCTTCTTTCCTAAATGGCCTGCTATGGGCTTGTCATGAAATTCGCGCATTATCTCCTCTCGCAGTGATTGCGGAATATACACTCTCAGTTCTCCAAGAGGGGTTGCGTATTTCGCGTAAAATAACAAGTCGTCCACTATCTTAAAATCACGAGACCAGTTCTTACAGACTGTTGCATTAACCAGCTGTCTTCAGGGTTCTCAATATATCTATAGATATGACCTAACTCAGGGTCCTGTCGTTGTTCATCAATAAATTACTCTCTCGACGAAAGTACCAAATCTCTAATCACTACACGTGCCACATTTTCCCCCACTATACTTCCAACCGGATTTTCTGATAATATATCTGCCACCACATTTAATTTAATTTTTGAGAGATTCATCTCTAAATTCCCCTCTTCTATTGACAATTCTTCAATTAGTGAATCTGGAATCGCTAATGACTTTTTATCGAAATTCAATGTATAATTTTTGATTCACTTATAAAATCGATCCTCTCTCTCAACATACAAGGATATTCTAAATCCGCCAATATGTGAAAATTTTATTTTTTTTTAGAATTCCCTTATTCTGATTTGTAATTCTACCATCGTTATATTTTTACAACGGGCACCCCGTGCTGTCACTACCTCTGCTCGTGACTTCTTAACTGGTTTATAAAAAAATATTTTTATATAAATCTCTTCAGAAAGAAATGATTTTTCTGCCACAGTATCCCATAAAGCTTTTGTAATCGTTTTATTCAATAAAATTGGTACATATGGAAGTTCTACAGGAGACATGCCCAGAGCAGAAAGCTTGATAGGAGGATTCACTTCAATTTGTGTGATTGGTCATTTTGATCAACCTGAACATTCAAACAATTTAGACCAGCGTTTCTCAAACTGGGGGGCGTGATAACTCTACGAGGGGGGCGTGATCATAGTGAAAAGTCAAAAACACAAGGTTATTTAAAAAATTATTAATTTACTGAAAGTAAACAAACATAATACTTTCTGATTTAATAAAATACAAAATGCACATTTACATTAATATAGTACACTTATAAATGTGTATCAGTACTGTGTGTACAAAGTATATTTTATTATTAATTTAACTTTACTAGGTTAAGAAAAAGTTTGATAGTTACAGTGACCCCATGGACTTATAAAGGGTGTTTTTTTAGAGGTATAGAACTTTAAATTGCAATAAAACAACGATGTATTATTCGATTGACATGAATTTTTTTTTATTCGAAAGATAATCTTGTGGCATTACATTTTAAATATGATTTCTGGCATATGACTGCCACGGCTGGCTCGGATGGAGTCCAATCTGGACGTCCAATTTTCGATGACTTTTTCCAACATTTGTGGCCGTATATCGGCAATAACACGGCGAATGTTGTCTTCCAAATGGTCAAGCGTTTGTGGCTTATCCGCATAGACCAATGACTTTACATAGCTCCACAGAAAATAGTCTAGCGGTGTTAAATCACTAGATCTTGGAGGCCAATTCACAGGTCCAAAACTTGAAATTAGGCGGTCACCAAACGTGTCTTTCAATAAATCGATTGTGGCACGAGCTGTGTGACATGTTGCGCCGTCTTGTTGAAACCACAGCTTCTGGACATCATGATTGTTCAATTCAGGAATGAAACAGTTAGTAATCATGGCTCTATACCGATCACCATTGACTGTAACGTTGTAGCCTTCATCATTTTTGAAGAAGGATTCCACCAGCCCATAAAGCGCACCAAACAGTCAGTTTTTCTGTATGTAACGGTGTTTCGACATACACTTGTGGATTAGCTTCACTCCAAATGCGGCAGTTTTGTTTGTTGACGTAGCCCTTCAACCAGAAGTGCGCTTCATTGCTAAACAAAATTCGCTTATGAAAATCGGGAACAACGACAATCTCGTTTTGGGCCCATTCGACGAATCTACGCCTTGCTTGATGATGGTTTTGATGAATTGCCAAACCAAACTGAGAACAAATCACTTGATAGCTGTTAAATCGGTCGCCATCTTGGAAAGTAATGCCAACTTAAACTTCTATACCTGGAAAAAAAACACTCTTTATTAACACTTATCTTGATCATTTGTACGGTTTTCATTAATTTCTTAACTGCTGATTAAAAGTTACGTGATTCGCTCCCCAATGGCACCATTTTCTACGTAGACTAGCGTATTTTGATGCTTTTTTGAGGGGGAAGAAAAAAGGAAGAAGTAAGCAAATCCTTCAAAAACACTGTCAAGGTCCTTTTTTTGCATTCCAGAGTCTTCGGAATAATTGTAGGGATAGCACTATACAAAAAAGATCGTATTTCGAAAAGACGTATATATACGTCCAAAAAATTAATGATTTGGCTGAGTGAAACGTTTACATACGTACATAAGCGGTTAAAGTCGTATATATTGTAGCTTTAGTTTCAAAAAGTATAGTATTATTGAATTCAATACATTGTCATTGTATGGAAGGGGGCGTGAGGAAAAGGATGATTGAAGAGTGGGTCGCGTCTATTGAAAGTTTGAGAAGCACTGATTTAGACGACCACCCTTTCTTCGGTCCCCTTGGTTAAAATTCTCACTTGGACCCCTATTTCTGAACTGATACCGTCCACCACGACTC
The DNA here is from genome assembly GCA_019973935.1 of Trichonephila clavipes. Classification (NCBI taxonomy): domain Eukaryota; kingdom Metazoa; phylum Arthropoda; class Arachnida; order Araneae; family Nephilidae; genus Trichonephila; species Trichonephila clavipes. The sequence goes on from BMAU01021361.1 coordinate 713,544, forward strand.
TCGAACCACGATCATTTCTGTCAATCCGGTTCCTGTTCTCGAACCCTTGATCATGCCTGTTTTTACGGTTTCTGTTCTTGAAGTCTTGGTTAACCTGGTTCCTCTGGGTTCTATTCCCGTATGTACTTCTACAATTATTTCTCTTATCATTTTGTCGATCCAATACTTCTGCAAACCTCCAATTTTCAGATCATGGTTTACGCCTTCACGAAGTGAGGTCGTTTTTCTCAAGCTTTCCGGTAGCGGAAATTCTGCTTTTCTTCTTGCCGCGGCTTTCGCTTACCTCTTCGCCAGGATTCTAGCTACAGACTCCGTCGAGAACAGAGTTAGTTTCTGAGCTCATTTCTTTTGATTGCCTGCGACTGCACAGCTTGTGCACGTAGGTTATTTTTGGCTCTGCTTCCAATCCTTTTGACCTGGACCGAATTATGGCTACCGCTAATGACATGGATTTGACTCAAAATGGAATTATCAATAATGTTCACATACCATCCTCACCTTCCAGATTCGTGATTACTGACGAATTCATCTACGATAATCAACAATCAGTAAGAGAACTGATAAATCTCAGAGACTCTTACGCCATCTGGGCAAGGAAACTTTCAATTGTACCAGCAACTAGCGACGAGTATACCGCCACTAGTGCAGAATTGGGAAACATCCACACCACCCTTCTTGCCGCCAAGGAAAGGATGAACTTACCGCTGTTCCGGCTCCCCATATCTATCGAGACCCTAGACGAGCTCATCAAGAAAGTGGAAGAGCAACGCACCCAGCAAACTCCTGTGGATTCCACTCCAAAAGAGACTGTTCCATCTGACACCACACTGAAATCTCCCAGCAAGAGAACTTTAAAAAATTTAAGACTGAAAACCGACAAAAAAAGACTGATTGATGATGATGGGTTTCAAACCCCAGATAAAAGACATACCGCAAAGAAAATCGGTAAGAAAAACCCTTCCTTGCCTCCTACCACCTCCCAGACTTCTAACCCTGCTCACCCCCTTGCTGAATCGAGTGATTCTGAGATTGAGGACGAGGATACTGGTAAAAGCAATCCTACGGCTGTTGGTACCCCCCAAAATCGAATTCCACCCATTTTTGTCAACCCTCCTAACAATTGGTGCACTTTAATTTCCATAGCTAGGCAATTATCCCCAACTCTAATAAGTAAACTAACTGGTAAATTTCTTCGCATTACTGTCCATAGGGATGACGAATATCGTAAACTCGCTCAGTTCCTTCGACATGAAGGAGTTGAGTATAAATCATTTATGTTTAAATCTGATTGGCCCATTATAGTAAAAGCCGTTAGGTAGCGCTGTTGCAATGAGACACTTCTATTTAGAAGTAGTCTTGTGGCAACAGTCAGTGCATGTAACTTTCTTAAGATGAAAACACTCGTTTTTTTGTGAAACATTCTATTGTGAAATATTCTTGTGAAAAAATGTTAATACTTGTGAACTACGTACATTATTACATGTGAACTATTCTAATCATAGTGAAATGTTCTTCAGCATTGAAATATATCCAATTATATCAAATTGAACTTGGACTTATCATTGAATCAATTTTCTTTCAACAGACAGCAATTCAAAACCGAAACCTTTTAGTCTTAGACCAAAATTGTTTACAGTCCGCTAAATTCGTCGCTATTGCTAACATACATAAATTAATGGTCCGATCTCTCGGAGTATCTAAGCATTTAAAGGTTTTATCAGGTTATAGAATTCAAAATTTGTGTTTTCGTTTTGTTGAGGAGTTACTTGTGTGTGACCTACATTCGGCGTTTCTTTGGACGAGTGGATTACTCTATTGGTTTCTTCAGGGTGTTTCTCGGATGGTTAGGTCGGGTGAGTCAGTTCAATTTGTAAACATATTATCTGAATGCTGTTTGTGTGTGCTTTTAGCTTGTTTTATTTCTAAATATAATGCTTTAGTATTTTAATGTGATTTATTTCTGTGAAGATTTATTTAGTGTTCTTTCTGTTTTTGCATTTGAGTAGTAAAAATCAATGTGATTGGATTCGAATGTAAAAAGCACTTGTGTTACTTATTTTAATTTGATTTAAATATCTATATGAATGGAATTCTTCTGATCAGTAATTGTTCAAAATTTAAATATGAAATCTAAAGCGTGCTTAAACCAGAAAAAAGCCATTATATCATCACTAACGCGTTTAAAAAATAAAACGTTACAGGATATTAATGAATTGGATTCTACCGAGCTCAAAATTAGAAAAAATAGGTTTGATGTAATAGGGGAAGAATTGAAAACCCTTTTTGATAATTTATTTAGCCTTGCTAACGATGATGAAATTGAGGGCTATATTTTAGAAAAACAAGAGCTGCTTGATACATGGGAGGAAATGTTAATTTTATTAGAAAGACGGGTCTCGCATCTAAATAAAACAAATAAGAGTACGGAAGTAATTCATACAAGAAATTCTGATTCAACCGAAATTAAACTTCCTACCTTGTCGCTTCCGACATTTTCTGGAGTTATTGATGAATGGTTAACTTTCTCGGATCTGTTTCAAGCAGCCGTTACAAATAATCAAAATTTAACTGGTGCTCAAAAATTACAATATCTCAAAGGGGTTTTAAAAGGAGATGCTCAGAAGATAGTTCAATCACTTCCAATAACAGATGGTAATTTTCAGATTGCTTGGGATCTTTTAAAGGAAAGATATTTTCATAAGCGTGAAATATTGAGTTCTTTAATGAAAAAACTTATGAATATTTCGCCGATAACTTGTGAATCCCATGCTCAAATTCTAAAGTTAGTCGATTCGACTAAAGAATGCGTTCGATTATTGGAGACTTTAGATCTCAAGGTCGAGGGCACAGCAGACATAATTCTAATGTTTATCATTCAATTTAAGTTAGACTCAACCACAAGAGGTTGGTGGGAAAGGTCTCTAGATAATGAAAAAATTCCTTCGCTCAGCGAGCTTTTACAATTTCTTTCGAATCATGCTAGATCACTTATGACTGAAGGTTATGGAGTTAAAAGAAACATTAGTAACAAGAAAGTAACACTAGTTGCTTCAGGTTTCCAACTGCATTGTTCTTACTGTCAGAGCAATCATAATTTAAATAAATGTGATGCATTTCTAAATCTTTCTGTTCAAAAAAGAGTGAATTTTGTAAAATCGAATAACATTTGTTTCAATTGTTTGACTAAATTTCATAGGAAGTCTGCTTGTAAAAGCACTAATAAGTGTCGAAAATGTGGGAAATCGCATCACACATTGTTACATTTTATGACTCCCAGTGAGCCAAATTCTTCCATTCCTAGAGAGGATAATAATTCAGTACTTTCAGCTTCAGCGAAAGTGTTTCACCCAGTTGTGTTTGATGCTACTAATACTGATACAGGTCCAAATCCTCTAATGTAAATAATCCAAGTATAACTTCCTGTTCAGGGTTCGATTCCAATTCTCAGGTGCTTCTATGTACTGCACTAGTCAATGTTTGTGATTCTTTCGGTGGAACTCGGTTGTGTCGTGTTCTTCTTGACCCGGGAAGCCAGGCTTGCTTAATTACTAGTAGTTGTTTGGAAAGACTTGGATTGCCTAGGAAGCGAACAAATGTGCGCATTTCATGCCTTGGAGCATCAGATACTCGAACTAATGGTATTTCGGAGATTAAGTTTACACCTCATTTTACATCTAATATTTCGTTTGTAACTTCAGTATATGTAGTTAATAAGATTGTAGGTCAACTTCCACATTTCAGTTTAGATTCTTCTTGGTCTGAGCCTTTTAGTGATTTGAAGTTAGCTGATCCTACTTTTTTAAGAGTGGTCCTATCGATATTCTCATTGGTGTAAACATAGCTCTTCCTATGCTAAAGGGTCAATCTCTTTCCCTTGGGGACAATAAACCCTTTGCAGTTCGTTCAGATTTAGGGTGGATAGTCGCAGGAAATGTTCCTTCTGAAGAGATGTTTTCTTCAATTGCGGTTAATAGCATCCAGGTAGTAACTGACGAGTTAGTGAGTAACTTTTGGAAGTTAGATTCAGTACCTGAAGCTAACTTATTGACTAGTGAAGAAAGGGCATGTGAAGATCATTTCTTAGATACTCATGTTAGAAATGAGGATGGACGATATGTAGTGCGATTACCATTTCATTCATCACCATCTAAATTAGGAGATTCGAGAGAATCAGCTATTCGAAGATTCAAATCATTAGAACATTCACTAATCAAGAAACCTGCGATTTATTCTCAATATAGAGACTTTATGCAGGAATATTTAACTTTAGGGCATATGGAGCTTGTTCCTAAAAATGACTACGCTAAAAGGGAAGCATATTATCTTCCTCATCACGCGGTTCTACGAGATTCCAGTACAACAAAACTGAGGGTTGTCTTCGATGCATCAGCCAAATCAACATCAGGGTATTCTCTTAATGACATACTAATGGTTGGACCCCGAGTGCAACGAGACGTGTATCCAATTCTGCTTTCCTTCAGAACATTTCAAATAGCTGTGTGTGCAGACTTGGAAAAGATGTTCCGTCAAATAAGGATCTCATCGGAAGATACAAATTGGCAACGAATTCTATGGAGAGATAATCCAAAGGAGACAGTGAAGGAATATAGGTTAACCACTGTCACGTATGGGACATCATGTGCACCATATCTTTCCACTCGAACCTTGACTCAACTTGCTTTTGATGAAAGGGAAAGGTATCCTTTGGCTTCATTCGCTACACTTCATCATTTTTACGTAGATGATTTACTAAGTGGTGCCGCGACTGAAAAAGAAGCAGTTGAACTCGTCTGGCAACTAAAGGAGATGATGAAAAAAGGAGGGTTCAACCTTCGAAAGTGGCAGTCTAACAGAGAAATAGTGATCAAGGAGGTAGCCGAAAATAAAGATCTTAAAAGGGTGCAAAATGATGAAGAAATAAAAATCCTTGGGATACAATGGAATCCCAAATCTGATTTCTTCAGTTTCAGTGTTTCATTACTAGAAGAGAGATGCATTTATTCCAAAAGAGATGTTCTTTCTGAAATTGCTCGTGTGTTTGATCCTCTAGGACTTTTATCGCCATGCATTGTTTTTATGAAAATCCTCTTACAAGAGCTATGGAAATTAAATCTAGAATGGGACGAACCAATCCCGGAAGATTTAAATAAACAGTGGACAACCTTCCGAAAGGAACTTCATCTTATCGAGAAAATGAAAATACCGAGGTGTGTCTTGCTACCTTCATACATTCAACTTGAGATTCATGCCTTTTGCGATTCCTCCGTAAGAGCATACTGTACAGCAATTTACCTCAAATGTATCGCATCCGAGAGTATAAGTGTCTCGCTTCTCACTTCTAAAACAAGAGTAGCCCCGCTTAAAACTCAATCTTTACCTCGGCTTGAGCTGTGTGCAGCATTGTTGCTGTCTAATGTGTTACAAGTAGTGTTAAGGGAGTTTCCTTTATCTATTCACAGAACCATTGCCTGGACGGATTCGACAATTACTTTAGCTTGGCTAAAAACAGAACCATATCGCTGGCAACCATTTGTCGCCAACAGAGTTTCCAAAATTCAAACAACAATTCCATCAGTTGAATGGTGTCATGTTTCGGGAATTGAGAATCCAGCCGATCTAGGCACGAGAGGACTCTTACCTTCTCAGCTTGTAGCTCATGATCAGTGGATTCATGGACCTCTCTGGTTAAATCAACCCATGAATGAAACGTCATCTTATAAAATCCCAGAAACTTTCTCCTTTCCGGATAATGCCTTGAAAGAGAAGAGGAGCGTTGTTACATGTGTTGCTAAAATTGTGCCTTTACCAGAATTTATTGACAGAATATCGTCTTTTACAAAGTTAGTTCGTGTCTGTGCCTGGATTTTGAGATTCATAAAAAATAGCCGTTCACCAGTCTCAAGAACTTTTGGTTACTTGAAATCATCGGAACTTCATACTGCAGTTGTTACTATTGTACGTTTGATTCAACAAGTAGAATTTCCGAATGAATTTAAATGTCTTTTTCAAGGAAACCCTTTACCAAAGGATAACAAATTACTTCCATTGAACCTGTTTTGTGATTCTGAGGGAGTTCTTCGGGTAGGAGGTAGACTTTCGAGGAATACGCGTCTATCATATGACCAAAAACATCCTATGCTTTTGCCCAAAAGTCATGAGTTCACAAGAAAGGTAATAAATTTTTACCACATTACTTATCTTCATGCAGGTCCACAACTGACATTGTCTTTGATAAGACAAAAATTTTGGTTTGTGGATGGTAGATCAGTAGTTCGTCATACACTCAAAAAGTGTCTAATTTGCTTCAAGATGAATCTGAGATCTTCTTCTCAATTAATGGGTGATTTACCACCTATCCGATTTCAACAAATTCGTCCATTCGAAAGTACTGGCTTGGATTTTGCTGGTCCATTAACCACTAAATGTGCTCATAAACGAAGTGTGACAAAATTTAAATCTTACATTTGTCTTTTCATTTGTACTGCTACTAAAGCTGTACATCTTGAACTTGTTTCGGATTTATCGACTGCTGCATTTCTAGCTGCTTTACGCCGTTTCATTGCTAGAAGGTCTTGTCCGAGCAAAATCATCTCGGATAATGGATCCAATTTTAAAGGCGCTTCGAGTCATCTGAGAAAGCTCGTGGATTTATGTCTGCAAGAAGAAGTACAAAATTTTCTTTCTCTCAAAGGAATTGAGTGGTCTTTCATTCCTCCATATACCCCACACTTTGGAGGTTTGTGGGAGTCAGCAATCAAGAGTGCCAAACAATTACTTATAAAGGCAACTAACTCTGTACTTCTTAATTTTGAAGAGTGTTCTACTCTATTGATACAGATAGAGGCTTGTCTTAACTCAAGACCTCTCACAGAGCTCTCTCCAGATCCGTCCGACTTCACCGCATTGACTCCAGCCCACTTCTTAGTGGGAGGTCCTATTCATCAGTTTCCAGAACCATCTCAGCCCTCAAGGTCTGTACCTCTTTCTGAAAGATGGAACCTGATTCAAAGACTACGTCAGTACTTCTGGGATCGCTGGTCCACGGAGTATTTACATAGACTTCAACCTAGGTCCAAGTGGTGGAGAACTAAGCCAAATCTTCAATTAGGAGATATGGTTATTGTCGAGAAAGAAAAAACTGCTCCATTAAACTGGACTCTTGGTCGAATTAATAAACTATTTTTCGGACCTGACCAAAAGGTACGTGTTGTGAGTGTAAATACCAAATACGGACAATTAACTAGAAATGTGAACAAGATTTATCTTTTACCTAACTCTCAAGAATATGAACTTTAATTTAATTCTTTTATTCTTATTTTATCATATTATCTGTATTTCATTGTTGTATATTTCGTAACCTCTCCTTTTTTGAAACCCTTCTGAGGTTTCAAGGGGGGCGGTATGTTGAATAGTAAAAGCCGTTAGGTAGCGCTGTTGCAATGAGACACTTCTATTTAGAAGTAGTCTTGTGGCAACAGTCAGTGCATGTAACTTTCTTAAGATGAAAACACTCGTTTTTTTGTGAAACATTCTATTGTGAAATATTCTTGTGAAAAAATGTTAATACTTGTGAACTACGTACATTATTACATGTGAACTATTCTAATCATAGTGAAATGTTCTTCAGCATTGAAATATATCCAATTATATCAAATTGAACTTGGACTTATCATTGAATCAATTTTCTTTCAACAGACAGCAATTCAAAACCGAAACCTTTTAGTCTTAGACCAAAATTGTTTACAGTCCGCTAAATTCGTCGCTATTGCTAACATACACTTCCTACTTTCACTAAAAAAAGAAGAAATACGTGTTGAAATCGAGGGAGAAGGATTTCAGATCCATAAAATCTCCCGATTACAAAAATTTAAAACCACAGCTCCCATGCCGCTAATTTACCTACAACTTGTAAATGATGCCAAAGCTGACACTATCTTTCAGTTTACTGAAATGTTTGGCACACAAATCTCCTTTGAGCGCTATGACAATAGTCGCAATAAAAGACCCAATCAATGCTGGAGATGCCAGGGTTTTTTCCATTCTTCGGAAGTCAGCCATCTCCCAATTAAATGCCTTAACTGCGCAGGGCCTTACGAGGCTAAAAACTGTAATCGTGCATTTGAAGACCCACTAATTTGTGCCAACTGCGGTGGGGAACATGCGGCGAATTGTCGCCAATGCCCCCGTTTTCCGAAGACTAAATATAATAAAAAAGCGCCCCAAAAGGGCAATCAAAATAAAAATCAGCATTCTAAGGGAAATAATCCTAATAACTTGCCACAAAATAAAATTCAAGAGAGAAATTTAGGCTCTCGTAATGATCTAAACTTAAAAAGTAGCATGCATGTTTAATCCAAAATCCAACAGCCTCAATCAAACTACCGCGCTGTCATTCCCTCCGTCTCGTATTCTAAAGTTGTTTCTGGACAGATCAGGGAGATTAGTCATGTTAACTTCCCAAATTCCAATTTTTCAACCATTTTCACAAATGTAATTCAGATAGCTAATGATGAAGGAGTCGATGAGGAACTGTTGGCCCGGGCATTCCGAGCAGCACTCCCAGCACTCCGAAAACTTTCTCATTCTGACGATAAGGCCTGTGAAACTTTCAGGGCTATGTCGCGTTAAAAAATGGGCGTAATTATGTTGCCCACAATTCAGCCTAACTTTCAATCGTGCAAAGGTGCAATCAATCTCAGTTGGGTTTTGGAACGCAAACGGTCTGCGCTCCAAAATTCATGAAGTCAGAGATTTCGTTTTGGAGAAAAGTCTTGATCTGTTTTTGGTCCAAGAAACCAAACTAGAACCTGATCAGGACCCCCTGATTGCAAATTATCATTTTTATAAAGATGATCGTGTAATTTTTCCTAGAATTTGTACAGCAGGAGGTACCACTATATACTGTAAAAGTAATTTCGTTCAAAGCCGAGCCCCTTTACCGGGGATACAGTATATGGATGCTACTGCTATTCAAATTTAAATTAATAATTTCCCTCCCTTCCGAGTAGTTTCCGCTTATGCTCGTTTTTGTGCAAAAATCAACAGAAAATTCCCCGAAAAGGATTTTCTTAAAATTCTAAATTCAGGTAATAACTTAATCATTGCTGGAGACCTTAACGCTGCTCACAAAACGTGGAATAACACCAGGTCGAACAATTTTGGCTTTCGTCTTAAAAGAATTATTCAAAATTATCCCAATGCAAGGATTGTTACACCTTACACTCCAACGCATATTAATTCACGTTCTCGGCTGGGAGTACGTGACTCAATTATCGACCTGGCTGTTTTCAAAAATATCCCTTTTAATTATGACATTAGAGTTATAGATTATCTTTGTTTGGATCATCTACCGGTCCTTTTAACTCTATACACTAACTCTGATACCATGAAAATTCCAGCGCAACTCTCCACCAATTGGGAGAACTACCGATTCCTTCTTAAAAATAAGCCACTTCCCATTCCGACGTCTCCCAGCAATGAGCATCTCGACATTGCGATTGGTCGGCTTGGAGAAAATATCTCCGAAGCACTTGTGGCTGCTTCAAAACCCAAATTTAAAACCGCACCTATTAAATTACCTCCAGATATTCGTTCCAAAATTCGCCACAGAAATAAGGTACGGAGATTTTGGCAAAGATCTAGAGACCCTGCTCTTAAAAATGAACTCCGTACTATCAGCAACGAGATCGCCAGTGATATCAGACACCTCTCCCGTGCAAGATGGGAGAAAACAATTGAGGAGTTATCTCCCGAAACAGGCACTCTTTGGAGGCGTACCTCCTTTCTCAAAAAGCCTTTTCATCACATTCTCCTCCTAAAGGGCGCTCTCGGCAGTATCGCAGTTGCCCCGATTGAAAAGGCCGAGGTAATTGCTGACAGCCTTCAAAAACAATTTAAACCAAATACTGATGTGGAGAATCCTAGATTCTCTACACGTATACAAAGGAAGGTCCAAAGATTCCTTGATTCCCCTACCTGTATGGATCTGGAAAAAACATCTCCCTCTGAAATACAGGGATTCATTAAAAATCTTAAACCAAACAAATCTCCTGGTATTGATCTCATCACAAATCGTATCCTTAAAAACGTTCCAACTAAATTTATCATTTTCATTGCTTTGCTGTTCAACATGCTTTTGGAAAATTGCTACTTCCCTAAAAGTTGGAGGATGGCCGTGGTGATCCCCATTCTTAAACCCAATTCTGATGACTCTAATGCTCAGAATTATCGTCCAATCTCACTACTTAGTAGCTTGAGTAAAGCATACGAATTCGTGATTTTGAACCGCCTGAACCAACACAGCTTAGCCAGGAATATTATTATTCCAGAACCGCATGGCTTTGTAACTAAGTGCTCTACAGTAACCCAGTTACTCAGAGTCACTAAATTGGTTCACACAGGCTTCTAAAACCATCAGGCCACGGGTATGCTATTTGTGGACATAGCCAAAGCCTTTTACAAAATTTGGCATGATGGCTTAATATCCAAGATGATGAGACTTGGATTTTCGGACCAAATCCTAAAAATTATTCACTCATACCTAAACTTGAGAGAGTTTAGAGTTAGAGTCGAAAACTGCCTCTCCAGTCCTCGTCCAGTAAAAAGTGGAATTCCTCAAGAAAGTTTGCTTGGACCAAGACTTTTTAACCTATATATTAACGACATTCCAAAGGCTGACAATGTCCACTTAGCTATGTATGCGGATGACACTGCTATCATTAGTCAACATACTTATATAATTTCAAAATTTTTGAAAGATTACAAAATTACATCACAAGACTTCAGCTCTGGCTCGTTGTTTGGAAAATCAAAGTTAATGCATCAAAAAGCGCAAGTCTCCTTTTTACGAAACAAAGGTGTATAGGAAACTTACCCAATATCTATATTTTTGACCAATCCGTCCCCTGGGTCACTGAATTTAAGTACCTAGGGTTCATTCTCGACGCAAAATTGAACTTCTCCCCCCACATCCGTGCTGCACTTCAAAAAGCGGCAGGAATGAGCCGAACGCTCAATTGCTTAATTTCTCGGAAGTGTAAGCTCCCAATCAGACACAAGGTTTTGCTCTATAAATTATTTCTCCGACCAATTTTGTTATATGCATCTCCCATCTGGGCTTCTGCTGCAGTAACTCACTTGAAAAATTGCACGTTCTTCAAAATAAACACCTTCGAAAAATTACTAATGCTTCTTGGTTTGTCAGAAATGAAATCTTGCACAAAGATATCAAAATTGATCCAATTCTTGATTTCATTAAAATTCAGTCCAAAAAGTTTTTTGACAGATTACTTCAAATTCCTAACCAATCTATCCGAGTCATCCCTGCCTATGATAACTCGGTCCCAAGTTTTGCAAAAAGACTTAGAGCTGCTCTTCACCACATATATCAGCATTTTCCAGTCCTTAAAAGACTTCGGGGATCCTAAATATAGTCTTTGGTAACTCTTTAAATTTTTTTTCTAAAAAAAAAAAAAAAAGAAATCTCTAATTTTAACTTTTGTCGTTTTGTCTTTATATATATATATATATATATATATATATATATATATATATATATGTGCAAGATTTCATCTCCATTAAATTACTTCGACTTAAACCCACATTCTTTTGAATCGGTCTAGCGTGTTAGTTTAATTCCATGTCAATTATTCTCCTTTTCCACATCTTTTGTGGATCATCCTTTATTTTACTCATTTTCCAGCAGATGGCATCACATTATGGACACTTTCTGTGTCAACGCCTTCTCTTTTCGTTCGCTGTTCAGCGACACTCCCGTCACCACTACACGATTCAGCAGTGTTTGTCCGTTCCCTTTATTTAAACATCATGGACCACGAGCACCACGGCATTAATTGCTTTTATTTTCCATTTCATCTTTTTATCTTCCAAATTCCGTGTCTACTTTCTGATTTCGTTCCGTTAAGGACGAATTAGAGAAGAGCACAGATTTCTACCACCTCCCTCTGGGATGGTGCCTCATTAAATATGTTCCATACTTGCCGATTGAATTATTTCTCGCTCTCTCACTGGTAGTATGTCCTCAGCAACTGGTGAGAAGCTTTCTTTTAGAACGGCTCTGAGCAGTTGTTAATAATTTTGATAGTATCTTTTAAATTTTATGGATCTTTCAATTAATTCTTCTCTTTTTTCTTATTAATTATGATGCGAGGGTAATACTGTTTTCTTGCTACGTATTTTGAAGCCGTTGGCTGCAATTTTCATTCCTACGATCGCGGGAGATCTCCAACGCGCATCCCAATCTCGTCAATAATTTTTACTCGAATCATGGGTTTCCCTGACCGAATATCTTTGTTCTAAGTTTGAGATCACTTGTAACAGCGGAGCTCTGGTGGTGAGGTTTCTAACCTCAACGCAGTCAAGAACCTGAGGTTCGAGACGATTTACAATGTGTTGAATCAAACTCTGTTCCGTCATATCTAACTGAAGAGTTTTTTGTAGCTTTAATAATTCGTAAGCAAAATCTGTCGGAGCTTGACCTCTAGCTTGATATGGCACAGCAAACCTGGCCTCCGACTCTGCCTTATTCGGTACAGTCGGAAAACTTTCTTTCAACGCCTGTTTTAACTGGTCAAAATCAGTTTCCTTACCCTGCAAAAGGGTATAACATTATACCTTTACCGGGCACGTCCCGTGAAATTACCTTTCAGATATGCACAGGCTAAATTTGCGGGTATTTGATAAAATATCATATTGCTTTCGATACCATCGAAAAACTAATCTATATTTTCCAATCCGGAAAAAAAATTCGAGTAAGACCCTGAACCAGATCTAACTCCTCTAACGGGGATTCAGATGCCTTTGGGACAATCCTGTTGAGTGCCAATGTAATGATCTTACCCCTGGGGTCACTTCCTCATCATCTTGTTCACCTGAAGCCTTAGGGAGGAATGGTGAATGACTATCCACGATAAATCTAATTTGTTATTATTTAAATCAATATTGCAGAACATATATAGGAATCCCTTGGACCTTATATGAATAAGCGCACGAAATCCGAATAGATTAACTTTACTTAATCCTATCCTACTGTGTCAGTTTGTGATGCTAGATTCACCAATTTATTCTATTAGCTAAAATCCGTCCTTTAGTCACGAGGCGTAATTTTAATTCTTACCGTATTAACTCTGCTTTCAGCGGTTCCGCTCCTTCTGCTCTACGATTATTAAACTCTAACTTACATACACAAACTAATTTGCATCTCATGGTTTCTTATAGAGGGATAGCTGTGAAATAAACGTGATTACTGGCCCAAAGATTTGCCAAGAGGATTAGTAGTTTAAAGTCTCGTAAAGCCCCGTCACAACTTCATATAAATTTCGAATTCGATACATTTAATTACGTTATTAATCTCCCTAAATTTTATGTGTTCAGAACCGCGCGCACACACACAGTGCTATATTTTGAAAGTTATTTGTTCCTTTACAATTTTAATGTTTTCTTAAGCATTTGTAAAATAATTATATTATTCTGCTTCCAAGAGATAAAAGACAATTTTTGTAAGTATTAATAGTTTTTATGATTTAAAGAAAATCAAGCGTTAAATTTACTATCTACAGGTAATTCTTTCAAAAGAAAAATGTCTAAGTTAGCTTAACTGTAGCTTAAACATTAAACTTATGAATTATATATAAATGTTTAATATTGAAGCAACATTTCTACTGTAGAAAGTGACTTGTAACAAAATTGAATCATTTACTGTTTTAAAATAAAAATAAATGTCGTACACAATAAAGTAAAATTATTCCAAGAGAGAGAGAGAGTTCCATATGCCTCTTCTTACATGTTATACATATATGGGATTTTCTAATTATTCGAATTTCTTCCCATAAACATACGCCTTTTAAAATGAAAGAAATCACTATAGGGCATTTATGAATGTATTTTTTCTTAACAATGCTTAATTGATTTTTCGTGGCCTCAAGCGAATAAAGTTGCAATGCTTTGAATAGCTCTTTTGCAGTATGATTTATCGCAAAAAATCGTGATATCGAATTTTCTGTAAAATGTCCTGGCGAAGTTTTCATTTCCGCGTTGTCTGTGATTTATGGGAGCTATTTCTAAAATGCACCTTTCTAGCTACCATACATATTTGCCATCTCAGATCAAAGATTAATCGAAAGCCCCTATTGCTATATAGAAGTATTTTTTTCTCCGAAAAACGAAGCAGATTTTTTACCAACTGCTATCCATGTTTCTTACAATCTTCGCTTAGGGAGGATATAAAAATAGAAGATCATTTGAAGAGGGAAAATATATCAATAGGAAAAAAAAAAAAATCCACGCATTATTTATATAAAAAAATGAAAGGGGTGCATGATTTGTTACATTTAAGTAAAAAATCAAATACACATCGTAATGATTTAGTTAGTGAGTTATTAATGCGAAGAAATTCAGAAGGCAGGTTTTTCGAATTTCTCTTTCAGAGTTGTAATCTGTGACATAATGTGAAAACTCTATCGAGAGAGTGAGAGAGAGAGAGAGAGAAAGAGGAACATTTTAGAGGAGTTTATACGTCTTTTGAAGAGTTAAGGAAATAGCTTTAATTGATTAATTAATTTATAGGGTGTTAATCGGATACAAATATATCTTGCTTATTATATAACAGTTTATTAAAGAGGATGATACTCTTATGATCAGAGTATACGTACTGATCCTGAAAGTTTTTTTTTTTTCAGTATGGTTACTAGTTATTGTTTGTAAAATTTCAATATATAAAAGAATAAAATTGTGAAAAGGAGGAAAATTATTTGGAATATTTTTATGACTTTAAATATTTTTTAAGCAACATCAGTTTATTAGCACCTAACTAAATTTTTCTATGAAATGTGAAGAGTAAATAAATGTTTTTTTCTGAAAAAAACATTTATAATTTTTACCATGTTTTTATTGACTCGATTTCTTGTTTTTCCGGGTGGAATTTGTAATTAATTTTAAACTAACTTCCCGATGAGCTAGAGCAGTGGTTCTCAAACTTTAACTACTGGTGACCCAATTTTCAGTCATAATTTTTATCGCACCCCCCCCCCAAATAATAATGTATTGAATGCAATAATAATGCACTTTGGGGGGGGGTGCTAAAACTACAATACGATCATAATTATAAACAGTACAAATTAACAAGATAAGTATTAAATTTTGTATATGTTACTTTTAAGTAATATATATTTTTATTTTTTTTTTTACTTTTTAGTTCGATTCACTATAAAAGTGTGTTTTTTTAGTTTGTTTTAAAACTATAATTTATTTTATAATTATTTTTAATATACACAATAAAAATCACAAAATTCCAGTGAATAATTTAATTAAGAGAAAATATACTTACCTACTTTCAAGGACTTTTCAATATTTGTTTGATTTTTTGAGAAAAAATTCAATAAAACTAATGAAAATGTTCCAAATCTGCGTGCCCTTAATAAAGAACATAAAGCATGTTCATTGAAAATATTTTTGAACAAAAATGGTCGCGCAGGAAACTCGATCAAAACTAGTAACTTGATTGTAAAAAAAAAAAACGTTTGCAACTCCCCAAAAAAGAGGGCGAAATGTGATATAAATTCATTTTACTTCCCATTAAGACTGTCTTATTGGAGGATACTCTGTCAAGGTCATTGG
The DNA here is from genome assembly GCA_019973935.1 of Trichonephila clavipes. Taxonomy (NCBI): domain Eukaryota; kingdom Metazoa; phylum Arthropoda; class Arachnida; order Araneae; family Nephilidae; genus Trichonephila; species Trichonephila clavipes. The sequence goes on from BMAU01021361.1 coordinate 729,177, forward strand.
TAACAAATAAACAGTTTTCCCAGAATTAACGATTTCGTGAACATCAGATGACTCTGCGCATCGATCCCGTGTTAAAAGTATATTTCATAAAACATATGGCTATTAGTTCTAAAAAAGAATTGCGTAAAAAGTTTTCCGTTATGCATTGTATGCTGGCCAAATAATCCTTCAAAGTACTCAATATGCTTATCCGTATATCATATAACTCATTCACATGGAAAAAAATCAACAGAAAAATATTATTTAGAACTTTCCTAAAAGAAAAACAGATGGAGTGAAACATACCAGTAAGTTTGAAGGTCAAATATATGATACTCAAAAGTAGCATTTTAGGTGTTAAAAGAAACGTAATAAAAAAATCTTTCATCGTGTGATTACAGTAAAGCAAACAAAATGTCTTTTTTTATTTCGTTATAGGATCAAAGATAGCTAATGAACGTTTGAAGTGGAATCTTTTATTTTTGATGATCACCATATGATATGTATAAATTATATCAGCGTTAAAGTGCATTTTTTATGAAGTCAGAAAGCATTTTGTTTTTCTTCATTCCAAGAAATTATTTTTTTAAACCTTTTATTTTCAATATGCTCATGCCCCCTCGCAGGAATACCGCGCCTCCCAGGGGGGCGCAACCCACAGTTTGAGAAACACTGAGCTAGAGACTTGAAATTTAGACTATAGCTCAGAAGTGGATGACAATGCATGAAAATGTGAAAAAAGAAGTTACCTGGGCCCCCCAAAAGGCAGGCCCCGATTTCTACAGGGACCCGTAATTCTTGAACTTACACGAATTTACATGAACAAAGACCACCTGTCGATAGCATGCGTTGAGTTGCGTCTGCGTATTCAATTTCATGGCTTTGGGGTCAAAGAGGGGCTCTTAGGTTACTATGTTTTTTTATTAACTCGCTTTCTTGTCTGCCTGTCCGGGTGGAATTTTGTAATTGATTTTAAACTAACTTCCCGGTGAGCTAGAGATTTGAAATTTGAACCATAGCTCAGAAGATACCTTCCACTTTCCTTACTTTTACTTAAATGCCAAACCGGCAAGACTTTTCAATTGGTGAAAAAGATCAGAATGGCGGCGATCGCCAAGCTCTAAATCACCAAGGAGGCAACATCAAATTTAAAATTTTGACAAACGGATTTGACAATGATTGTTTTTAATGCATGAATATGAGTTTTATAAAAAAAATTATTTTCTCTTGCTTCGTTAATTTATTTCTAAAATAATAATTGAATAGTTTGATGTATTATTTGTAAGAGTAGATATGACATTTTTCTATTTCAGATATAACCAGATGAAATTGAAATGTATCGCATGTCTCTGTTATTACGTCATCAAAGTATTTAAAATCAATTCAAAAAATTCCATTCACATAACCGTAAAAAGAAGAAAATAATAATAATTTTTTTAAAAAAAAAATGTACCATGTTCTTAAAAAGGACTAAAAAGTATAAAATATATAATTTTTCTCTAATCCTTATGAAGGATAAAACCATATACGGATTTCTAACTTTTCTAAATAATTCCTGAAAATTCATACTTGGCAACTTTTGGTAGCTATTAAAATACTTGTAAGATTGTGGAAACGAAAAACATGGGGCACATGCAGCAGATAATTGATGCATTCATAGCTCAACTAACAGTTTTATTGCACCCCAAATAATGGGAACCAATAATTAAGTTATTTTATTGATAGCTACTCTCTACACTCTTTATATGTACTTATACATTGCATGCGCCCCATGTTTTTCGTTGCCAATCTTGCAACTATTTTAATAGTTATCAAAAGTTGCCAAGTATGAATTTTCAGGATAATTAAGAAATCCGTATGTAGTTTTATCCTTCATAAAGGTTAGAGAAATTATTTTATACTTTTTAGTCCTTTATAAAAACATAGTACATTGTTTTTTATATTTTATTATTATTTTTTATGAGTTTAAACGCCCGTTATATAACTAAAACAACATAATATTCTTCATATATCTAAAATAAAATGCTTTTTGAAATTATTTAATAAGATAATCTGTAAAAGAGAATCAGTGTATTTCATTATATATATATATATATATATATATATATATATATATTAGTGCGAAATATTTTTTTTTAAATCTGCGTTTCAAACGATAATTGGACGCGTTAAAAACTACTGATGCTTGCGCGCGAAACGAGAATACTATTTTTTTTCTAATTTCTGAAGAATATTACAAAAAACAAAAACAACACGTTGCTATCTCTTTAATACCCTTTCAATACCCAAAAGCTAGGCATGAGAAAAATAATTTCAAAATAAATACGTGAATAGATAAAATTATTATTTACTGGCATATTTCTTTCTTTCCTGAATCATTTCTGTTATTAATCCTATAGATCAGGGGTGTCAAACTCGTGGCCCTTAAAGAACATTTTTGCGGCCCGGTGAGTGTATTGACGCACAATGATGTGTAATAAAATATCAACATTTCTCTCGAAAGAGAAAAGATAGTAGCGGAGAAAGGTGTCAGGACGTAAACATTAAATTTTTCTTGCTGTTTTATATATGTTTATTATAATGTATTGTTCGAAATAAACTTACGTTTCTATGAATATTGATTCTTTTGCGGCCCACTTAAAGTTAAACTTTGTTTGTTTGTCCCCAGTTAGCCTTTGAGTTCGACCCCCTTGCTCTAAACTGACCAAGTCATACAAGATCCATAAGGCGTAACATCATTAATCTTAATTTTCTTTTTCAATTAATACGAATTATTTAAAGCCCATTAAAACAAATTCTCATACTGATCTACATACCCATACTCATCTCACATTCGTTGTATGATAGTAATTATCGGTTATTAACGCAGCACCCGAAACGTTGATCATGGTGCTATCTGTCTACCACAGACGTTGTTTACACATTGATTTACGAACTGATTACATAACACATTTCAAGCTGTCACCTCTTTGGTAGTTTCAACTGTAAATTGGGATCAATATTAATAATTTATAGTCAATGGTATTTGAAATTTATACATGGGTGCATTATCAAAATGACGCCCCTTCCCAGTTTATTTACATGACAATCTTTGAGTAAAATGCACTGCTATCAGTTTTAACGTTGAACTATCATTCAGTAAATGAATATTTCATATGGATTTCCGTTGCACGTTGTTTCAGCGTCAGATGTTTTACGCATCAAGGACGGTTTCATTCAACGCCTGAAATGTATTGTTAGAGGATTATCCAATTGGGGGAGAAAACCATTGTATTAATTCTACCATGCAGAGAGTTGCTTTTACAGCTTTGAACACAGATGCAAAACAAAATATTAATTTTAAATAAATGTCATTTCTCTTTAAAATTCCTCTTTGGTATTGACGTAAGTGATGCATATTTAAGAGTTGTATTTTAGTGCATATTTAGAAAAAGAAATACTTCATGAGTAATGCACTAATTCTGATAATCCAATAGGAAATATGATTTGTATTAGTTCATCTCTCAATTACCTTTCGTTTTTAACTCATTTCTTATTATTTTGAATGTTATACGAATATTTTCTATTTATAGAAGTCTATTTGTTTTGTAGTTTCTCTGTTTTGCTTGCAGTGTGTGAGCAGCCGTGGTAGCCTAGTGGGAAAGATTGTGATGTGGATGAAGTTATTTCTGTCCTGTCGTAGGTTCGAACCTAGATGCCAATAAAGTTTCGTCGTGTATTAAATTAGATGCACAATAAATCTCTCGAGGCTCAAAGTCTTCACGTTAGTGAGGTGTGAAAAGTGGGTAGCCTACAACTTGAATGTTGGCATCGACACCTGGCCGTTGTTCAAAATTTCGAGGTCCGTTACCTACGGCCCTTGTGTAGCTTTGAAATGCAACTTCGATAAACTTTCAATCAATCGCAGTGTTTAAAGTTATTTCATAGTTTCTCTCTTTCAGTTATAACAGATGCTTTTTATTTTCCAAAATAAGAATTAAATGTTTTGTAATCGTAAATACGGTGATCGTATCATTGTCTCAACATTGCATAAAATATTCTGTAAAAACATTACAAAGCAAGTTCTGATTCAGATGTACCTTTCCTATTTAAAACTTCTTTGAAATGTGTCCATCATATTCATTAAGTCAAATCATAAATGTTTTAGATAATCCTTTTTACATAGAGCACTGTTTTAAAAATTTCGGTGAACAATAACAGATTTCTCTATACTGTAATTCTTCCCCCACCCACCTTCCATTTTTTTAAAAAATTTGGATTATGGATAAAAATGTCAATATTTTTTTGCTTATTTTCGAGCATACATATCTTTGTAAACATAATAGCAGCATTCCCATACAAAATTTCCTAAAAATTAATGTAAAAAAATCTATTGAAGTATGTGTGTGTGTGTGTGTAAATGAGTAATTCACCTGTAAAGTTGGTTTTCTGTATGACAGAAATCATTAAACTTTGGAGTCAATTCGTACTATCTATAAATATAAAGTTTAGAATACCTAACTTTTATCTTGAATTACAAATTTTATTCACATGTCTTGCATTTACATAAATAATTATGAAATTATTAATAAAAATTTGATCGTGTATGCTAAATGCGAAAGCACGGTCTTTTTATCTTTCCTTTGCTGTCTCTCTTTGAACAGCAAACAGAGATTGAATTAGTCGTCGTGTTGGATTAGTTTTCTTTTCTGTGGGAGTGTTTAGTGAACAAAGTGTCTTTCAGACAAGCGTGGAGGGGTGCTAAGCAGAAGGACATCATCCTCGTTTTGTAGAAAATTCTACCAAGTGGTACTTTTCAATTATTTGAAACCATAAAATGCCCATGTGAAATAATTCGGGAAAGGCCGATATCGCAGTGTAAATTTTCACAGCACGATAGTACGTTTCACCTGCCCGAGCTCAGCTTGGGAATAGCCGAGAAAGAGTTAATGGTATAAGTAGGATGCTTTTCAGTGATGTAACGTGCACCGCCGCAATGCGAGGGATCCCAGGCATCTAGGGGACTCAAAGCCTATCTTATGTTATGGTTTTGCAATCCTTTGTTAGATCCGGCTTGAAATTCCAAGCCTGACTTTGCAGGAGTGTCTTAATATTCTCCGTTACTCTACTGATGCTGCTTCTTAAACTTTTTTGGTAAAAATTGACCATTATTTACAATACCCTGCAGAATTATTTATTTTTTATGCACTCAAAACTCAAAAAAATCTTTCCTTGGAAATGTATAAAATTAAAAATAAACAAGCATCGGTTTTCTAACGCCAATACTTAAGATTTTGGGCACACAAAAGATTGTTTTATATTATTTCTGCGTAATTGTAAAACAAAATGTCTTATACTTAGGATATATTCGCTTTAAAAAAATAAATTTGTAGATTCCTCGAGATATCATGCAAATATTTGAAAGATCTGGAACGGAGTTTTATTATTAAAGCTCACGTATTAAATCGATTTCTAATTAATACGTCATGTAGTGTTTTCCACGCATATCACTAAGAAGAGAAATTTCCAAGAAACAGAGATTTGTTCAGGTCGGATAAAAATATTTTTCCGGAGTTATACATTTTAAAATTGAAAAGTCATTGAAAGTTTCACTAAATTTAAATTTGGTACTTTAAACTTTTAGCTTATTTTAAATTTTTAACTAAACCTCTTACACGTACACTGTATATATTTTCTCTCTCTATATATATATACAGTATACACTATATATACATATACTGTATATATTGTATGTGCAAATTGTAAATATTTTTCCATCATTAAACTTAAAAAAACTATGCAGGAACGTGAATATCTGTTCTTTTGTTGACTTTTGAAAAATAAAATTATGTTACCGTTCGCTGTATTGCAAAAAAATAAATAAATAAATAAAAACTCAGTAAAGATTTCTGTTATAAAATTTATAAAAACTGTATTACTTCTTCTGGACTAAATGTTTTATAACAATCCCTTTTATTTGTAGTTATTTGAATCTTCTTAAAAAGTCGTTATTCACTTTTACTATCATTTTATAATAATCTAACAGATAATAAAACTGAGCGCTCATATATAATGTCGTGCTTACATGCTTGATATCATTACTGCCATCAATTACCATAAGAGTGCAATAGATGAAACAGAGAGAGGTATGTTGAATAATTTAAATTAAAAATCAACAGAAAGTACTGATTCACATATGTTGCATTTTGGTGCAATGGATATTTAAGGCTTTCACACCAGAGATAAAATTATTTAAATAATCATTCGATAAAATGATATTTATGGAATACATTCAACAAGCAAAAACGCAAAAGACATTTACTGCTGTTTGAAAAATATCTGGGGCAATGCAACATTTAACAAGTGTGTGTGTGTGTGTGTGTGTGTGTGTGTGTGTGTGTGTGTGTGTGTGTGTGTGTGTGTGTGTGTGTGTGTGTGTGTGTGTGTGTGTGTGTGTGTGTGTGTGTGTGTGTGTGTGTGTGTGTGTGTGTGTGTGTGTAAGGATAATTAAATTACTTTAAAAATTAAATTCCCTATCTAGCACTTAACCCAAATTTTTCATTTCATCTTCAAGAATAAAACTAATCACCCAATTATTTCTTATGAATATATGGCCTAACCAATAAACATGTCTAATTCCAGATCGGAAGATTTAACAGCCCTATATGTCAGCATTAACTTTCAAGTAAAATCATAAAATCCGTGATACCTACCCAATCGGTGTTTTAAGTGCTAACCCCCCCCCTCCAATTAAAACGCACCGTGGCGTGTTTCCCCTCCTGCTCTTAGCGTCAGAAGAGATGTACTAATTCTAGAATAAAGACCTTTTTTAAAAACTAAGTCTGATTCTGGCTCAAAACATGTCAAAATTAAAGCCGGCAGGATTCTATCTGCGAGTACCTTTCGAATCTTAACGTAAAACTAATCTTAATAGTAAAATAATTTTAAAATAAAAATGACGCCAACGTCCGTAATAAATGATGTAGAGAATTTGATGGAATTTCAACCGCGCTGTATACCTCTTTGCAGAATACATCTCGTTGCCGGAATTAAAAGGAATGCTCTATGGTAAGAAAAAAGAAGAAACGTGCTATTAATCTCCGGAAGGACATCACTCTTACCGCCAAAGAAATAGAATCATCGTCTTTTCCTAACAAAATTTCAGAAATTTATATTTCACAAATGGAAGCATAGAACGAAATTTCAAATTAAGCGAGAAGAGAATACAGATGCAGATGAAGAAAAATTAAAACAACCTATAACCATTATAAAAAATGATGTTCGATTTGAAGATCTACAGACTTTTTTCCATAAATACAACCTGAAAATGCCCATGCCCATCCAAACATTCGTTAGAAATTTTGAAAGTAAGTGCGATTCCATCGATATAACAGAAAAAAAGGAAGATCCTATTTACAACCAAGTTAGTAGATGGAGCTGTGAAGACTTACATCAAATCACAATTGATCCCTAAAAACATTAAGAACTGAAAAATAATTTAATACGTGAATTCGGAATACAAGCCAATCCAGTGGAGATTCATCTTCAATTATCTAAAACAGGAAAAACATCAAAAGAGACCCACATAGACTACTTCTACAGAATAAAAGAAATCGCATCCCAGATAAACATCGAAGAAGAAGCTGAAAATTCTACATCATAAAAGGATTAAAGGAAAGTAGATCCATAGAAATACAGTTACAAAGCTGCAGCAACATAGAGGAACTGAAGGGAAAAAATGAAACTCTTAGGTATCCAAGAAAAATCAAAATCAAATAGGAATGAAGTTATATACCCAAAGTATCCAATGACAAGAATACTCAACCATATGAATCAATTTGACTATAGACAACAGTATGGAAGATGGAATTGGAGAAATGATCCATCTCAACACCCGGATACTATAACCGGTTCAAGATACACTGTATACTCTCCTCAGCTTTCATCACATTCTTATCATCACCCGTTTCTTTTCTCTTCAGTGGCCGACCATGTATCCGTGAAACCAACAATTCCCGCAACCACCAGCAGTTTTGTGACCGGATGCTCCAACTTTTTACCCACGTCAAAGAACCCAAGAAAATTATACAGTAGTCCAACCTCATCGAACATGAGAACTTATGTTCATCCAGGGAAGAACCAACTTCAAACAAGTTGAAGTCCTCTTGGATACAGGAGATCAAGGGTCAACATTACTCTAAAAAAATAATATCACAAATCAAGGGACAACATAATGTGGAGTATATCAAAACAAAAATTGCCACCATCAATGGACAAATTAAGGTGAGTGATGCAATTACTTTACAATTGAAATTAGGAGAAATCGTTAAAGATATTAAATTCTTCATTGTAAATGTAGAACTGAAATATTTAATAAATTCTAATAAAACTATGAGTATTTTTGAATTTAATATTAATTTTAGTGACTATAAAGTTTTTCAAAGAGGAAAAAAAATTTTTTTTAATTATAAATCTCTCTCTCTTTTTAAGAAAAGTATTAAAGAAAAAATGAAACTCTTAAATTTACTAATAATAAAATTAATAAAATTATCACTAAGAAAACTGACAATGTGTTTAATATAGAAATAATTCCTCAAGAGTGATATTGATATTAATTTGATTATTGATAAATATAAACATATCTTTGCTAAAAATAAAGTTTGATGTGGGCGAATTAAAATGTAATTCTCCTAAAATAATACTTACCTCAGAATTACCCGTTAAAAATCGACCATATAAGACATCTTTTAAAGATGATAAGGAAATAAAAAAGCAATTTGATTCTTTATTGATAGCTGTAATAATTAAACCATCTTATAGTTCTTACGTTGCCCCTATAACATTGGCTTTTAAAAAAAGAGGATAATGCTCGTACACGATTATGTATCGATTACAGAAAGCTAAATGCTATCACAAAATTAGATGCAGAACAAATTTCCCGAATAGATGCAGTTTTAGACATATTAACAAATGCAAAATTTTTCTCAACGATCCACCTCTGTAGTGGTTATTGGGACATTAAATTAGATGATAAAATGAATCTGAAAAACTTGCATTTACATCAAATTACGGTCTTTTTCAATTTAATCGTTTGCCTTTTGTCTATAAAAGTTCCTCGGCTATATTTCAATGAGCTATTAAACAGATTTTAAATAAATGCGAAATAAAATTTGCATTAAATTACTTTGACTATATAATAGTATTTTCGGAATTAGTTAAAGAACGTGCAAATTTTATTTTGAAGAAATTTTTAAAATTTGTGAAATAAAAATATTAAGTTAAAATCCTCTAAATTCAAATTTGGTAAAGATACAATTGATTTTTTTAGGATATGAAATAAAACAAGGGTCATGTGTGCAGTCCAAACAATACAAATGTAAAAATAATTACAAAAATTTTACCTCTCCCACAGAAATGTAAAAGATTTACAAAGATTTCTTGGTATTATTAATGTCTATTATAAATTCATTACTGAATATGCAAAATTAATAATGCCCTTAAATAATCTTCTCAAAAAGAATCAAAATTGGAATTGGACCCCAGAATATCAACAATCTTTTCAAAAACTTAAAGACAGTTTAATTTCAAAGCCCATTTTAGCTATATTCAATCCAAATTACTCCTGTCATCTTTATGTAGATGAATCGAAAATTTCAATCTCATGCATCCTCAAACAACAAAAACCCAATGGAAATCAACATCCGATTGCATTCCATTCGAGACGACTGAGAAATTATGAAATTAATTATACAATAACTGAATAAGAATGCTTATAGCTATAATTGATAGTCTAGATAAATTCCATTGCTATCTTCATGGATCTCATTTCACAGTTCATACCGATCATAATGCATTAGTTTGGCTTGAAAATTTCAAAATTCCCATGGGTAGACTTTTTCGGTGGTCTATAATGGTTCTATGTATGATTTTGATATAAAATATAAGAAAGGTGGCACTATATACCGGGTGTCCATAATTAAACGATATTACTTCAAAATTGTGTACAGACGAAACTATTGTTCAGAAAGTTGTAAAATTCTGTGTACGACATAAAGAAGGGATGGGAATTTGTGTGAGCGAATAAAAAAAAATTAGTTAAAAATTTCGCCACTAGAGGTCGCTTTTGAATGAAGGCCACATTTATTACCGGTTTTCTATTTGTATTTTATCGCTTTTTTATCCACAGGACACGGTAACACAATAACTAATACTCATTAAAAACAGAATCTCTAAAATGAACTGCAAACTTTTTTTTCGACGTCACACAGCAACTGTTATAAAAGCAATAAACTTTCACGGGAGATGAGTTTATTTTCAGTGTTCTCGGTATTGCTAATCAGAATGTCATTACGTTTACCAGATTGAGCTTTGTTAGTAAAGTTATTCTATCAAAGCGATAATTCCGCAATAGTTGCTCTACGGAAATTTCGGAATTTAAAGGGGAGGCAAAAAGGTCCCTTGAGAGCTATAAATCTTCAATTAATGGTAACCAAATTTGAAGAAACAGGATCGTTGAATGTTCGTTCTGGAAAAGGAAGAAAACCAGTTTCTGCGTAAGCAATAGAGAAAGTTGCACTTCAGGTGGAAGAGGACAAATCATCCAACGTGCAGGCTAGTACAAGTGTTCGCCTTGTAGCAGAAGCATTGGATCTGCCTCGTTCAACTGTCCAGAAGATCATGCGAAATATTCTCCGTTACTATCCATACAAGCTTCAACTTATGCAGGAATTGCTTCCACATGATTTCGTGACTCGACATCTGTTCTCACTGCAGTTTCTTGCTCGTTTGGAAGTTGATCCAGAATGGCCTTGGAATATCCTCTGGACAGACGAAGCACACTTTCATTTGGACGGTTCAGAGAATACTCACAATTGTCGAATTTGGGAATCAAACAATCCGCATTCCACCTTACAAGTTCCGCTACACTCACCAAAAATAACGGTGTGGTGTGGGTTTTCCGCGTATTTTATTCTTGGACCGTATTTTTTCGAGGAATTAGGTGCTGGAGGTCCAGTAACATATTCTATCACTGGACAGCGATATGCATCGTTATTACGGAATAAAATTATTCCGAATCTGCAAGCACGTTAGTGCCTTTCACGCATAATTTTTATGCAATATGGAGCTCCTCCACACATCACACGTTGTGTTAAGGACGTTCTTAAACATCACTTCACAGAAGAACGTGTGATCAGCCGCCAATTTCTTCATCTGAGGCCTCCCCGATCGCCTGACCTCAATCCATGTGATTTTTAGCTTTGAGGCCATTTAAGACAGCTGGTAAGTTGTGATCAACCAAGAAATTTACCTGATCTCAAAGACAGTATTTCACGACATGTTCTTAACATGTCCCAGAATAAACTGAGGTCAACGGTGGAACATGCTATCTTACGATTTCAAATAGTAGCTGAAAATGATAGTCATCATGATGAGTCTTTATTGTTGTAACAAAATTTATAATCTGTTATAAATGTATGCTGAGTATTAATGTATGCTAAATATGATCTCCATTAAAAACGCCCTCTAGTGGCGAAATTTTGAATTAATCTTTTTATTCGCTCAAACAAATTCCCATCTATTCTTTATGTCGTACACAGAATTTTACAACTTTCTGAACAATAGTATCGTCTGTACACACAATTATATATATATATATATATATATATATATATATATATATATATATATATATATACATATATATATATATATATATAAATACTGAAGCTCATATGTTAACAAGAAACCCTATTAATTATCACTTAATTAGTACACCCACAGAACCTTTATTAGATATCAATGAGGTGTCATTTTCAAAATTTAGAAAATATATCAGCCCCTAAATGTTTTAAGAGAGATTGTGTTTCTGTTGTAGAAAAACAAGGTTTAGATACAATAATTGTACCCAAAGCTCAAAGAGTGAAATTAATGAAAACAACTCATGAAAAATTTCGCCATCCTGATGTAGCTACCATGTTAAAAGTAATATCACCACAATATTATTGGATAAAAATTCTTACTGATATAAGAAATTTCGTGAAACACTGTGGAACTTGTGAAATAAATAAGAAGTCACATCAGAAAACATACGGACTAATGCAATCCCTTCCACTACGTGAAAAACCCTTTGAACTTTTGTTGATAGATAATGCAACAATGTTGATAGTAGTTAAAATTATTACAACAATGTTAAAAAAATATTTGCACATTATTATTGATCATGCAACCAGGTATTTTTAGACTTTCCCATAAAAAAATGCAACAACAGATACTCATATAAATTGTTTAAGACAAATCTTTCAGAATCATATACCGGAAAAAATTTTAAGTGATAGAAATACTGTGTGCTCCTCTTCAAATTTTAAGCATTTCTTAAGACATAACAATGTCACTCAATTATTAACTACTTCTCACAAACCACAAACCAATGGAAAGGTTGAACCTGTGAATATATATATATCAAACCATCATTACCCGCTTAAAGTGTGAAATTAGTAACAGTTCAAGTGAAGTCCCATAGACAAAAATTTTGGGAGAGTAACTCTCATCAGTATAATCAAACTCCATATACAATAACAGGTTTCCCTCCAACCTACTTAATGTATGGTAATTTACCTTTTGAAATTTCATTAAGAGAAAATGAGATATATCCTCCTATCGAAGAAGCAAGAAAATTAGCCAAAGAAAGAACCGAACAATATTATAAAATAAATAAATTAGATATGAGATAAAAAATCTCAGGAAGCTGATTCCAAGGTTGATTACTTAGTAATGTATGAGGAATTTCAATATCCCAATACAAGGAAATTAAGTCCCCTTATTCAGGCCCTTATACCGTTTTAAGAAAATGTTCTGATGTATTACTTGAAATAGATAACAGAAGTAAAACAGAAGTAACTGAGTTCTGCTTAACAAGATTTTCGACGAAGAATAATATATGATATAATTTGATATTTAATTTTTATAAAATAGATGTGTTAAATGAGATATTCTTTATATTTTAATAGAGAAAACGAAGTGTATAGGTTTTGTCATACAAAATTTTGAGAAATTTTAATATACTTCTCATAATTTTATCTTAAGATGTCGAATGAGATAACATTTATGATAGATATAAATTAAGTTTTCAAAAAATGACTAATGTACTAATATTGGTGATATTGATTTTTTTAAGAAACAAAAGTAAAGTCACGTTGCATTCTTTTTTCTCCACTGAATTTTATTGTTTTATTATTTATTGTATTCAACAGTAATATTATTGCATGTCATTTAATTCTTTTTTTCATTTTGAAACTGTGTGTTTTGATATATCGGCCATATATCAAGATTCACTATTTCTCGAAATTTTCCTTATCTAAATTTAAAGTTATTTAATAATTTGAAGCTATTTTTGGATATTATACAGTGGATAAGGGAGAATTAAATCATTATAATTTTGTATATGTCTTGAAACAATAAGAGGACAAACGTGTTTAGTTTGGTATGTACACCTATTAATTATTTTCTTATTAGCATCCCTGAAGATCTGTGATTTGATCACACAGATTTCTCAGAGAGATGTGTTAAAAATTAAGTAGCGTGATACATTTTATATTTTTGTAAATGTGTGATGTAAGAGAAAGAATTTTGCCTATGAAACGAATATTTAGAAAGATACGGAGAGATTCAAAATAATTGTATGCGATATTGTTAAGTCACAGTGAATAGTGTGAAAATTGTACATAAATAATAAAGGTGACAATAGAAAAGAGTCCACATTTCCAACTCACAATTATTTAAAGAGCTCTTTTACTCTTATATTCTTTTCTTCCTATATTCTTATAAATTTTATATTTTATATTCTTATATTTTATAACGCATAGGAAATAAAATATTGTTTATTGAGTTGAATAGTGCATATAAATTGTTGTGCACCATTTCTTTTTTATTAAAAATTTCATTTTATTAGTGTCTGTTTTTTTTTTATCTTTTTAAAAATTATATGTCATATATGCAAAATTTTGTGTAGCAATATAAGGTATTACTAAGATGGCGCCAGAGAAGATGTTTATACAAAATTCTTATTTTAACATTTGTATGATATCATGTATTTTTATATTTACTATCTTATTGTTTGATATGATATTAATTTTCAATATAGTTTTTTTTTAAATTCATTATGTGCTAGCTATAATACGAATCTATTGTTATGAAGGAATAGGAGGAAACGCGAGAGCTCTTATTTTGGATGTCGAATAGATTTGAACAAACTAATCTTCAGTTATATGTACGGAAATTCATTTTTATCAATTAATATTTTGGAAATGTCATTACTGTGTTTTTTGTTATAGATTCTTTTATTTTAGAGCATTTTTATTTTCGTATTTCTATTACTTAAATATTTCTACTATGTGTAATATGCGTTTCCAAATGTTGCTATGTATTGTTTTGTTTTTATTTAAAATTGATTAAGTTTGTAAAAAGAGAGGAAAGCCATGCCATGACTCCCTTTTAAAATTGGAGGCAAATGTAAGGATAACTTAATTAGATTAAAAATTAAATTCACTATCTGGCACTTAACTCATATTTTTCATTTCATCTTCAAGTATCAATCTAATCACCCATTTATTTCTTCCGAACATATGGCCTAACCATTAAACATGTCTAATTCCAGATCGTTAGATATAATAGCCCTATATGTCAACCTTAACTTTCAAGTACAATTAAAAAATCCTCGAAATATACCCCGTCGGTGATTTAAGTGCTACCCCACCCCTTAATACACTCCGTGGCGTGTTTTTTTCCTTGCTCTTAGCGTCAGAAGAGATGTACTAATTCTAGAATAAAGACCTTTTTTAAAAACTAAATCTGATTCTAGCTCAAAACGAGTCATATATATATATATATATATATATATATATATATATATATATATATATATATATATATATATATATATATATATATATATATATATACATATATATATACATATATAAATATATACATATATATATATATACATATATAAATATATACATATATATATTAAATTTCCACATATATTTCTTACTCCGAAATTTCATAAAGACCCAGTCAAATTTAGGACAGTTACACAAATGAATTTAATACATATATCAGCAAAACAGGCAAAATTCTCCATGAGAGATATATTACATGATACAACAAATAATCTTAAATTCCCAGCCATACTTAAAAATAGTAAATCTCTTTTTGAAAAAATGAAAGATTAAAAGATTTATGCAGTCTATAGTTTAGATTTTGAAGATCTTTTTAACTCTATTGATATTGATGAAATGTTTAATATACTTGTAAATTTACATAAAGATAATTTATTTAATAATGTTATATATGATAGATTTAGTTCACTATTTAGGTTAGTACTTAAAGAGAACTATATATTTCATAAGGGTAACTATTACCTGCAGATTAAAGGTTTGTCACAAGGTGGCCCTGCGAGCAACTGCCTTGCCAATTTATACTTACATTATTTTGCAAGTAGTTACGTTAATAATTCTAAATATTATATTTATCGTTTTATAGATGACATAATCATTTCTTGCAAGCAAGTCAATTTTATATCTAATACTAATTTTTATCCACAATATCTTAATTTAATACAGACAAATAGTAACAACATTGAAGCAAATTTTCTTGACATACATATCAAATTAATAGATAATGTAATAGTTTGCAATATTTATGATAAATTAGAAGTTTTTATTTCAATATTATAAAAGTTCCGCATAGGGAGAATAATGTACATATTTCTATATTATGAAATATTGTTATTAATTATATACAACGCAATAAATTTCTAGTGTCAAAAAATCAGAAGTAAAAAATAACTATAAACATTTTACTAATTATTGCATAAATCAGAAATACCCAATTCCTTTTATTATTAGTTATATGAATAAAAATATTCAAAATTGTAAGGATTAAAAATTCCTAGATTAATTATAGTTTAATACTATAAATATACACATTTCATAGCTATAGTTACCTCCATATTCTATTATTAGTTAAAAAATTACTTATTATTATTTAATTCATATATACTCCAGTGTCTCTAATGTTATAGTTTTTTGTAACGCTTTTATTAATTTTTTTCTATTCTTTTTATACTTTTGTTAAGTGCTACATTTCAGCCATTCACATGTTTTGAATCTGTATTAGTGTCCAGAATCTGGCAATAACTTTTTTATTGCAGTCAGATTCAGCGCGGTCACTGCGTTTTATAGTGCCTTTTTTAAGTAAGTTACCTCTATTTTATAATGGATTTAGATATTCCTATCCATTACTTTCAATAGATTTTTGCTCAGTATTATTTACATAAAGGGGGAAGGTTGGCTGGCCAAAAAAACATGTTCAACCCCACTTTTATATAAAAAATTTTTATATACACTGGTGTGCAAATATTAAGGACGAGACGGTTTTTTTCAATATAACTTTGTACAAAAGCTTTCCAAATCAACACATTTAATACCGTAAGATCCCCAATACGTAAGGACATGTGTAATGTAAGCAACACTTACTAAAAGAGAAATCAGAGGGATAAAAAGAAGCTTGATTGAAAAAGTAGCATGGAGCGCAATGCGACTGAAGGCCGAAACATACCTGTGATGGGTGTCCAGCAAGAAACATCCGGTCTTTAGTAGGGGATATGATCTCCCCTGACTGCTAGGCAGGTTTCACAGCGTCTGCCCATGCTGAGAATGAGGGTGTCAATGAGTTGTTGAGGCATTGCTGCCCATTCGTCTTGCAGCGCCAATCGAAGCTCCCGAATCGTTACTGGTGGTAAGGTACGAGCTACCAAGAGTCTGCCTAGAAAATCCCATACATGCTCGATGGGATTGAGATCCGGAGATAGTGCCGGCCAATCCATACGTTCAATATCCTCACTCTCTAAGAGCTGTTCGGCAGCTACTGTGCGATGACATGGTGCATTGTCGTCCATGAAAAGGAACTGCAGACCCATAGCGTCTCTAAAAAGACGCACATATGGAAGAAGAATCTCGTTAGAATAACGGATCCCGTTGACTGAACCTGCGTCGAAGATGTGAAGGTCTGTACGACTACCAAGCATGATGCCTTCCCAAACGAGAACACCGCAACCTCCATACCTGTCCCTTTCAATGATGTTCGAGGGATGATTGCGGCTTCCCCGCTCTCTCCAGATGAGCATGCAATGAGAATCGCTACTCAAACTGAATCTGCTCTCATCTGTAAAGAGTACTCGTCCCCATTCATTGTCTCTCCAATTCCGGTGTTCCTGGCACCACAGAGAACGCCTTCTCCGATGGGCAGGCGTTAAAGGTACACACCGTACAGGGCGTCGTGCAAACAAACCACCACCGTGCAGTCTTCTGGCCACGGTAAAACGCGATATCGGTCGTCCAGTCGCCTGTGTCGTGTGTCTAGCGATTTCTTCCGCTGTCTGCCGCCTGTTTCTTCTGGCCTGTAAGACAATGTACCGGTTATCTGCGGGTGTGTTTCCTCGTGGACGACCACTACTGAACCCCCGGATAAATGTTCCTGTATTTTGAAATTTTCTCCAAAGTCGTGAAACGATGCTGTGAGCAATTCCGGACTCTGCAGCCACACTTGTCACACTGCGGCCTTCCTCCATCTTCCCAATGATTCGACCTCGGGTAAAAGCATCCAGATGTCGTCTAACAGATTGATTATTCGCCATTTCTCGCTGAGGCAGCAACTCGGTGTGATTTTAACTGCTATACGGCGTGCAATCTCTTTTTGCCAGAAATACTGATCTTACACCGACAACATGCTTTATACTACTAAGACACTCCCCCATTACGTCTACCTGCATATCTGCGCATGTGCTACCGTACATCACCTTACTTAATCTCCTGATTGGTCTTTCTGTCCGCTCTGCCTCTTCGTTCAGCTGATATGCTAATTTTTCGACTTCGTCCTTAATTTTTGCACACAAGTGTATATTAGCTGTCCTAAGTCAGCAATGTTTATAATACTGCAGCATCCATTTCATAATTTTAATCTAGTGTCCTTCATTGTATGTTTCCTTTACTGTCTCTGTGTTTTTTTCGCATGTGATATATACATATATATATATATATACACTCTGTCGCAAAAAAATATATGCACCCAGAAGAAATTGAGCTACATTCACGAAATTTGGTAAGCATGTAGTGTATATGAAAATAAACAAATGATTAAAAATTCAGAACAAAATATCATTTTATTAAGCGGTTACAGCTTGCAAAAGGTTAAAAATCAGTAAGTAGTAAAGCCACCTCTGGCAGCTATACAAGCCGAAATTCGGCGTGGCATCGATTCAATTAGATCACTTATGACCCCCTGTGGAAGATCCTACCATAGTCTTTGCATCTGCGCAGTTAATTCTCCTGTATCTCGGGACGATTACAGTTGCCTTCCCAGCGCGTCCCAGACATTCTCTATTGGCGAAAGATCTGGTGACCTGGTAGGCCATGGTAGGACGTCATATCCTTGAAGACATTGTTGGGAGAGTCACGCAGTATGTGGACGAGCATTATCCTGTTGATAAATGGCACCTGGGTGCCTTGATAGCATGGGTAGCACAATCGGCGTTAAAATATCGTCCACGTATCTGCGAGCTGCCAAAGTGCCTTGAAGGACCACTAAAGATGATCGTGTGTCCCAAGAAATTGCTCCCCACACTGTCACACCTTGTGAAATTGCTGTATGCCGCTCGACAATAAATGCCGGATCGGACCGCTGGCCGGTGCGCCTCCAGACACGTGTGCGGTGGTCATCAGCACTGAGACTGAATCGGGATTCATCACTGAAGATGACACGTCTCCAGTCTGTCACACTCCAAGTTGCCCGAGGTCGGCAAAAATCCAGTCGACACTGCCTATGATGTGGGGTCAGTGGTAAGCGTCTTAGCGGACGTCGGCTCCTCAAGCCAACTTCGGTCAGTCGTCTCCTTATGGTTTCTCTTGATGGCACTGGATGTCTGGAAGGAGGTAAGTGGCGTTGAATCGATGCTAGCGACGTTGTTGGTGCCGAAGTGGCCACTCTTCTGATTGCACGATCCTCGCGATCATTTGTGTTCCTGGGACGTCCTGACCCCTCCGCGACGGTACACTCTACCTTCTGTGATCCACTGTTGCCAACACCGAGCAACTACCATATCGCTCCGACCGAGGTGGCGGCCGAAACGTCTATTCGACCAACCTGCTTCTCTGAGGCCTATTATACGGCCCCTATCAAAGTCCGTCAGCTGCTCGTACTGCCGCCGGTTACGTCTTAGAGGCATCCTAAGTCTCAATATCGTCTATCAAAGTCATCAGATTCGTTTGGATAGCCGTACGGCGCTCGTACTCATGCTTTTAAACTCTCCCAGTTGTGCAACTAATATGCGCATAGCACACTTAGCCTTGTCTCATTGGCTTCGAAATTTTAATCATTTGCATATCTCTTACCAGACTACATTCTTGCCGAGTTTCGTGATTGTAGCTTGATTTCTTCTGGGTGCATATATTTTTTTGCGACAGAGTGTATTTCGCAGATACCTTTAGGAACTGTACAATTGAATGTAATACCAGATTTTTTTCAAAAGTATCTTAATATGTTTTTAAAGGATTTTGAAAATTATAGACAGAGTAAATATTTCTAAGAAATAGAAGAAAAAAAATGAATGCTTATCTATACTAAAATTTCAACTCTTTAGGTTTCAAATTTAAAATTGCTTTTTCTTTCCTTTCGTTTTCTTTTTTTAAAACCATCTGACATTAAAATGCTTTTAATTTCATTTCTGTGTATCATGGCTGCAAAGATAAAGCAGTTTTAGAAAGAAAACTAAGATTTTCAATATTTTATGGAATATATAAAAATAAGAATTCGATACTATCTCCAAAATTAAATTTTATGACATGGAAAGAGACCTGAATAAAAATAAATCCATTTTTGGATTCAATCTTAAATTTTGCTGTTGCTTTTATCTTTATAGTCATTGCAGTTTATTTAAAATTATTTGAAATATTTTTTTTCAATGCCATGACTTCATTAATTTTTTTTCTCCTTCCATATGGATTGTTATATTTTTTCAATTCACCTTGTCAAGAACAGGTATACCAACAAGCAAATAAAGAACAGCAATTCGTGAAAAGTAATAAAACTTGTTAAATTAAAATATAGAAATCTTGTCATAACCCTTTAAGACCCAACCCCCACGATCGTGTGGGTTAGACATTCTTCTACATGTTTGCTTCTGGAATAGTCCTATGAAACAAATCCTGAATCCAACGATTGAGCGTGTTTGCAGAAGGTGTAAAGTATCATTTTTTATCAACAGATGGTGGTTGTAGTCTGTCAAATCTAATTTGGTTTTCAGATACAACGAAAACACGTCTTCTTTTTATCTGTCGTAAAAAGGTAATAATCGATTTATTTCTAATTACTTACATAAAAATTTTTGCATTATTGTTTAAATAATTGTAAAATAGAAAAAAATATTAACTATACTCTATTAATGTGGCTTCTAGGACTCGGGATTTCGTCACTGCAGCTGTAAAGGTAAATACTTACCATTCGAAATTTTTTTTCTGTTTCAATAAATTTGATGAAAATCTACATTAAAATGAAATATATAGTTTTATAATTAATATCAAATTGTGTTGGGGGTCACCGTGGATGTGTGTGAGTCCCTTTTTTCTTCCTCTATCACTTTTTTGCAATTAATTTCTTTTCCATGCATTTGTTGAGGAGTATGGCATTTTTATCCTCTCCACAGATATCTGCATTCGTATCTCCCCCCCCCAAAAAAAATATGGTGTGACATAGTCTATTGTCGTGAATTCCCAGCTTTCGATAAATGTTATGGTTTTACCAGCTGGTCAAGGACAAGTGCCTCACCCATCGATTGTCCCTGAAGTTTTTACAATCAACCAGCTGTGGAATGACCGGTGCACGTGGCCATGGGGTCATTGTTTATTGTCTGAACTCAGGGAGTGGAGTTTGCAGACGGGTCGGCATAATAGACTTAAGAGTTCGGCGCCCCATTGACAATAGGCGAAGCCTATCTTAAAAATAACCATATTGTCTTTTTCTAGTGTTGTTTGAAGGGGATGCTAGAAACAGGTGGCGTGATGGGCCAGTGTGTCCAGCTGTGGACAAGGAACTATGGCGCCTTGGACCAGACGGATCGGGTGTGTTTTGGCGTGTTATGCGCCAATAGGACGAGGGAGGTCAAGAGAGACTTTGTTGACCTGCGAATAAGAAGGAGCGAGGGGCGTGTTGTGAACACACCCCTGTTGTTTAAAAAGGGTTGTTTTTGAGGACACGAGAGGAAAAAGACCGGAAAAAAACCTGGAGAGAGAGAGTAAGAGAGAAGAGACCCGGAGAGAGAGAGAAAGAGAAAAAGACCGGAGAAAAGAAAAAATCCCCGAGAGAGAGTGAAAAAGACGATGAAGGCCGGTGGCGTTGAGCATGAGTATATGAACTGACCACACCGGCTTGGCATTTAATCTGGATTTATATTACTTCATTTACAAATTGTTAGCAAATAAAGTTTGCTTTTATTTGTATATTAAGTTGTAAAGATTTTTTTTATTGATGGATAGCTACTCACGACATTACAGCTAATATAAATATATGAAATTGGTGGCAGCGGTGTTGATCCGGCATTTAAGTAAACAGATGCCCGAATCCTTTATTTTAATTGAAGAAAAAAAAATGCTAGCCGTGTGCGATTGTGATGAAGCGAGTTTAATGACCCCTAATTCCTGGATTTCCCAGCTGTGAGAAGTGTTGGATGCAAGTGTCTCCCGTTCCTGCTTGTAAAGTGTGCCCGCGAAGTGCCTGCCTTCCGTTTTTTCCCGGAGAAGGATAAGGAAGAGGTTTCCAGTGTTTCCACCTGCAATGTTAAGGTCAGTCTTTTTCTTTGAGTATCGTATCGGGGCAGCAATACATTATTTCTAGTTAATGTAAAATTTTTTAAGGAAAATAATGCTAGATAAAGTTAAAAGTATAGACTGAGAGACTACAGAAATTATTAAGTTTGTTTGCAGTGTATTGATTTGCTATGTTTGTATGTGTGTATGTTTATTGAGTTAGGTCGTAGTATACAGTAGTATATTTGCTTCGTTAGCACAGTTTTTGCGTAGTGTATTGTTCAGTTACTCTGAGTATTTTTATTATTTTGTGAAGTATAATTAAAGTCTAGGTTTAGTGTACGGTTAGTTACGTTTGGTAGTTGTATAAGTTTGTGGAGTACAACGGAGTATTGTGTAGTGTTGATTTATGTTGGATATTTGATTTGTTTTAGAGACATTTGAGATTGGATTTAGTGTTGTATTTATTAAAGCACGATGGCGTTTCTTTTAAAGCAAACAAAAGAGGTATTGTTAGAGGTTGCGATAGATTTGGGAGTCGAAGTCAATAGTACTCTAACCAAATCAGAAATTAAGAATAGAATTTGTCAGAGTGAAGACTATAACGAAGAATCGGTTAAAAGTTTGTTGGAGGGTATCTTGGCGGAAAACGGGAAGCTAGGGAATTGAAGGAAAGGCAGGAGACTAGAGAATATGAGTTGGAGCGGTTAAGATTGTCTAACGCCACTGAGACGGATAGTGTATCGTCTGCCGATTTAGAAGGGCAAGGGGTAAATAGACGTGTTAATTTAAAAGACTTGGTGCCTAAATTTGATGCAAAAAATGCAGACATTAATTTATTTTTTGAAATATTTGAAAGGCAGGCGATAAAAGAAAAAGTGGCTGAGGATAGATGGGTCTCCCAACTCATTCCTTTACTTCCCATAGAAATTGCGGAGATAGTAGCGAAAGAACCTTTAGAGAAAAGCGACGATTATCCCCACACAAAAAATCTACTCTTGGCCCGGTTCCAACTCACACCGATAGCCCTTAGAGATAGATTTGAGTCGCATCAACGCAGACCTGGGGCCATGTGGGCGGATTTAGTATTCGAACTAAGGTCCTACCTGGACAACTGGCTAGCGTGGATGAAAGTGGGTGCTTTCGCCGCATTAAAAGAGCTACTAGTGACAGAACAAATAAAAAAGAGCACCAAGTGAATTAGTAGACCATTTTCTAGATTCGTGGGATGGTTTCAAGGAGGCTAAAAGTTTAGCTGAGAAATTGGACCATTTTGAGGCGATTAGAGGAGTGCATAAAAAAACAGGTCCGACGAAAACCTGGGAGCGTAGAACCTTTGATAAACAGCCTCTCGAAAGTAAAAATAAATCTGCGCATTTTAGTGGTAAGGGTAAAAAATATCGGGCCCTTGAACAGGGATCCTTATAACCATGAGGTAAGCCAGGGGAGTTCTCAAATTAGGAGGGAGTGCCCCAGGGCGGTGGATAATCAATTTGAGAAAAGGAAGCCCATAATATGCTACTACTAGAATGAGACAGGGCACATAAAGCCAGTGTGCCCTAGATTAAGGAAAAATAATTTCGAAACGGTAGCTAATTTAACTTTAAATACCGGGATTTACGACCCATTTAAAAAATTCAAAATGAACATGGAAATAAATGGCATTGATCGCGTATGTCTAAGAGATTCGGGGTCATCCTTAGACGTCTATTCGCGGAGCTGGATTAATGAAAATGACCTCCTAGGTGAATACGTTTGGTTGAAAAGCCCGTTAGATGAGATTTTCCACTGTTTGCCTCTGGCTAAAATTAAAATCAAAACAAAGAAAGGAGAATTTTATACCAAGGCTGCAATAAAACAGGATAGTAGTGACAATGATCTATATTTATTGGGAAACCGAACAGCTGAACTGCTAGAGTCAGACGAACAGGGGGTGCACTTGGTTAACGCAGTGGTGACTAGAAGTAAACAAAAAAGATTTTCCCCCGAGAAAGAAAAAGAGGCGAACGAAGCGGAGTTTGAACTTACGGATTTCCCCCCCCCGTCCGAGGGAGGGGAAGACGATAGCTTTATCGTTCCTGTTTTGAAGGAGAAGGGGGAAAGAGTTTGGTGAAAGTGAATGGTGTTGAATTTAAAGAGGAACAAAGAAAATGCCCCAATCTGAAACCATTATGGGATAAGGCCCTAACAGGAATAGACAAAGAATTTAGGGTCATCAGGGGGAAATTAGTTAGAGTCGCGAAAACTAAGCGAGGGGAGGAGGTCAGACAGCTATGCGTACCCATAAAGTTTAGACTCGACATTAACAAACTTAGCCATGACGAAATAGGGGGCCATCTGGGGGTGACGAAAACCAAAGATAGAATTCTAAGGCATTTTTTTTGGCCGAACGTGTACAGAGACGTGGAGGAGTTCGTCAAAACTTGCGATTCGTGTCAACGAGTAGGGAAACCGAGAGATAAGGCGAAAGCACCCCTGAAATTAGTGCCGATTATTTCGGAGGTATTCTATAAAATCAATATAGATGCTGTGGGACCTCTCCCTGTCTCAACAAAGCAAAACAGATATCTGATTACGTCAATTTGTGTAGCCTCTAAGTACCCGGAAGCTATACCGGTGGAGAGTATTACTTCCCCGAACGTAATAGACGCCCTCTTGAGTATCTTTTCTAGGATAGGATTCCCACGCGAAATACAATCCGCCCTGGGGACTTCTTTCACTAGTGAATTGACCACCACCTTTTTCAATAAGTTCGGCATCAAAGTGACGAGGTCATCAGTCAGCCACCCCCAAAGCAATGCAGTGGAGCGAGTGCAAAGAACCATCAAGCGCGTAATTAAGGCTTTGTGCGTGGAATCGGGAGAAGAGTGGGAGGGGGTTCTTCCTTTGGCATTATTCTTTCTCAGAACGGTTGCACACGAGAGTACAGGTTTCAGTCCCACCGAGTTGGTCATGGGAAAGAATTTGAGAACACCCCAAACGTTAGTTTACGAGGAATGGATGGAGGAGGGTAACACGAGTCAATCGGTTGTGGAATATATATTGCAGTTAAATAATAGACTCAAACGTTGCCAAGATATTGCGATCACTAGGATGAAAGAATGCCAACTTAAAAGGAAAACGTGGTATGATCGCGATGTCGTGGAACGGAAATTTGTGAAAGGGGATCTGGTAATGGTGTTAGTTACCTCTAAACAAAATAAACTTGAGGTAAATTGGATAGGGCCGGGAAAGGTACTTAGTAGAATTTCGGATACAAATTATGTGATAGATCTACCAGGAAGAAGGGACCGCGCGCGCGTAGTACTATCTATCACGTAAACTTACTAAAACCGTATCATCGGAGACCCGAGCTGGTAAGCCTGGTTGTAGAAGAGGTCTCGGATGACATAGAGGGAGATGCGGAAATTCCTTATCCAGATAAACAATACACGAAGTTTGACTATCACGAAATATTGCGGGAAAGTCAACTGCAACTTAAACTATCCCCATCTCAGATCGACGAATTAAAACAAGTCATTACTAAAAATAAGGACGTGTTTTTCCCAGACCCTGGGACGACTCACTTGATGCGAATGGATATTGAATTGATCTCGGACAAGCCCATTAAAACAAAACTATATCGGATGTCTCCGAGACAAATTAACATATTGCGAGAAGAAATTAAACGTTTGTTGGAACTGGGTGTAATAGAGATATAACAGTCCGATTACACTTCGCCCCTTATTTTAGTAGAAAGTCCAAATAAAGACCCTCGTCCTTGTGTTGATTATCGTCGATTGAACGAGATAATTCGAGCTGAATTTTTCCCTTTGCCAAATATGGAAGAGATAGTAGAAAAAGTGAGTGCGGCTTCCTATGTAACGGTGATGGATTTGTCGAAAGGTTACTTTCAGATTCCGCTCACGCCGAGAGCTCAGAGATACGCAGCTTTCGTTACTCCATTTGGCACCTATATCCCCAAGAAAATGATGTTCGGGTTAGTATGTGCGCCCTATTATTTTTGCAAATTGATGGCCCAAGTTTTAGAGGGGTTGGAGCAGTTTGCATTGCCGTACATAAACGATATAGCCATTTTTCCCAAGGGTGGAAAGATAACGTAAAGCATATCGACATAGTTTTAGGAAGATTGAGAAAGGCGGGGCTTAAAGTGAAACCCTCTAAATGTAAGTTTGCTCCAGAGGAAGTCTTATTTCTAGGGCATCGAATTGGTTCAGGGAGTAGGTCTCCGAGTCATTTGAAGATAAAAGCTATAGCAGATTTCCCGCGGCCCACCACTAAAACACACGTACGATCCTTTCTCGGTCTAGTGGGGTACTACTCTCATTATATCCCAAATTACAGCACAATAGCTTCACCCTTGACCGACGCACTGAAAGGGAAAATTAAGAAAGAGAAGATCACTTGGGATGAGAAATGTGGGAAAGCGTTTGAGTAGCTAAAAGCCAAGCTCGTCACCCAACCCATATTGTTTGCCCCAGATTTTGCCACGGATTTCATCCTGCAAACGGACGCGAGTGAGGTGGGTGCTGGGGTTGTTTTATCGTAAAGAATAGAAGGGGAAGAACACCCCATGGTTTTCCTAAGCAAAAAATTTTCTAAGGCGGAGCGAAACTACAACACGGTGGAAAGGGAATTAGCTGCGATAATTTTTGGTCTAAAGCGATTAAAGCATTATTTAGACGGGCAAAAATTTATTATAGAAACCGACCATAACCCCTTAAGGTACCTAAACAAGATGGGGAGTACTAATCCTAGGTTACAAAGATGGGCGTTGAGTTTACAGCCGTTTAATTTTGAAATCAAACACAAACCTGGGAGGCTCCATGGAAACGCGGACGGCCTAAGTAGATTGGAATAAGTAGTTTGTAGATTTTGCTATTAATTATTAGGTATTTTTAAATTACTGCTTTATTTATATGTGTGTATGTGTATCTGTGTACATTGTGGAAGAAAATGGATGTTAGTGACAATCTCTGATGTCTCTTAGTCAACCGTAGGCCAACAGATGTTTACTTTTGTAGTCAGGCGCGATTAAGTGTAGATGGTTAGTAAGAGATTGGCATTTGACGCATTTTGTTTAAAAATTATAATTTAAAGGTGAAATGTAACTTTGAGAAAAAGAATCCCAAATTCGGATTTTAAGATCTAATTGTGTGAAGTGTACATTTTTTTTTTTTTTTGAAATTTGATTCATGTATTATGTTATTTTTTGATTGTGTTTAATACCGGGATTGCTGCCCTGATCAATCTCATTGATGGGACGATCTTTATGTGTGTGATTTCTGAGAACTGAATCCAACTAGGACCAGAGCAGTCCCGTGAAATGGACTTTTTTTAGGGGGAAGGAGTTGTGACATAGTCTATTGTCGTGAATTCCCAGCTTTCGATAAAGGTTATGGTTTTACCAGCTGGTCAAGGACAAGTGCCTCACCCATCGATTGTCCCTGAAGTTTTTACAATCAACCAGCTGTGGAATGACCGGTGCACGTGGCCATGGGGTCATTGTTTATTGTCTGAACTCAGGGAGTGGAGTTTGCAGACGGGTCGGCATAATAGACTTAAGAGTTCGGCGCCCCATTGACAATAGGCGAAGCCTATCTTAAAAATAACCATATTGTCTTTTTCTAGTGTTGTTTGAAGGGGATGCTAGAAACAGGTGGCGTGATGGGCCAGTGTGTCCAGCTGTGGACAAGGAACTATGGCGCCTTGGACCAGACGGATCGGGTGTGTTTTGGCGTGTTATGCGCCAATAGGACGAGGGAGGTCAAGAGAGACTTTGTTGACCTGCGAATAAGAAGGAGCGAGGGGCGTGTTGTGAACACACCCCTGTTGTTTAAAAAGGGTTGTTTTTGAGGACACGAGAGGAAAAAGACCGGAAAAAAACCTGGAGAGAGAGAGTAAGAGAGAAGAGACCCGGAGAGAGAGAGAAAGAGAAAAAAGACCGGAGAAAAGAAAATCCTCGAGAGAGAGTGAAAAAGACGATGAAGGCCGGTGGCGTTGAGCATGAGTATATGAACTGACCACACCGGCTTGGCATTTAATCTGGATTTATATTACTTCATTTACAAATTGTTAGCAAATAAAGTTTGCTTTTATTTGTATATTAAGCTGTAAAGATTTGTTTATTGATGGATAGCTACTCACGACGTTACAATGGGTTTTCTGGTGGTAGTTAGAGAGTATGGTGTGGTTTATATATATATATTTAAATAATAAAATTGTCTGATACATTTTACTATTTTTCATGGAATACTGTGTTAACTTTTAACCAAAAACTTTTTCAGGTGTCTAAAGGAGAAGAATTCTCACACAAGAAATTTTTCAATTGATGAATAAATCAGATTGAACTTAGATCAGAACTCAGTGATCTCTCGGATGGCGACGATGCTGCGAACAAAACATATGAATCACGTGTACTGGAAGGAGAATCAAGTTCAGATGAGAACGATGAAGAAACAAATTGGAAATACTTGAAATGAAAAGATAATTTTGGATCATTCTCTACCATAAAAGTCTCTTGGATACATTTATTACATTGATTTAGCTGCTGCAAATTCTTGGTTTCGTTGCAAATAAGATGCAATATCAAATAAAGTTCCTCTAAAAATCAAAATGGATCGCTTAAAATTTAAGTTAGTGATAGTTGAAGCGTTATCAGCCTCTCCACCTACTAATAGTTTTTTAGCTGATGATGAAGATAACAGTCCACTCGTAAAACGATCGAAGCATTATAATCTACCTGCTATACATGTCATGGCTTTTATCCTGGCCATAACAGGATAAAAGGCTAGACATGTATAGCCGTTTTTGATTTGTTGATGACATTTCAATACCTCGCAAGTGCAGATTTGAAAACTAGGAAAGTAGTTCGAAAACATTTTGTGAAAAATGCAATAGTTATTTCTATTTGTCGAAAAGAAAACAAAAGATTTTTATAGTAAACAAATATTGAATTAAT
This sequence comes from Trichonephila clavipes, assembly GCA_019973935.1. Taxonomy (NCBI): domain Eukaryota; kingdom Metazoa; phylum Arthropoda; class Arachnida; order Araneae; family Nephilidae; genus Trichonephila; species Trichonephila clavipes. Next base: position 757,956 of record BMAU01021361.1, read on the forward strand.
AAAAGAGTTAATTTTCATCAATAATTTCCTTATTTGTAACAATGTAGTTGAATTGAGATTGTTTCTTCAATCAATTTAGAGCTAAAAATGTATAGCTCGTAAAATTTCTTGGGTGACCTGTTTCACAGATAACTCCCAACCCGCACGATCGTGCGGTACCGTCTACTTTCCAGAGAGGGGGAGGGAGCGGGATTTTTTTTATTATTTTTCCCAATGTCATTGGGTTCCATATAGTATTAATAACCAGAAGAATTTCATATTTGAAGATAAAAATAAGTCGGGTCTTAAAGGGTTATAGCATTGGTTTTAATTTGTATTTATTAAAAAGTTTATTTATATAGATATATCCAAACGCATATATAACAATTTGTTTTTGTTACAAAAAATAATCACTTACTTTTTTAAGTTTCGACAGATCTATAACTAAGCATGTGTGTGTGTGATCAGGATTTTGATTAAAATACGTATAAATCAAAGCAAATAATATTTGATGAGATGAAATACATTTTTTTTATTTTCAAAGAGTCCTTGAAAAAAGAATCAACAGAAACTAATCTAATACCGGGTCAAATACCATTTTAAGGGGAAAAAAGAAAGAATTTTCATCAATACAGTAAGAAATGTAAGAAATGAAATTTTAAAATTTCCACCTCTACTTACAAATAAATGATGGACTTTTAGCAAATTCATAAGAATGTAATTTAAAGTTCATTTTATACATATATATATAGATAAATATGTATATATATATATATATATATATATATATATATATATATATATATATATATATATATATATATATATATATAAATCAAATCAAAGTAAAAATAAATCACGGAGTTGTTTCATAATGTGACAAGAAAATTCATTCAAATGGTGACTAATTCACTTTCTGAAGAACGAAAAGTCTAAAAAAATAAAGTAGACAGTCCAAAAGGATAATTTTTTAAGATTAGAAGCAAAGATGGTATCAATTAAGGTCAGCTATTCCGCTCTGTGTGGTTCAGTTTAAAGAAGTATTCTTTCCCATTAGCGACTTTGAGCGAAAAGAAAGAAAAAATAAATAAATAAAAGAAGAATTAAAAAAAGCATAGACAAATAACTGAATTAGTATAACGGCTCCAAAAACTTTAATTAATCTGGTAATGGGAGCTCGCAGTAGTGAATACCAAGATTAATGTCGCATAAAAGATCATTTTTAATGATGTGTCTTCACGCATATTTTTAAATTTCTTCATAATCGTGTTTTACTGATAAATATATTTGAAATGTTTCTGATATTGATTTCATGTATGTCAAAACGTTTTCCATTGAGTTTATTTTACTTTAAAACAAGTCTAACAATTGGCATCACGTGCCTATTAAAACAATAGGTTAATAGCAGGAGGTTTTTCTATTATCATGTTACTTTATAAAGGATATTGATCGAAGCGATTGCATGCAAAACCTCCAAATCATAAAAACATGTATATCTTTTGGAGATTCATTTGAAGCGGGCCCAAATAAGAAAGAGAAACATTTAATTTATTAACGAGTAATGAGGTATTTCATATCAAAATACGGACCGCACTTAGAGATGGGTTAATGATCACGTGGATGGCAATACTCGAATTAAAGTACGGGTTTGAGATACCATTCAAAACGTTGCTCCTCATCAATAAGAGGGGCATGTTAAATGGAACTCAGACTTAAAATCCTTGCTTAGCGTTTCGAGGAAGGCAGGAGAGTGAAATACCAGTTCAGATATCATCGTCGTCATATGAAGCATACTTCAGAATTAAAAGGTTTATCACCAATAACGTGGTTATAGCTTTGTACTGATGCAGATACTTTAAAAGAACATAAATGAGATGCAAGTTGCTTCATTTAACACAGACATTTTGAATTATATGCCTGCATGTCTGTTTAACACAAATTACAAACTTATATAAATTCCAGATGTCTGGTTTCTTTATGTTACGTTTTAAATGACCTACAGATGTTTAGGATAACAATTCTTTAGTAACAGAAAAGAAACGTTTTAAATTTAACAGAACGTCAGTTTTCATAACATAATCAATACAAATAAGTATATAGTAGCATAAAATTGTAGTGGTATATCAGGATTATAAGTTTATGTCAATCTCGACATATATATATACATATATATATATATATATATATATATATATATATATATATATATATATATATATATTGTTTAGAAAATGACAATTTTGTTTTCATCATTAAATGAAAATATTAAAATATCAGTATGAAAAAGCTTTCAGTGCAAATGCAATACAACATTTCTTTAAAACATTACCTTATGAAAAATTCAGATGATAAATACATTATTCTAATGTTAAGGTCATTTATAGACTAAAATGACTTACGTTATTTATTTAGTTAAGTTTCAAGCACATGACACATTACGACGAAAATTAATTCATTGTCAGAATCTCAATGATGCAACTTATAAAACATATTCTAAGTTTAAATGTTGTGTTTAGCTTATTAATTTTTTAAAGATATTGCCCTTTTAATGCAATAACTATTTTTAATTTTTCCTGAAAATATCTCATTCTGAAAAAGAAAAAAAAATCTGCACAAAAGAGTAACACTCGGTAATAAAAAAAATGCTTAAGCTCATCTAAAGATATTGTTACGAACTTTGTGTAAATAGTGTAAATAATTTGTTTTTGAGTGTTTAATGCATTTATTTTACTCTATGTTATATTTATTTTATGTTAAAATTGTACTATTCACAAGCAATGCCGCCCCTTACGTTATAATGGCGATTCAATGAGAACATGGCGAAATCTTGGCGGTAGAGCCAAGTTGGCATCATTTTTGACGACCAAGTTGGCGGCCAACTTGGGGACTTTGGCGACCATTTTGGCGTCATTGGCGATCATGTTGGCGAGTTCGGAACCCTCTGGAATCTTCTAGAAAATAGTAGATCTCTCCACTAGTGTCACGTTCAATGACACGAGCGGTTATATTTCTGGAAGTTTCTATCGCGCCTATGAAAACGATGTCGCCGATACGGCGATGAGTCTTGATTAAGCCAGCGAGTAAAGAGGATTGTTTTGACTAGCGATTAGCTCGGCCGTGCTTGTGAATAATCTTTACTTACGTGTATTTTTAAACACTGGTATTGTGTTTGATTGATGTTGAAGGTGTGAAGACCTTCGGATATTTACCCTGTGAAATTGCTGCTGAATCCTGTATTTAAACGATTGGATTTTCGATAATAAATTCGCATCGCTCTTAAAGAACTGATTATTTTTTCTTTGTGATTGTTTTTGCATAAAATCCTCGAAACCTTGGATCTACGCAACAGGTCTGTGTCAGAATTGGGGTTTTATGTCAATAACAAGAGCGATGGATGAGCAACTGAAGGCTCTGTTGGAAGGCATCAATGCCTTGAAAAGTGGTCAAGAAGAGACTAAGGAGATAATGGAGAATATGCAGAGAAGCCAAGAAGAAACTAAGAATGAGTTAAAGGAGGGAATGCAGAAAGGTCTGCAAGATATGCAGAAGATCCAAGAAGAAACTAAAGCTGAGTTAAAGGAGAGAATGGAGAATATGCAGAGAAGCCAAGAAGAGACCAAGGAGAGAATGGAGAAAGGTCAAGAAGATCTGAGAAATACTTTAGAAAAGAAAATCGATAGTGCGGAAGAGAAAATAGCATTGAAAGTTGATGAAAAGATTGTAGTAGTTGAAGAGAAAATGGAAAAGAAAGTAGAGGAGAAAATAGAAACGATCAGAGAAGAAGTGGCTGGAAATTTTAGCCTTATTTCACAGAGAGTGGAAGATCTTGAAAAGAATGCTTCCGAGAATGCGACGAACGACAGCAAGTTTGTGCCTGCTTCTTCAGTACATATGCCTTCTTCTACATTGCCTCTGACTTCCTCACCAGTTTCAGTAAAACTGTCTACCTATGAAGTAAAAAAACTGGGAAGTATACAAAACACAATTTTGAATAATTTCGGAAGCCAATGGATGGACTGAGGGGATCAAAGCTTGTCAGATAGCAGCATCTCTTAGAGGAGAAGCTGCCGAAATACTGCAGACTTTGAACTCCCTATATAAAGCTCTGGATCTTCGGTTCGGCCAAAAATACTCCAAGGACTACGCACGCCTGCAAATGAAAACAAGACTCCAGAAAACAAGATAAAACCTGCAGGAGTATGCCTCCGAAGTAGAAAGGCTTGCCGACTTGGCTTTCTCCGACCACCCAACAACTGTGTGAGAAACAATCTCTTTACAGTATTTCGTGGACGGTCTGAAAGATGGGGAAATCCAGAAGGTTGTGAGAATGGCAGATGTGCAAGATCTTAAATCTACCCTGTTATATGCCCTGAAATTGGAGGCCGCCACTCAAGCTAGTCACCAAGACTGCCAATCCATCCGAAGAGCTAGAGTGACCTTAGATGCTCCCTGTGAATCTCCATGGAAAAGTGACATTGAGAAATTAAGAGATGAATACCAAGCTTTTAAGGCTCAACGTCAGAACCAAGAGAAGCGCAACTTCAAGTGCTGAGGATGCGGTGGAACTCGGCACCTGAGAAGAAACTGTCCCCGATCAAGGAAGGATGAGAACACCGTCTCTTCTTCCAAACAGGAAAACTAATATATGGCCATCTCGCGGGGCGGAGGTTGCCAGATAATGAAAAGCTCCATTACAAAATTCTTCAGATTACAGCAGTAAATGGTGGTTACAAGGGACTTTACGTAATAGGACAAATTAATAACATCTCGTGGCATATGGTTGTTGATACTAGAGCCAATGTGTCTATAATTAAAAAATATTTGGCTCAAAACTCATAAGTTTGTATTATTTGGACGCCGCCCTGCGTGTCCTTGCAAACAGTGACGGGTGACAAGATTTAGGTTCATGGAAAAGCTAACATACCCCTAAGGTTTGGAAACATTGACTATCACCATACGGCATATATAGCAGATATCACTGACCCCTGTGCTTTTGGACTGGATTTTCTGAAGAACAATAACTTTAAATTGGACTTTGAAAGTAGCAATATGCATTCAAAATTTGAAGACATCACTCTTAAGAGTATCAGTATGGAGCACTTCCACCCTAACCTCTATATTTGAAGGTTCCTGCTGCGAACAAATCATGCATCATTGACCTGGCTACTGAATTTTAAAAATCCAGAAGGCCAACTATCTAAGTGGATACAGAGACTGCAAGAGTATGACGTGGAAATTCGCCATAGAAAAGGATCAGCACATGGAAATGCAGACGCCCTTTCGAGAAGACCCTGTCCTGAGAGCTGCAAATACTGCTCGAGAATTGAAAAGAAATTTGTCGTACAAGATCCAATAGTCCGTCAAGTTACAGCGCCATCAACATCAGCATTGAACCCGTGGAGGGATGAATGAGTCCGATCCTGATCCTGATTAAAAACCAATCATAGAGTTCAAAGAGTCGTCTGACGGAAGGCCCAGCTGGCAAGACATTGCCTCTTTCCATCCTACAACGAAGCGTTATTGGGCTCTTTGGGACTCTCTCCATCTGAGAATTGGTGTTTTATATCGAAAATGGGAGTCTGACGACGGAAAAACATTCAGGTAGAAATTAATACTCCAAAAGACAAGAATTTCAACAGTTCTTAAGGAACTGCATGGCAGTTCAACTGGAGGTCATTTTGGTGTTATGAAGACCTTACAAAAAGTTCGTGAGCACATCTACTGGAACAATGTGCGTAATGACGTGGAAAAGTGTTGTTGCATATGTGATCTCTGTGCTGCACGCAAAGGTCCCAGGAAGCACACTAGAGGAAGACCAGCTGTATAATGTGGGAGCGCCTTTCCAACGAATAGCTTTTAAAATCCTAGGTCCACTTTCGAGATCGTCAGATGACAACAACATCCTGGTTGTCATAGATTACTTCACTAAGTGGCCTGAAGCCTATGCTATTCCCGACCAAGAGGCCTCAACTGTTGCAGAGGTTCTAGTTCAACACCGGATCTCACTATTCGGAGTCCCTCTTCAACTGCATTCCAATCAAGGGAGAAACTTCGATTCTGCAGTTTGCAAGAGACTGTGAAATACACGCCATCGACAAAACCCGGACAACAGCTTTACATCCGCAGTCTGACAGCATCTTTAAGAGGTTCAATCGGACCATCCTGAACAGCCTCTATCTCCTGGTATCCAGTAATCAACAGGACTGGGACAAGAAATTGCTATTTTTCCTGCTTGCCTACAAGAGTGCCGTTCATGAAATCACCGGCTATTCTCCATCCCAGATGCTCTTTGGACGTGATCTTCATCTGCCGGCAGATCTTCTGTTCAGCCGGCCACCAGATGCACCCTTGGAGCCTGAGGAGTATATCGAGAAACTCCAGGCATGGATTGAGGAAACGCATCATTTGGCTAGGGAAAGAATCGGCATGGCTTCCGAGAAGATGAAGACCCGATACGACGCAAGAGCAACCGGACACGACTTCTACGAAGGCGAAAAAGTGTGGCTATGGAATCCGAAACGTCGCAAAGGACTCTCTCTGAAGCTGCAGACCAACTGGGAAGCTCCTTACATAGTCCTAAATGACTGAATGACGTTTTGGTGCGGATACAGAAATCACCACACTCAAAACCGAAGGTAATACATTACAATAGGCTAGCCCCTTATCTAGGCCAAGATGAATAAGATCCTTAATTTCAGACCATGGTCATTAATTATTTTGTAAATAATTTAAATTATTTTTCTTTTCAAACACCTTAGTTTTATTATAGTATTGTAATTTATTTTTGTATTTTGAATTTATTTTCTTTGTATATGTTGTTCAGTACTGGTTACTTTATATTTGGTTATTTTAAAGAATATTTTCTGTCTGTAAATAGATTCCTCTTACCCAGGATTGTACTGCCCGGGACGTGCAGTCTTTGAGGAGGAGACAGTGTTACGAATTTTGTGTAAATAGTGTAAATAATTTGTATTTGAGTGTTTAATGTATTTATTTTACTCTATATTATATTTATTTCATGTTAAAATTGTACTATTCACAAGCAATGCCACCCCTTACGTTATAATGGCTATTCAATGAGAACATGGCGAAATCTTGGCGGTAGAGCCAAGTTGGCATCATTTTTGGCGGCCAACTTGGGGACTTTGGCGACCATTTTGGCGAGTTCGGAACCCTCTGAAATCTTCTAGAAAGTAGTGGATCTCTCCACTAGTGTCACGTTCAATGACACGAGCGGTTATATTTCTGGAAGTTTCTATCGCGCCTATAAAAACGATGCTCACCGATACGGTGATGAGTCTTGATTAAGCCAGTGAGTAGTGAGGATTGTTTTGACTAGTGATTAGCTCGGCTGTGCTTGTGAATAATCTTTACTTACGTGTATTTATAAACACTGGTATTGTGTTTGATTGCTGTTGGAGGTGTGAAGACCTTCGGATATTTACCCTGTGAATATTGCTGCTTAATCCTGTATTTAAACGATTGGATTTTCGATACTAAATTCGCATCACTCTTAAAGAACTGATTATTTTTTCTTTGCGATTGTTTTTGCATAAAATCCTCGAACCCTCGGATCTACGTAACAATATATATTAAAGGACAGGGATGTGGCAATGGTAGCCGAGTGGTATAGGTATCGGACCGTGGCTTGCCTTGTCACCTGTTCGAGCCCAGTATCACTAAAGACCCACCGTGTAGGGCAGCGATGCACGTTAAATCTGTCGAGAGCTGAAACGTCCTCTCGTTGGTGTGGTGTGGTAGTTAGGAGAGGGGGGTGCCAGCTCAGGTGTCGTCCACGTCACTTGACTATGGTTCAAAATTACGTGGTCCGTCGCCAAAAGCCCTCGTGTAGCTGAACAGTGCGACGTTAATATTCAATCAATCAATAAAGGACAGGGATGGCGAACCTTTATTTGAGAGCAACGTGCCATTTTTTGCTAAAGAAATATTTGATGAGGTATAGAGGTGCTTTGTGTGTCAAACAGTTTTGACTTGTCCTTATTGGGAAAATATTAAAACTAAATACAAACAACTCAAAACTATTTCCTACAAAAAAATACATTTTGCACTGTATAGTAGTAAATGTTTAGTTATTTGTAATTCAAATTAAAGTAGTATTAGCGCGACTTCTGTTGTTGCAGTTTTAATGACAGCTTATATTAGGATTGTAAAAGGTTACTTTTAGTAGAATACATGCTGAATTGGAGTCATCTGCCAAAGCGGTTTCTAAGCGAGTCTTTTTTGCGGTTCATCTTTAAAAATAATGACTGACAAACATAGGTAGAGGAAAATATGGTTAAAATAGTATGAGCCAGCTTCTGCAAGCAGTTAAATGTGTTGGGAACCGAATTCAACGTTTCGAAAATTTCGTTATTGGCATTTTTTCTTATATCACTTGTTAATCTTTCTGTTTCCGTCAACTCCAACTTTTTCTTTGTTTCAATAAATTTCTTAATCCATATTGGATCAGACTTGAAACCAATCAATTGTGTTTCAAATTCTTCATTTTCCGACCAATTGCATTGGAAAAAGTTCAGTTTATCAAATGAGGTCACATCAAGGTACAAAATAAACTGAAACGTTTCCGAGAATTCATGAAATTGAGAAAATCTTGCTGAAAATTCCTTCATTGACGAATTATTTACGGAAATATAACACATAAAATCTTAAACATAACACAAATAAATTTTGAAATACAGTTGTATGAACTAAATTGTGAATATGCTATGCGTAGACAAATTTTACATCATTAGCATTCGAAGTCCACAACGCACAGTGGTCAGTTTTCCCAATCTGGCGAACGGAAAGTCCAAAAATGAAATTGCGCAAAATAAAACAACAACCACAATTTATAGTGCTAATAGGTTCCCTAACCATGTGGTAAGCAGTTTTTGTCAGTACGCAAATGGAAATCTTCAACAATGATCGACTTAGACCGGGTTTGTTCTTGATACAAGAAACACTTGCGAGAGCCTCCTTTTCAGTCGCAAGTCCTATCGTTTCGTCTGAAAAGGATTTTGCAGATTTTAGCGGGGTTTTTTTGAAAATAGGTACCATGAGTAAGTAATTTCTTCATTTGGCTTTCAAATCAGGTTCAAGTTCGATTAAAAATTGTAAAAACATAACATTTAGCACAGTATGTAACCCTTACTAACGTATGTAAGTTTTTTGTGTTTAATGGACTAGAACTTTTGTGATTGACACGGGGATTGATCACAGTAACACTTAAGTCATATATAATAGATATAGACATTTAATTTAATATCAAATTTAGCTGCTACTTCCTGCTACTCCCAAAGTTATGATTTTTTTTCAGCGTTGGCTGATGGTATTACTCTCGGCGTGCCTTATTCTATGTGTGGGAGGAAGAGCAAGATACTAACGCAAAACTAATGTTGTTTTGAGCTTAGTTAGGACAATCATGGACTTTTATAAAAATGAGGACCAGTAGCGATTAAAATATAGAAAATTGTTAAAAAATTCTGCTCGTTTGTAGGGGAAAAAATGGATGAGGGGCCAGAGAAATTAAAAGTTACTCTCCAAGTCAAATGATGCCGTGCTTGTCGGGGGAATGAGATTTATATTATATTTTATTATTTTGAAGAAAAATATGTACCTAATATTTTAGTGTGGTATTTTTTGTTTATTTAAGCTTATAATAATTATTTTTTCAGAATTATAAACTTTAAAAGGGTTTACCTCGGGTTGTGTTTTTTCGCATTTAAAATACTACTTGTTGCACAATTATTTACCAATCACTTCCATTTTCCCCCTTTGTCTTATCTGTAATACATGCAACAAAATTAGGGATCCATTTGGCTGTAAATTGAATACTTCTATTTTTAAAAAATTGAAATGTGGGAAATAATAGGCTTTTGGTTGAATTTATATACGTGTGTGTGTGTGTGTGTGTGTGTGTGTGTGTGTGTGTGTGTGTGTGTGTGTGTGTGTGTGTGTGTGTGTGTGTGTGTGTGTGTGTGTGTGTGTGTGTGTGTGTGTGTGTGTGTGTGTGTGTGTGTATGTATATGTATGTGTGTGTGTGTGTGTGTGTGTAAACATTTTATATTTTTTCTACATAACTAACAAAGGTATTGTAAAATCGATTCCTAAAGGTGTTTAAAAAACATCCTCAGAAAATATTACAAAAATTCCATGTCAAAATATTAATTAGCACAAAAAGAATAGAATTTTCTATTCTTTTATTTTTTCTTAAGAATAGAAGAAAAGAATGTCCAAATTTTTTAAGAGAAATTAAGTTTGTAAAATTGTGGGAATAATATGCGCAAAATTTTATCTCGCGTATCACTTTTTTAAATAAACACTATACGAAATGCTAAAAAATTTAATCCTTAAATACATAAATAAATAAATGCTCAAAGGGTGCCGAGTTCTTTTAAACACTACCTATTATCCTTTATTGTATACAGTCACTCAAAAAAGTATTGGGACACTTGGCGTGCCTAACTGTAAAGCCATTTATAAAGTTATTTATCATATTAAAACAAAAACAAAATGAATTAAGTAATATTTTAGTATCTGGTGTACAGTATATAAGGAAATTTTTATTAGTATTATAGAATTATAATTTGATCTAGTTTTGCAAATATAATTCAAAGGCCCACTGGAGTCAAAAAAGTATTGGGACACTTTTGAAATGAAAAATTTAACAAATATACTGTGCATCAATAGAATTTAATTTCACACTACTTTTTTAGACTACAAGTTTAAACACAAATGTTTCAACAGATAAGATTATTTATAGAAAAAATGGTGAGAAACAAAGATCTATTGGTTGATGTGCGAAATCTCGTAAAACGTCATTGGAAAGAGAAGAAATCAATTCGCTGTATAAGAAAAAATATTGAAATTGATTAAGTCTACTGTTTTTGACATCATTAATAGGTTCAAGAAAACAGTGTTGAAAACAAGCAAAGATCAGGGCGTTCAAGGATATTTAATGAACGTGAAGAAAGGTGAATTGTAAGACAAGTATACTTTATAATCCCATTAACTAGTGCATTAAAAATGACTTTGCAATGTAAAAGAAGGTTCAGGAAATCCTCAAACTGTCAGAAATGTTGTAAGAAAACACAAGTATCATGGCAGAGTACCTCAAAGAAAGCCCTATATCAGCAAAGAAAATAGACAAGCTAGGTTGGCATTTACTAAAATGTATGTAAGGCAGCCAACAGAATATTGAGAAAATATAATTTTTGTTTATGAAAGCAAATATAACATTATCGGATCGGACGGCAAGCAAAAAGTTTGGTGGAAATCAAATACAGCAATGCATGTCAAAAATTTACGGCCTACTGTCAAATATGGAAGGGGTAACCAAATTTTCTGGGGCTGCATGGCAAGCTCTGGTTTCGGGAACTTACATTTTATTGATGGTATAATGAATAAATATGTCTATATCTTGACATTTTCAAGCGAAATTTAATGCAAAGTGTAAGCAAGCTGGGAATCTCAGGATATTTTAAATTGTATCAAGATAATGACCCTTGACATACTGCAGATATTTGCAAGTAATGGGTCATCTACCACTGTCTAGAGTTATTAAAACTCCTACACAAAGTCCAAATCTTAATCCCATTGAACATGTGTGTGAGGTTATTTGCAGCAAAAACTATATGAGCACCAAATTTCTAACAAGCAGGATTTGAGAAAATATTTGGTCCAAGAGAGTGGACCAAAATCGATAGATCGCTTTGCAAAAAATTGATCCAATCCATGCCAAATAGACTTCGAGAGGTCATAAAAAGCGAGGGCCTAACAAGATATTAATTTCTAAGTTTGAATTTTTTTTTTCTTAATTTATTTTGGGAAGTGTTCCAATACTTTTTTGAGCCCGTTTTTTAACTCGATTTCTTTTCAATTTTAACCATAATTGCATTAATGTATCTCAGTTTTGTTCAAATTATTATTATTTGTTTTTAACAAAATAACGTTTTCTTTCTCTTCTTGTTCGTAATACTCCATAGTGAACTTTATTATTTTGTGAACTAAAGTGCAAATTGTTTTGATCGCTGGCATGCCAAAAATATTGTACCGCGTGTCAATGGTTCGCCCTCCCTCTGTTATAGGATAATTAAATTAAATTTAAAACACAAAATCTACTAATCATCTTTTATTTTCCATAACATATTCGATGCTTAAAGTAAACACCTAATTATTTTATCAGAAAAAATATTCTAAACACAACAATTCTCTGATCACAGCTCATTACATTTTATGGTATTCGCAACTACAATTCATCGTTTTACTTTCGAATCGAAAACATGAACTAAAAATTGCTTAGCAGTTCTGGAAATAAGTGTAGAGCCCAATTATTTTTTATAATATATATATATATATATATATATATATATATATATATATATATATATATGACATGATTCGAGCCAGAATCGGTCTTCATTTTTAAAAAAGGATCTTTATTCGATAAAATGTGTACAAGTTCTGACGCTGAGAGGCAGGGAGGAAAAAAACGCCAAAGTGAAATCTAAGTGTTTTACCACTTAAGCCAGATGGGAGAAGTACCTCTGATTTTATGAGTGTACTTGAAAGTTAATGCTGACGTATAGGGCTATTAAATATAATGATCTGGGATCAGAAATGTTTAGTGGTTAGGCCATATGTTTCGGAGAAATAATTGGGTGATTAATTTAATACTTGAAGATGTAATAAAAAATAAAAGTTAAGTGCTATTTAGGGAATTTAATTTTCCTTACATATATGTATATATATATATATATATATATATGTGTGTGTGTGTGTTATGATAATATGGGCTCGTTAGCTAGCAATTACTAAAAGCTAAAAAATAATACAGTTTATTTTTCACAATAACAAAGAAAATGGGGATAAAATAATAATTTATTAAAACATTTAACCGCGTGTTGTTGCCAAGTAGCTATAGTCTTTTTCGCGCCGTTCTTTCCTCCATCCATTCGTTCTCTCTCGGCTGGGCCTAATTCGGGTCTGCCTCGTGATCGCCACTCGCCTCCTAGTGAAGCCAGTTGGTTTACGTGTTAAGGTGCATGCAGTGGCACCATTTTACATATATATAATTCATAAATATGTACAAATAGTTATAAACCTAAGTATAATCAGTCAAGATATATATATATATATATATATATATATATATATATATATATTGGGGAATATTAGCCACAGTAGTACATTGGTAAACTTTTGAACTTAGGACCGAAGATTGCAGGTTTAAGCAAAGGTTCGTGATAGTCAACATTCACCTGTAATTTGCCTATACAATAGGCCATAGAGAAAGGAAGAAATATTAAGAAAAGGTAATTATTACAAATAAAATACACAGTAGTATTAATATATAACGATAAAATTTAATAGCCTGTGAGTATTTACTACTATAGATTTAAAATCGATGTAATAAAACTAGAAGAGGAAACTTACTTCGTGAGCACAGTAACAAGTTACATTTCCCTCCAAATACAAAGGAGTATAAACAGAAGCGCATAAAAGTAAAATAAATAAATTATGATAAAATAATATTATTAAGTCTATATATAAACATTCAAAAACCTTAAATGTTGATATAAAATTTATTGAAAAACAAAAGGACTTATCAAACATACACATTGATACTAAAATAAAATAAAGCATTCTTAATTTATGAAACATATAGCATACAAATTTTAAAAAACCATTTAATGCAAATTTTATTACATATTGTCATTTCACTGAGAACTATTAGAAATTTAATTATAACGAAAATTATTTAGATATCTATGTTCAATACAATAGCTAATAGAGTTATTAAAATTTAAAAATATATTAGATTTATTGCTAACTAATATATTATTACTATAAATATATTTAAAAGTAATATTTCTATACATAGAAACTGATAAATTAGAATTCTAATATGGCACTTTAAGAATGTTACATTTAAAAGCATCTCTGTGAGGAATGAGAGGTAAGACAAGCTATATCCAACAACAATATATTTATTGATCACACAATTAGCAACACAATTCAAGTAATTTTAAAGAAGAGATGCTCCTAATCTAAGCAATGTGTGTATTAATAACGAGATACGCATAGTATGAGAAGACTTTAAGTATCAACCCACTTATTTATTGATCGAATCTACTTCCAAATTATCTGAGCACTAATTAAACTCGAGTGACCAATCGTCACTTTAATTCCTTCACTTGCTAAATATCTGAAATACATTATAAAATTTAATACTGCCTGATCAGTAGCAATCTATTATATCTCCTCTATTTGTTTCCTTCACTAGCTTGAAAACCTAGACTATATATAGCAGATCTAATTTAAGTTATCAAGGTTTCTTCTTCAGAGGGTTGGTTGTGAATAACTAGATTTGAAAGACCAAAGATTTCTCAAGAGGATTTTATTGATGGAATGACGCGGATAGAGAACCGTCACATCTCTTTTAACATAAACATTACTATGTAATTTATAATCCTTAATATACAATGATACATCTATGTGATTAGTTTTAAATGGATTATTATTAATTTAACTAGGTTTTTAAGTAATGAGGATAAAAGTCAATATTGGGGTTGAACTTATTTTTACCAAAAACAATTAGATCCTCTTGTAATAGTCAATATTAATAATGTATTTATATTCATAAAAATGTAAATATAAATTAGCCAAGTTATTGCTAGTAGGTCCACCTTGAGGCAGACATTTAGTTTGTTTATACAATGAACCATTAAAAAACTAGTGTAATTTTCTTTTAAGACTAAATCTATTAAAGTTATGTCATCAGGGAGACTTTCATCACACTCTATGACCAGAAGCCATACTTTCTGCATCAAATGCTTTATCCTGATAGTAAAAGATCTAAAAAATCCAATGGGATCAAAGATTCTGCCTAAGACTTGCAAGATAAATCACTTTGTATCAATTATTTTGGAGAGAAAGTCATTTAATCTTTTAATATTAAAGTATAGAAAATCTTTTCTACTATTCCAGGCTATACCTAAAACATTGTAGGGCAAATAATCTTTTTCAAAATTTTCAAAATGAGGATTTTCATCTGAAATTACTCCTTTATCTTGCTATACTTTTTATGCAAAGATTTCGAATTAGTTTTGCCATTTGTGTAGAGATATACTGGCATCTTCAAAAATTTTAATCGCTTCTAGAGTAATTCTTAAAGCTTGATTTACAAACGGTTGACATCCTATAATATCATCTACATAAATATTTTCATTCAAAAAGTTAACTGTTTATCTGTATACTTTTCTAAATATTTCTTCAAAGGACGTTTTACAGTTGCACTCAACAAAAAGTGACAGCTACTAACACCAAATAAAACTCTGGCGAACCGATATACAGAGGGAGGCTGAGACTCATAGGAGGGTTCGAAAACAAGAATTTTGTTACATCTCTATCCTTCTCATTTAGCATTATTTGTAAAAACGCTTACTTTATGTCGGCAGAGAAAGCAACCGCATTTAGGCCAAAACTCAAATAGATACCTAAAATTTCAGGATAAAGGTTTGGTCCTATATGTAGACCACTATTCAGAGAAGGGGAATTTCCCTATTAACCCCTCAGCAATTTCCTTATTAACTTTTAATTCACGCGCTTCTAATTTCCACTGTAACTCTACTCTATATCGTTCAAATGTTTCGTCACATTTAATATCTGATTCGAAGTTCTTCATTATTTGATTTTCAGAGACTTCCGATTCTTTCTTAGAGTCGATTAAACCGGAGATTTCAAGATCCCTAAATTTCTTTAGTTGATCCGAAATCCAATTTTCCTGAACTATTACACTTAGAGCAGCGTTTCTTAAACTGTGGGGTGCGCCCCCTAGGGGGCGTGAGCATATTGAAATAAAAGGTTTAAAAAATTAATTTACTGAAACAAAGTAAACAAAATACTTTCTGACAAGTAAAAAATACGCATTTACACTGATATAATTTTTATTTTTCAGCTGGCAATGTTACTTCATTAAAAATAAAAGTTTCCACTTTGATACGTTTTCATTAACTATCTGATCCTATAACTAAATAAAAAAACATTTTGTTTGATTTGCTGTAATCCCACGATGAGAGTTTCTTTTATTACATTTACTTTTTAAACCTAAAATACTACTCTTTCAGAAAAAAAAGCAAAACTCAGACCCAGAGAAAAATTATAGGAAGATAAAATATTCATCACTGTTATTATTATTATTATTATTGAAATACTGTGCTTTAGCTGTAGAAAGAAAAGGAAGGATTATTCACTTTTCACCCAGGAAGCAGATTTGTGTCAGTCTCATCATCGTTTTCATCACTTAATCTTAGAATTTATTGGTATGATTAGCTCTGTCCTTGAAGGATTATTTGGCTAAGATTTATTTTTATGGTATTCTGAAACATGTAAAGCATGATGAAATACGTATTTTACATCTCTTTTAAACTAAGATACATATTTTTATATTGAATATACTTTTAACACGGGAGCGTTCGCGCCGGGCTCAAAGTGAAAGGACAGCTAAACTACAATAATTTAAACAAAATATGAAGGTGTCCTTTATTAAGGTGTCTGTGATTTGTGTCCTTTATTAAGGTTACGTACCTTTGAAACATTTTAGTTCAGTTTTAATGGATTTTTTCTCAAATTATCAAAGAAAAAATGAAAAGTACTTGAAAGTTGGTAAAAGTATTTTTTCTGAGTTAAATTATTCACTGGAATTGTGATTTTTTTCGTGTACAATAAAAATAATTGTAAAAAGAACAAAACAAAACAAAAAAAATTGGGGTGACTCAGTCACCTCTCGCGACTATTAACGTTAGTATCGAGTGCGCGGCTACTCTCCCGCGTTAAAACATTTTTAATTCTTCTCGCTTTAAATATTAATGCCAAATGTGATGGATATGATAGAGAGCAACATAGAATAGTTTTTTTCTAATGACATCAATACTTTTAGAAATAGATGGAGGAAATAAATTTTTAACTAAATATCATTTTGCAAACTGTGTTCCAATTTAAAAATTAGAGGAAAGAAAAATACAATAATTATCCTATTACTTAAAAGTAATTTGCTTAAAATAAATATTACTTAAAAGTACCAAATACACAATTTAATATAATTATCTTATTAATTTGTACGGTTTATAATTAAGATTGTATTGTAGTTTTCTGGCGCCAAAGCGCATTATTATTGTATAAGGGGGGGCGATAAAAATTATGATTGAAAATTAGGTCGCCAATAGTGAAAGTTTGAGAAGCACTGGCTTATAGCAAGCGATGTTTGATTTCCGCTTTTTTGACGTTGATGCCGAACATGGTTTCAAACGCAACTAACTTCTTACTCATATGTTTAATGTTTCCAATAACTACATAGTAGTAATAGCCTGATTCGATTAGTAATGGAATGGGCTCTTGACATTCTGGTGAAGCCACGAGGACTAAATTTTCTAACTGAAATGCCTGTGGAATATTGTCTAAATCGGATTGGGGATATTTGCCGCCGAAATTTGATCAGTAACCAAAGCATCTATTTGGCAAAATATTATTTTTAAGAGTTAATTTAAGTACATAATAATCTTTTTCTGTGGGAGTTTTATTCGCGGAAGTATATACAGACAACTTTTCTTTTCTAACGGCGGTGAGTCCTAAACAGTTAAGATTAGTTGGTACCCCTTATACTGACTATGTTAAATTGAGCTTTTTTAGATCATTGTTTCTATGAAACTATTAAATATAAAATCTTCAAATGTTGTCTGTATATTATATATATATATATATATATATATATATATATATATATATATATATAATTAGTCCTTTTTATTTATACTCAGGTTAAAATGTTTCAAATATATTGTTTATTTTTTTCAAAAAAAGTCACGTAAAAGTTACAACTTGAAATTTTTGAAAATTGTAATTTTTTTTTTACGATAACTGCTTTTCAGCAAAATATTTTGTGAAAATCTCCAAAAAAGTAGCTTTATTATGTATAGTTACATATTATTTATGTGCAGTAAAAATTGCAAGAACATTCATTCAGTAGATTCTCTAAAAAGGGTACACGCGGTTTGAAAACAATCATTTTGAGAAAATTGCATTTTTAGTGTTAAAGGACACTTCATCACAAAAATAATGAATTACAGCATACATTTGCCATATTTTATTAAACATTGGTATCTTCTTAAATTTTTAAGCATAAAATAGGAAACAAAATATTTTAAAATGTTCAGAAAATACATATATAGTATAAACAGTTTTTGTTCAACGAGATTTTTTTTTTAGCATTTTGCATTAATTTTCACAAATTATGTAACAACCTGTGAAGAATTTTTAACTTCGATGCATTACGAATTTCGAATTTGACCTTATAACATTTACAAATATAATGTAAACATGCATCAATATGTAAAAGCCATGATTTGGGAATACGTGATTTTACGACGTTGTGAAAAGTTTAATTATGGATTTGTATGTTCCCATGCAAACACAATTCCTTAACGTTTCAAAATTCAACATTTTCTCTAAACTGTACTAAAGATTTCCAAAAAAATCAGAAACAAAACTGTTTTTATGTTTTTAAACATGAAATTTGTGTATTTTTATGCATGTAACAAGCTTCTCTCAACGACAAAAAGCATTAAATATCTGAGTTGTAATTAGTTACCTATTATTGAAAAACTTTTGAATATTAAAGCTTAAAAACTCTTGGCTGTATAATAAATAAACATTAATTTAAGTGAAGTATTTAAACTATATTGTTTAGTTTTCTCAAAAACATGTAACATAAATCACTATGAATTTTTTTAAAAAATTGACATTTTTTGTCACTGTATATAGACTCCAGTCAAATATTTTGCGAAAATCCCCAAAAAACTCACATGAATATATATAGTTACATATCAGTAACATGAGGGTAAAAATTTCATTACATTCATACATTATATTCTGAGAAAACACGAATACAGTTTTAAAAACATCATTTTTGAGAAAATTGAATTTTCCCTATAAAGTGCCACTTTATCACAAAAATAATGAATTACAACATGTATTTGTTCCATTTTATTAAACATTAGCATCTTTGCAATTTATTTTGCATAAAATAGTAAACAAAAAAGTCTTAAATTGCCCAAAACAGCATTTGTCAGTTTTTTTTAACGAGAAAACATCAAAATTTTCTCAAATTCTGTATCAATGTTTAAAGAATTTGTAGCTTTCATGCATTACAGATATAAAATTTGAACAGAAAGCCTCATAAATATAATGTGAAAATGTATCAATATGGTTTTAGTGTGAATTTGAGATGGTGTTTATATATATATATATATATATATATATATATATATATATATATATATACCTGATTACACGACGTTTCGTAATTCTTTGTTAGGTTTTCGTAACATTATCATTAGGTCTTGTTGTGTTGCAGGCAGTTTCGAAGTTTTAAACTTTAAAGGTTACTCTAAAGTGGACAAATCATTTCTAAAACAGACAAAATAAAATTGTTTTTGTGTTTTTAAACATGGAATTTATGTATTTTTATGTAGGTAACAAGCTTCTGTCAAAGACAACAAACATCACATTTAATGTATCATCTCACGCCATTTTCTCAGAAACTATGAAACATAAAGACTCAACGTTTTATTCATATTAATTACACATTATATTTATACTGAAGTGAAAATTTTTTAAACATAATAATTAGTTTTTCAAAGACAAACTTTTAGTTCACCGAACAATTATTATTATATGAATTTATTAAAAATTGTCATTTTTTGTTATGATAACTGCTTTATATTTAAATGTTTTAAGAATATTTCAAAAATGTCACTTCAGTATACACAATTGCATTTAAGGAACATACACACAGTAAATTTACACAATTTTAAAAATATAAATTTTTCAAAACAGAAATTTTTATTAAAAAATCTTACCTTTGTACTAATTTTTAATCCAAATTTTTCTTAAATTAGCACGTAATTGTAACTTCACAAGTATTTTTAAAATATTTTAAACTTTTTATTAAGCCTTAGTGAGTTTAAATAATCAGTAATAATAACTAATTAAAACTAAATTTAAAGTGGAGTACAGACTTAAACTTAGGTAAAATCACTAAATATTAAATGTAACATTCAAATTAAAACTACGCTTTCAAATTTGGCTCCAAAATTTTTTGCATATCTAACACATCTAAATTTGCAGTTACTATACAAATGCGCATTAATAAAAATAAATTGAGGCTTTGCAACTTTGCCCCAGATTTAAAAAGACAATTTTTACATTTCTCTCTGTCAAATGGACGTGGTTCATAAGCTGATTATTTTTTTTAAATAATTTTAAAGTACTTCTAATTCATATAATGGCTTGTATGCTATATCATTGGAAAGGTCCCGATTCAAAGATTTTATAAATATCAAAAACTCAAAATCGATTTTCAAAAGGCTATTATGCTACTGATTGCTCCTAAACAGTTTTTATGTTATAAAACTTCTCATTGATCCCCAATCACATAACAAATGCGAAAATACTTCTTTGGAATTATGTTCTAATTTTACAGTACATGTTTGGAAGAAAATTTATTTGGTTTATTGTAAGAAATAGTTGAGTGGACTGTATTCTGATAATCTGTTTCCTTTCCCTTCTGATTTAGTATGCTTATTTTCATTAATTAATTTAGATTTGAAACAAATTGCTTCGTTATGTCTACCATTACAGATTCTGCAAGTCATATTTGATAAACAATTTTTTACACAATGTTTTGCTCGCAGACACACAAAAAAATTTCCCCTGTTTCTTTAAATTTTCTTTTTTCTTTTCAATGCTCATTTTATTACACTTTTCTCACTTTTCTACCCGATGATATAGTTTGCAAAAAAAAAGCAATTTTGTATATCTCTTTCATTTACCGATGTTATCAATTCACATATAGAATATGCAACCTTGATCTTTGTTCTGTGTTTTGAATTTGTTTTTCTTAGAATCAGCATATAAACTAGTTGCGGCGATTTCCGTTTTGATCAAATAAGTTATTTATGTACTTCCGATCTCTGCTTGGAAAAATTCGAAAAATTTGTTTATATCTGAGCTCAATTTTTTGTCGATATATCTTCGATTATATTATCAGCGACTAACATACAGCTGTAAGACTTGTGTTCTAAGTCTAACGCAGATAAGCTCCTAACATTTAGTTTAATTTCGCTATGCAACTTTTTTAACTTTGGAAAGTCATTAGATTTATATACTGGAAGCAGATTCAATAATTTATTCAAGAGATTATTAATTTTAACTTCTATATTTCCGAATTTGTTTAAGAAGCTCAACAGCAGAATCATAGTTTAATTCATTAATATCAAAACTTTCTATTGCTAGAGCAGCTGAAACAGCTAAATAGCTTTTTAAATAATTACATTTTTCTATTTTAAAAAGTGAATTATTATCATGAATAGAAATTTGGAACGTATTCCAGAAGCAATAAAATTGAGTACAATCTCCATAAACTTTTTGAATCATTAACTTAGGATGCTTAACAATTTTATTTGTTTTTAAAAAAATTGAATTCCATTCTGTACCACTATACACAATGGGATTAACATGACCTTTGTTTTCTTTTAATTTCTTGTTTGCGCGAAAAATTGTAGTAGTTATTTTGTTTGAGTAATCAAATGAAGAATTTAATTCATAATCATATTGTTCTAATGTGGTTTTACTTAGTATTAAAAACCATCAATATGTTCTATTATTAAACTCTTATTAATAAATTCAAATTTTTCTCAAGGAAATCAAAGTCAATCTGTTCTTCTTTTAATATATTCCCAACAGTTTTAATTAACCGCGTCGCTGCCGATCTTAGTACCGTTCACAATTTTTTTCGATGCTTTCCATTTTAAGGTATCCGACTAGGTTTGGAGAGAATTTTCTAAAATATAACTTATGAATAATCATTTAGTTGTTATTTTTTAATTAAGTATGTTGCAAAACTATGAAAATACAGCAAGAAGAATTTTTTGAAAGCTTATTCTTCAAAATATTGAGAAATTTCTACCAAAATATTACAAAAAATTGCTCTTTTGCAAACACAATTCTAAATATATATATATCACAAAAATAAAAAGTTTGCAGGAATACAACTCTTGAACGTTTAACTATGCTTTATACTAAAAAGGCTCAAATTCTTCTGTAAAATTATGAAATACAGGTGTTCAAGATGAAAAAACCCAGAATTTTCTTATAAAATTACATAAAAATATACCTTAATTGAAAAATTACCCTTAGCTTTTAGCAGAAAGCATTCATAATAATACAAAGAACAAAGTCAAAAAATTTCATAAGCATATTTCATTTACTTTAAGAAATATCACTCTTACCGTTAACCATTATGTTCAAAAATAACATTCTTAACAAAATGCAAAATAAGGTTTATATTTGCAATAAAACTTTTTAATGATTTAAGAAGATTTTAAAACTCTCCATATTTGTATGTTGTGCCTTCCTGAACCTCAAACTTCAAACTTTTACAGTTTTGAAGGGCCTATCTTTTTTTACGAGACAGTTTCTTATCTGGTTTAGAATACCTCGTAGAATCAACAATTCTCGTTTTGTCGCAGTACCAAAAATATCCTTTCATTTAAGAGCATATTTTCATTCCTAACTTTTGAAGTAGAGGTAATAAACCAGCAAACCCAGGATTAAAAAATATTATTGCGATATAATTTCTTAAACGGAGTGTTTGTTGCTCAACAAAGTTGTCTTTCGGGATTATACTCCACACGACGTTGTTAAGACTTTCATTGCAGTTCTGAGCTTTCCCGTGAAGACATTTTCTTAGGAGATTTTGATCGCAAAGTTCCTTATAAGTCTTTTTAATAGAATTAATGACTGAATTTGGAAGATCCTTTGTTAATTCTCTATGGACGTTTCTCCAACAAATACTGCTCTCTGGAAATCTGTTCTTTTTTGGCCTCATTGATCTTGTTTTTGGCAAGAAAACTTTAATTTAATTAAAATAACTATAACTCTATAAAAGTACTAATAAAAAAGTTATAAAGAGATCTAGTTTTGAGCACAAATGATAAAAAGATAGCAACTCGTTTAAATCAAAACCGACATTGCAATCAGTTAGCTGTTGCCTATTTTAAAGCAAAATATATGTATTAAAACATTTATAAAGTGAAATAAAGTTTACTAAACAAAAAAAATTTGTTAAGAAGTCTCAAGGGTGTTAAATTTCTCTAGAGGTTTGAAAATATAGACCATTTTCAAACAGGTATAATTCTTTCAAATTTAAATTAAAGAATTCGAATCTTTTACACGTTATTTATAAAGGAATGGGGTTACAGAAAAGTATAAAATGTTTAAAATATAATCATAATTTGAAAGATTTTAAGCATATGAAAATAAGAAACTTTTCTATAAGAAATATTTATTAAGTTTTACGTTGCGCGTACTATTTTTTCTCAAATAGTAGCTTTAATTACTACCTATAAGTTGATCTATAAAGTCAAATGTATTCTTATTACACTGTAGCTATTTTTATATAAATAGAATAATAACTTACATATTTTAATAAATAAAAAAACACATTTTTAAGAAATATTTAAAAAATTGCAATATTTTACAAATATTTCATAATACAAAAGATATATAATACTAAAATTCGGTAGGGTTTAAAGAGTGTAATATATTTTATAATTTTATAATGTTTTACACATCAGAGGCTACTACTTTAGAAAATAGCGTGCGCAACGCAAAAAATGCTTAATATTTATTATAGAATTTTCGTATGCTTATGATTTTAAAAAAATATTATTGTATTTTAAACATTATTAGTATTTTCTGAAGTCCCTTTTTTTATAATAATGTGTAAAATATTCGAATCACACATTTCATTTAAATTTAAAAGAACTATACCTTTTTGAAAATCGTTTATATTTTCAGACCTCTAGAGAAATTTAACACCCCTGAGACGTCTTAAAATACTTTAAATGAATAAAAATATCATTTTTCCGGTGAAAATCAACCTAAAACTCACACTTCCGGTTTCGAATTGGGCTTACTACCTCAAACAGAAACAGCTATAACTTTTTTTCTAACTGACTCAGAATTAAAAGTACAATAGTTTTAGAAAGCTTATTAAACAGGCTATAAAAGTAGACTATAAAATAAATTTAGATTTTTCTTTTTTTTTTGTGAAAATGGTGATTTTAAACCAGTGTGTGGGGGTACATTAATGAATAAATCTTACTTTTTGTAGGCTTTGCGCACTTCAAATTCAAAGCGCAATTCCAATATATCAGTTAATTACAAAACATAATTCAAAGCAAACATTCTATTTACGATCTCAAATCGTGCAACAAATTTCAAGTACAATTTTTCCAACATTTAAATCTATAATTAATCTGTTCCCGGTCGATGCACCATGAAAAAAAATCAGAATACAACTATACAAATAGAAACAGACATTGCCACAACCTCTCCATTTGAAATCTAGTTTTATTCTGAAACAAAAAAGTGATTACACTGATCAGACCAATAAGTTAGAAGCAAGCTTGCACTCACACCAGCATAGACAACAAAAAAGAAAGTTTTGCTTCAAAAAAGAAATTGAATGTGCTTAGTTAAAAGAAAAATTACTCATCGTAAACACACGAAATGAATCAAACGATCGTCCAAAAACGTATGTATCAACTATAGACCACGAAAATTTCCTTTTAAAGTGCAATACTAGGAAGTTAAAGTCTAGTGGATCAAGAAGAAATGCTAATAAAACAAGTTACAGCAATGAAAATCAAGCACTTGATGAAGAGAAAAATGCTTTGTTCAGACAAATAGATTTCCTGAACTCCATCGTTTTGGATACGAAATTGAAAGATCCCAGCAAGACGAAAGACCACATTTGACGTCGACTACAGATATTTTAATGAAGATGTGCTCAACGTATGATGCCCGACGTTATTACGACTGAATTTTGATTACCCCAGCAGTGACTCATGCTTGAAAGTGACTCTCTGCGAGGGAGTGAGTAAATATTAACGTCGCACTGTTCAGCTACACGAAGCTTTTGGCGACGGACCACGTCATTTTGAACCATGGTCAAGTGACGGGGATAACACCTGAGCTGGCAGCCCCCCCCCCCTCTCTCCTAACTACCACACCACATAAACGAGAGGACGTTTCAGCACTTGACAGATTTAACGTGCTTCGCTGCCCTACACGGCGGGTCTTTAGTGGTACTGGGCTGGAACTCGTGATAAGGCCAGCCACGATCTGATACCTTGACCACTCGGCTACAGGGGCCACGTGACTCTCTGCGAACCGAACAATGGATGATGAACTAAATAATTTTTTTTCTTTCCCTTTTTTTCCTAGCTTTTTTAGGGAGAATTGATGTGATCGGCAATCGTGACTCAGTTCCAGAAATACGACACGCCTGTGTGAAGTCCTAAAAAAGCAACGCACCCATTTGTTCTTGTTTTTTTTTCACTGTTTTTAATTTTTATTTTACAAGTTCTCAGGCTTAAAAAAATGCTCCTTTTCTGTCGCCATGGGTGGTTCCTCTTCAGGATGCCCGTGTGTGAAGGGGGGTGTCATTGCAGGCCCCCTGACACGTCATTCAGCTCCCTTCGCAGCGAGAAAAAAATACTTAATATTTGTATAGTCGTGTTTCCGCTTTTTCTTTGTTATTAAAAAAAAGCAGTTTTATTTGTTAGCTTTTAGTGATTACTAGCTAATGAACCAACATGAACATAACATATACATATTGATACAAATTTCAATTTCCCTCGTAAGTAAATACATAAATTTCAAGATGGATATTTTATCGAACAATTCGAGAAACGAATCTTATTTGACAAGGAATGTGATGAAATAATGAAAAAAATCGAAAGTTTTTTCAGAAAAAAAAAATCTTTTATTTTGTATTAGTATTGGAAACAATGAAAAACACTGGGACTAATATTCCAGGCATATTTTGAAGTTTTCTGCAATAAAAAAGTAAATGACTACAGCGAAGTCAAATTTACCGTTAAAAAGAGTTATTTAAGAACTTTGCATTTGTGGGGTTCCTTAGATTAATTTTAAAAAAACTAAAAAAAAAACTAACAAGGATTAAATAAAGTTTTTCTCTGTTAACTACGAAAAAAAAATAGAAGGAAATTTTCTCACTTTGTATCAGCAAAATTTTATATAGAGCGAATCTAAATTTCTTTTAAGATAAGGATTGACCGAAAAATAAATTTAGTAATATTGACTCAATTAAAACTATAAGAGGATATTTTTGCATAAAAATTTCTGTATCTACAAAAATAAAGTTACGAACGTACCTAAATGTATTATTTAAATTACTAATAAAAAATTTAATTTCAAATGGTTGACTTTAGTCGAAATTAGGCTCTCTTTTGCGTTATATGTTTACATAAAAAAAAGTATACTTAAACTTTTTATATAAGAAGTGAGAAAATTGTTTGAGCAGTAATATCTTAAATAAGTTTGTAACCTTCCCCAAAGTCTGACTATCCAACGCCGAGGATTCTGTGAGGCCGTGGTAGCTTAGTGGTCAAGGTAATAGACTCGTGACTGACGTGTCACGAATTCGAGCCCAGTACCACTGAAGACCCACCGCGCAAGGGAGCAATGTACGTTAAATCTATCAAGAGCCCAAACGTCCTCCCATTGGCGTGGTGTGATAGTTAGGAGCGAGGGTGCCAGCTCAAGTGTCGTCCTCATCACTTGATCATAGTTCAAAATAACAAGGTCATTCGTCTGAAGCTCTCGTGTAGCTGAACAGTTTGACGTTAACATTTATTCACTCCTTGAGGATTCCGCCCTGGAGAGACAGACTCGAACCTGTCTTAATGATAGAAGTAATCGGCATGATTGAACACACTAAGAAATAAACATAAATAACCGTTAACTATTTATTAAATATATGAGCTCTACTCAAGGTATACTAGGAAGATCATATATCTAATTTAAATAATTAAAGTGCACTTATCTGTAAACCCGAAAGAATTGACGGACACTCTGAACTGAATCTTCATCAAAATCGAAGAAGCTCCATTTGTGGATAGGCAACTCGAATCCACCGCTCAGTGAGATTTGTCCCAATAACTTCTGATGCTTTCAAAGTAAACGAATACCTGAATCTAAGCAAAGAATTATTAGCTAGCTGATTATAAAGTTATAACTACTATACTAGAAGTTAAAATATCAGCTTCAATAGTTGTTGTTTGTTTCGTTAACAATACCAGAGAATGTCTAGCGACGTCTAAAAATAATTTACCTAATTCGTGAAAACTGCGGTCGATCGGGTCGATGGAAATGGGGTTGACATTTACTAGACGTCTAAAGGTGTCTCGCACTGTGGTCAAACTACTATAGGAATAATTGAAGTCTAAATATTGTATGCCTAGAACACATGTTCTAGGTCTAACACGAGGTACAAACACCTGCGGGAGAAAGTTTTCTGGCTCTTTTGGCCCAAATGCGGAAACATATTACTGTGTTGAACTAATTGCTCATCATTTTGCCGCATCAGTAACAAGGCATTCCATTATTGTGTTGCGAAGAGGTTTTTACAATGTAGGTTTCTAAGGAAGAAAATACTATCTGTGTGATTTCCCTTGAATCATCAACAGAAATGTGTTCCTGGAAAAGAAATTACATTTTCTGGACCAGATAGTGATCAGATTCTCTTCTCTTCCCAAACGAGTCCAGATTTATTTTGGACAATGATTCAGGGCGTCAGTTGATCTGTAGGGAATAAAGCATCAGATACAACCAATCCAATATCACTCAAAGACACAGTTACAGAGGTGATAGAATCATGGTTTAGACAAGGATCAATATCAGCTGCCACTCTGATATCACATGTGTGCTATGGAGGAACCGTTATTCATATGAGAAAATGGTATGTAATGTAGATTACTGTGAACGCCTATACGCCGCTAGTATCTATAATGAATTCGTTCTGATGGATGATATCGCGAGGTTTTTGTGCTTATTGAGAACTATTTGAAATTGTCTGCTAGGAGCGAATGGAACAGTCAGCCAAATCTGAATCAGGGAATATTTGAAACTAACTTGCTGAAGACATGTTATACATTAAATCTTCTGCCGAGTTCATTATATGAGTTGGAACAAGGATTACTCTATGTATGGTCTTCAATTCCCTTTTTGGTGTGCGACAAAATTATCAGCATTGAAAATCGGTGCCACTAATTCAATGCAGTTTATGAGGAGTGGGACAACACATTTCTGAATAAAACCCGTTCTTCTAATGATTCTATATTTTTCCGCATAAAACTTTGTGAGGAACATTTTTCTCCAACAATACACTTTTTTCCAAGAGTGATTTTTTTGCTGTAAATCATGTGTTCAATTTATGCGCAGTTTTGTGTCGTAACAAATAAAGACTTTTATTGTGCATTTCCTCCAAATTTTTTTTTCTATTCCCCTTAAACTGAGAAATATGTTTTACCTTAACACATTTAGGCCTGAGTGCTTAAATGTTGCATTTAGGAACAGTTGAATAGGCCAATGGAACCTACCTATGTTGTGACTTCTATTAACATTCAATTACTTATAGCAGAGGTCGGCAACGCGGCGCCCGCGGGCGCCACTGCGCCCTTCAATAAATTTTAGTGCGCCCTTAAACTATTATTAATTTAGACAAGAAATTCAAAACGTAAATTTTAAAATTCCTATGCAGTCCCTATTATGGACTCATAGAACAGAAAACGTATTTATTATTTCAATGACGAGTGGGAAGAAGAGTTTTTTTCATCGAATACAACGGTAAATGCGTATGTTTACTATGTAATAAGAGCGTTGCGTTGCTTAAAAAAAGTAACATAGAAAGACATTTTAAGAGTTTACATGGCAAATTTAATTCTGAGTATCCATTGAAATCAGAACTACACACACACACGTAAAAGGAAAATGCTATCCTTAAAATCGTCAATTACAAAGCAACAAAGCATTTTTACAAAACCCAAACAACAATCGAAAGCAGCAACCGTAGCATCGATTAAAGTTGCACATTTACTGGCAAAGAAGAAAAAAACCTTTTATTGACGCGGAAATAATGAAAAAAGCTATGCTAGTAGCGGCTGATTCTATTTTTGACGACTTCAAAAACAAGACGGAAATATTGGGAGCTATTAACATGTTACAATTATCAGCTAGAACCGCAACAAAAAGAATTGAATTAATAGCAAGCAATTTGGAAGCAAAATTAGCAAATGATGAGGAGACCTGTGAATTGTTTTCAATACAACTGGATGAATCAACTGATGCAGTCGATACAGCACAATTGGCAATATCCGTTAAAATGGTGTTTCATGACTACTCTACAAAAGAAGAATTTTTGAAAATTCTTCCGTTAACAGCACGTACCCAAGGAAAAGACATATTTTCATTGTTCAAAAAGTTTGCAATTGAAAATAAGTTACCATTACACAAATTATCATCAATTATTACGGATGGTACACGAGCAATGACTGGTGAGGAAAACGGTTTTATTGGTTTATGTAGAAAAGATCCTTTTTTCCTAAATTTATTGCGCATCATTGTCTTATTCACCAAGAAATGTTATTTGCAAAAACAATTAATTTTAACCATATTATGTCAATTGTCACCAAAATTATTAATTCGATTAAAGCTAAAACGACACAACACAGGTTGTTCAAATTATTTTTAGAGAACGAATACACTGAATTCAAAGACTTACTTCTTCATACTAAAGTGATGTGGCTCACTCGCGGTAAAGATCTTGAACGCTTCAGTAACCTTTTACCTCAAGTAAAAGAATTTGTTGCTTCGAGAAACGAGGTTTACGAAGAATTGGAAAATAAAAATTGGTTGAGTTGGATCTTGGATTTTTGGTAGATATGACGATGAAGGTTAATGAATTAAATTTAAAACTGAAGGGGAAGAATTCCCATATTGCTGATATGATTAGCGCAGTTAATTCTCTTAAATATAAGTTGGAATTGTTAAAAGCGCATTTATTGAAAAATTCCTTGTCTCACTTTCAAAATGTCAAACGAATAATTGAAAATTTAAATTTGAGTGTTGATGAGCTTGACCTTACATTGTACATAAAAACCATAGATACATTAATAATCCAATTTTCATCGAGATTTCAAGATTTTCTGCCGTTAGAATCAGTAATTCCATTTTTCGTTAATCCATTCAATGTTCATGAACCTGAGTAGTTAGGAGAGGGGGGTGCCAGCTCAGGTGTCGTCCACGTCACTTGACCATGGTTCAAAAATACGTGGTCCGTCGCCAAAAGCCCTCGTGTAGCTGAACAGTGCGACGTTAATTTTCAATCAATCAATCAATCAGTTCATGAACCTGATTTGCCTTCCAAAATTTCAAATTATTTCGATGTTACTAACATGCAGGACTTAGAAATGGAAATAATTCATTTGCAAAATGATATTGTTTTAAAATCACATTATGTTGATAAATCAATTTGGAAATTAGTTACTGAGGAAAGTTTTCCTATTTTGAGAAAAAATGTGGTCTAAAAATATTTTCATGCTGTGGAACTACCTATAATTGTGAAGCTCTTTTTTCAAATATGACATATTTAAAATCTGAATATCGTTCACAGCTTACGGATGCACATTTAGATAACTGTTTAAGAGCGGGTAATTCGTCGTATATGATCAATTATAAAAAAAATTGTAGATGATATGGCAACCCAAATATCCCATTAATATAATTTTATATAAAAAATATGTCATTGCTCTCTTGCCACCATCTTTAATATACTTACAAACATTCTTCTGTATTTATGTAAGATTAATAATAACCTTCTTCTGTAATTAAATTTATAAATTATAATAATAAAAATGAATATGTTTTATAAATATGAAAATTATTTTTATATATTTGTTAGTTCAAAAAATAGTTGGCGCCCGCCATGAATTTTTAATTTAGTATTTCCCTCTTTAAATTAAAAACGTTGCCAACCTCTTACTTATAGTATCAATTTTGCATGATTCTTTTGACTTCCAACAAGTTGAATGCTTTACAGAAGTATTCGACAAAGGTTGACACAATGTATTCATATAAGCATTTACTTTTTATCTCTGAAGTGTTCCTTTTAACTAGCTGTCTTCCAGAGAATTGAAAATAGAGCAAACGAAACTTCAATTTTAGTTCAAAACAATTCTTGTACTAGCGTTTAAAAATTTTGTTGATAGGTTCCAGAGAATTGAAAATATAGAGCAAACGAAACTTCAATTTTAGTTCAAAACAATTCTTGTACTAGCGTTTAAAAATTTTGTTGATAGGTTTCACAATAGAAAAGAGTTTTTCTAAATATGTAATTGAAACCCTGCATGTGTGAGTTTAAGATCAGAATCCTTAAATCCATAGAAATATTGACTACAGGCTAGTTTTTTAAATACAAATTTAAAAAAAAAGATTGCAAATTTCAACTATCATTCACATTAAAAGAGTTCACTTAGAAATGTTTGGCAAATGCATATAATTGAGTCAAATAATTATATCTTTTACTTATTCAATATAAACTCTGAAATACTTATTAAAATTTTTGTAACGCTTAGAATGATCTACGCATTCTATTTTCTAATGGATTCTTATCATTTTGTAGTGTATTAATTAAAAGTGAAAGTATAAAGAGGAGTTTTAATATTTTTCTCTTACTTAACAACAAAGCTAACTTTTTTCGTCAGCATATTACACTGCTCAAAACAATTAGGGGAGCACATGATTTTAACAAAAGTAAGCAAAGATGTATACCAATAAGTAACATAAAATGAATCATCCATAATGTAAATCCTACCAGGAAACGGAAGAAGAAAACTTTATATGCAAATCAAAGTTCACGACGTCAAAAACTAGAAAAATGAGATAAGGGCAGAAATCGGGATGTTGCAGAAACGTCTATTTTATTGCCGTAACTGTGAAATTCGATTGCGCAGTAATTTTTTTTTGAGACAAGGTTACTTGAGAATGTCTCAACAACGTGATTTACCGGAATCCATGGCATGGCGTGTTATAGGCAGACTGGAATCCGGGCAAACACAACGTAGTGTCGCGGACGCTGTTGGAGTCGCCAGAAGTGTTGTTGCAAGGCTGTGGAATCGATTCCAAGAAACAGAAAATGTTAGACGTTGACCAGGGGCAGGTCGGCTACGCGCCACTACATCAACTGATGACCGGTATATACAGTTAACAGCCCGTCGAAACAAAAACAGAGAATGCTACGCAGCTGCAAAGACAGTTGCTCTTGGCAACAGGACGAAGGGTATCCAGCCAAACAGTACGTAATCGGCTTCATGAGGTCAGGGCTCTATGCACGTAGGCCAATGGTCTGCATTCCGTTGACCCCACGCCACCGTGCTGCCCGAAGAAGATGGGCTGCTGAACATCGAGATTGGGAGCAACATGATTGGAGCCAAATGCTGTTTACAGACGAGTCTCTATTCAGTCTAGAGTGTGACACCCGACGTGTTCTTATATGGAGGGACAGGGCACACTCGAAATAACCTCACATTCGTTCGTGAAAGGTCACAATACAGAAGAGCTGGTTGGATGGTATGGGGTGGAATCAGCATAGGCGGACGTACGGACCTGCATATCATTCGGAATGGCACTTTGACGGCACGAAGGTATGCAGACGAGATACTTCGACCTCATGTCATCCCTTACGCTGGAGCCATTGAAGATTCCTTTGTTTTCCAGGATGATAATGCCCGACCGCATAGAACTCATCTGGTGGAGAACATGCTTGAAGCTGGAACAATACAGCGTATGGAATGG
The DNA here is from genome assembly GCA_019973935.1 of Trichonephila clavipes. Classification (NCBI taxonomy): domain Eukaryota; kingdom Metazoa; phylum Arthropoda; class Arachnida; order Araneae; family Nephilidae; genus Trichonephila; species Trichonephila clavipes. The sequence goes on from BMAU01021361.1 coordinate 790,713, forward strand.
CCAGCGGGCTCTCCTGACCTGAATCCAATCGAGCATGTTTGGGACATGCTCGGACGACGCATTGCTGCGCGACCAAGGCCTCCTGCTACTGTCCGAGACTTGGAGATTGCACTTCTTGAGGAGTGGAACAGTATTTCCCAAAGTCAGATCGATAACCTCATCGCATCCATGGCAAACAGGTGTGCAGCAGTCTTAGCTGTTCGAGGAGACCACACGCCCTATTAAAACTCATGCATCATGTCTAAACAGTACCTTTTTTTATCGTTTACATATAACCAAATTGTTGCCCTATAAATCATCTTTTCATGTTTTTTCCATATTTTCAAAGAATTAAAGCTTAATTCCAAAATTTTGTACGCCTTTTTTCTGTATTGCGCATTGATACGCGTGTACTAGGCATTGTATGCCAATACGTGGCTGTCTCACATGGTTTTCTTCACTTTTTTGCTTGCTCCCCTAATTGTTTTGAGCAGTGCATTTACTAATATGCTATTTAACTGTTTTTAGTTACTCAGAGGGGATAATATAGCCTTTATTGCTCCATATCCCACAAAACCATTAACGGTAAAGCAATCAGTAACAAATTAGTTACTCAGTTAGCCCTTTTTCAATTAGATTTGTTGTATTTTTCCGAATCATGGAAGAATTTCGAAATAAGTAGAAAATTTTAAGCACAGGTTAAGAGAGCAAGCAAGATTCTGTCCGAAATAAATGAATTAAAATATGCGTTGATACTTTGTTTATAGTAATATACCCTTAATTTTGATTATTTCCTATTCATACTACTTTTTGTTATTTTAATTGACACAAGTTTATTTATATTTTTACTTAAGTTTAAAAGATGTTTTTTATTTCCTGATTTTTAAGCATTCGATATCTTTCAAAATCATATTTACTCAAGAAATTTTGAGTAAAATGTAAGTAATTATATTTTATTTAATATTATTCAAGCACCAAAATTAGATGAATATTTTTATACTCTTATCTAAAATCTACTTCACTCGTGTTTAATTAAATGTATTTTGTTATTACAAGGAGTACGCGAGTACTTTCAGAGTTTATTTTTTTAATACATGACAAAAAGTTATTTTATGTTACAAAACAACATGAATACTTTAGATAATTAATTCATAAGAATTACTTTATGTATAATAAATAACATGTACAGCTAGAATTTCTCTCTCGAGTTAATTTTTCTAAAAATTGTGAGATAAATCTTCTAAAAGAAAAGAGTATAGATAAATCTTTAAATTTAACAAACACTGATGGGCAACTTTCACAAATGTAAGAAATATATACTGAATTTATACAAAATAGGCGAATTTTCTTATATTTATATTCTTTTTACGTGCAAAGATGAAAAAAATGCAAAATGAATGCTTAAAATTTGCCCCCTGTGGTATTTAAGAAAACTCAATATTCACTTAATATAAGACTTATCACAAAACAAAAAAAATCGTTTCTAGTTCTCGCCATGAACAATTCATAAAATTCTGAATATTTGTAACTTTAAATGTAAAGGAATACCTATAATAATTGTCTTGGAAGGAAACCTTCCAAAATTTCAATGCAGTTCATTAAGTCGAATATTTCAAGAAGTCACCCCGACAGCTAAAATTAAAAGCTAGTAATTAATCAATATTCACCATATCTAGTCAATTACGAACAGTTAACTCCTGCTGAGCATCAACAGCTGAGAATTATCTCTGCAGAGTTTAAAAAAAAACTACCATCACTTGAATTCATTTATCATCCTACGCCTGTGTGTGTGTGCAGACATTTATCGTTTATTAATTTAGAAAAATACAATGTTCAGAATGAGATAAGTCATCGATTGACCTACTCTTCTCTTGGATCACCTTTTAAGGATCAAGAAAGGCATTTCTTTTTATAGTACCATGGTGTTCCAAGGAAACCAATTGGGATCTCTCGCACTTAATACGGACTACCAAATTAGAATTCCTTTAACATTTTTCATATATTTTGGGTTTTATATTTCCTAAAATTCGTTCTACCTCAAAAAGAACTTGTGACTGAAGTATATATTTGTTAACCTTATTTAGTTAAATATTACATTTTAAAGGGTATTTTAAGTGTACTTTAAAGGGGATTATAGGATGCGACACATATTCAAATCTTTAGATAGATTGTATTCTGTTTTGACTGTCTCCCAATATGTACCTTTCGTTTATCTAAGACAATCCAATAGAAAAATCGAACTGATTTTAAGCAGAATCTTATTCTAAGAATATGTTTCTTTGTTTGTTTTTTCAGAATTTCCATAAATTATTCACTCCATTAAAATCATCAACATGGTACTGAAGATTAAATACGCTCGAAAATTCTGTTTTAAAAAATACTAAAAAATATTTCGAGTAAAAAGTGGAAATTGTAAAACGACTGCAAAAGTAAAGAAACAGTGTTAATATAATATTTATTTTTAGTGTTAAGTTTATTAATACACTTGTGTGTGTGTGTGTGTGACGTGGTTTTACCGCGTTTTCACACTAATCCTCTTAGGGAATATTTGGGGCCAGAATTGAGTTATTTCAAACCAATCCTCTCAAGAAGAAACTGCGATATGCCGATAAGTTAATATATATATATACACTGCTGGACAATTGCTAAGGACGGATAACACTATCATCCATAGCAACCACAAAATAAAAGGAAGCAAAATGTGGAAAATTAGAATAAGTGCGGGATATTAGTAAGAAGAAGTATGAGTATGCAAATTTTTTTCCACGTCTGTTCATCACGTGATAGCGTTCATAAGAGCTTTAAAGGTTTTGACGCGTGTGGACAGTTGTTGTTTCGAGTCAAAGTTTTACAGGAAAGATTTAATAGACGAACTTAAAATTTTTGGCATGTCTTCCCGACATCACATAGATGATTTTATGCGTAGCCGAATTATTGGAAAGATCGAAGAAGGGCAAAAATAAACAGATGTTGCCAGGGAGTTCGACATCGTTCACAGCGTTGTTTTACGGCTGTGGAAGTCATTTAAAACTACTGGAATGTGTAGTAGACGGCACGGGGAGGTCGTGTTAGAAGAACGACGCCTGCAGAAGACAAATATATCGTCCTATCAGCAAAAAGGAACAGGCGCACCACAGCTCAGCAGGTGGCAAATCAGTTTCTTGCTGCCTCAGAAAAGCAGATCTCCCGAAAAACTGTTGCCAGACGTTTGAGGGGAGGAGGACTATACGCACGCAGACCTGTTGTGTGTGTCCCATTGACCAGACAGCACCGTACTGCCCGTTTGCAATGGTGTCGTGAGCATCACAATTGGACTGAACAGGACTGGTCATGCGTACTATTCTCAGATGAGAGTAGGTTCAGTCTGTCATCGGATTGTAGACACCAACTGATCTGGCACGAGAGTGGTACTGCTTATCGTCCAGAAAATATCCAGGAAAAGGACCGATATCCGACATGCAGTATCATGATGTGGGCCGGCATCATGATCACGCGCCTACATGTGGTTGCGAATGGGACTATGACGGGCCAACGATACATTGATGAAGTTCTACTTTCTCATGTTCGTCTTTTCCGTGGTGCTGTCGGTGATAAATTTGTTTTTATGGACGACAACGCAACATGTCATCGAACACTCGCTGTTCAGGATTGTCTAGACAGTGAGGGTATTCAACGTCTCGTATGGCCAGCGCGTTCTGCAGATCTAAACCCCATTGAAAATGTGTGGGATGCCTTGGGGAGGCAAGTTGCTGGTCGAAACTATCCTCCGACAAACAAGAACACCCTCATCCATGCACTCACAGAGGAATGGGATAAATTGCCGCAACAGCTGCTGGATAATGTTGTGCAAAGTATAGTACGACATGTGGAATGTTGCATCACACTCCACGGTGGACATATCCCGTACTGATACCTTTCTTTAAGGTACCTGCTGACTTTTAGATGCATTGTTCCATTTCTCCGTACGCAGATCAAATGAATATTTTTTTTCTTTCAGATGTTTCACAGCTTTTGTACTTTCCAGAACAACAAATATTCTTTATTCTAATGTCTGAACAGTGTGGCAACTATATTTTATCCTACTAGGCCTCATGTCTCGCTTAATGTTATGCTACATAGCAATTTGTGATCCTTCCTTAGCAATTGTCCAGCAGTATATATAATGTAGCCTTAGTATTCGCGTCGTATAAGAATAGAATAGAAGAAAGATACAGAAAGCTGAGATGTTGATCACCGTGAGCTATTGGTAATATATTAAATATAGAAGTGTAATTATATATATATAGAACGAACTTTGGCGTGTTAAGGAATCTAAGGTAGATAAAGATTCTTAGGGTAACTTCTCGTAAAGATAGTGATTAGGATTTCAAGCGCTATTTACGTAGAAGTTAGGATTACGTTGTATCACTCCTGATTGAATCCCTATAGTAAGACTTGTGTTGTGTTGATCAATATATTTAGACAATAATAAATTAGATTTATTATGGCGAATTTGGGTGATCAATCATTTCCTCCTACAAATCTAGGCCACGTAGATGAAGAGATGATACCCCCGGGCCTAGGGGGGGTATCACACATTCATCATTCAAAATAGAATTTTTTTTTCAAATAATAGAAGAAGAAATTGAACATGAACTATGTAAACATAAAAATTGTTCGAATTTTTTAACCATATGTAAAATAGAGATCTAGATTGCTCAAAGAACTTTCAATACAGTTTGATTAATTTCTGGGAAAGTACATATTACATAAAATCAAGATCATAATTTTTTGTATTGTTGAATTTTTTATAAATACAAAATCTGATTTTAAGAATAAAATTTGAAGATGTTTATAACATTATATTAAACATCAAATTAGGTAAACAATTTTCTAACCAGAAAGAGTATTTTTAAGAAGCGAAATTTTTATATCAGTTAAACACATAAAAATATAGCGACATAGAAAAAAAATGTCTCTCTCTACATAGACTTTTTGTACATTGTACAAAAGCTCTTAACATTCAATTACTATTGATATATGTTTAGAGTAAGTATTTTTATTCACTCAGGAACATTGAAAATAGCGACCCAAGAAGAAAGCATCGGATTGAAATGAAATTCAATACACATAATGACACAGATGAGAGATTCATTTGATCTCAGAAAAAAGACAATTAAACGAATACAGGGTGTGCAACGACACAAATACTGGGCAGCTTCAATAGCGCAGTGGACCACCTCCAGGTGCAATACATGCCGCCACACGGTCCGACATTGAGTTGATTAGACACCTTATGTTGTCCTGAGGCAGATGGGCCCACAAATCTTGAACAGCCAACTCTAAATCATGTACAGAGTGACACGATGGCATCTGCCGTTTTAGCTGATCCCACACGTGCTCTACAGGGGACAAATCGGGGGAGCGGGCCGGCCATGGTAGAGTCTGAAAATGACGTAGGAAGTCTTGAGCAACTCTTGCTGTATGCGGACGAGCATTATCTTGCTGGAAAATTGCCCCTGGGAGACCATTTAGGAAAGGTCCTACATGGGGTCGAAGAATATCATCAACGTAACGTTGGCCCGTTAAGGTTCCACGCATCACAATTAAAGTGGACCGGCTATTATAGGCTATGGCCTCCCAGACCATTACACCAGCTGTGTGGGCAGTGTGACGTAGAATCGTGTGGGGGGAATTGTACCGCTCACCAGGGTGCCTACACATCCGTACATGGTTATCATCTGTCCCCAAAACAAACCGGGATTCATCACTAAACACAACCTTTTGCCAATCTGTGACATTCCACATTGATCTGGCTTGGCACCACTGTAGACGCAGTTGCCGATGTTCCGGTGTTAAGGGGAGTGCACGGAAAAAGCGCTTGGATTTAAGATCTGCTTCTGCAAGGTGTCTGGAAATTGTTTGTGGAACAATTGCTACGCCTGCGTCTGCTCGTATCGTTGAACGAATCATTGTGGGATCCACAAGTGCTTGCCACCCGGTCCTTCGATCCTCTCTCCTCGTGGTCTTCCTGGTCGCTCCAGACCTGGTTTTCCACGCGTGGGTAACTTCTCGTGTCCACTGCTCCGAACAATTTCTAACGGCACACTCCGAACGATCCACCTCGCCAGCAACACGATGCGTCGACCAGCCTGCAGTTTTCATCCCAATGATCAGGCCTCTCTCAAACTCGCTTAACTGTGAGAAATGTCTTCTAGCACGTTTACCTGGCATGTTTCGCTTACCGAAGTCTTCCTACAATCGGCGGGTAATCGTCACGTTTATGAATCTTCGAATTTGTGCTGGCTTATATAGCACCCTCTTCCTGATTGTAGCGCCATCTTGGCGAATATGAGCTTGCGTATTGGCACAAAACTTGGATCATTTGCATATCATATTACGCTGTACTTATTTGCAAAGTTTGGCGATTGTACTTAGCTTTTTTCTTGGGTCGTTACTTTCAATGTTCCTGAGTGTATATGTGTGGTGATGTGATATCTATATAAACTAATACCAAACATCACGCGAAGACGATCGTTTTGGCGTGGTCGAACAGTACTCGCGTTCGAAACGGAACACATCGAATCTCCTTCCTTCATATGTTAAAGTTCTTGATATAGTTGTTAAATAAATTTGTAATCCAACACCTGAATTTTCAAATCTAAATAATAAACTAGTTCAATATAACTGTTTTTATAAGTAAGATATTCGAAATTAATTGTAACGCGTTTTTCATTTCTTTCAAAATTATTTTTTACAATTTTATACACACTGAGTGCTTTAACCTTCCAACCGAAAAGCACGGATTTTTCTGCCCAACTAGAGAGGCTTCGAAAACGGACCACAGTGAATTTTTCGTAAGGCCGGGGACTCACCAAAAATGAACCAAACTGATTTTTTCCTCCTCAAGTAATGTGTTCAAAAACGGTAAAGTCGTGTTTTTCCAAATTCTTTCCCCCCCCCCTTTAAAGGTTTAGTATCTTGAAAGGTAATTAGAGACGGTCGGGGAGACACAATGGACATTGAGGGGAAGTTTTAAGGCTCACGGGGAGACCGGTTCTTTCCCTGCAGCAATCATAAAAAACTGGGAAGAATTTCTTTAAACCCTAAAATGTACGGAAATAATTGCAAGTCAACGAGTTGAGAATTCTCATTTTTTTTTTCTTTACCTAAAAATTCTCAAATGGAATTAAGTTTTTATAATGCATGTCTAAGTTTTTAAAAAAATAACTGTAGTATTTAAATTCAAATTATATATTAAAACATTGAGGATAATTTACTGTTTCATTTTTCTTATTTTAATCAATACTTTCAGAGATTTTTTTTAAATGATTATTTTGTTATGTGTCAAAAAAATAAAAAAGAAGGTTCAAAATTTAAAATCTTTTAAAATTTCGGACACTTTTAAACATGAATAATTTTTGAGCTTCTGCATTACATTATTCGCAAAAAAATTTATGCATTGTTAAAAAACCCTATTTAAATCTTTTAGTTTTTCATAATTTTAAAGCCAGGTATTCAGGGCATCTTACATAGAATCCCTTGTTTTGTATTGTTCAGATAACAAATTATATTTGAATTTTGAATGTCTGAACATTAATTTCATTCAAAGAGAACTTTAACTGCAAGCTTATATTTTTGAACTTGAATCTTCAAATAAAGAGTATTTAAAAGCATCTGGACAAATTTACAGTTAACATTTGCGCATATAAATAAATATAAAGATCCTTTTTAAATTCAAGTTAAAAAAATATATATTTATGCATAATCCCTCATCATTCATGTTCCATTAGTGGTTGACTGAAGAAAAGGTTATTAAAAAATTTGGACATTTTTATAATCTTAACCCTGCAAAACTAGGAATTTTGTATTAGCTCCACTGAAATTCTGCATTGGAATTTCGAAAAAGATATTTATACGTGTCTCACATACTCAGTTGAAAAACATATATTTACCATAAATACTAATAATTCTTTGGATATTTAAAATAATCATTAGATAAATTTTTTAATATATATATATATATATTCGACTTCTAATATTTTTTCAATTATTCATTCAATTTCATATAATTTAATTAAGTGAGGGGATATTAAAGTCGCACTCTCTCTCTTCTCTACTCAACTACTTGAGGGCTTTTGGTGACGGACCTGTGGCCGGGGTACCAGGTGGTCAAGGTATCGAATCATGATTGGCATGTTTCGAGTTCGAGCCCAGTGCCACAAAAGACCCACCGTGTAGGGCAGCGATGCACGTTAAATTTATCGAGAGCTGAAATGTCCTCTCGTTGGTGTGGCAGTTAGGAGAGGTGGTGCCAGCTCAGGTGTCGCCCTCGTCATTTGACCATGCTTCAAAATTACGAGGTCCATCACTAAAAGCCCTCGTGAAGCTGAACAGTGCGACGTTAATATTCACTCACTTGGCGACGGACCTCGTAATTTTAAACCATGGTCAAGTGACGAGAATGACGCTTGAGCATCGCTCCCTTACACGGCGGATCTTCAGTGGTGCTGGGGTCGAACTTATGACACGCCAGCTACGAGTCCGTTACTTTGACCATTAGGCTACCGCGGCCTCACAATGTGGTTGAAAACTGCATGTTATGAGTAAAAATATGCTGAATCAATTGATGAACTTATAATAGATTTTTGCATAGAAGATAGATGTGTGATATGCTAAAATGTCAATATGTAAAATTTATGAGAATATCGATGACAATTTTTGAAAAATTCAATTTAAGTTTCAGTTTGAAACTTATTCGTTTTTTTTTTCGCATTTAATATTAAATAGTCGCGATAACAAATTAATAATTTAACGCATTCATAGATTATAAAAAATAAAGGTATAAATGACATTGTTGGGAATAATAAGTTTTTATATAGTTTTGAATTCAGACTTATATGCAGGAGTGTAGACTATTAAAAGGATGATGTAGAAGTTAGAAAACTAATATTTAAAATATATGGAAAACAATATCTGCAATTCCATGATCTTAACGAGCAGAAGACGGCATTTTTACTTAGTAGGTCAGAGTAAGCATAAGGTAGGAGCTTGTGGAGTAAACAACCAGGCCTCTGCAATTTTGGCAGGTAATGAACTCTCATTTGTTGCTTTCTCTCTCTCTCTCAGTAAGGAATATAAAAATAACAAATACAAAAATAAGTCAAGTAAAATTTTATATATTTTAATAACAATGAATTATGAACTTAATTTCCAATTCTTTGTCACGAGTTGGCAGTAACTACGGTACTCTATCGACCGTACTTCTTATATATATAAAAAAGAAGGACGGTTGATAGAGTACTAATAATTTTAACGCAATTTTATATTTCAATCTCGTAAACTTTACTCCTTTTAAAACATGTATTGCCAAAATACTCTCCTTTTGTATATTTATAAAATTTTAAAAATATAATGGTTATCTTATCCAACATTTTAAATCAGGGGCGGCAACTGTGTAGCTAAGATGTGCCAAACCAATCTGTCAGTATCATTCAGCGTGCCACATAGTAGGAAATTTTTGAAATCCTTCGATTCTTACGGTAATATTTGCAGATTTAAAGAATAGAGGTAAATAATTTAGATTTAAATTTTTATTTTATATTAATTATGGATCAATAAAATACATTTATTAACATAAAAATAAACAATATAAAATGTTACTATTTCTTCAACAAAGATAAAAAAAATTAAAAATGTGTGTTTTCAACATATTTACTTAAATAAGAAATAGACAAAGTTAAATATAAATGATTCCCTTCATTAGAGTTAAATAAAAATTGTAATGCGAATTAATTCTTCTCCACTCTTCTTTCATATCGCAAATCCAGGGTATAATGCGTGACATGATTCTGAGCATTCAGTTGTTAAACAATTTCTTTGCGGAGTCGAAATATTTTTCATATTAGGAAAGAGATTTTTTACTTTGATATGCTGAATCATAAATGAAAAGCAGAGTACATGCAATTTTCTTTTTTCAACAATTAAATCCCCTAGCAATAACATTCAATTATTTACAAAATAGCTGTAAATGTATCCTTAGAATTATCTTTCAGATTACTTTGTAGATCCATAAATGTCCATAACTCGGAAGATGTTTGTCAAATAAGATCTATTATCAACTTCCATCCACTCAAGAATTGACAAATTTGTAGAGTAGTGCTGAGTGCCCCTAAGAATAGTATCACGTGACACAGGTCCATAGATTGCCGACACGTTTTAAATGTTCTTATTAACTAACCATCTCCTATTCAAACACAATTTATATGATAAAAAAGGATTTTCATTCATTTTGTAGGAAATTGTATTAGATTCAACCATAAGTAATTTTGTGTATCAAAAAAATTACATTGTTTCGGGGATCCCCTTAGAGCAAAATGAAAGGAATTTGACATAATTATAGTAAGTTTCTCTATAAGGGGAAACGTTCACTTTCAAAATACACTGCATAAAGTGGTTTTAGGTGTACGAAGTTATATTCACTATTATTCCTAAAATAAATTTTTATATTTTGGTTTTTCGTTAAGTTTTGAAGTTATTTCTTCAAATATACTTCTCCATTACATTTCTTTCAAACTTGCTATTTACTTTTGCGGCCACGGTAGCCTGATGGTCATGGTTATGAACTCGTGTCCAGTGTTCGAGCCCTGGTACCACAAAAGTTTAGCGTTGAAGAGGAGCTGATGCACGTTAAACACGTCGAGGTCAAAAGTCCTCACATTGGTGTGATGTGGAAGTTTGGAAGGGGAGATATCAGCTCAGGTATCGTCCTCGTCACTTAACCGCGGTTCAAAATTATACGTAGTCGGTCGTCAGTAGCCACCGTGTTGACTTAGAATGCAATATAAATCTTTGACGTGTGCACTTGAGTTAATTCGAGTACGCTAAACAGTTCCAAATATGCACATTAGATATAATTCAAACGAGGTCGCATTTTATGCTGCTGTAATTTTCTCAATCAAATATCAGCGAGCGCCGTCTGCAATCGTGATATTTGACTGTTGTTTCTTATATTTACGATTTAGTCGTGAAACATCAAAAACTTGGATAAAATATTTGTATAAAAAATTAAGGGGAAAGAAATACTTAGATTTTAGAAGCAAATTACTAGAAAATATGTTAGGGAATATTTACAAGATATTTACAATATTTACAAGACGACTCTATCTTGAACAGGAAAAACGTCTAAGGGATTAGAATACACTCTCATCTTCAAAATTAAAAATCTGAGAAAAACACGTTTAAAATTTGTAAAGGCATAAAAAAAATTCCAATGCCTGTAAAGCTTTAATTTTTTAATATGTTACTATCCAACTTATGTTCTACATGAAAATTGTACTTGAAATAAATATGACTGAAAATATCTTTTCTAATTCAAAATTTTCTTTGACATAATATTGATAACAATTGTTAATTTGATCAATTTTTCCGTTTTATCAGAACCTTATATATTTTCAAGAGTTTTAAATGCAAAATATTTATACAGAAAATAGTAGTGATACAAACGTAATCCAGAAATCACCAAGATTGTAAATAATATTTTTTTTCTCAGTTCCCCATCGTGGCAGGTATGCAAGTTTAAGTTTTTGTTGCATGACTTTAAAATACTGTAATGTAGTACTACAATGTATTTATTATAATGTAGTTTGTGGTACGTCAGGGAAATATTTAGTTCCTTCTGCAACATTTGCATTCTGTAGTCTAATTGTAATATCACCTGAAAGCTGGATTTTAGATTTAGCATTTTCAGTCATATTCCATCCCTTTCAAGTATTATTTATCACAGTAGCCTGCGTACATTTTGGTCATGGCATTTTTCAAAAGGAAAAAAAAATAATGAAAACAAAGTAAAGAGCTTTTAAATTATATAAACTGTGTGTCAAAAAATAAATTGGTCTTTAAATCAATCTTAATTAAGTAAATGTGAGAAAACTTAAAAACATAAGCAAACAGAAAGTATTTTAGAAATTAAAATTGCAGTTAATAGACATTTCACACGAAATAATGGATTGTGTTAAAAAAAATATTTTTAATTAATTCAATCTAGGAATTCAAAAATGCTTTATAAAATGAAACCGAATTTAAAATCAAAACTCAGAAAATTAAAATTTCTTAAAACCTAATTGGTTTTTAGATCAGAAATTGAGCAAGTTTTCCAAATATATGAAATATATATTTGCAATCAATTGGGAGAAGTTTCTGTTGGCCGTGAAGTGGAGAAAATGTCCATTTCACAATCCTCGCCCTAGGCCACAGCTGTGAATGAGAAACCTCCCCTTTCGAACAACACAGAAACCAAAAAGCAATAAAATCATCCCCTGCAAAACCATTTAAGGACCTCCCGCAGTTTTAAGGGGGGAAGGCGTAAAACTGCCGTGCGCTTTCGAAGCAGATCGCGAAATTCATCCGAAACGTTTTCGCTACCACTAGCTTTGAAAAAGTAGACCGCTTTCGAAGTGAAATTCAATTAGCGGGTCATCCACTCAGAGGGTTAATTGATTAAATCACATGGCAAAAAGCAATAATTCAAAACTGTAAAGCATTTCTTCATAGAATACAGTTAAAATCATTCGTATTCACGACACAGGGAAAGTAAAAAGGAGGGCTGGCACACAAAAATAGTATCAGAAATTTAAAACAACCTCAAGTGTTTGAGTAATAGGCACCATTGACGGTGCGCATGATCAGTACAAAATCGGTAGAGAAGTTATATATGCATAACATACATAACACTTCATCAATGCATAACATACATAACACTTCATCAGTGCATAACATACATAAAATTTTATTGGGTTAAAAATGCTTTATTAATTACTCTCAATTCTATCCCTAAATAGCAGATATCCAGATCATATAAATATTACTAATATTTTTCTGAATGAACTTCTTGGAAACTGCGCAATTTACGAACATTTGATCCTATTATAATTTACAGATTTCAGATGAATTATTGGTTCTCTCCAACCATTCTATTCGCTCTAAATAGACAACTTCAAGATTTTCCTCAATAGCGCTGGGATTGCACGTTATCATTCACCAGAAAGAGTTCATTATCTATAGCAGCGGCGTATAAGTGTACATATCAATCAAGGATACCTCATATCAGTAAGAGTTCTTCCATAGAACGCATCTGATGTCAGTGTGACAGCTGATATCGATCCTTGATTTCAAAAACCATGATTTCACCACCTATGCAACTGAGCCTTTCAGCGTTGTTAGTTTGGTTGGATCTGTGTTGCTTTTTTGACCTACAGATCAGCTGACGAACTGAGTCATTATTTGCAGTGAACCTGGACAGGAAGAGAAGAGAGTCCCATCGCTGCCTGGTTCAGAAAATGGGGTTTCTTGTACAGGGACACATTTCTGTTGATGATTCAGGGGAAATCATATAGCTAGTCTTGACTTTCTTAGAAACTTAGATTATAAAGGTGTCTTCGTAGCACAATAATGGAAAGTCTTGCTACTGATGTGGAAAAAGGATGTGCAGTTAAGCTGAATGAGGGATGGCTGTTTTCAAAGAGATCGGTTTGCAGCTCTAAGCCCTCTCGGGTTAGCTTGGTTCCCTTTGTCATTCCGTCAAAGCTTTCGTGTTGTTTTATAGTGCAACAGTCTTTGTGGCTTGGTTGCTCTAACAACAATCATTCAAACATTTGTTGGTTGCTTGTGTATTTGGAATTAAGAGACATTGTAATAAAATCAACACCTTTATTTTACATGTTAGTTTACTATCAAAATATTGTTCAAGCGGAGGGAATGATCAACTTAATTACAAACCAAAATATTATTAATAATACTTACAAGTACTTAACTCTGATTACTAATTCCGCATCATTGATGATCTTTTCACTGTAAAGATTTCAGTTTTTCTTACTGAAACTCTGAAGGCTTCAATTATTATAACTCTAACTTCATTATCAGCCTGACAATCATCGACTACCTCTCTCTCTTCACTTGACTTTAAACAGCAACCCACATTTGCATAGATCACCATTCTTGCATGGAAGGCGATTTTATAATCACACAGTAGTTAATGGGTTTCTCAAAAGAATTAATGAAAAACGCGGATAGGACCCGTTACACATTTACTTTTAACCTTACAACATTGTCAAAGCCGTCTGGATATATATATATATATATATATATATATATATATATATATATAATAACTCCAATAATTTAATTGTAATAGCTCTTGCATTACTTAATGTCCAGTCCTTCAGGACAACCCAACCATGTAATTATTTTAATTAGTTACTCGCCTACGGGGAACTTATGAAACCATCTCCATCCACCTCCTAAAATCACGTGACGTCCCGTTGCCCATAAATACCGAGATCTGCAAATCGCGAGCTCTCTCTTCTGCTCTCGCCTCTGCAATCATGTAGTCTGCCGGCTGCTACGCATTATGTGTTTTTGTGATTGTCCTTGTCTGTGATGTACCGTCCAATCTTTATATTTGTAATATACTATATGTTTCAAGAAGTGCAATAAATTGGAGTTAATCCTTTCAAGATTCCTGCTTCTTCGATAATACAGTATCTTTCACACACCACCGGCCACGCCCTACATTTGGTTCGCCATGTTAAAATCAACCACTCGCCACGACAAATTATGTCACACAATGAGTTTTTCTCATTACATATATATATATATATATATATATATATATATATATATATATATATATATATATATATATATGTAACACACAGTAACAGTATACACACATATATTTTGATATTTACACAGTACCATTAATTTTTTTAATTTGTAATATTTGAAATTAGGTTTTAATTATACCTCATATATATGTACTATTGAGAAATAATTTTCTTATAAGAAGTTTCGAATATATTCCAAAATATTTGCAAAATTTAATATTCTTTTAATTTTTTTTTTAAATCTTTAAAGTATTTTAAATATGCATATGTGTTTCTTTCTATTGCTGCTATTTAACTTTTTGTTAATTTTTTTCATTGTTAAATAAACAAAAATCTGAAAAATTCATCAATTTTTATTTTAAAATTAAAAAAGAATTGTAATAAATTATTAATTACTGAGAGCTAATTCCATACGCTGTCCTACAAAACTTATATTTTGGTACATTTCTAAAAATATCTCTCCCCTACTTGAATCGTTAAAAAAATTCTTAGAGTCTTGAAAATCAGTGTATAACAGCGTTTCTGAAAATGTGGGGCGTGCCCCTCTAGGGAGGGGTTAATAACTCCACGTGGGGAGGTGAGCATATCAAAAATAAAAGATTTTAAAAATTACTAACGTACTAAAAGGAAGCAAAACAAAATACGTTCTGACATAAAAAAAAATAAAATACATGTTGCATATTTATAGCTCTAGTTGTCCTAATTTAAAAATTTGAAAGGAAAAGTAACATATTAAAATCCAGTGTAATTTAACAAAGGCTTTCTTAATGCAAAATACGATGAAAAGACAAGACATCCCTCTCCGTGTCTGGTATTTGTAGGACTTGTTTTTAATGAATTAACTATATATATATACCAACATTTTCCCACTTAAAGTTCTGGCTCCATTTATTGTAATGCTCTACATTTCATTCCAGAACAAATCACTTTTCTCCACACAATCAACAGTATGTTCAACTCATTGTTTCCTTACATTGATTCTTAGCAAATAGTTCCTCTGTGATGAAGACGTTTTCATTAATTCCCCGGATAAAAATAAAGAATTGTGCAGCGTTTTCGTTATCCGGACACTCATCCAACGCTACAGAAAAACAAACAAGATCTCTGTTCGTAGTCTCTATCTTTTTTTGTAAGTACGTCACTAATGAGCCAATGTACCTTACTATGGTCTGTGGCAATTAAATGCTTTCAAATTTGCTTCTTACATCAAGATAGAATACGTTTGCACACTCTAACCATACACTGTTTGATAAGTTCGCCCTCCAAAAGAAGCTTATTACATTTAAGAAGGTCACAGACTACCATGTAACTTGCTTCTGTAGAGCTGTTTTGAAGTGCAGATTGGTTTGTAAATAATGTTTATTACACAAATCCACTGTGTACTTTTTCGTGGTGTCTCCATAAATACTGTTATTGTTTCGTGTGATGCTATAAACACATTGCTTTTATTCTCTATATTACCCAATAAATGCTTGTTTGTCCTTTGTTCATTAAACACGCGACATTCATCACAGATTTTACGGTATATTACACACACACACATTAACATTACACATTAAGTTACAAACATGAAATGAACTCTTGGTAAAACACATTTTATAAGCAAGTTATGCGAGAGTCAAATAACTGAAATATCATAAATGACGAGAGTCATAGTTTGTAACAAATTTAGCACCAACCTTATTAATAAATGATTTTCATAAAAAAGAAGGTTGCATTCTGCAATTTTTTAAAGAATATACAACTATTATCCAAGCTAAAATTCATTCATCTACACAGTTTTAAAATGTATTATGTTTTATTTTTACATAATTATCAACTGGTTATACACACAAAAAATGTTCTTTGTAAATGATTAATAAATGCTCACAAATCTTGAAAATGCAATGAGAAATCCCTCTCTCATTAGAAAGCAATATTCAAATACGTAGAAGAAAATATTTTACGGGAGTTTTAAAAAACGCATTGTTTCAAATTAACTAACAATTGAAACTTATCAGAACTTAAGCTATTGAAGTCAAGCCTAAATTCTAGTATGTTTTGAAAATGTTTCGAAAAATACCTCTTATATATATAAATATCATATTATTTTTATTCAAGCAACAAGTAATTCAAATCCCCCACTACCCTAAAAAAACTTTTCCTTCCATTGCAAAAAAATTGATCGCAAATACGTCATCAAATATTAACTGGAAAAATATTCTAAACATATTCTAAAGATACGTATATCCCACTGGTTCCTTATACACATCCCAAATTATGTTTATTCTTTCAAAGGTAAAGTTAAGACTTGGGATTATGCAGCGTGGACCCACTCAAGAAATAAGAACTTAAGCTGCGGGCTTGAGGACGGAAAGACAAGCAAAAAGAACAGAGCTTCACTCTACCTCTGTATATACGAGAGATAACTAGTTTTGACCTCAGGGTGATGTCTGTAGCTAAACTGCTTATTCCAGCTGACTAAAGCAATTCCTTTTGTACTAGGAAACAAGAAAGGGTCTCTCTCTTTCGATAGAACGAGGGTGCTTTTTCTTTGAAATATGAATTGTATCAACTTTTACTTCTCTTAATGTATTTTGTAGCGGCATGGAGCTTAAATTGGGCAAATTCTTTTTTTAAAAAAAAATATTAAGAAAAAAAAGGAAAAAAATTTGTGGTAACAAATAAGATATTAATGCTAAATATGAAACATCAGCTGAATGGAAGTGGAATTTCAAACCTTCGGCTGTGTTTTTTCGGGAGATCAAATACATTTTACTAACCCTGAGAGGAAAATTAGCATAATATAGTTACAAAAGCTTAAATTATAAATGCTTGTAATTGTTATCAATACGGGATTAAATCTCAAGCAAATGATATATTATGTGATCCAAATCTTTAATATTAAAGACCGAACTCAATGTTCTTACAGATTCTTTACGGAAATAAAATGTTTTTAATCCAAATACATTTCATCTGAACTTTTTTTTAATGTATAATCATAAGCAGCTAAATATTATATTGATTTCGAATGCATCCGATTTCTTGTTTTTCTTTCAGCAACATTAGAAGAGTTACTTTGGTTATACGAAAGAATTGAAGAAAGTAGCTCTGAGCAGAAAGAGTTGAGAAATATTTTTCTCCCGAGTGAAAGCTTTTACAAATAGATATTTTCTCTGAAAGTGCTTTTAGAGATTCTATTGTTTTATGCTAATCAACCATTCTTTTACGCTTAAGAATCGTTCACAGAATAGCTAGAGATATATACTTTATTTGATATGTTTGTTTTACACTCATATTGTTTTTCCTTAGAAATTTGCCATCTCGGTTCACTCCTTGAGAAATACCATTCATCGAACAAGAAATAAATTTTCTTTTTTACTGTCATTTGGTCATTTTCAGTGTTTCAAATTCGTCCTATTTTCCTTCAATTTATAAAATCGTAAGTTGTGTCAGAAGGCTTTCAATTAATATTAGTTCGGTACTTAAAAAGAATATGTACAGATATTCACAAAACATTTCTGCACAAGTTCCGTATATTTCCTTCCTTCAGAAAAGACAAAAGCTTTCCGAAACAATGAGTTTAAAATCCTTCATTTTTAGTGCATTAAAGTTCCATTATTAATATAATTAATTTTCGTTAATTAATTAAGACATTTTGATACCTCCATCACTTGGGCTTGTAATGTAACAATTATTTTTAAATTTGTTATCGTTCTAATATCAAACATTTTATCAAATGAGGTATTTTATTAAAAGTTTAATTTTATCGCAGCATTTCGTGTTTTTGTGAAGCAAATTGATAGATAATTTCTGTTAAAACCTTGTTATACAAAATAATAGTTCTGATTTCTGTCTCTTTTTCATTAAAGATAATTATTTAGCTTATCTTAATTAAAAAAGTGTGTTTTTTCCTGGACATAAATAATTCAAGAAGTCTCATACAAGTAGCTATTACTATAAATTTTATAGTAAATTTGATACTTGCAGCTAATAAAAAAGGAAATTTTCCCGTTTAACCCACATACTTGAATTTTCTATTAAAAAAAATGGCAATGATGATATTTTCATATGCATACATTTTTAGAAATATAACACAAAACTTCAAGAATATCAGTTTATTTTCACAGTGAGGTTAAACTTTTAGTAAGAGATTTATATAGAGAAAGACGTCGATTATTTTGTAAAATGGGGTGCTAACATCTTTCCAAATCAATTCACCTCAAACACCTTTCTCTCAATTATAAATTAATTTATACTTATCATTCTTGTTAATTTCACTAATATTTCGGATATAATTGGATGACTACTGACAGATTTTCATAGAAATCTACTTTTACAAAAACCTTATTCAGTTGTACGAACTTCAATTCTGTTACTTCAGTTTATTATTCTATGTATAAAAGAGCACTTGACATATTCTGTTTGACCCAGTTCTTTTCCTTTGCTCTTTCTTCTGCTTTTACCTCGTATCAACTATAATTTCGGGATTCTGTCAACTATTTGTAATAGATATACTAAACTTTATGGGGTCATTTGCCGCCACCCGGAGGTTGCAGGTGTAGTTTGGGACACCGAGGAAATAGACTGTTATAAAAATAATAACTTTTTATTTGTGACTGATCAACTAATGAAGTTTCCTAACCATGGAAGCAATCTGAATTAGTTTTCTAATTTAAGCTTATAAGGTAATCAAATGAACACTGATCTCTTGATCCGGTTGTAGATCACTTGTCATTATCTTTCCTTAGCTGCTACAGTCATCTTCGAAACTGCTTCTCTTTTATTTCCACTTTTCCTAACGGCAATTCTTGCTTGAATGATAGCGTAAGGGCTAACGACACACAACTAACGATTAACGACTCACTCTAACACATCCATTGTCAGGGTTTAAATAATACTTACTTCAGCATAAAATCAAATTAACTACGGAAGGGGTTTCAAAAATCAAACCACAGTTAAATAAGAATCTCCCCAAGAGGATTGTCGAGGATAGAACCCGCACACATTCTACTGGAATAGTTGCATCCGCTTCATTTTTCACGGCAAAATAATGCACCTGGAATTTCTTAAAACTAAATATATTATTTAAATTTTCTAAATTATTTTTGGAAACATTATCTTTTTGAACTGTTTTCTGATAATTTTAAAAACAAATGAGATTGAGAGAGTATGTAATTAAGCCTAAAAAAGGGAATGATAGATGTATTATCTTGATTTGGAAATTACTCACAATTTATAAAAATCTGAAGACATTAAAAGGGTAAAGCTTATATATAATATTCCTTATATATATATATCATCTAATAATACTATGTAGTACATTTTCAAACACCCATGCAGCAAATGGTGAATGAAATTATACTTTAATACTACTCTACATAAGCCGTGATTTTGATATAGAGTAAAGCGGATCATTTGATGAACATTATGGAAATCAAACTACAATGAATTCAACTGGAACCATTCAACGAGCCAATATTGCAACACAATTACCCAATATACACTCGTAACCGAATTCCATTTCTGAGAGAACTAATGAGTTGACAGAAGAACTGTGACTGCGTTAATAGATTGATGAAATATAATTAATTCATAAGCGTAAATTGAGAAGGAAATGACAACAAAGTGGGACAGAGCTTGATAGTTATTTAATCCCACAGATGGAGAATTCGAACTAAAATGCGTAGAGAATAGATTGAATGCAAATGTGGCTGATTTTGATTAAAATCTGTAATTATCGCATTCTTGCCTATATGAAATGGTTGGTAGAGATGGCAAGTTTGTCTCTCGTTTCTCCAAAGATCATTGTATGGCGAGGCTGATGTACATTTAGTCTGTCATGGCTCAACAACCTCACGTTGACATGTTGTAGAAATTCAAACAGTAAGCTTCAGTGTTGTCTTCGTCACTCGACAAAGTTTTAAAATTAGGAGTTCTAATGCCATTAGTGATCGTGTTAAATATATTGCGACATTAATACGCAATCGATCAAGATATATAAATTTAAAAAAAAAAAAGAGTCCGAATATAGTGTTGCCTTTTTCAATGACTACTGCCTCGGAATTGCCTTGTATCGAGAGATATGTCAGAGTTCTTTCTCTCAAATACACGCACAAACCATGAGAGAGAGAAGCTTAATTATTGATAATCGAATAGAATCCATTTCAATTTGGAAGTGGCGCTTTTCTATGCCGTGTCGCATTTTCTTAATGGTTTGGAGAAAGAGGTTAATAATTACAGATACTTACTTTATTTTAAGATTAGAAGATATTTTTATTAGTTCTTTATTTAACTAATTCAAACATTTGTAAGCAAAAAAAGGGGTTTTTTTAATTATATTTTACTCATTAGAAACTAATGATGAGAATTTACCTAATATGAATGCATATAATGTATTTTAGATAATAAGAATACTCAATCCCTTAATCATGAAAATAGCGATGGGAACAAGAATGAACATCAATTACAAGACAATAAATGTGTAAAATATGCTTGTTAGTATGTTATATGTTTGTTCTCGATTGCCTGAATTTAACCCTAGAAATTTGACTATGGAGCACGAATGTAAATATTTTTGGAAACGTTCGGGATTTTATTGGAAATATTTAAATCTGCTCTACTTTTCAATCCATTTGTAGTTCGCAGAAATATGAAAAAAAGAGAATATTATAGTTTAATTCAATACTATCCTATGTGTTTTTCAATTCCCCTTTGTATTTTTATACGATACCATATGGACTTTTTACTATAAATTAGAGAGAGTGAGAGAAAATGATGGGTTTCTCGTTAAAATAGGATTTGAGCGCTAATGTAGATAAATTTTTAATGACTTTCAGGGAATTTGAAAGAAGTCTCAACAGAATGTTAAGATTTACATTGCTAAAAATTTTGGGTAATTTGTGTTTAATTGTATCTTAACATAGTAAATAATTTAAATATGCATGTTCAATAAGTTAATATTACTTTTTATTGCATTTATTTATGATAAAAATAATAATATTCGCAAGCAACGCCGTCCCTTACATTATAATGGCATTTCAATGGAAACTTAGCGAAAATAAACCATTGTCATCCTTTGTAGCGACGACAACCGTTTTCGTTTCGAAGCTCCCCTTCCCCTTTATGTATGGATATGGAGACAATTCTATTGTAAATTCTCATATGAAGGCTTCTCGAAATTTCTGGAGAAGTCAGAGTAAGTGGATTGTTCGAAAAAAGAGAAGAAAATAGCCGCGCCAATTATAAGTAATGGTCACTTCCTGAAACTCAGTTTGTTCCACTTGAGCTGTTAAAGTGTTGTACACTTCGACTTACGATCGAGTGTTTTAGAGACTGATAGTTGGGTCTGAAGGTTGAAGAACAGTGGTTCTCAACCCCAGGGATATGGACCAAATACAGGTCCATGGATCAAATGGTACCGGAATTTACCGGCCCAAGGAACAGTAAACTATTTTCTTTATTTATTGTGGTTTATTTCTCTCGTGTTGGTGCAACTTTCCAAGGAAATCACTTTATAGTCATTTCTTGGTGGAAATGTATTTTATTCTGAAAACATATTTAAATACATTTAAATAAAAAATAATCATATATATATATATATATATATATATATAACCTGTTTCTGTGCGGTCTTCTTTTAGGCGATTTTATTTTTGTGCGATTTTTTATGTGCGATCTCTTTTTTATGCGATGCATGAATTTCAATGGCTTTGAGCCACTGTAATGTTTTATATCTATTTACCAGTGGCGTAACGAAGAATGTTAGGACCCGCTCTCTTCTGAAAGTTAGGTTTTCCCTTTAATATTTTATAAATTGGGTAAATACGTATTAAGCTTAACTCAGGGTTTGGGCCCCTAGAGTCCTGCCCCCCTCCCCCGTGATGCGGTGGTGCAAGTTAAAGCCTCATAGGACTCTTAAATTTCATTTTTTTTTCGATTTTTTGAAAAAAATATATGTTAAAGCCTCAACGTTTCTGAGCATTTTGCAACCAAAATTTTGTTGATACTGTGAAACTTCCGAAGTTATTGAGAAATAACTAGTAACACGTAAACAAAAACTTGCATCTGCCACGCCCGCTTTTGACATCTGTCAGAACACATTCCAAACATTTTAATATTTCGCCGATTAGTTTTATTAAAAGAGCCACACCTAATATCAAATTAATTTCGGGAGTAGCATAACTACAACTCAACTTTTAACTTCGTTTAATCTAAGCGGGATTGTTTATTTACATTTCGATTTTGGATTAGCATTCTTTTTCATTTGTTATTGAAAGCTTTTAAACATGGATGTTTCATTGAAAAAAACTTCATCCGGAAAGAGACCAAAGAAGAAAAGATTTCAAGGAAACATGTATCGGAAGAAATCTCTGTCTGAAAAAGGTATTATTTCTTTTGAAAATGTTTCGCCAAACAAAAGTTCATCGGCGAAAAAATTGCCAAGTGCACACAAGATTTCAGAAGCTTACGAAAATGTTTGCGTTGAGTTTCAAGGTTATAGACTAATCGACATTAGTTTATTATTTTCTCAAATTGAAAAGTTACTTTGTTGCTCTGTGTGTTATGGCAAAATAAAAATGAGTGAAAAATCCACTGTAGGATTATTTCCCACATTTCAGTTCACATGCAGAAAATGTAGCATTGAAAAAAAACTTAATTCCTGTAAACTGATTGGTATAAAAAAGAATATACCTAAAATCAACAGACGGTCTGTTTTGGTCATGCGCTATGTAGGCCAAGGATTGTCTTCGCTCGAGACGTTTTGTTTTCTTATGTATTTGCCAAATCCAGTGTCTCAGAAAGCTTACGACAGAATAAATGCAAAGATAGCTAATATAAGTGAAGCGCTTTCAAATGCATCGATGAAGAAAGCTGCTGCTGAGGAAAAAATTATTGATGGCACCGTAAATGCTGTTGTAGTTAGCGGTGATGGGACCTGGAAGACCCGTGGGCATACTTCACTTATTGGAGTCTGTGCATTGATTGGAGCTGACTGCGGGAAAGTTCTCGACATGGAAGTCGTGTCCTCTTATTGCAAAGGATGTGACTCCGATAAAGGGCCAAAGTTTGGACCAAAACATAGTGCTTTTTTGGCTAAACATCAAAATTTTCTGCAGAAAAAATAGCGGATCTGCTGGAGGAATGGAAGTTTGCGGAATGCAGAAAATTTTTTTCCGATCAGCACAAAAACATGGATTAAAGTATCAGCGATACATAGGTGATGATGACTCAAAGACATTTTTGTCTATTGCTGAAAAAGAACCATATGGGGATAGTGTTCCCATTGTAAAAATAGAGTGTGGTGGCCATGTCTAAAAGCAAATGGGTAACCGCTTGCGGAAGTTGAAAGCTTTACGGGGGAAAAGAAGGTTTCCGATGGAAAAACAATTGGTGGGAAAGGTCGCCTAACCGATGCTATTATAAGCAAATTGACGACTTTTTATGGCAATGCTATTCGTGCCAACTTCCATAATGTGAATGAGATGAGGCAAGCTGTCTAGCTGTGTGGGCTCATATATCCAGCACAGATGATGAGCCGAAACATTGGTTTTACCCAAAAGGCAAAAATAGCTGGTGTAAGTACAATGTTTCGGTTCACAACAATACAGTGAATGAATTTTCTCACAAGAACACCTTACCAAAAGCAGTTTCTGAAGTGATTAAACCTGTTTTTAAAGATTTATCACACTTGAAATTATTAAGAAGGTGTTTAGGGGGGAAAACTCAAAATGCTAATGAGTCATTGAATTCACTGATTTGGAAGTATAGCCCGAAATTGATAGGATTAGGAATTAATGTCACAAAAATGGCTGCATTTATAGCTGCATGTGAATACAATGATGGAAGTAAGAACAGAATTGATCTGATGCGTGCTTTGAATTTAAAAATAAAAAAAACAAATGTTTTGAATTGTGTAAATATTGACAAAGTGCGTAAGTCAACGGCTAAGAGTCAAGCTTCTAAAACCTCCTTTTAAGCTCGTAAAGCTAAAAAACTTAAAATACTCAAACAAATTGAGCAATGCAAGCTTGCAGAGGGCAATATTTATGCTGCTGGGACTTTTTAAAGCATACTGGTATGTTTAATTTTCTTTTTTGTTATTTTTTATCTTGTAACTTCATTTTTCTCAAAATGAAAAATTTTGCCTTGCGCGCAGAATTTTCAAAAACTATTTATATCATATCTGTTACACTTATTGGTAAACTAACCCAAATTTTGGCAAAGCAAGCAGTGAAATTTTTGTGTCGAGGAGGCATGAAGACGAAAGCAGTTTCTTAAAATTGGCTTTTAATAATCAATGATAAAGTCAATGTGCTCGTTACTGGAGCGATAAAAAAACAATAAGTTCAAAAATCAACATTACCAGACATCCGATTCGAACCGTCTTCTTACAGTCTAATATTGTAAAATGAATTTATAATCTGAAAATGGTGATGCAACATACAGTTGCATTGCCAACCAGCCGCTCTCTCCCTCTAAGAGTTAAAACACTCACACACTTCTTATATTTCTTTTTCTCCTTCCCTCCTGAAAAACTAACATGAGCCGAGTTTAAATAGTCGCTCGATTTGCATTGCAGTTGCTGCCAATCACAAATCACGAAAATTGCAAAAAGATCGGGTTCGAATCGGTGTGTTTACTTTCATTGAGATCATGGACCGGGATTGGAAAAACAACACAAGGAGATCATAAAAATTTGGATCCGAAAAATATTTCGAATGGTTTTACTTTTTAAATGTCTAACAATCGGCCCCCTTTTTCCAATTTCGTACCATTATCTCTTAAAAATCAGTAAATTATTTTTAATCTATAATCACATGTTACACAATTTAACACAAAAAAAAATACATTTTATTCACAATCTTTATTGTAATAAAGAAACTAATATTTTAATCTTAAAGAAACAAAATCTTATTCTCTAAAAAAATAATAATTTCCTACAAAATTCCAACAATTTTTCCTTTTCCATGGGTTTGGTAAAAATGTCCGCCAAATTATTTTTGGTATCTATATACACTGCTGGACAATTGCTAAGGACGGATAACACTATCATCCATAGCAACCACAAAATGAAAGAAAGCAAAATAAGGAAAATTAGAATAAGTGCGGGATATTAGTAAGAAGAAGTATGAGTATGCAAATTTTTTTCCACGTCTGATCATCACGTGATAGCGTTCATAAGAGCTTTAAAGGTTTTGACGCGTGTGGACAGTTGTTGTTTCAAGTCAAAGTTTTACAGGAAAGATTTAATAGACGAACTTAAAATTTTTGGCATGTCTTCCCGACATCACATAGATGATTTTATGCGTGTCCGAATTATTGGAAAGATCGAAGAAGGGCGAAAAATAACAGATGTTGCCAGGGAGTTCCACATCGCTCACAGCGTTGTTTCACGGCTGTGGAAGTCATTTAAAACTACTGGAATGTGTAGTAGACGGCACGGGGAGGTCGTGTTAGAAGTACGACGCCTGCAGAAGACAGATATATCGTCCTATCAGCAAAAAGGAACAGGCGCACCACGGCTCAGCAGGTGACAAATCAGTTTCTTGCTGCCTCAGGAAAGCAGATCTCCCGAAAAACTGTTGCCAGACGTTTAAGGGGAGGAGGACTATACGCACGCAGACCTGTTGTGTGTGTCCCATTGACCAGACAGCACCGTACTGCCCGTTTGCAATGGTGTCGTGAGCATCACAATTGGACTGAACAGGACTGGGCATGCGTACTATTCTCAGATGAGAGTAGGTTCAGTCTGTCATTGGATTGTAGACGCCAACTGATCTGGCACGAGAGTGGTACTGCTTATCGTCCAGAAAATATCCTGGAAAAGGACCGATATCCGACATGCAGTATCATGGTGTGGGCCGGTATCATGATCAATGGCCGCACGTGCCTACATGTGGTTGCGAATGGGACTATGACGGGCCAACGATACATTGATGAAGTTCTACTTCCTCATGTTCGTCTTTTCCGTGGTGCTGTCGGTAATAAATTTATTTTTATGGACGACAACGCAACATGTCATTGAACACTCGCTGTTCAGGATTGTCTAGACAGCGAGGGTATTCAGCGTCTCGTATGGCCAGTGCGTTCTCCAGATCTAAATCCCATTGAAAATGTGTGGAATGCTTTGGGGAGGCAAGTTGCTGGTCGAAACTATCCTCCGACAAACAAGAACACCCTCATCCGTGCACTCACAGAGGAATGGGACAAATTGCCTCAACAGCTGCTGGATAATGTTGTGCAAAGTATGGTACGACGTGTGGAATGTTGCATCACACTCCACGGTGGACATATCTCGTACTGATACCTTTCTTTAAGGTGCCTGCTGACTTTTAGATGCATTGTTCCATTTCTCCGTACGCAGATCAAATGAACATTTTTTTTTCTTTCAGATGTTTCACAGCTTTTGTACTTTCCAGAACAATAAATATTCTTTATTCTAACGTCTGAACAGTGTGGCAACTATATTTTATCCTACTAGGCCTCATGTCTCGCTTAATGTTATGCTACATAGCAATTTGTGATCCGTCCTTAGCAATTGTCCAGCAGTGTATTTAATTTGGAAAACCTTGTCGTATATCAAATGCCTTAGAAAATGATAACGGACATCGATATGTTTTGTTCTATAATTTTCTACCGGTGACTTTGAAAAAATTATAGCAGCTTGATTATCCCAAAACATTACATTTTCACTTAATTCCAAATTTAAACTTTTATTATTAATTACATTCTTTAGCCAAATGAATTCCTTAGCTGCTTCTGTTAAACTAACATACTCAGCTTCCATGGTCGACAGACTAACGGATTTTTGCTTGAAAGTTCGCCATGAAATTGGAGTTTCGTCTATAAAAGTTATGAACCCTCCCATCGACACTCGATAATCCCTATTTGTAGCAAAATCTGAGTCTGAATAACATCTTAGTTTTAATGATTTAACTTTTGAAAGTTCTAATTTATATTCTTGAGTGTATTTTAAATAACCTAATAATCTCAATAAGCAATTCCAATGTTTTATTCCCGGTTTTGCTTGGAATTGAGATAATACATTTACTGCATACATAATATCGGGTCTTGTGCGTATAGCAATAAATGACAAAGATCCTATTAAATTTCTATAAGGAACTGTTAAAATTTCTTCGCTAGTTTTGGGTGAGTCTAATTTGGAAAGAACTTGACCTTTTGATATAAGTAATGAACTTACGGGATATTTATATTTTTCGTAAATTTCACATAACCTTCGAATGTAAGATCTCTAATGTATAAACAGACTATTACCGATTTCTTCAAATTCTATTCCTAATAATTTCTTTGTTTTACCCATAATTTTTAGATCAAAATTTTTCTGCAATAATTGTAATACAAAATTTACGTTTTCCATTTCTTTTCCAAATATAATCATGTCATCTACATAAAATAATAAAATTACATTATCTTCAAACATATATACACAATTAACTCACTCTAACTTCTTAAATTTTAATTTAATTAATTTATTTTCTAATTCCAAAAACCACTGGCGTCCACTCTGGTGGAGTCCATATATTGCTTTACGTAACTTACACACTTTGTTATTATCAATTTCATATCCAGTTGGTTGCTTCATGTAGATTACAGTATCTAAGTTAGCATATAAATAAGCATTAGTGATATCTACTTGAATATGCGTCCATTTCCACAAACATACACAGATAGTGAAACATAATCTTACAAAATAGTAAAGTTAACAACTGGACTAAATACCTCGTCAAATGACTCGCCTCGTAATTGTGTGTTACCTCGCGCAACTAAGCGGGCCTTGTATCTAACAATTTTATTATTTTCATTATATTTAATGGTATAAACCCAACGGTTTTCTAAAATTTTTATATTATCCGGATGATCAACTAAATCCCAAACTTTACGTTCCATCATTACGTTAATTTCTTTATCCATTGCATCATGCCATTTAGATGCGTCTCTTGATCTTATCGCCAGTTTTTTTTTTGTAACAGTTAGGAATAGTTACTTCAACCATAAGAGCTTCTTGTTGCTCTGACAAATCTGAAAATCCCTGGGATTCGGTATTATCTTTTCTAAAATTAAATAAACTAGGATCATACTCAATATTATGCCTCTTACAGTATATCTCTATTTCGTTAAAAGATTTCAATCTGGTTGCTTCCCCTGCTATACTATAATATACGTTAGATCCAGTTACTTTCCTACCTATATTTCGAATCCACTTAACCTCTGTACATGGGATCAAGCTATGATGATCGGAAGATACATCTGGTTTTTCAGATGTTGAGGGAGTTTCCGTACTTGTCTTTGAAACTAAACGACTCGTTAATGAATCTTTTACTCTATCAAAATCATCCTCATCATCATAATAATCAGGAAGGTTTAAATTATATCCAAGGTTACTATTAACTTTTTTGTCTAAAATTAATTCCCCTCTTATTTTCATCGAATCTTACATTAATAGTCTCGAATAATTTATTTTCATCTATCAACCATATTCTATAACCCTTAGTACGTTGTGCTTATCCCATCATAATTCCCATTTTCGCACGCATATCGAATTTTTTTTCTAATTTGTTTTGGCACACCAGCATATGCCAAACATCCAGAAGGTATTAGATGCATACCGATGGTTTTCTACCTGAATATTTTTCGAAAGGCGTTTTGTTACTGTCTTTGTGACAAATTCGATTCCACGCATAAGTGAAACAAAGTAATGCTTCTCCCCAAAACTTATGGGGAACTTCACTAGACTTAAGCAATGTTTTGATGCCATCTAGAGCGGTTAAATTGAATCTCTCCGCGACCCCATTCATTTCTGGCGTATATGAATTTGTTACCTCATGCTTTATACCCAGTTCTGTCAAGAAATTATCCATATCACAAAATTCTAGTCCGCCATCATTTCTAACTGCTATTGCCTTTTTACTTAGAAAACGTTCTGCTCGTTTCTGAAATCTTATAAACGTATGAAATACGTCAGATTTATTTCGGATGGGAAATACAGTCACCTTTCTTGAATAATCGTCAATTATACTCAAGAAATATTTATTACCGCCTTTGCTTTCAGTTGGCATTGGACCACAGAGGTCCATATGCAACAATTCCAATGGACGTTTTGATCTTACGGCCCCCGTCTTTTTGAATGAAACTCTCTTCGACTTTGCTAATTTACACGGTATACAATGAGTCTTACCATTATCAGTTAAGCGTGGGAGACCTTTTACACTATCATTTTTACTAGTTTTTACCAAGTAATCATTATTAACATGACAAAAGCGTTGATGCCATATTTCTATTGATCCGTTTTTTGTTTTAGCGGTTACATCACTAAAAAAACTGATTTCTTTACTCTTTGGTATAATATAATGATCCGGCTTAAAAAAATACAAATTTTCATGGCGTGTCGCCGAGAACAATTTTATCCAGTCTTTATTAAAAACATTAATTTTACCTTTAGTACCCACAAAATGCGCACCTTTACTTTCTAATCTGGAACCGGATAACAAATTTCTCCTCAACTTAGGATTAAATAATACATCAGACAAAGTTATTTCATGAAAACTCCCCTTATATTTTACCCGAAATCTAAGTGTACCGATTCCTTCTACGGGACAACTTTTATCCTCCGTTGCTAACGTCATTTTCATGTTAGTTATCAGTTTAAGATCTAAAAATAAACTCTTGTCATTACAAAAATGACTCGTGGCAGCAGTATCTATTACCCAAACACCTTTATCACCTTTATCAAACTCTGTGTTAAAAGTTTCATTTACAGTTGAAGGAGATTTTTGTAGAGATTTTTTCTCTTTACAGTTTACTTTAAGATGCCCGTACTTATTACATACATAACACGGACCTATAGTCTTAATAGATTGTTTAACATTTTTAATAGTTTTACAGTTAAATACCTTACCACCTTTCTTTTGGTAATCATTCTTGCCATTTGGATCTCCATGAGCTGCAGCCGTAGCACCAGGTAACCTCTTCGACTTTTTCAAAGTGAAACTGCTCAAGTAAGCATTCTCCGCTTTCTCCAAATCTTGTTTCATCAACTGAAGACGATTGGCTTCTAATATCAGCTCTGCTTCAATTTTGACATCTCTGAAGTCCTCTTCTTTCCATCTGTAGATTTGTTGCACGGTAGACTGGAATTCCTGAGGAAGCCACCTTATTAATTGAAATCCTATGTACAGGTCGTCCAATTTATGACCCGCTTCTTGTAGTCTGGTTGCCGCTGTCTTTACACGAGATATGAAGATTCCAACATCTTCCCCTGGTTGGTATTTTGTTCAAAAAAAAAATGATCTAAAAGCTGGATTATTCTTGCTTTTGTGACTGGTTCGAAGTGATCTTTTAATATCTTCCATGCCGCTACTCCGTCAGTTGTTTCCGTTATCAGATTTTTCAAATCTGAACTGATGTTAGAATAGATCAACGTATAACATCTATCCTTACGAAGTTGTAGGTCTAATTTTTCCTTGTATGTTGCCTCTTCATCAGGTTGCTCTGGCTTGGTCTGCATTATAAACTGCCAGCAACCATAATGCATTAAGAGTACTTGCATATCATGCTTCCACGTGTTCCAGTTATATTGAGTCAACACTGATATATGGTTGTTAAACTCCATATCTGTTACTCGATTTAGCGTACTAGCAACAGAGTTCATAAAAAATAGTTCTAGACTGGAAGAGTATTTAAATAGACAAAGTTCATTTCCTGGTTCAACTGCTTAGCCTGTCTCGACACAGTACATGGACTGGGCCCATAACCAAATATGTTACACTTATTGGTAAACTAACCCAAATTTTGGCAAAGCAAGCAGTGAAATTTTTGTGTCGAGGAGGCATGAAGACGAAAGCAGTTTCTTAAAATTGGCTTTTAATAATCAATGATAAAGTCAATGTGCTCGTTACTGGAGCGATAAAAAAAAACAATAAGTTCAAAAATCAACATTACCAGACATCCGATTCGAACCGTCTTCTTACAGTCTAATATTGTAAAATGAATTTATAATCTGAAAATGGTGATGCAACATACAGTTGCATTGCCAACCAGCCGCTCTCTCCCTCTAAGAGTTAAAACACTCACACACTTCTTATATTTCTTTTTCTCCTTCCCTCCTGAAAAACTAACATGAGCCGAGTTTAAATAGTCGCTCGATTTGCATTGCAGTTGCTGCCAATCACAAATCACGAAACTTGCAAAAAGATCAGGTTCGAATCGGTGTGTTTACTTTTATTGAGATCATGGAACGGGATTGGAAAAACAACACAAGGAGATCATAAAAATTTGGATCCGAAAAATATTTCGAATGGTTTTACTTTTTAAATGTCTAACAATATCAATATGAAATTTCATACACACATGTTCAAAATAAGGCTTTTTATAACTTATACAAAAAATTTTAAACAAATTTTTATATAATTTTTTTTATTTGTGTTTTAATTGAATTTTTTCATAAAATTTTAAAATTTTCTTCATAATTGTATTTTAAAAATATTTTTGTTCTCTAAATGCTTTAAAAGTGTGTATAAGTTCAAAAAGAAACATTTTTATATCAAATAAAATTAATTTTGTGAATTTTGATCAATTCTGTTCTTCAGGTTTCTGCGCGGTGTAAAATGCTAATTTTCATATTTTTGAAAAATTGACCAAATTTTATTTCTTAATAACTTTTTTAATTTTTTCTCAAATTTTCTGAAAATTTGAGAAATAATGTAAATATATATGAGTATCATGTGGTAAAAATTTCAAAATATTGTTTTGTTTTATTGCTAAGTTACATTGGTTAGAAGAAGGATGTTTTCTTCGAGTGCACGGATATCTGTTAAGGGTCCTATGACCCCTTAAGCCACTGAAATGTAGACACGTCAAGACGCTATGTTCATTTGTTATAAATAGTCTCCCGACAATGTGCATTCAGTTGCTTTCTTTCAACGCTCTAACAGCCCACGCTTGATTGAAGACGAAACTTTCAATGATAGTGACATTATCAATAATTTGATAAATTATGAAGACACGGTCAAGAACTGGATTCTTTGAAGGCGGAAAAAAATATGCAAGGATCCATCTTTTCACCAAATTGGAAAAGCATTTTCTTAAAATAGAGACACATTAAGAAAAGAGTATAAAATTCCAAAAAGGGTTTCAATCGTGTATATCTGTTTATTGTGACATTTACAAGCAGCTGATCACCCGACTTTCGTCACAAAAATTTATCTCTTACTTTATGTTGCCAAAAAATAAATCAATTGAAATATTGTACCTTCAAGTGACGAAATCTCTCTCTCGATTTTGAACTTATTCATTACAGGGCTTTGGATTAAGATGAGTGGCAATGAATTATGTCTGTGCATTTTGTGAAAACTTATCCGTGTATTCAATGAGAAACTATAAGTTTTTTAAATGTTTTCATGTGTACTATTTAATTATTTCTTTTGTAATGGAAGTACTCTTACATAAATTTCGTAAATAATAGGCATATTTTATAAATGCAACTTTTTTATGCGGTCCCTATCTACCGCATAAAAAAAAATTTCTGTAGTATTTCCAAGAATTAGAGTTTGTTTTATGTAAGAATTTAAGAAATTTTTGAATATTTTTTGTGCGTTTATTTTTATGCGGTCCCTATCTACCGCACAAAAACAGGTTTATCTGTATAAACAATTAACGTCCCACTCTCAGTCGGTCGCGGTAAAATTATCAAGCATTGACTTTACCATGGCAATAAAATGGTTGGGAAGCACTGTTGTAAAAGGCGTGAGAACCTTTTTGAACTTTTGTGCGAGTTTTACTGCTATTATCTTGAATTTCAAGAACTGTTTTTCGTCAATAAATTTCATCGTTCTTGAAGAATTGTTTTGTTCTTTTGAACTGACATAGCATAAAATCCAGTTTTGTCTAGATCTATTCTTACTCCATCAGCTAAAATGATGTACATAAGATAATTAACCTCTTTTCGAAACAATTTAAATTTTACACGGTTTCACTTTAAATTTGCGTGACGAAGCCTTTCTAAAACATGGCGCAAACTGTCAAGGTGTGCTTCAAATTCGATTCCCCCCTCTCGATTGTTATTATATCGTCTAAATAGCCCTGACAGGTCTCACAGCAAAGTCTTTTTAGTTTAGTCTCCATTAAGTGCTCTGACGTCTCGGGAGAATTTCAGAGACCAAGCAGCATTCCTTTGAAATAGTAAAGTCCTTGGCTGGTTGTAAAGATAACCTTTTCCTTGTCATTAGAATGGATCTCGACCTGCCACATTTAAAGTCGAGTGTTGAAAACCCCTGACTTCCTTAAAGAGTATCTAAGGCAGGAGTGGTCAGCCTTTTGGGGAAGAGTGCCACTATATTTGATAAAAAATAATTTTGCGTGCCATTTCCAACTTTTCCAACAAAAAAACTAGACAGTAAAAATTGTTACTTATATGTTTATTATGGCATTTTTATATGCAAATAGCACATTTTTAAATGCAAGTCTATGTAGTCGAAATTTAAAAATAATATAATAAATAAGACGAAAGTGTACAAACTTAGGTTTTAATGTTAAGGAATTTCTTACAAGTTCAATTAATTAGGTTGGATATAAAATAAAAAAGGGGTAACTTTTTGAATCATTTAATTCAAAATAATTATTAAACACTCAGTACTTAAATGTGGCTTTTGTATTACTTTTTTTATCAAGTCATCTATATTAAGATCAGCTATTGTAGATGTAAACAAAATTAGGTTATTATAGGTGCACACCAGCTAGTTTTAAGTGATATTAATTTTATTATGTTCTTAGAAGAAAACATTTATTCACAAATATATTTTGTTACAAATTTTGAAATTGTTTATCTAAGACAACCTCATTTCAATACAATTATAAAAAAATGATTATTTTGAAAATCATATTTTTCAAAAAAATTTTAATTTGTCAGTACGTCTTCGTGTGCCACTGTTACAACTCCACCGTGTCACAATGTGGCACGCGTACCGTGGGTTGGCCACATCTGATCTAAGGTGTCAACAATCCACATTACACGTCTCCATCTCTTTCAGAAGTTTTGTCATTTATTCTCTCTTGGTGAATAAAAATCGGCGAGGAGCTGGTTTTATTACAAGAACGTCAAGTATCGAATCTATGTTGAATTACTTTAGATCGTTTTACATCAGTCAAAGATGCCAAGAACAGTTCACGTAATTCTTCAACTAATCTTTCTGTTATTTCCTTCTGAGCCGGATTCAAATCTTTCAGATTTTTCTTGAGGACTATAAGACAGTTCGACTGACAGAGGCTTACTTTCCGGCAATCACGCATCACACCAATTGCTGACATACAGGAAAACAGCTTTTCTACTTTACGGACAATTCTTGGTTTGTTGCTGATGTTAACAACTTTTACTGGTACAGAATCCTTCGTAATATCGACCAGAGAAGCAGCTATCAGAATTCTTCTATGACAAAATTGTGGTGATGAAAAATTGGTGATAGCTAAGTAAAATGTCACTGTAACTTCCAATCTTTCATTGACAAAGCACAAAGTGGTAATGTCTTTTGTAGAGACTACTTGGCAACTCTGCATCTAAGGTCTGGCAAAGGAATGTCTTCTGCCACACGTATCTCGGGGTTTTGAAAATCTAGTCCAAATTTACTATTCGTTAAAAAGTCCAGTGCGAGATCACATAGTTCTTTTATGACTTCTACAGACACTATGGGACAGTAAAAGATCATCCTGAGAGAAATGAAAAGTTTCATCTTACTTTGAATTAAAGTTTTATCACCCTTTACAGTAGAGAGATTGGCGTGCAATATCAGTTCTAATTATGGTCACGTTCTTTTCTGCGCCTATTATTGGCTGACACGGTTCTTTTTTTATCAGACCCATGACGTAAGCTCCATGAACTCCTCCATGCAACGATGAGATTTGCAAACCTTATAACTGGGGATTTTTCTCCACTCAGCAGCCTGCACCCCTCAAGATTGTTAGACTTAAGAGGCCCATTAAGAGTCTCTTATGGAAGAAGGAATAAGACGTGTTCAAAAGAACGGCGACGTACTTATGCAGTACTGATCGTAATGATCAAAGGTAAAAGTTCCTTCATAAAAGATAAATTATATGCCTTTTATTTTCTTAACTTTTATTATTTTCTCGATTTTGAAATAAACATTTTTTTCCATGCTATTATTTTTCCAAATTTGCGTTTACTTTATTCCATTTTCTGATGATTATGTTCTGACAGCTTGTCACCATGAAAGAAAATGATGTCACTGTTAGAATCAACTCCTTTTCTACACCAGTTTAGAGATGGGTTTTGTTTGCTCCCATCCACAGTCGATGTTCGAAATACTAAAACCCCTCCCCTTCTATTTTTGTTCAAAACTAAAGATAACAATGCTTCTCCGCGTTCTTCTCCATTGTAGGGGTCTAGTTGGACTTCTAGAGTCAACTGTTACACCATTTATTTGACACCACCTTGTGACGAATCTATACGGAACTTTATCACTAACCTTCTGAACCGACCTTTTTAGGGAAATTTAATTCCCTACCTATTTCCAATCAACTCCAAAAAGCGGACAGGATTCCTTATCATGCAGATTAGATTCAGTATTTAAGTCAAACGAAATAGTAAAGTTAGAGCAGTAGGAGATAGATATTGAAACATAGAGTTATAGTGATTTTGAATTGAAATATTGTAGTTGAAGATAAATTTATCTCGTGAAGAATTGAGATTCCGAGTGGTAAATATAAAATTGTATTTAAAGTTGCATTAAAGTTTTAAGAGTGAGATTAAAGTTAAATGTTCATTAAGAACATTATTCAATATAATTCTGGGATCTCTTAACGTGGTAATTTCTGCGTGATCATTATTTAATAAATTAATTAATTGAATTGTTAAATAATTAAGCTAATTTTAAAGATATTATCTTTAAAACCTCATAATATTATAATTCGAATTTGTTAATAAGTCTTCGATTTTAATTGAGAAAGTTATTCAAATAAAGAAAGTTATTTATAAAAATGGCTACTGGTTCTTTTACGTCTCCTAATTATTATAGTTCTCAAAGTGAGGTCCATAGGGATCATTACAATGGCGCCCAACGTATAAATCCCGAGAATAGAGTCGGATCCAGTTTTAGAATCATTCCGGAACAATATTTTTCGGGAATTGAGAACATAGATGATTTTTTGGAGAATATTGATCATAATCTCGCGTATTATGAGATACCTGCACAACTGGCATGTGCTTACTTGAAAGGTCATCTCAAAGGTCGAGCACTCGACTGGTTCGAAGTTCTAGGTTATAGAGTCATTGAAGATAAGACAACAGACTACGCGCACTTAAAACGGGCATTGTCGGAACAATTTCCCGTGGTCAGAAACAGGTCAGAACTAGAAACGCGATTTTATTCCTCATCACAAAGACGAGATCAACAACCTTCGGACTTTATTTATGAATTGTTGAAAATTCATAAAGTCCTTAAACTAGAAATGTCGGAGGAAAAATTAATAGATCACGTCATTAGTCGATTAGAACCTCAAATTTTGGATTATGTCGAAGTTAGACATCCACGAAATACTGCCAATCTCCTACAAATCGTTGATAAATACGA
The DNA here is from genome assembly GCA_019973935.1 of Trichonephila clavipes. Lineage (NCBI taxonomy): Eukaryota > Metazoa > Arthropoda > Arachnida > Araneae > Nephilidae > Trichonephila > Trichonephila clavipes. The sequence continues at coordinate 827,914 of BMAU01021361.1, forward strand.
AGAACGTTTTATGCATAGGCAAATCAGAGGTTCGAGTGAGGGATTTAGAAGTTCAGGCCCTCATGAAAACAATCGTTTTAATACCCGGCATAGACAGGAAAATTGGAGGGAAAACAGAAATAATGAGAGATACGCCAATAATAGCCGACCACAAAGAGAATTTAATCGGTTCGAAAACCAAGGTTTCACAAATAATCGCAGATTCGAGGGTAGACGCCAAAGTGGACAATCGGATCAACCATTCCACAGTCAAGGCGGTCGACAAAGTGGGTCGAGAAATAGTTCATTTCGAGGTCAAAATGAACGAAGTAGAAATTTAAACTTTTAAGCGATCGATGTGAATATGGAGGTAATCGATCGCGGGGTACGGAAAATCCTCCAGTTTGGGATCATCGGCCTATCAGAGTATCCTCTATAAGAATGACCCCAGTCGAATTACCGTATGTCCCTATTCTATTAAATGAAACCTTTATTACCGCACTATGGGACACGGGAGCAGAGAAATCTTTTATTTCGGAGGAGGTATACCGCAATTATTTTTCATACCGACCTCGTCAAAAGACGAAAGACAGAGTCGTGACAGCACAAGGAGCCCCGTGCAGTCATTTGGGTAGAGTCGAATTACAAACTAGAATCAGGGAATTTCAGAAACCCTGGGAATTCCATATACTTGATAACATGCAGTATCAGTGTATTTTAGGGATCGAATTTATAAAGGCGTCACGATTAACATTAGATTTTGATCAGAAATCCTTAATCATTCCCGATCATCTGATCAAACAAAAGCCTAAAGAGGAGAAACTCGTTGATATTGATCTCACAGAATCGAAACTTAATGACGAGCAACAGAGGCAATTAAAAGCCTTATTTAATAATTTTAAAGGGTTATTTTCCGATCAACCGGGATTAACGCATGTTGTATATCATGAGATAGATACTGGAGATAAAGGACCGGTAATGTCGAGACCATACAAGTACGACAGGGTCAAACAAGGCATTATTGATTATCACATAGATAAGATGTTACGGGATGGTACAATTTGTCCTATTAATTCGCCCTATGCATCTCCAGTCGTATTAACTCGAAAGAACAATGACCTTCCTCCAGATTCTCCCGAGGCGTATCGTTTCGCGATCGATTATCGGAAACTAAATGCAATTACCAAATATCCTCGATATCCATTACCGGTTATTGATGACTTACTCACCAATATCCCTCACACCAACGTTATGTCCACTCTAGATCTCAGAAGTGGCTATTTTCAGTTGGCGATTAGTCCAAAGGACATAGAAAAACAGCGTTTATCACTCGCAATGGCACTTTTGCATTCCTACGCATGCCTTTTGGTCTTTCTGGGGCGGCGCCTAATTTCCAAAGGGCTATCGATATAATCCTCCAACCTGTTATTGGGCGTTTCGTGTCCGTTTATATGGATGATGTTATTATTACATCTCCATCGTTTAAAGACCATCTCGATCATTTAACTCAGGTTTTTACCTTATTACGAGACGCAGGGCTAACGTTAAATAAAGAAAAATGTCACTTCGCTCGTGACAAACTCAAATATTTAGGCCTGATTATTAGTAAAGAAGGAATCGAAACTGACAATAAGAAAATTCGGGCAATTACGGAAATGAAACCTCCCAAAAATAATAGAGAAGTGTCAAAATTTTAGGGATGACGGGTTGGTACCAAAAATTTATTCCGCGATACGCAGATATATGCGAACCATTGTACCAATTAAAGAAAAAGGGGGCGAAGTTTAACTGGTCGGGAGAAGCACAGGATTCTTTTGATCAGATCAAACGCACACTAACGGAGGCACCAATTTTGCAATTACCAAATTTTTCTGAACAGTTCAAATTATTCACTGATGCAAGTGGGGTCGGAATTGGTGCTGTGCTTCAACAAAATCAAAAACCTATTGCTTTCGCGTCTCGAACCCTTAATAAAGCAGAACGTAATTATACGGTTACCGAAAGAGAATGTTTGGCGGTAATTTGGGCTCTAAATAAGTTTAAAACTTATTTTGGACCCCTACCTGTGAAAGTGATTACAGATCACGCAGCGTTAACGAAGTTAACCAATGGTAAGAATTTATCAAGTAGGATGATCCGATGGGCATTGAAATTGTCAGAGTTTAACATAGAATGGGAGCACAGACCTGGTGTTCAAAACGTGGTCGCAGACCTTTTATCAAGAAATCCAGTAGACAGTGTCGAGGGATCGCAAATTTCGTGCGCAGCTCTTAGAGCCCTCGCAATAAATTCCCGTGAACAATTCATTAAGGAACAGAGGGAAGATCCTGAATTAGGACATATTTATCGATACTTAGAAAACCCTGATGACGGTTCTGTTAATGCGACGATATGCGAGAGTTGGTCCCAGGACTTCAAGTTAATAAATGGTCTCCTCTTTTACGCGAAGTATTTTTCTAATCTGGGAGAACTAAGAGTTTATATTCCTGGTTCTCTTCGAAAAGATATAATGAAAGAATTTCATGATCTGCCATTGGCAGGACATCTCGGAAAGAGGAAGACATATCTTAAACTTCGTGACACGTGCTATTTTCCATTTATGAGAAAATATATATTTGAATATGTTTCAACCTGTGACCGGTGTCAAAAGTTTAATTATAAAAACGCGCTACCAGCTGGTCGTTTAATGCCTATAGTTTCGAAATATCCAAATGAAATTGTAACGCTGGACTTAGTAGGCCCCTACCCCGCATCCCGACCCGAGAGATATAAATTCATATTAGTTATAACTGACCACTTCACTAAGTGGTGTGAGCTGATTCCTCTTCGTAAAGCTTCAGCCCAGACAATAGCTAATGCCTTTTTTAATAACTATATAGCGCGTTACGGAGCTCCGATTTCTTTGGGGGCCGTTATCACTTATCAATTTATTTCTGACGTGTTTGAACATCTCAGTCACAGGTTGGACATCAAACATATGAAAACGGTAACGTACAGACCACAGTCTAATCTCACGGAGAGAGTGAATAGAAATTTAGTTCAAATGATAGCTTCTTTTGTTGAAGAAAATCATGAAAACTGGGACCAATTTCTACACGAGTTCGCTTTCGCATTGCGCACGGCGGTAAATGAGACGACAAATAAAACTCCGGCTGAGTTGTTTTTAGGAAGGAAAATCATAACTCCGTTTAGCAAACTCATAAATGTTAAGGAGGATGCGAAATATGTTGGTAATAACATCGAAAGATTATTCGATGAGGCAAGACGAAATATGCAAAAACAGCATAGGTCTTGGAAAAAACATTACAATCTCAGAAGGAGGGATGTTCACATCAAAGTGAACGATTTGGTTTTACTTCAAACACACTTCTTAAGTGCTGCGGGTAAGAAACAGGTGGGAAAATTTATGCCTAAATTTGAAGGTCCCTATAAAGTTTTAGAAATAAAAGGAAATAATTTAGTTATTTGGAAAAACGGAAGAAATATAACTGTTAATATTGATCAGGTTCGAGTGTACCGACCTCGTCAGTCAGACACAATTAGTTCGGATAGTCCGATAGAAAATCTATATGACGAACAAGAAGTTAGTCATGGGTCAAATAGATCACATCAAGGACAGTTTAAAGAACATAGGAAAACCTCTAGTCAGGAAAGTGAGGGGTGTAGATCACGACAGAGTAACACCACACGAGAGATCCCCAGAAATAAACGTAAAATTAATAGTACTGCGTCGAAGGGCCCAGCTATAAAAAGATCCAAGATATGTAAGAAAAGATCCCGACAAGGATCTGATCATCAGGACCGGAAAAGACACGTTCCTGAACAAAGACAAGGAGTCAAGAGGTCGATCCCTTCCTCGTTCTCGTCCAAGAACAATAAGTTTCAAAGACATAATACCTCTTCACCAGGAGTAAAGTCCATTGCAGGTCCATCAAAGTTGCCTGATCGCAGAACTGCTACGACTACAGGTGGATCCCGAATGGAAGTTAGTAGACGTGATAACCAGACCCGTCAGACCAGAGCGACAACGAGAAGACACAACGAACAAGCGGAGAAAACAATCCGGTCGAATCAAACCAATACAAGAAGACCTTGCCCATACTATCTACGGAGCCGTATACAAGAAAAAGACAGAATCCATGAGAACCTCAACAACATCGAAATCAACGGCATACCTGGCAGCATATTCCGCAGAAGAAGCCTCAGTATGGAAGCGTTGAATGGAGATCCAGTGCATAGGATTTAACAGACAAAATCCAGGTTGTATTGTTTCATTATCTTCGCGGTACGAACAAATGAAGAATTTTTGCAATTAAAGCAAGTCACGGGCGGACTCTAAAATTAAGAAGACTGACAAAAGTGGACACTACATTGTGTGTTTTTTTCTATAACAGAAAAAAACGAATTTTGTGTTACTTTTTGTATTTTGGAGAAAACATCTGTAAATTTTGCATTTGTTTACTTCGATGTATGACTTCGCTAAGATGCGACAATTCATTTGGTTGTTTGTGTTATTTGTTTATTACAAAATGATTATTATATGCTATGTGTGTTTCTATGTATATTTTGTTTCACATCTGGTGCCTTATTGCGCGGCGAAGTTAGATAGGATTAACCATTAACACTAACTAGCGCATCAAGTTTTCGAATGAAGGCAAAGGAACCAGATATTTATTGTATAACATTCATGTAACAAATGTATAAATTCATGTATACTTTTACCTACTTCTCAAATGGATGTCAATCTTTCAGGGTAGCTGACCCTGAAGTCTTCGATGTTCCAGTGCCACAGAAGATTGTATTGTATTTTTTTTGTATAATATATGTCATACTCTATGGGGCTGGTTTTTTGCCACCACTAGGGTGGTTTTTCCCACGCCCCCTTGCCGAATGGATAGAGTGCAGGGATTAATTTAAACTTGTAAAATATTATGAGGTTTGTCAATTAATTCTAAATCGTAATTTTATCCTTTTTCATTAAGGTAGATGTTTCAATGATATACAGTTAGAAATTAATATCGTCGGTACTGTAAGACAAAGATAGGATTTACGTAATTTATTTTCAGGACATTTGAGTCCTTCGAATAAATCCCGTTTTCTTTTTGGAGGGGGTTGTGACGAATCTATACGGAACTTTATCACTAACCTTCTGAACCGACCTTTTTAGGGAAATTTAATTCCCTACCTATTTCCAATCAACTCCAAAAAGCGGACAGGATTCCTTATTATGCAGATTAGATTCAGTATTTAAGTCAAACGAAATAGTAAAGTTAGAGCAGTAGGAGATAGATATTGAAACATAGAGTTATAGTGATTTTGAATTGAAATATTGTAGTTGAAGATAAATTTATCTCATGAAGAATTGAGATTCCGAGTGGTAAATATAAAATTGTATTTAAAGTTGCATTAAAGTTTTAAGAGTGAGATTAAAGTTAAATGTTCATTAAGAACATTATTAAATATAATTCTGGGATCTCTTAACGTGGTAATTTCTGCGTGATCATTATTTAATAAATTAATTAATTGAATTGTTAAATAATTAAGCTAATTTTAAAGATATTATCTTTAAAACCTCATAATATTATAATTCGAATTTGTTAATAAGTCTTCGATTTTAATTGAGAAAGTTATTCAAATAAAGAAAGTTATTTATAAAAATGGCTACTGGTTCTTTTACGTCTCCTAATTATTATAGTTCTCAAAGTGAGGTCCATAGGGATCATTACAACCTGACCCCTTTTTTATTGCCCCCCCATCATTCAAATTCGTAAAGGTTGTTGCTGGAGCGCTTACACCTGTCGGGCTCTGATCTCCTATCTTTACATAAAGATGGCTGCGAAAAATGACTAATTTGCCCAGTGGTAATAGAAATAAACTAAAATAGGGAATCTATTTTCTATAGAAATTTGTTTGGATATTTTTAAAGAAATTAAAATTATAAATTAATAGTACTAATATAATTTAAATGTAATAGAAATAAAGTATCAAGACGGTGGGAGGGGGTAGGTCAAATCCATCTGCAAACATAAAAAAAGAACTTCAAGTACATGAAAACTACACGACATACAAGCTATACAGAAAAACTTGTTTTTCGCTGCTTCAGTATAGTTCTCTTTTCTGTTTGACGACCATCGGTTTAGACTACATCATTTTTTAACCCAATCATTTAATTTATTAAAAATCTGCAATGCCAATTAAATATCTTAAATAGGTACGAAATAAGAAAAATTCCGAATTTTGGATTAATTTTACAAAAATATAAATTTTAATAAAACAGAAACCTACTCAGAACAATTTGCTGTAATATACATAAATATGAAATCGCATCAAAATCTTTTTAAAAAAAAAACAGTTTGATGGTAAAAATAGTGGAATGAATAGTGCAACTTTATTTAAATCATTCCTTGTAACTTTATTTTAATCATCATATTTTCGAAAAGTTCTCTATTTCCAATTCAACTCAATAATTTAATTTAATTTTAAGAAATATAATCGAAATAAATCAGCATTATATAAATTTAATCAAGTATATTGGTAAACTCTGCATTGGTTTAGGATACACACAGTTTTCTGGATGAACAATTTTTATGTTAGAAGTTCTGTTAATTCAGGAAATAAAAAATTCGAATGAAAACTGTGGTAACATATTTACCATAGTTTTCGTTTTAGAGCTGTCATATACGAGGATTTCAAATGTTTTCCTAAGGGCTGCGGTAGCCCAGTGGTTAAGGTATCCAACCATGGCAGGCATGTCATGAGTTCGATCCCAGTACCACTAAAAGACCCGCCGTGTAGGGCAGCGATGCACGTTAAATCTGTCGAGAGCTGAAACGTCCTCCCGTTGGTGTGGTGTGGTAGTTAGGAGAGGGGGGTGCCAGCTCAGGTGTCGTCCACGTCACTTGACCATGGTTCAAAATTACGTGGTCCGTCGCCAAAAGCCCTCGTGTAGCTGAACAGTGCGACGTTAATATTAACTCACTCACTCACTCAAATGTTTTCCTCACAATCATATAATTTTTTTTCTTACTTATTACACTACTGTGATATTGAATGTATTACAAACTGAGGCCCCAGCAGTATATTTTATAAATAACAATAAAAATAAATCAATACAGCATTTAAAACTGGGAGGTTTAAATACCGAGAGAGAGATTTATACAAACCTTTCCTCATAACGCTGTACGAGAGCACTGGCGATGAGCCTCGTAAATTTGAATTATGGTCAAGTAACGAGGACGACACAGGAGGTGGCACCCCCCTAACTAGGTGCATTAATCTCTAAAGATGCTATATTCCTAAGTTCACAAAAAGGTGACGAAGACTACAAAGAAGCTATAGATTCAAGTGTCATTCTCGTTATTCGATCTTAATTAATAAATACGAAGTCTGTCACCAATAATCTATTATGTTGCTCTAGAGCAGGGATTCCTAACATGATCCAAGTGAACCTCTTGGTGGTTCAACTTTAAAAAATATGGTATTCCAGGGGTCGATAACAATTTTTCCTGTTTTAAAATTTGATTTGATTTAATTAAGTATTGTAGTAATTAAATGTCTGCTTCAATATATGCATAGATAAGATATAAATTTGCATATGGAGTAAGTGAGCTACGTATCTGAAAGGAATGTCGTGTAGCTTTTGTACATTCGCTGTCAGTTTTCCTCAGCCACTTTAAATAGAAATAATTTTCGCTATTTTGAATATTTAATGCAGCATATCTGTTGAAAACGATAAATTAATGTCGATGACATTCAAATCTACACTGACCACTTGAAACAATTTAAAAGAGATATTAATACCCGTTATAAGGATTTGGAAAGTTTTAATGTCCCGTCTTGGAACATGAATCATTTTAAAACTGACACTGATTTGGAAGATAAAATAAATTTTCAAAGTTTTAAGGCCAAATTTTGGATTTGCAAATATATCTGAAAGAAAAAAGGTGAAATTAACCCATTTTAGCTTTTATCTACTTGGCTGAGGTAGAATTTAATCACGTTAGTAATTTCTTAAAAAAAACTAGAAATAGATTGAAAACTACAGAACGCGCAATTATTTACAATTATTAACTTTACGCCTAATATAAAAAGTGTTACGGCATTTAAAAGCATTAGACACTACCATCGCACTAAACTAGTTAAAAATTTATGAAAATTACATGTAATTTAGTGAAATTGAACAATTGTATAGTAAAATGTATATTTATCTTTTTATGTTATAGTAATTTCGCGATTATATAATTAATTTCAGGCCAAATATTAAAAATAAATACATAAAGTACAACTTTTATGTTAATCAAAATTGAACTCTACTGTTATTCCAATCCGTGTCTGTGAATGAGTGAATATCAAAGAGGCTTTGGGCGAAGGATCTCGTCATTTTAAACCATGGTCAAGTGACAAGAACGACAACTGAGCTGGAACCCCCTCTCTTAACTTCCACACTACACCAATGGGAGGATATTTGAGCCTCAACATATTTAACGTGCATCGGCCTCCTATGCACGGCGGGTCTTCAGCGGTACAAGACTCAAATTCATCATACGCCAGCCACGAGTCATGAGTTACCTTGACCACTGTGTTTCTGATATCTTGTTTATATTTTAAAATTAAAAAGGAAAATTTAAAAAACAAAACATGAGTCTTATGAACCACTTTTTTCCCTAATAAGTTTTGTTATTATTCTTAGTTAAATTATTATCTTTGAGAATTTTGTGTGCAATTATTAACATCATAATTATATTATATTCTGAATAATTACTGAAAAATGCAAGGGGATGGGGTGTATCTATGTAGAAAATTATTTTTTAAAAGGAGTTTATGCTGGAAAAAGTTTAGGGACCTTTGCTCTAGAGCAGTGTTTCTCAAACTGTGGGACACGCCCCCCAGTGGGGCGATAACCCTACGAGGGAGGCGCGAGCATATCGAAAATAAAAGATTAAAAAGATGATTTACTGGAATGAATAAAAAACAAAATGCTTTCAGGCCTAATAAAAAATGCACTTTTACTCTGATATAATTTATATACATCAATATCATCTGGCAAAATAACGTCATCAAAAAATAAAAACTTCTTCAATACCTAATTAGCTATCTTTGACGATATAACCAAATAAAAAAAACTTATTTGATTTGCTGTAATCCCATGATGAAAGATTTTTTATTACGTTTTCTTTTTAAACCTAAAACGCTACTCTTTCAGAGAAAAAAAAACCCAGACGCAGAACCGAAAAAATTTAGGAATGTAAAAAATTTGTAAAATGTAATTTAGGAATGTAAAAATACTGTACATAAAGCTGTAGGCAGCAGAATATATTTGCTCAACATCTGTTTGACCTTATAAGTCATTGGTACAGTTAGTTATGACTCCTCTCTTATGTGTTTGTTTCTCATTTAGGGAAGTTGTAAATGTATTTCTGGGGGGGGGGGAGGAGTTCCTCGTAAAAGCGTTTGATATTTGGAAAACCACAGAGAGCACTTTGAAGGATTACTTGGCCAAGATTTATATTTTTATGAGTACTCTGAAATATATAAATCATAATGAAAAACGTTTTACACAATTTTTTTAGCAGTAACATCCATATTAAATATTGAACACACTTTTAACCTGGAAGTGGTCGCGCGGGGCACACAGATCATGAAATCGTTAAGTCAAGCAAAACTGTTTATTTGTTACAAAAGAAAAATTGAAAAGTCCTTGAAAGTAGGTAAGTATACTTTCTATTAATTAAATTATTCACTGGAATCACGATTTGTATCGTGTACAATAAAAATAATTATAAAAAAAGGTTTGAGGTGACTCAATCACCCCGCGAGACTATTAACGTTAGTATCGAGTGTGTGCCTGCTCCCGGGATAAAAAATTTTGAAGTCTTCTCGCTTTAAATATTAAAAAGTAACGTAATTATTCTTCATCGGAATTTTATATTATTTTTCATTATTGAATATTAATTCTAAATGCTCATTCTGTGAGGCTTAAAATTACAGTTCGCTTAAAAATAATTATAATATGGGCATTCATTTTAAAATATCATTTTACATTTTCGTAAACATTATCGCGCATTTGGGTTTACTCTCTTGACAATTCAGCTATTATCTCAAGAATGTTTTAGTTTTTTTTAAAAAAAAATGAACTCGTGCGACGAGTGGGTACTTCAGACTTTAATGTATCAGGTATTTTATCACTAATTTATTAATACTAAATTAAGAGCAAATTTAATAAGTATTAACGACGTCCATAGGCTTGTCTTGCAGAGGAAGGTTTACGATTAGAAATTGACACTCCGAGTACTTTTTTTTATATTTGCCTGAGAGATCTATATTTTGTTTTCAAAGCAGCCACCGCATTTTGCAATTGTTCCAACTTAAAAATTCGAGAAAGAAAAGTAAAATATATATTACTTAAAAGTAACATATATAAAATTTAATATACTTATCTTAGTAATTTATACGGTTTATAAAGATCATATTGTAGCTTCAGCGTCAAAGTGCATTATTATTGCATTCAATACATTATTATTGTATTAGGGGGCGCGATAAAAATTATGATTGAAAAGTGGGTCGCAGTATTGAAAGTTTGAGAAACACTGCTCTAGAGAGAGAATAATACAAACAAAATAATTGCAAAATCTAAACTTGAATGTATCACAAATTTTCTAATAATTTTTTACTATAAAAAAGTCGGTTATAAAAATTTTATCTCAGAGCAATCTAATAATATATTAGATATTTCATATAATTTTAACATACATCTAATTTTAAAAAAAAATATATCAATCTTGATCGATGAACATATTTTGTATAAATTTATCTCTATAATTTGTTCATACAATGTAAAGCAGATAAAATTGTTCAATTTATTTCAAGTAATTCTCCCTGCCAAGCTTATAAAATAATGAGCGAATTGTTAAAATATGATCCTTGATATTAATTAGACTAAATAATCTATGTTATTTAAATACGTTCGACAGTGATATGAAACATATGAAAAAGAGAAAACATCTCTCAATAAGCTTCTATAAAAGGCCCCAACAAATATTAAAATTTTCTAAAATTCAATCTAGATCAGGGGGGTACTTTTTTTTTTTTCCGGTGGGCCGCATAAATATGTCAGTTATTTCACACGGGCCGCATACATATGTCAGTTATTTGACGCATGCCGTAACATGAGAATAAATGGAGAAGGGGGGGGGAGAATGCTTTAAGACCAAGATAACATTGGAAACTTAAAAAAAACGTGGAAAATATTGAACAAAATATTATAACTCATGTTTTACTTTTTTTAATTATTATTTTTTTTTATTTTTGTCACTAAGGGGTCACAGGGGTGTTAAATTTCTCTAGGGGTCTGAAAATATAAACAATTTTCAAACAGATATAATTTCTTTAAATTTAAGTTAAATAATTCGAATCTGTTACACATTACTTATAAAGAAATGGGGCTTCAGAAAAGTATAAAATGTTTAAAATATAATCATAATTTTAAAAATTATAAGCATGTGAAAATAAGAAATTTTATATAAGAAATATTTATTAAGTTTTTTACGTCGCGCATGCTATTTTCTAAAAGAGTAGGTTTAATTACTAGCAAAAAGTTGATTTATAAAGACAAATGTATTCTTAATACTTTGTAGCTACTTTTATATAAATAGAATAATATATAACTTACATATTTTAATAAATAAAAAAATACATTTTTAAAAAATATTTAAAAAAATTGCAATATTTAACAAATATTTTGAAATACAAAATATTTATAATACCAAAATTCGGTAGGGTTTAAAGAGTATGATGCATTGTGTGTATAATTCTATAAAGTTTTATACATCAGAGGCTAATATTTTAGAAAATAGCATGCGCAAAAAGCAAAAAATACTTAATATATATTATAAAATTTTCATATGCTTATGACTTTTAAAATTATCATTATATTTTAAACATTTTATACTTTTCTGAAGTCCCATTCTATTTTAAATAATATGTAAAAGATTCGAATCATTTAATTTAAATTTAAAAGAATTATACCCGTTTGAAAATCGTTTATATTTTCAGACCTCTAGAGAAATTTAATACCCCTGAGACCCCTAACACTAAATTAGTAGCATTTAAGAAACTCTCCTTCACAATATCTGTATCAGTAAACGGTTTCATATGAATACTAATGATATATATAACAAACTTCATAAGATGTCTTTGTTATCGCTGTGACATTACCACTGACAAAACACTTTGCTGTTGTTCTGGATTACTCAAGAAAGCCTTTTTATCACCTCTTGAAAGAGATCTTCGGCGAAAAGTGTCATTGAATGATTTCTGTTTATTGGTATTTTTTAAATACAGCACTTTCGTGACAAATTAAACAATGACTGATCCATAGCCGACCTCCCAATATTCATGAAATGGTAAATTTATTTCGAACCTTTTTTGCTTGCAAGCTATGAAAGATTGTTAAAAATTAGTTCTAACCATAAAATGGTCGCTACTCCACTGTTGTTTGTTATCACTCACCGTAAGCGTTCCAAATACCAAAAGAATATCCATTCGTACCCGTACAACACCGACAGCTAAAACCCCAATGGATAGATTTGATTTCTTGACAAAGACCCATTTTTAATACAATGTTCTTAAGTAAGCGAATTTCTCAGAGCTATGACCTCAGGTTGAGTAGCGCTGATCCAGATTGTTAGATCTTACGACTTTTTCATTACGTTTATTTTCTCTTTTCTTGTTTTTATTTTCACACTATATTTAAACTTCAAATGAGCATTGCGCGTACACATCTCAGGTTTCTTCGTAAAAAAAAATTACGTGTTATTCGACGATTATACCTAAAATTTTAAAAAAAATTGTAGTTTGAAAGTATAGAGGTGAGCGTAAAACGCCAGAATATGCGGCATACAATAAATATTTTTTGAAAAGCATTTAAAAGTGTAACAATTGACAATTTTGAATTTTCTTTTCAATAACTGTACGAAACAATTACGTCAGAAAACTTTCTTGCTAAAAGAAATAAATAAGTCATAAAAGCTTAGCAAAAAAAGTGTCAAATTTAAAAAGATGAAAAGAAAGAAACATATATTTAATGTTTGAAAGTTATATTTTAATGATAAGTTAAATGATAAGTGTTGCTGCTTTTGCTGAAAAGCTGAATATGAAGGACACCTGCTGCATGTTAGCCGAAGCTTGGGACTTGCTCGAAAAATAGAGCCTGAAAAATGCATGGAATAAGCTGTGGCCAGATTTAGAAACCAAAAAAGAATTCAATGACGACCACAGGGAGGAGATTATTGACTTTGCCCAATCGATCCCAGGATTTCAAGAATGCGATGCAGAGAGAAGACTGTGGATTTCAAATGCTAAATGATAACGAGATTGTGAGACTTCCGTGCAAGAAGAATCCGACCCTGTCGATGATGAAACGGATGAAGACGAGGGCAACAACAGCGAAAGTAGCAAGGGTCCATCAAATGCTGACGCGTTTTCTGCATTAGAGACAGCTATGGAGTGGTACGAACAACAATTAGATTGCTGTCCTACTCAACAACTGCTGCTCAAGAGAATCAGAGACTTTGCAGCAAAAAAACGAAAGGTGTACAATGGTACAGCGAAAAAATAAGTGATTATTTTCCACAATAAAGGTAAAATTGCGACATTTTGCACCTATTTTACTTTTTCTTCAAGCACGTTTCCCGCATATGATGGTGGCCGCGGTAGCCGAGTGGTATAGGTATCGGACCGTGGCTTGCTTTGTCACGGGTTCGAGCCCAGTACCACTAAAGACCCGCCGTGTAGGGCAGCGATGCACGTTAAATCTGTCGAGAGCTGAAACGTCCTCCCGTTGGTGTGGTAGTTAGGAGAGGGGGGTGCCAGCTCAGGTGTCGTCCACGTCACTTGACCATGGTTCAAAATTACGTGGTCCGTCGCCAAAAGCCCTCGTGTAGCTGAACAGTGCGACGTTAATATTCAATCAATCAATCAAACCCGCATATGATGATTTTTAATATTCGTATAGTGTCCGGTTTCATATACTGTATGAATTGCATTCGGTGTTCGGTTATCCGAAAGGTGTCCTGTTCCAATTGATTCGGATAAACGACGTTCTACTGTAATGATATTTTTTTTTATAGTGAAACATTAATACTGAAATGTATCAATGAAGCGTCACGGGCAGTCTTCCTATAAACTTTATTATCTAGATTAAAAAGTAATAATTGTTTGTATTCATCTCATTATTGTATCTTAAGAAACCAGAAACTATAGCCAATTAGCTCTATACTTCCTTTTTCCGAACGAATACGAATCTACCAAAGATTTGCTCTTTTTCTTGTTCTAGTTATGAATACTAAATAATTATTTCTCTACAGAGAAAATATTACATCATTAGGATTTTTAAAAACTCTCTGGTTGCATAACACATATGATCCTTATGAAAGCTTACTTAAAATGCATCAAATGTTGATTTAGTATTTTCGCAATAACATAGTTGTGTAAATTTCCAAAACTTTTTGAATCCTTTGGTACTTGAAATTAAATATGGTCCCTACACTTTAAAGCCAATTTTGATTAATATATTCACATTTGAAACAAAAAAAAATCATCGACACTTGAGATTATATATGTTACTGTTCAAGTGTGAAATCCGTTATTTCATAGAATAACTAGGTATTTCATGAAATAACTAAACAAGTCAGTTAAAGTATATAAAATTATTGAATTCTGCGATTTAACTAGATATTCTACAGAATAACGATTACTTGATCGTTTAACTCTTAACTTAGCAACTGTTGTATTTCTGCAACATATGATTTATTTTAATTTAACAGACTCTCAATATTTTTTTAATTACCTACAAATCACTTATCTGAGAAAAAAACATTACTGCAATGAAATACATGCTAATTTTGTCACTAGATGGAAGTACATTTTTTTCAGAAATCACAACAATTATAAAAATCTCTGATGCCTCAAAAACTGTATTTTTGCTATAAAAAGAATGCATTATATTTTATGCTTCCTCTTGTATATTGACGAAATAAATTACCAGGCAAGAAATTTAAACATTTTATGATGAATATAAATTATTCATATAAAAAAAAAGTTTTGTAATTTACAGCACTACTGAGCAATATTGCATTTCTGCAACAAACAAAAAAATGACTGAAATTCAATTTAAAACTGCTTAATTTTTTTTTCCATATTTTTTCCTTTTATCATTACTTGAGAACTAGCTCATATAATTTTTTCATAGAAATTTAAAAAAAATTGCGAAGTTAAGGGTTAAGTATGAAATACGGCATTCGAAAGTTCTTTAAACAGATTCTAGCTGCTTTGGGAAGGATTTTTCCGATTAGGAACTAGATGGCCGAATAAAACTATTGTACTCTAGATATCAGTTCAGTATATGTCAGCGAAAATTAATTTCCGTTGAAGAAGTTCCAAATATTTACATAACGCTTCGATCTGTTGCAACAGTACAAAGTTGAGGTACTGGACAAGGATTTAAAAAGTGATCGTGTAAAAAAAAAATATGTGTAATAGTAAAAGAGGCGTGCTTGTTCCTAAAAATAATAAATAAGCAGTGCAATTCAAAGTGTCAGCACAGCAATCCTTACTTTAATAAATACGGAAAAGTAAAATATGTATAAAAGTATCTCATATAAAACTTTAACTAATACTAGCTGGTATACCCGTTCTTCGCACGGATGAACTGAAAAATTAAACAATACAGATTGAAGGATAAAGAAGTTCTTAATGAGTTAATTTTACGTGAATTGCAAATTAAACAAAAAAAACTTTTTGCATATCGTCGGCCTAATTATCAGACTGCGTAACTCCACCGGTGTAATAGATTTGATATAGGAGTGCAACGCGCCAAGCGCTTTTTGGCGCGATTCCTTAATCCTTTTGTTTTGTCTACGCCATGCCTCAGTGCGCGCTCCGCTTTTAATTTATTCCTCGATCAGTGTAATCACTACTTTTTTTATTTCGTAATAAAACTAGATTTCGGAGGGAGAGGTGGTGGGCAAGATTTTGACATAAAATAAATGCAACAGAAAGTAATATCAATGTACTACACTTCCAGATATAAATTATTTACACTATTTTAAGCATTCATTACTTAAAATTTGTAACAATGTGTTACTTTAGCTGAGCAGAGATCCCGCGGGAAAAAAAAACAAAAATAAAAAGTTAACACTAATATACGTTATCCCCTTGGCAACCACATTATCACACGATAAAAATATCAAAGTAAACCATATTGTAATATTATCGCCTATCTTGGTGAACATAAGCAACAAATTGGCGCCTAGCCCTACTAAATCAAATTAGCATCCCAGATGGAGTTACGCAGCCTGATAATTAGACCGACGATATCTCAGCTGAACAAAAAAAAAGAAAGAAAAAAAACACCTTTATTAAATTTTAAGTCTGTAGATCTAATAGCTGATAAAAAGTATTTTTTTGTTTATAGCTCCCCGTAACTCTCTTGAGGATCGATTTTTGAAAATACCTTCCTAAGCTGAACTCTGCTCAACAAAAGTAACACATTGTTAAATTTTTCGTGTAATGAACGCTTAAAATAATGTAAGTAATTTACATCTGAAAGTTTAATACATTAATATTACCTTTTGTTGTATTTATTTTAAGTTAAAATTGTAATATTCGCGAGCAACGCCGTTTCTTATATTGTAATGGCGATTCAATGAAAAACATAGCGAAATGTTGACGATAGAGTCAAGTTGGCTAATGTCTAGCTAATTTCATAGCTCGAGCTTTATTAGAGCTTTGAAAGACCCGCCGTGTAGGGGTGTCATGCACTTTAATGCCTTAACTACCGCATTATGATTTACTGCAGTTTTTTCATGCAATATTTTTTTTTGGATAACTACATTGAAAATTAAGGGATATACATAAAAAAAATACTCAACTTTGGAGCTAATTAATTAATTAAAGATATTCCACTGTAAAATTAATTATAAACACTGTTCACTTAAAATAAATAGTCAAATCATTTTCTAAGGTCTTTATTAACATACAAAAAACACAAGGCATTTAAATTTTGACATTAACTATTTTTTCGGGAGAAAAAAGATAATCTTTGCAATCAGCTGAAAACGCAATTTCTGCTACAAAACTATTCACCTTCCCCGCTAAAATACTCGTCATAGAACTCGTGCTGCCATATATCTTGGAAGAGTGGATTTCAAAAAATATTCCTGCTAAGTATTGTCAGAATATTCGTAAAATTGATTATTCTATGTTATTTTAAAGTGAGTGGTACTTTTAAGTACCATCGGTAGTTAAATGGTTAAATCTGTCGAGAGCTCAAACGTCCTCCCGTTGGTGTGGTATGGTAGTTAGGAGAGGGGGATGCCAGTTCAGGTGTCGTCCACGTCACTTGACCATGGTTCAAAATTACGTAGTCCGTCGCCAAAAGCCCTCGTGTAGCTGAACAGTGCGACGTTAATATTCACTCACTCCAAAAAAATAACATACAGTAATTATTATTATTATACTTGAAAAATGCTATATCTGCCTATTCAATTAAAATTATAGCGTTATAATTAACTACAAACACAAACAAATCATGTAAATTTGTCCAAATGATGTAGTGTGAAAAACAAAGTTTATTTATTTTAAGTACCAGAAGCGATAAAAAATTATTTACTTTGATATAAGGATCAATTTCTTATGGTTCACACATATAAAAAACATAGTAGCTATCTAAAGAGAGATTTAAAACAACCTGTCCCTTCAAAACTTAGTTTTATTCTGAAATAAAATAAAAAAGTACTGATTACACTGATCACAGGAATAAATTAGAAGCCAGCGCCTTGCGTAGACAAAACAAAAGTGTTTCTTCACAAATAAAAGATAGATATATGCTCTGACGCTGGCTTTTTTGCAGCGCACGCCAGAATTATTTGCAGATGGCAGAATTTTTTTTCCTACTTACTTGACAAATATCGTTATATTTTGGACACTTCACACAATGTCTTTATAAATTATAGCCTATGCTATAAATTATAACTTATGTGTTATTCTCACGTATTAGCTATATTACTGTAAAGTTTCATTAAAATCCATTCAGTTGTTTTTGCGTGAAAGACGACCAAACATCTCCAAACAAACTTTCGCATTTATAATATATATCTTGATTATTTTACATTTTTGTTTTAAAAAAGTTTACACAAAGGTTTTATGAAGCAATAGTTTTTCTTCCCAGCATGTATTTCTGCTTATAATATTTAAATATAATCAATTTCTTCAAATTCTTTCCTGTTTAACTAATAACAATATGAGCAAAATAATAAATTATATCATTTCTGTGTTTTCCCTTATTATTTATCAATTCTTCATCCGCAAAAGGGATAGAATCTATTAGCTATTTAGATCAATTAATTTATAAAATATCTTTGAAATTGTTTATTTTTCACTTCATCGGTCTATCCTTAATTATTTCATAGAATACCTAGTTATTTTATAGAATAACTAGGTAAAGTATGAAGATTTTTTCACCTAACATATACTTTAACTGACTTGTCTAGTTATTTCATGAAATACCTAGTTATTCTATGAAATAGCTGAATTATACACTTTAACACACGGTAACATATACATAAAAATTTTTGCATTTATGTGGAAAGATAAATTGCTTTGAAAATTATTTGTTCAAATCAGTTTTCCTTATCTATAATAAAAAGGCAAAATTAATTCTTTTTTTTATGGAATACTGAAAATTTTACAATACTCAAATAACACCATTCAGTTACTGCTTAAGTTTTGCAATAATTCTTGTAAGACTTCCGCTTTCATCTTTTATGCGATCATTACAGTGACACCTCCGCATTGCGCGGGGGGGGTCCAAAGCCTGACTTACATCAAGTACGTATCCTTTGTTAGATCAGTCTTAGGGCCCAAAACCTTACTTTAAGGGGTGCCCTAATGTTCTCCGTTACGCCACTGGATAATTATTTGTTAAATGTTTTTACAAGTGTGTTTTCTCACATTTGCAGATCATAGATTTTTTTTATCACAAATTTTGCAGTAACAGTTTTACAATAATACAATTTACAACGTCGTTTAATATCCTTATAAAGCACACATCTTGTAAACTACATTTACTTAGAATTATTTTTAAGTCATTTGTAAGAAATTATTCCAAATGTTTTCAATGTTCTTTTTATAAAAAATTCTTTATCATTTTATTAAAATAACAAATTTCTCAGAAAGTTCAAATAATTCAAAAATGATTAATTGGAAAAAAAAAATTCCTGTTATTTTCAAACATGTTATGAAGGTGAAAATAGTGTCAAGCGGATGAATGCCAACGACGACAGTTTTATTTCTGTGTAGTTGCTCTCTCTGAAGGTAACACATTTTTTCCATTCATTTGTTACCCAATAAGCCATCTTTTTTACTTGGAAAAGGAAAGGGAAGATAAATTCGTATACGGCACGTGATCGTCTTCCTATGTGTTATGCTCTGGAAGAAAAACTCGCTGAGACTATGGGTCATATATGTTCAGACATCATCCCAAAGAGGAAATATGAATTTTACGAATTATTCAATAGCTCTGATTCAGACACTGATTTTGAAAAAAAGTATGTGTCTTCCCCCCCTCCTCTTTTCAAATAAAAGTTCCTTTCAAAATATTCATAAAGTTAAAAGACTAAAATTGCTTGCGCATGGCTAACGGAAAATATTTAAAAATCGTTTTTCCTAAACTACGTTTCTTCACAGATCCGTATATAAGAGAGAGATGCGGAATCCCTTTCTTTAACTTTAAAAAAGTTCCGAAAATTCTCTGCTTCTACGAGGAAATATATGGTATTCCTCTTTTATTTCATGGAAAAATTTATTATATTCCAATTTTGTAGTTTTAAATGTTTTTCAGCTTATATATTAGTAAAAAAAAAAATTATTTTCTTCTAACTCATATGGATTAA
Source organism: Trichonephila clavipes (assembly GCA_019973935.1). NCBI lineage: Eukaryota > Metazoa > Arthropoda > Arachnida > Araneae > Nephilidae > Trichonephila > Trichonephila clavipes. The sequence continues at coordinate 847,842 of BMAU01021361.1, forward strand.
TTTTAAGAAACTAAAGTTACTTAATTTAAAGTTTTTAATAGCTTATAAAAATTTAAATATTTTCCAGTATTTCATATATAAATTCAGAGATTTTAACACTTCCACATTTTTTGAAAACATTTAGTGTTAGATGAAAGTACGATACGTATTTCTATATAGGAAGTAGTTATTTGATTTCGTTATCAATATTTCTTTGCATCGTATTTTATGATAGATACAAAACAAAAAAATGTGTCACAAAAAATGAGCGGGGATGCAATTGATCTTTCCACGAGCTCCTCTACGGTTTCACCAAAAGTGCGGTTTAGCTACGCAATTCGGCAAAAGAGGGCTCTTGAATTGATTCGTGCTGCCATCTCAACTTCAGAATAATTATTAACAAATCAAAGATAGTTTGAGCGAACATGTAATAAAGGTATCGTCCTTATATATATTAATTAATATTAAGAGTAATGAAGACAAAAATGTGACACTAAAAATTTCAATAATATCAACTCATGTGAAATTGAATTAAAATATTTTCATTCACATGATTAAAAAAAATGAATAATCCATTATTAATATTATTCTAAAATCAGAACATAGGTTAAGGAGGAAAAATCCTTTTATCAAATGTTTTAACACTGTTTAACTTTATAGGCGTAACGTTACGTACCATGGTAAAAGCACATCACAAGTTGTTTTACAAAAAGTAATAATGCATTTTTTTTTTCATAATTTTCCTAATAATGTGTGTGGCGGGGAGGGGTAATAAAATCAAAAGAAACTCCAGGAGTTACAGAGCCATGATAAAAAGGAGAAGCAATATTTTTTTAATTGATTTAGTAACTGTAATTGTTAATAATTTTGAAAAAAGGACTTAAATATCAAGCATATTAATTATTTCATGGTTTTCTTTACGCAAAGAGATTGCTGTAATATAAAATATTTTAAGAATAGTCAAACTTTACATAATATCAAAGATATTATTGCTAAGCCCTTGGCTTATAAACTCAATATAAAAACAAAATGTTTTTGCTTCTAAAACTCTGTGACTGTACTTTTCTTTTTAAAAATAAATTGTTTAATAGTGCTAATTTTGTAAAATTGACAAAAAAAGTCAGATGTTTATCAAAACCTCTTGTAGTTTTTGATAAACATCTGACTTTTTTCTAAAAAAAAATATTATTATTAAAAAAGGCTTTAAAAAAATGACAAAAAAAATGGAAGGTCAATTTTCAAATACAATGATACTCCAGACTCACACAAATGATACAGGACCATAAATATTTGAATTACAACAAATGTATTGAATATTACTAAACATAATATTTAAAGTATTCTGTATAAAGGCTATGGGTTGATTGGTGGTGTGGTGTGATTATCTACACTTCTAGTAATAATATCACTATTAAATAGTGTTGTTGTTTCTAATGCCACCTGATCGGCAAAGTCCAGATCAAGGCCCACGAAATTCATCACGGCAAAAGGCTAAGTGACGCCTGTCGTTAGTCATAGCTTTCAGCACTATACAGGTGACAGAAAGATTTAGCTCGGTTTCACCTCAATTTAGAGGGAGAACACCCTGGGGGTGGTCAGGGGCCTTCCACCCCTCTTCCCCTTCCATCAACCTCACGAGAGGACTTGCGGCTCGATGGCTATTTTAAGTACCCCCATGCCGCGAAGGCACTATACATTTACAAACATCCATGTCTTCTCCGGGATTCGAACCCAGTCCCAACGGCACAGCAGTCAGCATCGCTAACCACTATGCCGGATGGGTGACCTATTATTAAACAGTAATGAATAGAATTAAACCACTGGCGTAGCTAGTTCTGAGTGGGTCCTGTATCAAAATTCATTCGGGATCCTTTCTTAGATATGATAGCCCTGTTAGTGGGACTGTATTTTCACACGTTGGGGCCCCTGTAGCTTGGGGGCTCGTATCATTGATACGGTTGATACGGTGGCAGCTACGTCCCTGAATTAAACACTTAATAATGGAGATTTAAATAAATTTATGAGAATATCCGCAGTTAAATATGATTTGAATTTAGACACATTTAAGGAATTTCAATGTATTTTAAAGGATATCACTATCTTCATCTAATCTAACTTATAGATAAATTAGCTGTTATGTTAAAAAATTATACATACTTCTACCAGAAGTTAAATTTCCAGATATTTTTTTTAGCCTCTAAATTCCATAAAAACCCTATTAAATCCTAACCGCTATGAAATGTTTTAAAACTTTAATCAACTGATGTAAAATATATATCAGTAACTACTATACAAAATATTACCAGTTATATCGGTGTAAAGGCTATAATTAAAAATAATAAATGATTTTGATTGTACATCAATTTTAAAAAGATAAAGATTAGTTGTGATTTGGAGGACTTACTGAACTCGACAGGAATAATTAACGCTCCTTTAAAAATTATAAAAATTAAGATCTAAAAATATATGTTATAGAATTCCACAAAATTAATACCCTTATTGAATTAGTACTAAAAGAAAATTTTATTAATTGTAATAGTAATCTGTACAAACATTTAAAGGTTTCCTTAAAGGTGAACCTACTAGTAATTGTTCCGCTATTCTATTTTCACACAATTGTAAAATGGTTGCGTTATTAATTAATAAAAATATTGACATAACTAATGATGTTAAAAATTTATCGGTTCTTGTTTAGACCATGACTATCCGATCAACTTTCTACACTTACATCTGTAATAAGCTGAGTGTATTTGATTTGTCGTACGATTTTTTTTCTCTCTATTTGGTTTTTATATTTTTATGTTCTCAATATTCTTTTCTGTTTTACTTTCGATAACGTTACCGGTTATATTATTAGGTAGTTTTTAAATTCAGAGTATATATATATATATATATATATATATATATATATATATATATATATATATATATATATATATATATATATATATACTAGCCGTTACCCACCCTTTCACGATGTTGTACACGATGTTTACATATATATTAATTATTGATATCAAGCATTAAGAATTCGATTGTATTGAAAAATATATTTATAGCTGTTACACACTCGCCTCTCGATATAAAAAGAACATAAATTATATAATATCTTATTTCTATTTTATATCTAAAAAAAAGAAGGAGAAAGATTGTTTTCGCTCACTTAACCTAACAATCAAGTGGATTTCCACCAAAGCAACTTTCAGTGGATCTCTACTCCATAAAATAAACATGCGTGCTAAATTTCAAGTCTAAATATAACAGAGCAAAAATGGAATTTTTATCATCTATACCTCGTTGACAGCATTCTTAGCGGATTCCAATTCAACAAAAGAAGCATGCAAACCAAATTTTATTATTATAGTCTTAGCAGTTCAAAAACGGAAATTTTGTCTATCAATACGCCCCAATAACTCTCCCCGCTTCCCCCTGGAGTAGATTTCAGTAAAATCCATTCTTAGTGGAACTCTATTCAACTAAAGAAAAGTGCTCAACAAACTTCAAGTAAATGAGTTAAATTCAAAAACAGGAATTTTTCTATAAAACGCTTTAATCCCTCGCAACTCCGCTCCTTTGGGGGTCCGTTTTCGCAAAAATCTTTGTAAAAGGAACTTTATTCCATGAACGGAACATACCTTCTAATTTTCAAGCAAGTGGTTCTATTAGTTGAAAAGCGGAAATATTTATCTATTATATTGCAGCACGCATAATTTGCTACAAGTCCCGATAGCCGAGTTGGCAGAGCGTTGGACTGAACTTCCTCAGGTCTCGGGTTCGAATCCCGGCCCCGGCAGATTTATCCAAAGACTGGAATTTTGTTTCCGTTTTTAATGTATTGTTTCTCTAGGTTCTAGATGAATCCAGATCATTCTTTAGAGTGCATACTGGTTATTTCTCGAATATTCCGAAGTGTATAAAAGCAGAGTTCATCGCCAGTTGGGGATGTTCTCAGTCCAGTGTTGTATCGAGCTCCCAGCGTTAGAATAAATCTAATTGTTTGTTTAATTGAACTGTGTACTTCTTTCGAACTCCGTGACAAGTTTGGTGGAGGCGCCGGGTAACAATTACGTCAAACGTGGATAATAGCGACAACCTTCGCAGGAGCCTCCGGTTAAGAGGATTATCCCCCGAATTCGGACTGTTAAAAGAAAATAGTAGGAAGAGGACAAAAATGCCGACCGAGCAAGAAGCCAAGCCCTCTGTAGTAACACCTTCGTTACAGCAATGGAGGAGCCCATCGACCTTCCGAGGAGCGCCTGGGGAAGACCCTCTCAAATGGCTTAAAGAGTACGATCGAGTAGCCAACTTTAACAAGTGGGATGACATGATGTGCCTGGCTAACGTTTATTTCTTTCTTGACGGTACTGCGAGACAGTGGTATGTCAACAACGAAGACGCCTTAGATTCCTGGGAAGCGTTTAAAAATGGACTAAGTGGACTTTTCGGTGACCGTCAAAAATATACCAGAAGGGCAGAAGAACAACTAAAATGCCGAGCCCAGCGTTCAGGCGAGAGTACACAGTCCTACATACAAGGTGTATTAGGACTTTGCCAAGAGGTAAATCCTCTGATGAAAGAAGACGAAAAAGTGTCACACCTAATGAAAGGTGTTGCTGAGGATATTTATCAGGCCCTGTTGACGAGAGAAATCAACGACACAGCAAGTTTTATCAAATGGTGCAACTATATCGAAGATATGAAGCAGAAGAGAGTTGGTCGACCGAGATTTGAAAGGCTTCCAAACGTCGTACCGGTTGCATCCCTGACGGATGAGACTGATTTGGTCTCTCTTATTCGCACAATCGTACGAGAAGAAGTCCATCGACTAGTTAACCAGACGCAAGAATCTTTGACTCCGATCCCCAATCATTAGAAGAGATCGTTTAAGACGAAGTTGAAAGGGTTTTGGCCCCAGTGTCAACAAAACCTACAGAAACTAGACCACGACCAACATACGCCGCTGTAACCAGGAAATACAGAGCTCCTGTTCAGAAATTCCCACCTGAACCAAGAAAAACAGATGTGTGGAGAACGGCTGACAACAGACCTGTTTGTTTCCACTGCGGACGTCCAGGACATGTAATGCGCTACTGCCGAGAGAGAAAGGCTGTCTTTGACAACTCTCGAAACCGCCGACGGAACTTCGACGATGTTGGCGCTGAAGAAGAAATACGCCGACCAAACTCTTCTCGCCGTTTTACGCCAAGTCCCACGAGAGGCCGATTCCCAATACGTCGTTACAGATCCCCGTCGCCATATCGCCGATCCAGTCAGTCGCCAGGCCGTAGGAGCGAGGAAAACTAAAGAGAGCGACCTTCCAAGGAGGTGAGGCCGCGTGTACTGGAAATCCTCCGTCGACCGCCAAGATGACTGGTAACCAACTAGACGTAATAATAGATAAGAAGCCGATACATGCTCTAGTAGATTCTGGGGCATCGTTTTCTGTCATATCCGATAAGTATCGCCGATTTTTAAAGAAAGTTCTGTTTGCTGATGCCAAGAGCGTTATGCTAAAAGTTGCGGATGGAAATTTTGTTCGGCCGATAGGGAAATGTGTTTTACGTGTCCGTATAAACAATCGAGAACTGCCTTTTGAATTTATTGTTTTATCACATTGTAGCCATGACGTCATCCTAGGATGAGACTTTTTAGAGGCGTCTCAAGCCGTTATAGACTGTGGACAGGTTTTACGCCGTTCTATTTACTTCATGGTCGTGAAGCGGAAACGACACTAGAGAGATACAATGCTACCATTCTGTCCTAACGATTTTGATGACAATAACATCACCAAGATAGCAGCCAGAGCCGAAGAATCACGACAGCTAGCCCGAGTGCACACTCTGAGAGCTCAAGACAAAGATCGTCGACGTTACGATTCCAAACACCAAATGGTATCCTACGCACCCGGAGATCTCGTATGGATTTATACTCCAGTGAGAAAAGTCAGTCTCTCCGAAAAACGCTTAAGAAGGTATTTCGGACCGTATCAGGTGCTACGCCGTTTATCAGCCGTGACTTACGCAGTACAAGATTTTGATCCTGCTTCACGAAAAAGAAAACTAAGAGAAGTTGTCCATGTACTGCGTATGAAACCGTACCATGATCCCGCCGAGCAAATCGAAACCGAGGATATTCCTCCCAAAGAATCATACAAAGTACCCATCACTCGTTCCAAAATAAAGACCCTTGAACAAAATGACAGCGGGGCGCTGTCTTCTTTTTCGAGGGGAGCAATGCAGCACGCATAATTTGCTACAAGTCCCGATAGCCGAGTTGGCAGAGCGTTGGACTGAACTTCCTCAGGTCTCGGGTTCGAATCCCGGCCCCGGCAGATTTATCCAAAGACTGGAATTTTGTTTCCGTTTTTAATGTATTGTTTCTCTAGGTTCTAGATGAATCCAGATCATTCTTTAGAGTGCATACTGGTTATTTCTCGAATATTCCGAAGTGTATAAAAGCAGAGTTCATCGCCAGTTGGGGATGTTCTCAGTCCAGTGTTGTATCGAGCTCCCAGCGTTAGAATAAATCTAATTGTTTGTTTAATTGAACTGTGTACTTCTTTCGAACTCCGTGACAATATACGCCCCTTAATCCCCCTCAGTAACCCTTGGGGATCAATTTTTCCCAAAACTATTTTGTAGTGGATCTCTATACCATTACGGAAATCGCTTACCAAATTTTAAGACTGTACGTCTAATAGTTTAAAAATGGAAATAATTATCTATAACGCACCTTAAGCTCCCGCAACGCCACTTACGAAACAATTTTCACAAAACCCATCTTATGACAGATCTCTACTCAGTGAATGGAATCTGCTTACTCAATTTCGAGATTTTACGACTAATAGTTTAAAAAAGGAGTTAATTGCCTATAACGCCACTTAATATTCTACAACGCCACTTGGGAGTCGATTTTGACAAAACCTATTTTGCAGTGGATCTGTACTCTATTAAAGGAATCCGGTAATCAAATTTCAAGACAGTACGTCTAATAGTTTAAAAATGGAAATAATTATCTATAACGCACCTTAAGCCCCCTCAACGCCACTTGGGAAGCAATTTCACAAAACCAATCTTATAGCGGATATCTACTTAATGAATGGAATCAGCTTACTAAATTTCGAGATTTTACGTCTGATAGTTTAAAAAAGGAATTAATTGCCTATAACGCCACTTAATATTCTACGCCACTTGGGAGTCGATTTTCACAAAACCCATTCCATAGGGGATCTGTACTCTATGAAAGGGATCCGCTTACCAAATTTCAAGACTGTACGTCTAATAGGTTAAAAATGGAAATAATTATGTATAACGCCCCTTAAGCGCCCTCAACGCTCCTTGGAGGTCGATTTTCGTAAAAATCATTATGTAGGGAATCTCTACTTTATGAAAGAAATCTGTGTACCAAGTTTCACGACTGTACATCTAATAGTTTAGTAATGAAAATAATGATCTATAACGCCCCTTAAACCCCCGTAACGCCCCTTGGGGTTCGAACTTCGCAAAATCCGTTCTTTTAGCTGACGTCTACTTCATGAAGGGAACCCCTACCTACTAAATTTCAAGTCTGTAGGTTTAATAGTTCCAGAGATATCGTGATTAGTCGGTGAGTGAGTGAGTCGCTTTTCTCCTTATATATATATATATATATATATATATATATATATATATATATATATATATATATATATATATATATATATATATATATATATGTATGTCTCTTATCTTTTTTAAATAATACAAGACCTTTCTCTCCAATCAATGGTTGTTTTCTCAGTTTTTGTATGGTTTTCCTTAGTCAAATTAATATGTTTTTAATAGGGGTTTTGAAAAAAATTCTGTTGAGTGTGTGCGTTCTGAAACGGATAGTTTGGCTGACTTTTATTCCGAGCTGATTTATCAAAATGATATAACAAGAGATAATCGACATTTAATTTCTAAACCTGCTTCGGTACATTTTTAAAAATAAATGATTTTAAGTAACTAATTTTTCTTAATTTAATTTAATTATTTTTATTTTTCATTAAATTCATGCTGTGTAACACAAAATTTACATCAGATATTTCCAAATTATTATTTAAAAAAAAAGAAACTCAATATTTATTTGTTAACTTGAAATCATACAAGCAATCAAAAAGAAAAACCACAACTTTAAGGCACAGCTAATCCTCCCGTTGGTGTGGTAGCTAGGAGAGGAGGGTGCCAGCTCAGGTGTCGTCCACGTCACTTGACCATGGTTCAAAATTACGTGGTCCGTCGACAAAAGCCCTCGTGTAGCTGTACAGTGCGACGTTAATAATCAATCAAGGTACAGCTAAAAAAATTGCAAGATTAGATCTAAATAATTCAAATTAAACTACACGCAATCACATAGTTCTACTATTATTGCTCGTCTTTCTGCAGTAAATTAAAAAAAAAATACTAATATATTTCCATTCTTTCGGAAGGTAGGAGCTATGTCAAATTTAGCGCTACTTTCGGGTCGCGTGAGGGAATATTTACGTCTCACTGTACAGCTAACACGAGGGCTTTTACTTTCAGGTCGCAGTCCACTTTGTGGGCGTAGGTTCGAATCCTAATTTAGACATCACTTTTTCACTTTTTAATATTAACAGTAGAATCGCGGATAGGGTCATTTTGACCCAAAAGCAATTTGGTTTCCGATTTTCTCAAAAAGTTACTAACGAAACGGAAAAAAAAAAAATTCTTGATTTTTCTAATAATCTGTGAAAATATGATACGTGAAATACTTATTATTATTATTTTTTGTTTTTAATACTTATACCTAAAACCACGTAATGAGTCATTTTGACCCCATTATAATCACAAGTACTAAATTTGCAATTCAACGTCTCCAGGAATGGGAAAAACTTTTTCAGTCCTCTTTGCATTTCCCAGATATAAGGGATTGGTATATTATAATAGAAGAGCAGCTAAGAATTTTGCTGTAGTAGTAGCCAGTGTAACTGTTTACAATATTCCATATTGTAATATCTTATTATTTTTTATCACTTATTATAATTATTTAGTGTTAAAAATGAATAAATGTCGTTGCCAAATAATTACAGTGTACTTTTAGCATAACAACACGGGTTTTTATTAATTGGGGTCAATTTGATTCAATCGGGGGTTTTAGGTATACCGAAACTGCCGCAGTTCTAGTCTATACTAATAAAAGAAAGAGTTTGTGTGTGTGTTTCACCTGTACCGGCCAAACTAAGCAACCCATAAGTATATAACTTGGTACATAAATACTATAGGTCATAATATGTGCACTACGAATAGTGTTTTTCGAAATTCGCTTTCGATTTTTTTAAAATTATATTTTTAAACGATTTTACCATGTTTTTTTCAACAACTGGATTTTAGTTTGGTTGGTTTGGCAACAGTGTATTTGCTTTAGAATTCCTTGCGCTCGAAAATTTGAAACAAGAAAACAGTTTTCACATGTTTACTTTTTCTCAGTTCAATTTCTTTTTGATTGATGTATTTTAAGTATTTGTAATAGCTTTTATTTTAAAACTGTATTTCAGTAGGAAGATGCAGGGCTCTTCTAGCAAAACCTATAGTTTATATTTTTTCAATACTTCTAAATTTAATTTGTTTAATATACATTTTTGTTTTGCTTATATTTTATTTGAGTATTTCGAACCATTTCTGAGTCTACATTTAATTTTTTTGTTTCCTTTCCAGCTTAAGAATTTGATTTACTTTAAGATGCAAATTTTTGTTTTGCTTGTATTTTATTTGATTACTAGCTGGCATACCCGTTCTTCACACGGGTGAATTGAAAAATTGAACAATACAGACTGAAGAATAAAGGAGTTTTTAATGAGTTAATTTTACGGAAACTGTAAATTAAACAAAAAAAAGCTTTTTACATATCTCAGCTGAATGAAAAAACTATGTTTGCTAAATAAAAAACTGAACTATTTTCATGAAAGAAAACCTAACGGCGCGTTTAACATTGATTTCTAATTATTACTTAACCCCTTCAGGACCAGCAAAATGAGAAAAAAGCATTTATCCAGGCCTACACGCACGGGACCGGGCGAATTTCCCAGTTAAGCCTAATTTCATTTAAAAAAACGATTGATTGATTCATGAAAATCTGAAATCTATTTTATTATTTTAGATTCTTAGAATCTAACTATTATTAAAAAATGATGAAAGTTTTTTGTTTTACTCTTAGCATCAGAATCGTTTTCTTTTTATTGCTTCACATTACTAATTTTTTTAATTATAACGCAATGTTGTTTTTCATAAGTCATACATCAAAATTTGAAGCTATATATTATCTGTGAGAAGGAGGGGAAGATAAAAGAATAATTAATTTTACACTAAAAAAAAACCGTTTTCGAGCTATACAGAGGAGAAAGCAACCTGTCTTAAAAGAAAAATAACTGGAATGGAGCAAATTTCGAAAAGGGAAATTTTTTGACATAATTTTAGAAATCACCCACATTGTGCGCGTACAAACACACACACACAGAAATGCTGGTGCCATGAGGAAAAATGAAAGCCCGAGCAACGCCGGGCTATGCAGCTAGTTTTAATTTTTAAAAAAAGTACTCTTTTCTCCTAGAAAACAAAAAAAAAAGACGTAAAACATACAAAATACTAACCGGCAAATCTCAAACGATAAATTTACTCTCACATAAACTGGTTTTGGCTTTAAATGACACAAATCTTTTAAATAACAACTAATATATGGTTTTTATTTTTAATTAATCCTTATATTGCTCACAGCTTTTTTCTGTTCTTATGGTTATATCAACTCTGGTTGCGATAGCAACGAAAAAAAATCGTTTTTTCTTATAAAATTAAAAAGTGAGTCAGTAAGAATAAATTATTCTTTTTCGTTAAAAATGAGTCATTGCATTTGTTCCATGAAGAAATGCTTTTTAAATGTCTTTGGGTATTAAAAAAAATAATAATAAATAATCCCTATTTTTGAATCGGATGTTGTTCATTATTTTATTGGTTTTAATTTTGTTTTCGCGGAACCCTATTTTTTTTTTTTTTCCTAAAATAAAAGCCTAAGTTACTCCATGTAACAACAGCTATCTGCCAGTAAAAGTTCCTTCAAATTCGGTCTAGCTGTTTCAGAAATTAGCCGGAACAAACAGACAGATAAAAATTTAAAAACTTGATTTTTTTAAAAATAAGTACCGTATATACTTTTAAATGCATTTAGTAAAAAGCTGCTAATTTCAAACTACAAACACACTTCAATTCAATTTATTTGTATATAGTAAAAAGATTTGATTTTCTTTTAGGTATAGCTAAAGGGTGTAAGTGCATTTTTTCACCTATAAAACGTAATTAAAAATATTTATTTAAGAAGCAACTACCTACGTACTTAACTAAATAAAACAACCTGTTGGCTCTGCGATCGCCACGCCCACCGCACACTTATACTATTACCCTTGCAAGACAAACATTGTGCAGTGTTTGGCAATGAAATAAGCAATAGAGGTATGAAATTGGCTTACCTCTATTTAAATATGAAGCCTTGTGAGAAGTCAAATGACGTAAAACCCAAAAACTTCCTGATTTAAGTTTAAATGCTGTCTTAAGTTATAGAAAAATTGATGTTGCTCAGTATTTTCGAGATAGAATGAAATCATTGGAATGATGAAAAACGTTGAATGCAAAGGTTCAAAACGTCTTAGAAACAGTAGGGTGAAACGAATACGCAAGCGGGGGGGGGAGAGGGACTCGTGACCTTTGACACTGTCGATGGGGTGAGGACTGGGTAGGGTGAAACGAAGCCTCAAGCAAGATGTAAGTGAAGACTGTTAAATTCAATAGGATCGGACATGAACGGGAGATATCACGAGTTTCAGTAACCTTATCAAACAAAAAAGTTTGATATAACTGCTAGAAACGTTGAGACAGAAGGCTCGCAAAATAAAACAATCCTATTGAATAAAAAGAATCCCTATTGAAATATACAGTCCCTATAAGAAACGGATATTGTTCACCATTTCATTGGTTTTAATTTTATTTTTGCGAAACCCTATTTTTTTTCCATAAAAAAAAAAGTAGCCAAAGTTATTCCTTATAACATTAGCTATCTGCCAGTGAAAGTTTCGTCAAAATTGGTTCAGCCGTTTCAGAGATTAGCCGCAACAAACAGACAGACAAAAATTTAAAAAATTGATTTTTTCATATAAGTACCGTATATACTTTTAAATGCATTTAGTAAAAAGCTTTTAATTTCAAATTACAAACAGACACTTCATTTTATTTATATGTATAGATTCCGAACCATTTCTGGGTTAATTTAATTTTGTCGTTTCTTTTTCAGCTGAAAAATGTGATTTACTTTACCTGTGGTCAGCGTTGTTTTCGTGTTAGAATTACTATTTTTCGTGTAAGGCTACGTCATATTTATTTCATTCGCATGTTTGTAGTTTTCAATATTAATGGTGGATTGTTTTTTTATATTTGTTTTAATGTTAATACTATTTTGGTTTAATCCCTCTTCCAGTTAAGCTATTTTTTACAGTTATTCGAAACATCGCTTTTCCAGTTTAGCCATTTTTTTTAGTTATTCAAAATTAAATTGGTTTCATATACGTTTTCATGGTTTTCAGTTAATGTTGTGTTGATTGTTTCGGTGTTTGTTTTAATGTTGTAATTACACATTTTTATTTTGCGCAGACAACACATAGGAAATTGTGGTTGCCCGCTTGGCGAGTTATTATAGTTTCCAATTGTTGCAATAATACGTAAGTTCCAAAAAATCTTCATATGACAATTCGGTTCTTGCATATTATCGCAACCTATTGGCGACATTACATGAAACGAAGTCCATGGTTTCCAATTTAGCGTGTACAACACATGTAAAATCAGGGTTGCTATCTTCGCGAGTTATTTTAAATGTTGGCATTGGGGTGCGATAAAACGTATAAGTACCAGCATTTCCTCCTATCGAAAAATGAAAAGGTTACTGCTTTTCCTGATATTTACGCACAGTGTTGCCAGATCGTGCGATTTTTCGCGAACTTTGCTACTTTTTTTAAAAAAAACTTTCCGCTACTTTTTTTAACATATTGCTACTTCTCGAATTTTATGCTATATCTCTTGAAGATCCCGCTATTTTTTGCTACTTTCAACCATATATAAAAGTTTTGGAACAAATTTAAGAAAAATCGGAAAAAAATAGAGACTTAAATTTCCAAAGAAAACATGAAGTTGCAGTATGTTTCACCACTCCGAAACGCTATAACTTCTCCCCCCTCGGCACGAATTGGAGCATATATATATATCTAAGCCGGACTCTCCTCTCCCGCCACTCCTTTCCACTGCAAATGGTAGAAGTATTGGTGGGATTCTTTCTAATCCCAATAGAAGCCTGAAATGAAACGTAATAATTCTTAAAAAATAGACTTAGTGAAAATTTCTACATAAATAGTAAACTGGAAAAGTAATTGTAAAAGGATAAATTCTCATAAAGCTAAGTAAATTGTATAATTATCATCAACGTCACTGCATTGAATTAAAGAATAAAAATTTATTTTTGTAATTAACTTATGTAACAGCACTGGACATATAAAAAAAATTGCAAACAATAACAAAAGCAAGCACTTGTCATCTAGAGAGGTTATGAGACAAAAATATTTTGATTAAATCCCTTTTTAAAGGTTTTGACCTAGATTCAGTGACGTAGCGTACACCCTCGCCTTGCGGGGAGCCCGAATCCTGACCGACACCTAGTACGTATTAGGCACTGGCGTAGCTAGCTGTGAGGGGGCATGTATCAAAATTGCTTTGGAACCATTTTTTTAGATACGAGAGCTCTATTAGTGGGATTGTAGTTACATATGTTGGGGCCCCTGTAGCTTGAGCACCCCATATCATTGATACAGCGGTAGCTACGCCCCTGGTATTAGAGCTTGGGGTCCAAAAGCTAACTTTGCAAGGGGTCCTAATATATATATATTCTCGGTTACGCCACTGCCTAGAGATTCATCTCTTTCCAATCGTCTTACTATCCCTTTACTGAAATTAATACATGGATAGAATTAAATCTTGTTAAATTGCAGCTTAAATTCCTTCAAAAGTATTTGTGCGCTAACAAAATTTTCTATACATTTAATGCTTTCAACAAATAAAAATTCATATATAGGAACAGTAATTTTTTTTTACAATAGCTGGTACTTATTCTCATTAGAATAACATAATCAATTATTAAAACCTAGCATAATTATTATTTAAACAAATTAATAATAAAAAACTGTTGAAAAGTTAGGGCACAAGTCTTCGTATACTTAAAAAAAATATATTAATATGGATTTAAATATTGTATTTTTTTTCTTAATGTAGTACTTGGTAGGATAACTTTTAGTGTTCACAACAACTTGTAAGCTTCTTGGAATAGATTTCATCACTTTTTTGTAATTTCTGCATTCTTCTATGTGATTAATGTTTTTAGTTTATACTTTATTATGTCTTCTTACACTTTAAACTTCGGTAACGAGACATTGTGCAATCTGCATTGTTTCCCAGTATTTAAAAAAATGTGATTCATTTGTCTGTTGTTTATTGTAAATTTTGATTTTTCTTTTCTGGAATCATCAATCATGAATTCTTTTTCTGAATCATCATGATTAAGTCAATATAAAAAAAAATGTATTTTTAGATTGTTTTCTCTCTTTTTTATAGATTAATAGATAAGTTAGATAACATATTTTTTATTTATTATAAGTACATTCTTATAAGAAGTGTTATTGCTGGTTGATTCAAAAATTGTTACTCGCTCTAAAATACATCTAATAATTTCTTGCCGTATGTATGTAGTTTAGTTGTGATGAGTGATACCCTGTAGAACTGTTGAAAACTTCATTTACTTCAATTTGACGTATTATTTCATTTTAATTTCAATCATTTTATCCAAATAGTCATCATGAGCTAAGAGAAAAATTCCTTTCAAAAATCTTGGCTTGCAACAACTTCTATGGTTGAATTGTGGCTCGAAGAAATAAGAGATGGCAAGACTAAGGTATATTGTAAGATATGAATAGGGAGCACATAAAAGTGATTTGATTAAACACAGTACTTCGATGAAGCATAAAAACAATTCTGAAATAGTTTCATTCTGGAAAAAAGGAAATATAAAGAAGCTTTTTGAAAATTTCAACGAAATAAATGTAACAGAAATGAAACTTTGCGTTTTTGTTGATTGCTATACATCCATTCAATATATCGATCATTTAAGTGAGATTTTTAATAAGAGTGGTGCTAGAACCAGCTGCAGAGATTTTACATTGACACAGAACTCAGATTTGACTAAGAAAGTGATTTCACCTGAATTGCTGAAAGATCAAGTAACAGAAATGAACAAGTCACAGTTCTCATGAATACTTGATGAATCTACAGATGAAGCATGTTGTAAACATCTTTGTTTGGGTGTTCGCTACTACAATGGAAAAGAGAATAAGATAGTATCTCAATTTTTAGGACTAGTTGAAGTTGTGAAATCTACAGCTGAATCGCTGTATAAACATGTGAAAGACTTTTTCAATAAAATAGGAATCAACCTAGGAAACTGCTTTGCTATTGGGACTGATGGAGCCTCTAATCTTTGTGGGAAAAATCATTCATTTTTTACTCTAATGAAGAAAGACATCCCAAATCTAACTTTAATTAAATGCATTCGTCATTCGCTTCATTTAGTGAGTTCATATGCCTACGAGCATTTGCCATCTAACTTAGATTAAATGATAAGAGAATCATATAACTGGTTTTATAGATCTACTTTAAAAAAAAAAATCTTATATGGATTTACATAAGATATTAAATAATGGAAATGATCCATTACAATTGATTCCACTTTCTTCAACCAGATGGCTAGAAAGAAGCAATTGCATTAAAATAATTCTTAACAACTAGGGTTTTTTAAAGCTTCATTTTCAGCTTGCTTCCTCTGTGTGTGATAAATATCTTGCAAGAGAACTTTTCAGAATGTATTCGGATCCGGTAAATGAGTTTCATCTGGCATTTGTTTGGCCAGTTTTAGCAGATTAACTTGCTCTTTCAAAGTAATATGCTGACCATTGCAAATTACTCTTCTAAGAAGAATAATCTACCTTAAATGTATGAATCTCGAAGTTGATATGAGTTTAGAAAGCATTTACTTACCGATTGAAGAAGTTGATTTTGGATACGTATTTTTAAATAAATTAACAAACAAATGTAAAGTGTGTAATTTCTACAGAATCTACAAAAGAAATTTATCAAAGGTGTGATAATTTTCTCAAGGCATCGTGTGAGCAACTTTTAAACCGAATCCCTTCAAATTACGTAACTTTAAAAAAAATGAATTTTTCCCCTGATATTTTTTAAAATTCAAATCGTCCTTTTTCTGATCTGCCTTTAGAATTAGCAGACCAATCTAAATTGTATGTTCTAGAGAACCAATGAAGACAAATTTTTAACATACATTTAAAAGATGTTTTTCCTTCTGAATCTGAGCTTTCAGACGATGGAGCATTATTTTGGCGTCACATTTTTAATATAAAACACGCAGTTGGAAATCCATTTTTAAGAGATTTAGCTATGTTTGCTTTAAAGCTATACAGCCTACCGATAAGTACTGCCACTGTGGAAAGGGTATTTTCCAGAGTGACGTTGACAAAGACAAAATTAAGGATTCGAATGTGCCTCGAATTGTTAGATTCGAGGCACATGCTGTGTTGATTTCATTAAAGCACCACAAATGCTCAAATATAATTCAGAAATCTATAAAAAAAAGACAGAAGATCATGGTAATAAGCAGGAAGAATTTGAGAGTATTTTAAATGAATAAAATAGTTGTAGCATTTTAACGTATTTTTTAAAAACAGTTTTACAAAATTAAAAAAATATTTCATTCGCAAGTGAAAATCGATTCGCTACTTTCCCCCTTCTTCGTGCTACTTTCCTGTGTAAATTTCTAGCAACTCTGCTTACGCAGGCCCGCTAGACACATACCTAGAGCGCAAAAATATGGAGGGCGAAGAAATATTACAGTGAACGCGTACCATCGACTAACGGATCATAAGAGAAGCATTTCTGCCCTTAAGAGAGCAAAGACTGAAATGAGATCTACTATG
The DNA here is from genome assembly GCA_019973935.1 of Trichonephila clavipes. NCBI lineage: Eukaryota > Metazoa > Arthropoda > Arachnida > Araneae > Nephilidae > Trichonephila > Trichonephila clavipes. The sequence goes on from BMAU01021361.1 coordinate 864,925, forward strand.
GGAACACACACAGAAATGCTTAACATTTTGAGGCTGCTAAGCATTCAAAATATTACAATGGAAATTGATTACAATGATTTTTGAAAGATCGAAGAAAACCTTTGTTTGTACAAGTACAATGACATTGACTCAATAAAGAATAAGGATGTCTAAAAGTAGAAGATAGAAGAGCGATAAGCGATGAAAAAGATGTTTATAAACAAGTCGAAAACAGTTCATATAATGTGTACTCCATGCTGTAATTGCAAACAATTTCATTAATTTACTGTAATAATTTACAAAAAGGCAGTCCGTAATGCCGAAAGGTACGAAATAAACAAGAGTGGCAAAAACTACCCTTTCCTTACGGCTGCCGGTTCCCAGTCCAGTACACGGCGAATCCATGGGTGGTGGATAATGGAAAGACTCTCCTAAGACCCAAAACAAATAAATGAGTTTGAATAAAGGGAAAATTTCTCCCGAACGAAAACTGGCAAGGTAAAAACTGAAGGAGGGGTAGGTACACTGGAAATTGTGGAGGGCGGGGGCGTAACAATTCAAAGTGCCTAGCGCGCCGATGAGGTTAAAAACGGCCCTGTACTCTTACGCATTAGTCATCACAGCCAGAGTGGCACTTTTTTTTACCAAAATCTGACTGATGTTTTAAATATATACATATATATAAAAGCATATTCAATGTTTTCTTCATTGTAGAAAAATATTGCTTAAAATATAGCTGAAAAAAAATTACACTAAATTCAAACTAATTGCTATTTACACGTTGGTAATAGTGTGAAGATAATACTTACTATTTATGAGAAACCAGAATGTGCCATGTTTTTGTTTTTTTGCATGACACTGTTTTTGGTCTGAGGGTCCATATGACCGATAATAAAAACTCATCTTTGTTTTAAATAGAAAAAATTAATTTTTTTTCACAAGAAGCTATTTGCTGAAACTATGATGAGGTGAACTTTGAAACAATATTCTCATATTTTCCTTTAAATTCAATGTTGATCAGATTTTTCATCATGGTTTAACTTTGCTTCTGACAATTTTGCAAACCAGAAATCTATATCATTTGTGATCGAAAAAATGTTTGCAGAAAAAGTTTACAATCTAATAAATTAGCTTGAAATGGAAACACTTATCTATTATACTGATGAAAAAAAGAGTGTGTGTGTGTGTTTCACCTGTTCCGGCTAAACTAAGGAACCCAGAAGTAAAGGGTGTTTTTTTTAGAGGTATAGAACTTTAAATTGCAATAAAACAACGATGTATTATTCGATTGACATGATTTTTTTTTATTCGAAAGATAATCTTGTGGCATTACATTTTAAATATGATTTCTGGCATAGGACTGCCACGGCTGGCTCGGATGTAGTCCAATCTGGACGTCCAATTTTCGATGACTTTTTCCACTATTTGTGGCCGTATATCGGCAATAACACGGCGAATGTTGTCTTCCAAATGGTCAAGCGTTTGCGGATTATCCGCATAGACCAATGATTTTACATAGCCCCACAGAAAATAGTCTAGCGGTGTTAAATCACAAGATCTTGGAGGCCAATTCACAGGTCCAAAAAGTGAAATTAGGCGGTCACCAAACGTGTCTTTCAATAAATCGATTGTGGCACGAGCTGTGTGACATGTTGCGCCGTCTTGTTGGAACCACAGCTCCTGGACATCATGATTGTTCAATTCAGGAATGAAAAAGTTAGTAATCATGGCTCTATACCGATCACCATTGACTGTAACGTTGTGGCCTTCATCGTTTTTGAAGGATTCCACCAGCCCATAAAGCGCACCAAACAGTCAGTTTTTCTGGAAGTAACGGTGTTTCGACATACACTTGTGGATTAGCTTCACTCCAAATGCGGCAGTTCTATTTGTTGACGTAGCCATTCCACCAGAAGTGCGCTTCATCGCTAAACAAATTTCGCTTATGAAAATCGGGAACAACGGCAATCTCGTTTTGGGCCCATTCGACGAATCTACGCCTTGCTTGATGATCGTTTTGATGAATTGCCAAACCAAACTGAGAATAAATCACTTGATAGCTGTTAAATCGGTCACCATCTTGGAAAGTAATGCCAACTTAAACTTCTATACCTGGAAAAAAAACACTCTTTATAAAACTTGGCAAATAAATACTATAGATCATAATGTTATGCACTACGATGAGATTTTTTCGAAATTCGACTTGGGACTTTTTTAAAAATTCAATTTTTAAGCGATTTTTCCCCCTTACTTACGTATAACTTTACGAAAAGTAATGTTTTGAACTGTTTTTTGGAGGATTGTTACATATTTTATTATAAATATATCCATTCAAGGTTGTATCTAGTCGTTTTTTATTCGTTGTGGAAGAATTACAACTGTTTTTCGAAAAAATTATCCTAAAAAGTGTTCTTTCAAAATTTCCTTTTTCAGATTTGTTTAAGTCGATTTAGTGGTGTCCTTCGAAGTGAATCGTGTTTCCTTAATTAAGCATATTTTATCCTTTTCAGGAATTTCAATGAAAATTGATGAAACTTTGTTCAATTTATTAATGCTAATTGACTTTTACCAATGCAAATATTATAAGTTTTTGCCACTATGTAATCTGTGTCCGATCACTGGTCGTGTTTTCCCCCGCCAATGTGATGTTCGATACCAAAGTTTGCTCAAAGTTTTGTATGTTCGGGATACAGTTTCATTGAATCAGTATATTTTATGTTTAAAAATAGCTCTATGATTTTAGTTCATAATGAAATATGTTTTCTGCAAGGCCGTTTTTTATTTTAATGCTCATTAAATTTATGTATCTGTTTTTTATTTTTGTGCATGATTATTTCTTGTATATTTTTGTGGCTTTGCAAAACATGTGTGCATATTTTGGTACGTATCAGTTGTAAGGACCTCAGGTTTGCGGTTCTTGAAAAACTGAACGTTAGTGGTATTATCACAATCTACGGTTGTACTTAGGCTGCAACCCATCTGATGTTGATATCACAACACCCAACCCATTAATAAGTATAGCGTAAAACTAAGTCATCACCCGAATATCAGTACATTTCAACAGTAATTCTTGCCTACTTTCAACTGCATAGCATGGCCATTTGGTCAAAAAAATAAATACTTAAGTATTAGCGCAACCTATTGGCGGCACTATATGAAACAAAGCTCATGGTTGCCAATTCAGTGCGGACGACACATAGGAAATCGTAGTTGCCAACTTGGCGAGTTATTAATAGAGTTGGCAATTGTCGCAGCAATGCCTAAGTACCAAAAAATCTTCCTATGACAGTTCAGTTCTTACATATTATCGCAACCTATGGCAACATTACAAGAAAAGAAGTACATTGTAGCCACAATTTAGCGTTCAAAACACATGCGAAATCAGCGTTGCCAACTTGGCGAGTTATTTTGAACGTTGACATTAGTGCGATAAAAAACGCAAATGCCAACATTTCCTTCCACTGAAAAAGGGTACTGGTTTTTCTGATACTTACGTATTACAGTCACTACAGCCTAAGTTGCACTTTTTTCACCAAAATTTGACTGTTTTTTTTTTCATATAAAGAACACATATTTCATATTTTTCACATAAGAATCTATTGTTTTGATATCTTAGTAGATTTTGCTGCGGTGACGCCAATATCCAAGTACCCTTTTTCTTATTTGGCAAACTCCATGTTTTTCCACTGTAACAAAAAAGTAGAATAATGTAACTAAAGAAAATGACACTCAATTCTAACTAATTGGAATTAACAGTTTATCAATATTGTGATTTAAGCTAGAATTTCTATTTACGTATACGATTTTTCGACATGTTTTTTGCTCTGGGCTGCTTATGGTAGTTTCATCAATATCAGACCTTAATTTATCTAATTAAAGTAGCTTTTTGGTTTGAATTAATATTATAATTTCTACGATATATGTAAGGTTACTTTTTATATTTATTTTTTTTTGTTTATTTCATTTCTTTTTCAATTTTAAATACTTAAGATTTTCCGTAATGCGCTTTTTTTTTTCAAAACTGTTTATGACAATTTTATCAAAATTAGGGCTTACTTTTTCTGTTTTAGATAGCCTTTTAATTTAAATTAATATTATAATTTCTATTTCAGCGTCACATAAATCGGAAATTTCTTTTAAGGGGTTTCGGCACATCCAATTTCGAAAAATTATTGATTTTTACTTTTACATATTTTCTAAAAGTTTAAATATTTTTTGTTTTAAATGATATATGATATGAGAAAATACCATAAATTAGAAGTATTTTTATTTATTTTTTTAAAAATAAAGCTACTCCTTTACGCGCATTAAATGAATTCTAATAGGAGTACCTGTGTCTTCCCTGGCATAAGTTTCTGATGAGCACGAATCCATATGATGTTCAAGTGGAAATATTAGAACGTATTGGGCTTATCCAAAAGTGTATTGCACACGTCTTTTGGACCTTACAAGTGAAACAGAGAAATAAAAATTAAGTGATGGAAAAAGCCTTAGTGGTCGTGACTGACTCATCGACATTTTAATATAAAAAGTTTAAAGATATTATGTTGTTGTTGACGTGTGTTTTTATCCTGGGAACAAATAAAATACAAGTGAAGAACATAAATCATACAATACAACAGAAGAATATACACATTTATTGCAGATGATGATCCCAGCATATAACAGGAAGGGGCGCGCTGCTTTCCTTTCGAGACGGGAATTCATTACAGGCGAAAGATCCGACTTCTTTCCCGAAGAAGACACAACCATGTCTTACTCGGGATTCGAACCCGAGCCCACTCGGTTACAAGCCGAGGGTCATAGCCCCCATACTGGATGGTGCAGCTAAAGATATAATAGTATGGATATTAGAAATAATATCAATGATCTATGCAGCATGAAAACTGATGTTTAATTTCATCTGTTTTCAAACGAGAGCCCTCAATATTGACTGTGTCCTCCGAAAATAAATGCCTGGTGCAAGTTTCAAAAGACAGAAGTTGAATATAACGAAAGGCACTATGATCATAAATACATACACCAGTGGCGCAAACAAGAAAGAAGGGGGGGCCTGACCCCCCAAATCCCTTAATTTTTTTCCGATTGATTATAATTCTAAGTATATAGTACGTAAAATTTAATTAATTACTTGTTATTAATGATTAATTTTATTAGTTAATGCTAATTATTTATTCAAAAATTAGTTTTTTACAGCGTTTTGTTCCCGAAAATGGACAAAATCAAAAGGAGCATGATACAAGAATGGTGAACTTTCGACCCCGTACCCCCCCTTGAAAAATTCCTGTGTGCGCTACTGAAATACACATGTACCATAATGAATTAAATGAAGCAAATATTTAGAGATCAAGGTGATCCTATGTTATTAAGAAAATGTTTACAATGGAAAGACTCAGAACCCAAATAAGTCAGTTAATAACACTATATTGTCAATGTTATTCCAGAATCTACATTTGTAGAATTAAAAATTCTAAAATTAAGGGTGAATATGGATACTACACAGTTCAATATGAATCATGTACCAAAATTAATGATCTTGAAACACTGTGGCATCGAAACAGGTTAGAACTCTGTGTCATGCTTTTAAAGATTAGATTCAAGTAGGATTCGCATAGCACAATGAAAGCATCTTGAGACCCAAAAGGCTAAATTGTTAAAAATAATGATAAAAAGAAAATTAGAAGTCTTTTGTATGAGCAGAGAGTAAGAATAATGCTTCATAGGTTTCTGGAAAATACTAAAAAAAGTAAATGCTGAAAATATTACAAATTTTTACTTAAAAGCCTGATTTCTCAAAATGTAATATTTTTCACTTTATATATGTACATTTTTCTCCAAAACCACTTATCATATAATCCTTAAATTTTCAGTGAGCAGACTTTTAACATGTTTGCATATTTGAATGGATGGAATTAGATATATCTTGCAAATTGTTTTAGATAAGGTTTTTTTAAACCAAATTTTAGGGGAAAAAATTGGACAATTTTTAAAAAATTCATGATTAATTTCATTTTTAACAAAAATACAAACCCCTTCGTTAAAGCTTTATTAATAGTACACATAACCAACTGTAAAAATTGTATTTATCAGAAGTAAACAGTTTCCGAAAAAAAGGTACATAAACTTATGCAATTTAACATGGGCTCCTATGGAGGCGCCAGACCCCCTTAACAAGAAGCTATTTGCTGAAACTATGATGAGGTGCAACTTGAAACAATATTCTAATATTTTCTGTTGGATTCCTTTAAATTCAATGTTGAGCAGATTTTCCGTCATGACTTAACTTTGCTTCTGACAATCTTGCAAACCAGAAAACTGTATCATTTGTGATAAAAAAAAATGTTTGCATAGAAAAAGATGCACTTTAAAAAGATTTTCTCATATTTTCCTCTGGATTTTTTTAAAATTCAGGGTTGAAGTGATTTTACGTCTCATGCCATCATGGTTTAACGTTGCTTCTGATAATCTGTTCCTCACATAGTTTCTTGGAGATCATATGTATATTTTATGTTATCATACTGTCCATATATGATATATATATTTCAATTATCACTATAGTTATTTATCATGTATGTACTCATTCATTTTCTATTTGCAATCAAATTATAATTTTTAATAGCTTTTGCTTCAGCAACAGCAAAATTTGTGAATAAATTTGAAGGCTCCTCTCAGTACACTTAAATTTTATACAAGCTTTTAAAACATACTATAAATGGTTCTATCAATTTTAAAAGTAATTTTCTTTCTTCCAATAAATAAAATATATAAAAGATTGAAATAATTCTACCTCAGTGGCGAAAAATGCATTTCAAAAGAATAAGTTAAAATTTTGACATTAGGTGATGCTACATAAATGCAAGAAGGGCAAACAAACTGTCTAGAGCAAGGATATCCAGTTGATGAGTGCAGTATTGTAGAAGAAAATAAATGCAAATACAAACTTGTTATTTTTAAATTTTTTATTTTCCTATAACAAATGTTAATATTTTTAGAGAACTTTTGTCTTGGTATAATGTTTTACAGACTGCTCTTGATTTTGAATTTTTCAAATCCCACTCAATTATGTATTAAGATTGCCTTGATGAAGGCCCACATAATTAATTTTAATGCTTTAATCACATAATTATTAATAGTTAAATCATAATTAAGCTTATATATGCACCAGTAAAAATGTCCTAATTTTTTTTTTTTCTGAAGCTGTTGAAGAATAAAGAGTACCAATGTTTCTATCTACATTAATTACTAATTATGTATCTTATGTAAAATTATACCTCTATCTCCATTCTAGGCTCAAATGGTTTTGTGAATTAAAGCATGCCTATATCACAATTAGAAAAGTTAAAAATAATTTAATTTTCTGAAGTTACAATTTATTGTCTTATTAAAAGTTTTAATTTCCTCGTCTACTGCATAAGCATCAATTTCTGACTTAAACACAATGCATTTTAAACTAATTATTTGTGAGGCAGGTATTTTGAACTGTTGGGGAAAGAGTTACTTATATATGTACAGAGATAGTGAATCAACATTACTATGTTAATTCAAAAACAACAAGTGCAGCTTCCTTTTAATAAAAATTGCAAGGGGCTTTTAAGTACAAAGAAGTCACTCTTTAGTTCATTACAATTTAAACAAAAATAATATACTAGATATTTTTAAATACAATTAAATTGTTCACATATGAGAAAATTTTGCACCTGAAATTTAACAGAAGGTTACTGAATTACACATGCAATATTGCATTCAGACTCCTTTAAGAACTGTACACTTTAATTATTTTCAAATTAGTATTATTAACCTTTTTTCATGAATAAAACTTAGATTTGAGCATTTAAAACGAAATTTAAATGGAAAGTGAATTTATAATGAACTGATTTCAACATCTGACATTAAAAGTTTATGCACATATAAAAATTAAATTGCAATTTTTATTAAAAGGAAGCTGCACTTGTTGTTTTTGAATTAACATAGTAATGTTGATTCACTATCTCTGTACATATATAAGTAACTCTTTCCCCAACAGTTCAAAATACCTGCCTCACAAATAATTAGTTTAAAATGCATTGTGTTTAAGTCAGAAATTGATGCTTATGCAGTAGACGAGGAAATTAAAACTTTTAATAAGACAATAAATTGTAACTTCAGAAAATTAAAATATTTTTAACTTTTCTAATTGTGATATAGGCATGCTTTAATTCACAAAACCATTTGAGCCTAGAATGGAGATAGAGGTATAATTTTACATAAGATACATAATTAGTAATTAATGTAGATAGAAACATTGGTACTCTTTATTCTTCAACAGCTTCAGAAAAAAAAATTAGGACATTTTTTACTGGTGCATATATAAGCTTAATTATGATTTAACTATTAATAATTATGTGATTAAAGCATTAAAATTAATTATGTGGGCCTTCATCAAGGCAATCTTAATACATAATTGAGTGGGATTTGAAAAATTCAAAATCAAGAGCAGTCTGTAAAACATTATACCAAGACAAAAGTTCTCTAAAAATATTAACATTTGTTATAGGAAAATAAAAAATTTAAAAATAACAAATTTGTATATGCATTTATTTTCTTCTACAACACTGCACTCATCAACTGGATATTCTTGATTCATTTAAATATTAAGTTATTGAAGAATATCATAAGCGTTTTAAAAATATACATATTTTCAGGATTATTTTTCATCAGAGTAACAAATTATACAAGAAAAAAAAAAACCTTGCAATCAAGCGTTCTTTACATAACATTATGTTAAATTCAAAGGCAATACCTGTGTTTTGAAATTCAATATAGTCTTAATCTTTCAACATTCCAACATTTATTACCCATAAAATAATAGCATACAGTTATTAAATATGGAGCATTAAAAACTGTGCTACATTAAAAGTAGGGTGCATTTAAAATTTTGCTTATAAGGTATGCTTGCCAAATTTAAATCCAACAAAGCAGGATGGCAGAGATAACTGAAAATGATTGATAAAAAATTCATGATAAAATTTCAGCCAAAAAATAGAGCTACCAAATGTGAAATTACAAATATTAGCTAAAAGTATTAAAACTGCCTATAGCTGCATATATATATATATATATATATATATAATTACAGTATTATTGAAAAATCCTTCTAGTGTAAAAATACATATTTTAGAATAAATGTTTAATATAAATGATAATCTAGACATGATTACATTGACAAAATCAACTAAATTGAAAAATCAATGCACATTTTACAATACTGTATTTAAAGTATTGAAATGCTAAATAATGGCTTACAGATAAACTTCAGATAAAACTGAATCACAGAAGTGAAATTAAAATACTTAGAGACACAGAGCTTAATTTTTGAAAATGTATTTCTTGGTTATATTTTTATTACACTTACATATGCTTTTTGTAAATAGATATGTATTTAAAATTTAAAGAAAAAGGCTTCAGTTTTCTACTTAAAATATTTTCTTGAACTCTCAGAATTTGGAAAAAAGGTTTCAATTAGCTATTGAATTCTTAACACAATAACTACATGTTCAAAATTTTTCCCATGTTTCTTTGATGATAATGATTGCAATTAATAAACCAATAAAATCTCCAGTTTATACAGAAATTACTGTGGACTCTTAATGATCTGAAGTTTCGTCTCAATTTAGCCACTACACAGGTATACTCCTTTGAATATACAGATAACATAATTATATAACTACCTTACTTTCAATTAGTAAATCTAAACAAGGTCATTATTTGAATACTCGCTAATGCTGGAAAGTAGATTTGAATATTTTTTTATTTATCCTGGTTGGAACCTAGTTTAAAAAAACTTAAGAAAATGTCTTTTTCAATCTTTCCATTTCTAATTCACATGTTTTCATAAAAATGCACAAAAAGTTCCTTTTAATAAAAATCCTTCTGAGAAAAAAGGGCATTTTGACTGAGCTTTTGAATATGCTTGTCATAATACTAAATTCCTAGCATACATTAAAACTCAGTTAAGAACCTCCAACACAAAAGTATGGAGAGGTAATAGTCAACAAACAATCAAATATCTTTCACAACTATTCAGAAACAGATCCCATTACTTTTGCAAATCACATTTATCAATTTTCAAACTGCCAATTCTCCAGATCCGAACTTCTTAATTGCTTTTTAAATACTTATGCTCACAGTAACTCTCAGGAGAAATCTTTTCACTTTCATTTTTTCAATGAATTAGAATGAAGAAGAGATTTCAAGATATTCTCTTTTACAGTTGAATCATAAATCCCTTTCTTTAGTTTTATTTTAAGTATGTATTAATTATAAAAAAAGCATTGATAAGTAAAATTGGTCTTTTCAGATCATATTATCAGTCTAGATCAGGGGTACTCAGCCTTTTTCTCTGCTGGGCTGCATACATATGTCGGCTGTTTCACGCGGGCCGCATACATATGTAAATTATTTCACGCGGGCCGCAACATGAGGAATGAGGATAAATTGAGATGGGGGGGGGGGAGAATTGCTTTAACACCAAGATAACATTGGAAATTTAAACAAAATATTATAACTCCTATTTTGCATTTTATGATTATTATTTTTTATATTTTTGTCACTAACACTAAATTAGAAGCATTTAAGAAACACTCCTTCACAATTTCTGCATCAGTAAACGGGGTTTCATATGATTACCAATATAACAAACTTTATAGGATGTCTTTGTTACCACTGTGATATTACCACTGACAAAACTCTTTGTTGCTGTTGCAAAAACTATTCAAGAAAGCATATTTATCGCCTCTTCAAAGAGATCTTCAAGGAAAAGTGTCATTGAATGATTCTTGTTTATTGGTATTTTTTAAATACAGAACTTACATGACAAATAAAACAATTACTAATCCATGTTTGATTTTCACTACAAAATAGTCAACCTCCCAACAGTGTTGCCAGATCATGCGATTTTTCGCGAATTTTGCTACTTTTAAAAATCTTTTCGCTACTTTTTTTATCCTATTGCTACTTTGCAAATTTTATGCTACTTCACTTGAAGATCCCGCTATTTTTTGCTACTTTCAACCATACATAAAAGTTTTGGCACAAATTTCACAAAAGTCGGGAAATAAAAAATAAAGACCTTAGTTTCCAAAGAAAACATGAAGTTGCAGTATGTTTCACCACTCCGAAATGATACGAAACGCTATAATTTCTCCCCCCCTTGCCACCGCCACGAATCGGAGCACACACATACACATATCTATAAGTGGGACTCTCCTCTCTCTCTCCACTCTTTCCCATTGCAAGTGGTAGAAAAAAAAGAAATTATGGGATTCTTTCTAATCTCGATAGAAGCATGAAATTGAAACATGTAATATTCTTAACAAATACGCTTGGAGAGAATTTCTACATAAATATTAAACTGGAAAAGTAATTGTGAAAGGACAAATTCTTATAGAACTAAGTAAATTGTATAATTATCATCAATGGTACTGTGTTGAATTAAAGAATAAAAATCTATTTTTGTACTTATTTACGTTGAAGCACTGGACTTATAAAAAATTGCATACAATGACAAAAATAAGCACTCGTCATCTAGAGATTATATGATAAAAATGTGATTAAATCACTTTTGATTCTAGGGATTCAAGGGAGCTCAAAGCCTGACTGACACCAAGTACATATTAGGGCTTTTGGTCCAAAAGCTGACTTTGCAAGGGGCCTTAATATTGTCCGTTACTCCAATGCCTAGATTCCTCTCTTTCCAATCAATTACTTTTCTTATAATCCCTTTACTTAAATTAATACAAGGATAGAATTAAATATTGTTAAATTACAGCTGCCAATTTTAGCAGAATTTGAGAGTGGAGCAATTTACTCTTTCAAAGTGATCATGTTGATCATTTCAAATTACTGAAAGCATTAAAAGATTGCACCCAACTTTTTTAAGAAGAATAATTTACTTTAAATGTGTGAATCTCCAAGTTGACATGAATTTAACAAGCATTTATTTGCCTATTGAAGTACTTTGCACATGTATGGATGTCTTTTTGAATAAACTGACAAGCAAAAGTAAAATAATTTCTACAGAATCTACTAAGGAAATCTATCAAAGATGTCATAATTTTCTCAAGGTTTCATGTGAGCAACTTTTAAACTGAATCCCTTCAAATTAGGGAACTTTAAAAAAGATAAAGAATTGTTCCCGATATTTTTTTTTAACTCAAATCATCCTTTTTTCTTTAGAATTAGCAGACCAATCTAAATTATATATTTTGGAGAATCAATGGAGAAAACTTTTTAGCATACAGTTGAAAGATGTTTTTCTATCTGAATCTCAGCTTTTAAATGATGGAAAATTATTTTGGTGTCCTATTTTTAATATAAAAGAAGCAGTTAAAAATCCATTTTTAAAAGATTTAGATATATTTGCTTTAAAGCCTACTCATAAGTAATGTCACTCTATAGAAAGGGCATTTTCGCTACTTTCCCCCCCTCTTTGTGCTACTTTGCTGCATAAGTTTCTGGCAACTCTGCCTCCCAATCATCTTGAAATATATTTTTTTGGAATATTTTTCACTTACAAGATATGAAAGATAGTTAAAAATTTGACTCCCCCCCCATAAAATTGTTGCTACTCCACTGTAGTCTGTTATCACTTACTGTAGCCGTTCCAAATAGAAAAAGAATATCAGTTGGTATCTAGATGACACCAACAGCAAAATTGATATATTTGATTTCTTGACAAGGAGTTTCCCACCAAATTTTTAATACAATGTTCTCAAATAAGTAAATTTCTCACAGCAATGGGCCCCTTTAAAAGGCTCAGTGGGCCATAGGTTGAGTATCGCTGGTCTAGATGAAGGGCAAAAAAATTTTCGTACTCATACGAATTTCAAAGTAAATAATAAATTGCACATGAAAGTTACTTTTGAAGTTATAACTCTTACCATAGTGCTTTTTATACCTTCAAAATACATTTTCCCATTGATATTTTGCTTACATTACCTACCATATTCTTTATAATAATTAAAGTAATTATGATATAGAATAATTAGAAATAGGCATAATAGAAAAATCTTTAAACTAGAGAAGGAAAAAAAAAATTACACATCAGTAATAATTTTATGTGAAAATATATTTACATTTCATTATATATTTTATGGGAGTATAATCAAAAGCAAGGTGAATGATTCTAGGTATGATCCAAGCTGTATTTTAAATCTAGTGAATATTTAAAGAGTTCTAATTTAATTTTAACAGTGCACTGAACCACAACAATCACCTTTTTATACAATGCATTTAATGCCAATATTAAATTTGTTACAGTATTAAAGATATTCTAATATTAAAGAACAATTAAATCTATTCAAAGAGACTTTATAGAAATAAGTGTAACTGAATATCATATATATTTAGAGAATTCAAAGCATATATATATGTCGAAGGAAAACAATGAAATTAGGAATTTGATCCAATCCCTAAAGGATATGATCAATTGAAGGGAGATGTTAAAATAACGTCTCTTTAAGGTCATTTCCCCGATGAAAGTAAGGGATTTGAACATATCCCCAACCTGTTCCAGTGAAATGATGAAATATTGTCAAGAGTTTAAAAGTGTTTACTTGACAAATATGGTGCATTATTAAACACAGAAGTAAGTAATACAACAATAGTCAATGAAATACATTTATTCAGAACTAATTAACAAATAATTAGGAAATTAGACTGGTATTTTTTAATGTGTAACATCTTTCCTCTTGGTTGCTCGATATTTGTGGGAGTGATTTCGTGAAAAGGGGCAGAAATGTGTAACAGGGAAAGTGCACTCAGTGGTGTCCATCAACTTGGCCTGTCCCCCTTTCATAGTTTCTTTATTAATGATGACCTTCTATGGGCAGGGGAGGGCTTACACACTAAAATATCAATCCCCATGTTAATCCTATGGTGCCATTTTTTTTAAAAGATATGGGGTTGATATTTGGGGGATCAATAATACTGCATGTTTGGTTAGAAAGTATAAGGAGTTGACCCCCACAGGTGCCTCCTACCCCTGGACAGCATTTTGCCAATGCAAATCCTGACTAGTTCATTTCATTTAAACAGTTCAGGGATTAATGAAATCCCCTACTTTCATCAGCGAAATTACCTTGAAGAGACGTTATTTTAACAACTCCCATCAATTGATCATATCACTTAGGGATTTGATCAAATTCCTAATTTCATCATTTCCCTGCAACATATATAAATTGTAGCACTATAATAATGCATTGTTTAAATTTATCAGAAAATATATATATATTTTTTTTCTTTTACAGAAATTTCCCTACATACTTTATGTAATTTTATAAGATTCTACATACAGTTTAATATACTAATTAAATTATGATTCTGCAACTGAAATTTTATAATTATTTTTTTTAAATACTCATATTTACAATTATTCTCAAAAACAAAAGAGATGAAGAAAAAAAAAACTTTCACTTTTTTGACATTTACTAATGACATTTCCTGATATCCTTTAGTGTTCGAACTAAAAAGTTATCATTTTGCATTATTTGGAAACATATTATTATGATTCATTATATTATATGCTAATTATAAAAGCATTGTTGATCAGAACAATTAAGTTTTCTCAAATAAAATCATTAGTCTAAATGAAGGGTAAAAATCATTTTTATACTTATTCAAATACAGTCAAACTTCCATATTACGATTATCTATATTGCGAATTTCCTGGAACCAAGAACATTTCATGACTTTTTTTGTAAAATAACCTCCCAATATAGCAAAGTACATTTTTTATATAACAAACTTTTCTCTTGTGATTCAATTTTTCATCTCCCTATTTTTAAATATTTCTTGACATTTCAAGTTGTTCTCTCATTTAACACATTTTATGGTGGTCATAAATCTTGAACTGGTTTTAGTAGGTGCCTAACTCGCAAAATGCAATATAATTCTGGGCATTTCATCCAAGCAGTGCAACCTTTAACCCCATTGTCCTGTTCACTGTAAACATCTTTGATGTCTCCTTTTATCCTCAGTGGAGTTGTCTTGTGTCCTTTTATCCTTGAACTAATCTCCGTTCATTTGTAGTGATGATTAGTCATATTGGTAGCTCGAAAATGAAGTTTTTGAGCATCAAAGAAACACAATTTATTCTTCAGGAAGTGGATAAAGAAGTCAACAATCTCCTTGTAATTTTTCTTTCTTTTTTGATAGGTCAGATATATAAAATAAATATACATTAATTTTTAAAAATGTATGAATAATTACTTTTTTTAATATATAGTGTTTATGAATTTAAAATTTGTTTTATGTGGTTAAAAAAGAAAATTGAAATTTGAACCTTTTATATATTAAATTTTTCATATAACGAACTTTTTTTCGGGATTTAGCGACTTCGTTATGTAGAGGTCCAACTGCACTGCAACATACTGCATTAAAAAGTGTTTGTCAAGTTACCTTTACATATATTTTATACAAAAAAGCAGAATTATTATAAAGTTGTAAATATATATTTTAGAAGAAATAAATTTCACTTTATCTAAAATTTAAGGAAGCTATTAAAAATACATGTTTTATTCTTTTCTAATGTTTTAATGATACTTAATAGTACAAATTTGGGAGCAATGTAAATACAAAATTTCATTAAAAAATGGGGAAAAAAACATGACCCTTTTTCTTTCAAATAGATTTCAGCAAACAAAATTTTATGAAATTCTTGAAAAGAACCACCTTTTAATTACACACCAGTGCCTCAAAATTGATGTCGTCAAAAGACTTTTTCTCCCTTTTCTGAATAAACATTCCGGATATATAAACTAGAAATAAAATATTTCAAAATAGCAGTCAATTAGTAACACTCAGTTCTAATTTTTGAATTTAATAAAGCAAAAAAATGTTTTACATAAAATATAAGTTTCCAAGAAAGAAATCAAGCTGATGGTAGGGGGGGAGAAAATAGGTTTGTAAAGTAAAAATTAAAAACATAAATTACAATACAGAAATTCACAATTTGAGCAAATTAGAATATACTGTAAATTATATGAAATAATGAAAAGGTTGATACATAAATGCATATTAATTATATACTATAGCTTGGTTAATTTCATTAACCTATAGAATTCGGCTGATTCTAAGTCAAAATATCCCTTGCACTCGGCGCTTTTAGAATTCTGGAAAATGTTTCTTTCCCCCATTGGGAAAATATTGGGCCACATGTGGTATTGTAATTATTAATAAATCAATATCTTCGGTAATCTCATGACTACACTGTTCGAGAGTACAATATATTGCTCAGTCATAAACTCGTAATAATTATTTCAATTGCTTTTATATATGTATATATACATATAAATAGGTGTGTAGCCACATGAATTAGTAAGTGCACTTTATTTATGCAATTTTTATTACAGCTTATACATTTAACTGCAATTTTGAAGCCCTGTTATTAAAATAACACCTCATATTTTCAAAATTTTTTGACGAAATATGTAAAAGAAGTAAAAACTTTAAGAACAGTATGTAGAACATAATTAATAATCATTTTACTTTTCTAACACACACATTTTTTAAACATTTTTTACTTTTCTTTTTTACTGAAAAAGTATCATGTTTAATTCATTTATTCTGGTCTTTTTCGGAACATTTTAAAAAATCGAAGATAAAGAAAGAGAAAAAAAATTGTTCCCACACAGAATAAAAAAATCTTAGAATGAAGTATTTTTTTTAATAGAAACTTGCTGTTCCTAAACATAGCGAAAATGATAAGGAATGCGTACAGTGTTGGCCAAAATTAGCCCCACCTAATTATGGACAATAGAAGCAGAATTCTAAAAAGAGGGAAGCAAAGTTGTAAAAGGGTGTGTTGAAAAATGGGGGAAAGAAATGTCTTTAGCTAGCTTGGTACAGACAACGTACCAAGCCAAATTAAGTGACAAAAAAATTTCTGGTACAGCATCTGTGTGTGTATCAGCCGATTTGTAAAGGTTAATTCAATATGAAAGCCCAGATATATATAAGAAACCTTTCTCTTTGAATTAGGAAGTATAAATAAAACATTCCATACAAATTTTTTTATCAACTATGAATATATATTTAAAAATTAAAAAAGAACTTCAATAAATATATTGATATCATAGATTAATGAAATATACTTACAAACAACTTGTAACAGAGAAAAGTTATACAAAATAAGCAATCTACTTACTAGTAATGTTTTCAGAATAAATATAAGCTTATAGATTAGGGATAATTACTAAACCATACACAGAATTATGAAAGAAAACAAAGAATAACTTTATAATACATTGCTTCAATTTATTTAAACATGATATCTTAAAATTAACATTTTAACATTAATTACATTTTTTTCAAGAAATCACTACATTTATAAAAATTTCTGATAACTCAGGAACTGTGTTTTTGCGATGAAAAGAGTCCTTTATAATTTATGCATCCTCTCGTTTACTAAAAATGAAAAAATTACGAAATAAATTACCAGGTAAGAAATTTAAACATTTTATGATCAATAATAAAATCCTAATAATTTTTTTTTTTTTTTTTTTTTGGTAATTTACAGCACTATTGTGCAATGTCGCACTTTGCAACAAATAAAAAAAATCACTGAAATTCATTTTAAAACAGCTTAATTTTTTATATATATATATTTCCCTATTATAATTACTTGAGAACTAGCTGATGTAATTTTTTCACAGAAATTTAAAACATTGGGAAGTTAAGGGTTAATAGTATGGAGAGAAAATGCCATTTGGAAAGCACTGAAAAAAAACCTAAACAAAAGAAAACTGGGATAGATGAAATAAGCAACTGCTCTAAAAATGAATAGCAGAAGCAATTCCAACGTTTTAAATTTCCAAATCAACTAGAGATTCTGTAAAATGTTCAAACTGAAGGCAAGTCTAAAGAAAATGAATCAATACTTTGAAAACAAAAAAGAAAAATTAACTAACCAAAAGCAAGCCATCCCGATTCATTCGGCGATAGGCATGTTATCTAAAGGAAGGAGGAAAGAAGAGAAAACATGAGTTCTCTTATTGGGGTTTGTCCATGGCATTAGGATAACTTTCTCATACAGTGAAAAAAATCATAAAAAGCTTCCAATATGAATACAGCAATATTCGTGTATAAATATGGGACAATTAAAAACTCATCAGTGAGGTTACATGGTTCCTTTTCCAGTGCCCAAACCACAACTGAATACACATATTAAACAAGCACTACATTTTCCAAGATGTCTCTTTATAGTCCTTCACAAATGCACATGTAAAGTCGAGGGCGACCCCTTTCATTACTTAGCATTTATGCTTTGGGTTTAACAATGTAGAGAAAATAATCTGGTATGGAACATTATTTAAAAAACGCAAAATGTCGAATTCCCCAGGAAATAAATTATAAAACTCAGTTTCGAATCAGCAGGGATGAATGTTAGTGTGGCCTTCAAACAATAGTGCATTTATTCCATTTTCTGCAGCACCTTCAGGAGGAAATATCAATTAATCTAAACTGTGCTGGCACTTTCGCAAAAGTTGAAAGCTCCTGGGGGCTTTATTAAGTAGATGCAAAAAGTGACAGGACATAGAATGAAACAGTTTGAATGCTATTGAAAGGACTACAAGCAGAAGTTGGAATGAAAGAAAAAAAAAATTATCCGGTTAATTAGAATAAACAGAAAAAAAAAAATACTGACATATTTCCCTGATATAACGAAAATGCATGAGCCTGACTGCCAGCACTGCTAGTTAACCACTAACTGCACCAAAATTCACATTTTAAAAGGGAATTAAAGAACATTTTTCCTTCATCAACTGTTGAAAAAATTTTTGGTTTCCCTTCCCCAAACTCTTTCCTATCATACTGGATTGAAACGATTGTTTAAAGCGAAAACCACAAATTATATTGAAGGGTTACTCTCAGGCGCAACACAATGGAAGAAGCAAAAAGATGCCAGTTTTATCACAATGACCACGAGTTCCTACATATTCCTTACCGGTATAAAATGCAAGTGGCAGTTAATTTGAAAGAAAAAAAATGACATAGTATGCATTATAACAGGATAAAAACTTATAAAGAGGGGAAGGTAAAAATCCTATTTATAATTCATTGCCTTCAATGCTCTACATACTAGAAAATTTTTTATATAAATGAAAAAGACATTCTATCTATCCAGTACTCACAATTCTATGATAAATGAGATGTTACAGTTTAACAATTGAGGTGTCTCATCCGAGTAAAGGCTATTTTTAATAACTGTCCGACACTATTAGTATTTGATCTTAAAATTGAATTAAATCTACTGAAAATAGTAAAATCAAACAATAAACAATCTAATAAATCCTAAAAGTATAAATTATTATTATTTTTTTAAATTTCATGAAAATGGAAGGTTTCTAATTCTCTACTTAACCCTCCAACAGAGATTGAAATGCTTGCACTCAGTTACAATACATTTATTTCTGAAAACTACGATGCTCTAAAAATACCATAATCAAAGTTTGTAGTGTACTTAGAGAAGAAGAAAACATTTAGACAAAACTTGTTTTAAAATTCAACCTGCCTTTTAAAAGAAATGGCAAGAAAACAATATCCGTCATTTTAATGTTCCGTGGCATGCACTGGTGAGAAGAATTTTATCTTTCTTAAACACTTTGATTCTCAGGTGAATTATATTTATCTATGTATGCAAGCAAAGTCTGTTAAAAATATCTGCATTTATATTTTTCACAATTTTATTCCCTCACAAGAGAATGACAAGAGATATGGCATTAACCCTTAGCTTCCCACAGTTCCATTTCTGCATTATACGATTTATTTAAATTTAACAAAATGAATATTTTTTTTTAATTACCTACAAATCACTTATCTGAGAAAAAAAAAGATTGCTGTAACGAAGTACATGCTAATTTTGTCAATAGATGGAAGTACATTTTTTCCAGAAAAATCACATTAATAAAAATCTCTGATGCTTCAGGAACTGTGTTTTCGCTATGAAAAGAATCCATTATATTTTATGCTTCCTCTTCTTTACTGACCAAATAAATTGCCAGGTAAGAAATTTAAACATTTTACGATGATTACTAAAACTCTCGTATAAAAACAAAGTTCTGTAATTTACAGCACTATTGTGCAATGTCGCACTTCGCAGCAAATAAAAAAATCACTGAAATTCATTTTAAAAACAGCTTAATTATCTTATATATATATTTTTTCCCTTTTATTATTACTTGAGAACTAGCTGATGTAATTTTTTCACAGAAATTTAAAACATTGGGAAGTTAAGGGTTAATAGTATGGAGAGAAAATACCATTTGGAAAGCACTGAAAAAAAACCTAAACAAAAGAAAACTGGGATAGATGAAATAAGCAACTGCTCTAAAAATGAAAAGCAGAAGCAATTCCAACGTTTTAAATTTCCAAATCAACTAAAGAGATTCTGTAAAATGTTCAAACTGAATGCAAGTCTAAAGAAAATAAATCAATACTTTGAAAACAAAAAAGAAACATTAACTTACCAAAAGCAAGCCATCCCGATTCATTCGGCGATAGGCATGTTATCTAAAGGAAGGAGGAAAGAAGAGAAAACATGAGTTCTCTTATTGGGGTTTGTCCATGGCATTAGGATAACTTTCTCATACAGTGAAAAAAATCATAAAAAGCTTCCAATATGAATACAGCAATATTCGTGTATAAATATGGGACAATTAAAAACTCATCAGTGAGGTTACATGGTTCCTTTTCCAGTGCCCAAACCACAACTGAATACACATATTAAACAAGCACTACATTTTCCAAGATGTCTCTTTATAGTCCTTCACAAATGCACATGTAAAGTCGAGGGCGACCCCTTTCATTACTTAGCATTTATGCTTTGGGTTTAACAATGTAGAGAAAATAATCTGGTATGGAACATTATTTAAAAAACGCAAAATGTCGAATTCCCCAGGAAATAAATTATAAAACTCAGTTTCGAATCAGCAGGGATGAATGTTAGTGTGGCCTTCAAACAATAGTGCATTTATTCCATTTTCTGCAGCACCTTCAGGAGGAAATATCAATTAATCTAAACTGTGCTGGTACTTTCGCAAAAGTTGACAGACAAAGCTTGAAAGCTCCTGGGGGCTTTATTAAGTAGATGCAAAAAGTGACAGGACATAGAATGAAACAGTTTGAATGCTATTGAAAGGACTACAAGCAGAAGTTGGAATGAAAGAAAAAAAAATTATCCGGTTAATTAGAATAAACAGAAAAAAAAATACTGACATATTTCCCTGATATAACGAAAATGCATGAGCCTGACTGCCAGCACTGCTAGTTAACCAGTAACTGCACCAAAATTCACATTTTAAAAGGGAATTAAAGAACATTTTTCCTTCATCAACTGTTGAAAAAATTTTTGGTTTCCCTTCCCCAAACTCTTTCCTATCATACTGGATTGAAACGATTGTTTAAAGTGAAAACCACAAATTATCTTGAAGGGTTACTCTCAGGCGCAACACAATGGAAGAAGCAACGATGCCAGTTTTATCACAATGACCACGAGTTCCTACATATTCCTTACCGGTATAAAATGCAAGTGGCAGTTAATTTTGAAAGGAAAAAAAATGACTATATTGTATGCATTATAACAGGATAAAAACTTATAAAGAGGGGAAGGTAAAAATCCTATTTATAATTCATTGCCTTCAATGCTCTACATACTAGAAAATTTTTTATATAAATGAAAAAGACATTCTATCTATCCAGTACTCCCAATTCTATGATAAATGAGATGTTACAGTTTAACAATTGAGGTGTCTCATCCGAGTAAAGGTTATTTTTAATAACTGTCCGACACTATTAGTATTTGATCTTAAAATTGAATTAAATCTACTGAAAATAGTAAAATCAAACAATAAACAATCTAATAAATCCTAAAAGTATAAATTATTATTATTTTTTTAAATTTCATGAAAATAGAAGGTTTCTAATTCTCTACTTAACCCTCCAACAGAGATTGAAATGCTTGCACTCAGTTACAATACATTTATCTCTGAAAACTACGATGCTCTAAAAATACCATAATCAAAGTTTGTAGTGTACTTAGAGAAGAAAACATTTAGACAAAACTTGTTTTAAAATTCAACCTGCCTTTTAAAAGAAATGGCAAGAAAACAATATCCATCATTTTAATGTTCCGTGGCATGCACTGGTGAGAAGAATTTTATCTTTCTTAAACACTTTGATTCTCAGGTGAATTATATTTATCTATGTATGCAAGCAAAGTCTGTTAAAAAATATCTGCATTTATATTTTTCACAATTTTATTCCCTCACAAGAGAATGACAAGAGATATGGCATTAACCTTTAGCTTCCCACAGTTCCATTTCTGCATTATACGATTTATTTAAATTTAACAAAATGAATATTTTTTTTTAATTACCTACAAATCACTTATCTTAGAAAAAAAAAGATTGCTGTAACGAAGTACATGCTAATTTTGTCAATAGATGGAAGTACATTTTTTCCAGAAAAATCACATTAATAAAAATCTCTGATGCTTCAGGAACTGTGTTTTCGCTATGAAAAGAATCCATTATATTTTATGCTTCCTCTTCTTTACTGACCAAATAAATTACCAGGTAAGAAATTTAAACATTTTACGATGATTACTAAAACTCTCATATAAAAATAAAGTTCTGTAATTTACAGCACTATTGTGCAATGTCGCACTTCGCAGCAAATAAAAAAATCACTGAAATTCATTTTAAAAACAGCTTAATTATCTTATATATATATTTTTTCCCTTTTATTATTACTTGAGAACTAGCTGATGTAATTTTTTCACAGAAATTTAAAACATTGGGAAGTTAAGGGTTAATAGTATGGAGAGAAAATACCATTTGGAAAGCACTGAAAAAAAACCTAAACAAAAGAAAACTGGGATAGATGAAATAAGCAACTGCTCTAAAAATGAAAAGCAGAAGCAATTCCAACGTTTTAAATTTCCAAATCAACTAAAGAGATTCTGTAAAATGTTCAAACTGAATGCAAGTCTAAAGAAAATAAATCAATACTTTGAAAACAAAAAAGAAACATTAACTTACCAAAAGCAAGCCATCCCGATTCATTCGGCGATAGGCATGTTATCTAAAGGAAGGAGGAAAGAAGAGAAAACATGAGTTCTCTTATTGGGGTTTGTCCATGGCATTAGGATAACTTTCTCATACAGTGAAAAAAATCATAAAAAGCTTCCAATATGAATACAGCAATATTCGTGTATAAATATGGGACAATTAAAAACTCATCAGTGAGGTTACATGGTTCCTTTTCCAGTGCCCAAACCACAACTGAATACACATATTAAACAAGCACTACATTTTCCAAGATGTCTCTTTATAGTCCTTCACAAATGCACATGTAAAGTCGAGGGCGACCCCTTTCATTACTTAGCATTTATGCTTTGGGTTTAACAATGTAGAGAAAATAATCTGGTGTGGAACATTATTTAAAAAACGCAAAATGTCGAATTCCCCAGGAAATAAATTATAAAACTCAGTTTCGAATCAGCAGGGATGAATGTTAGTGTGGCCTTCAAACAATAGTGCATTTATTCCATTTTCTGCAGCACCTTCAGGAGGAAATATCAATTAATCTAAACTGTGCTGGCACTTTCGCAAAAGTTGACAGACAAAGCTTGAAAGCTCCTGGGGGCTTTATTAAGTAGATGCAAAAAGTGACAGGACATAGAATGAAACAGTTTGAATGCTATTGAAAGGACTACAAGCAGAAGTTGGAATGAAAGAAAAAAAAATTATCCGGTTAATTAGAATAAACAGAAAAAAAAATACTGACATATTTCCCTGATATAACGAAAATGCATGAGCCTGACTGCCAGCACTGCTAGTTAACCAGTAACTGCACCAAAATTCACATTTTAAAAGGGAATTAAAGAACATTTTTCCTTCATCAACTGTTGAAAAAATTTTTGGTTTCCCTTCCCCAAACTCTTTCCTATCATACTGGATTGAAACGATTGTTTAAAGCGAAAACCACAAATTATCTTGAAGGGTTACTCTCAGGCGCAACACAATGGAAGAAGCAACGATGCCAGTTTTATCACAATGACCACGAGTTCCTACATATTCCTTACCGGTATAAAATGCAAGTGGCAGTTAATTTTGAAAGGAAAAAAAATGACTATATTGTATGCATTATAACAGGATAAAAACTTATAAAGAGGGGAAGGTAAAAATCCTATTTATAATTCATTGCCTTCAATGCTCTACATACTAGAAAATTTTTTATATAAATGAAAAAGACATTCTATCTATCCAGTACTCCCAATTCTATGATAAATGAGATGTTACAGTTTAACAATTGAGGTGTCTCATCCGAGTAAAGGCTATTTTTAATAACTGTCCGACACTATTAGTATTTGATCTTAAAATTGAATTAAATCTACTGAAAATAGTAAAATCAAACAATAAACAATCTAATAAATCCTAAAAGTATAAATTATTATTATTTTTTTAAATTTCATGAAAATAGAAGGTTTCTAATTCTCTACTTAACCCTCCAACAGAGATTGAAATGCTTGCACTCAGTTACAATACATTTATCTCTGAAAACTACGATGCTCTAAAAATACCATAATCAAAGTTTGTAGTGTACTTAGAGAAGAAAACATTTAGACAAAACTTGTTTTAAAATTCAACCTGCCTTTTAAAAGAAATGGCAAGAAAACAATATTCGTCATTTTAATGTTCCGTGGCATGCACTGGTGAGAAGAATTTTATCTTTCTTAAACACTTTGATTCTCAGGTGAATTATATTTATCTATGTATGCAAGCAAAGTCTGTTAAAAAATATCTGCATTTATATTTTTCACAATTTTATTCCCTCACAAGAGAATGACAAGAGATATGGCATTAACCCTTAGCTTCCCACAGTTCCATTTCTGCATTATACGATTTATTTAAATTTAACAAAATGAATATTTTTTTTTAATTACCTACAAATCACTTATCTGAGAAAAAAAAAGATTGCTGTAACGAAGTAGATGCTAATTTTGTCAATGGATGGAAGTACATTTTTTCCAGAAAAATCACATTAATAAAAATCTCTGATGCTTCAGGAACTGTGTTTTCGCTATGAAAAGAATCCATTATATTTTATGCTTCCTCTTCTTTACTGACCAAATAAATTGCCAGGTAAGAAATTTAAACATTTTACGATGATTACTAAAACTCTCGTATAAAAATAAAGTTCTGTAATTTACAGCACTATTGTGCAATGTCGCACTTCGCAGCAAATAAAAAAATCACTGAAATTCATTTTAAAAACAGCTTAATTATCTTTTATATATATTTTTTCCCTTTTATTATTACTTGAGAACTAGCTGATGTAATTTTTTCACAGAAATTTAAAACATTGGGAAGTTAAGGGTTAATAGTATGGAGAGAAAATACCATTTGGAAAGCACTGAAAAAAAACCTAAACAAAAGAAAACTGGGATAGATGAAATAAGCAACTGCTCTAAAAATGAATAGCAGAAGCAATTCCAACGTCTTAAATTTCCAAATCAACTAAAGAGATTCTGTAAAATGTTCAAACAGAATGCAAGTCTATAGAAAATAAATCAATACTTTGAAAACAAAAAAGAAACATTAACTTACCAAAAGCAAGCCATCCCGATTCATTCGGCGATAGGCATGTTATCTAAAGGAAGGAGGAAAGAAGAGAAAACATGAGTTCTCTTATTGGGGTTTGTCCATGGCATTAGGATAACTTTCTCATACAGTGAAAAAAATCATAAAAAGCTTCCAATATGAATACAGCAATATTCGTGTATAAATATGGGACAATTAAAAACTCATCAGTGAGGTTACATGGTTCCTTTTCCAGTGCCCAAACCACAACTGAATACACATATTAAACAAGCACTACATTTTCCAAGATGTCTCTTTATAGTCCTTCACAAATGCACATGTAAAGTCGAGGGCGACCCCTTTCATTACTTAGCATTTATGCTTTGGGTTTAACAATGTAGAGAAAATAATCTGGTGTGGAACATTATTTAAAAAACGCAAAATGTCGAATTCCCCAGGAAATAAATTATAAAACTCAGTTTCGAATCAGCAGGGATGAATGTTAGTGTGGCCTTCAAACAATAGTGCATTTATTCCATTTTCTGCAGCACCTTCAGGAGGAAATATCAATTAATCTAAACTGTGCTGGCACTTTCGCAAAAGTTGAAAGACAAAGCTTGAAAGCTCCTGGGGGCTTTATTAAGTAGATGCAAAAAGTGACAGGACATAGAATGAAACAGTTTGAATGCTATTGAAAGGACTACAAGCAGAAGTTGGAATGAAAGAAAAAAAAATTATCCGGTTAATTAGAATAAACAGAAAAAAAAATACTGACATATTTCCCTGATATAATGAAAATGCATGAGCCTGACTGCCAGCACTGCTAGTTAACCAGTAACTGCACCAAAATTCACATTTTAAAAGGGAATTAAAGAACATTTTTCCTTCATCAACTGTTGAAAAAATTTTTGGTTTCCCTTCCCCAAACTCTTTCCTATCATACTGGATTGAAACGATTGTTTAAAGCGAAAACCACAAATTATCTTGAAGGGTTACTCTCAGGCGCAACACAATGGAAGAAGCAACGATGCCAGTTTTATCACAATGACCACGAGTTCCTACATATTCCTTACCGGTATAAAATGCAAGTGGCAGTTAATTTTGAAAGGAAAAAAAAATGACTATATTGTATGCATTATAACAGGATAAAAACTTATAAAGAGGGGAAGGTAAAAATCCTATTTATAATTCATTGCCTTCAATGCTCTACATACTAGAAAATTTTTTATATAAATGAAAAAGACATTCTATCTATCCAGTACTCCCAATTCTATGATAAATGAGATGTTACAGTTTAACAATTGAGGTGTCTCATCCGAGTAAAGGCTATTTTTAATAACTGTCCGACACTATTAGTATTTGATCTTAAAATTGAATTAAATCTACTGAAAATAGTAAAATCAAACAATAAACAATCTAATAAATCCTAAAAGTATAAATTATTATTATTTTTTTAAATTTCATGAAAATAGAAGGTTTCTAATTCTCTACTTAACCCTCCAACAGAGATTGAAATGCTTGCACTCAGTTACAATACATTTATCTCTGAAAACTACGATGCTCTAAAAATACCATAATCAAAGTTTGTAGTGTACTTAGAGAAGAAAACATTTAGACAAAACTTGTTTTAAAATTCAACCTGCCTTTTAAAAGAAATGGCAAGAAAACAATATTCGTCATTTTAATGTTCCGTGGCATGCACTGGTGAGAAGAATTTTATCTTTCTTAAACACTTTGATTCTCAGGTGAATTATATTTATCTATGTATGCAAGCAAAGTCTGTTAAAAAATATCTGCATTTATATTTTTCACAATTTTATTCCCTCACAAGAGAATGACAAGAGATATGGCATTAACCCTTAGCTTCCCACAGTTCCATTTCTGCATTATACGATTTATTTAAATTTAACAAAATGAATATTTTTTTTTAATTACCTACAAATCACTTATCTGAGAAAAAAAAAGATTGCTGTAACGAAGTAGATGCTAATTTTGTCAATGGATGGAAGTACATTTTTTCCAGAAAAATCACATTAATAAAAATCTCTGATGCTTCAGGAACTGTGTTTTCGCTATGAAAAGAATCCATTATATTTTATGCTTCCTCTTCTTTACTGACCAAATAAATTGCCAGGTAAGAAATTTAAACATTTTACGATGATTACTAAAACTCTCGTATAAAAACAAAGTTCTGTAATTTACAGCACTATTGTGCAATGTCGCACTTCGCAGCAAATAAAAAAATCACTGAAATTCATTTTAAAAACAGCTTAATTATCTTATATATATATTTTTTCCCTTTTATTATTACTTGAGAACTAGCTGATGTAATTTTTTCACAGAAATTTAAAACATTGGGAAGTTAAGGGTTAATAGTATGGAGAGAAAATACCATTTGGAAAGCACTGAAAAAAAACCTAAACAAAAGAAAACTGGGATAGATGAAATAAGCAACTGCTCTAAAAATGAAAAGCAGAAGCAATTCCAACGTTTTAAATTTCCAAATCAACTAAAGAGATTCTGTAAAATGTTCAAACTGAATGCAAGTCTAAAGAAAATAAATCAATACTTTGAAAACAAAAAAAGAAACATTAACTTACCAAAAGCAAGCCATCCCGATTCATTCGGCGATAGGCATGTTATCTAAAGGAAGGAGGAAAGAAGAGAAAACATGAGTTCTCTTATTGGGGTTTGTCCATGGCATTAGGATAACTTTCTCATACAGTGAAAAAAATCATAAAAAGCTTCCAATATGAATACAGCAATATTAGTGTATAAATATGGGACAATTAAAAACTCATCAGTGAGGTTACATGGTTCCTTTTCCAGTGCCCAAACCACAACTGAATACACATATTAAACAAGCACTACATTTTCCAAGATGTCTCTTTATAGTCCTTCACAAATGCACATGTAAAGTCGAGGGCGACCCCTTTCATTACTTAGCATTTATGCTTTGGGTTTAACAATGTAGAGAAAATAATCTGGTGTGGAACATTATTTAAAAAACGCAAAATGTCGAATTCCCCAGGAAATAAATTATAAAACTCAGTTTCGAATCAGCAGGGATGAATGTTAGTGTGGCCTTCAAACAATAGTGCATTTATTCCATTTTCTGCAGCACCTTCAGGAGGAAATATCAATTAATCTAAACTGTGCTGGCACTTTCGCAAAAGTTGACAGAGAAAGCTTGAAAGCTCCTGGCGGCTTTATTAAGTAGATGCAAAAAGTGACAGGACATAGAATGAAACAGTTTGAAGCTATATAAAGGACTACAAGCAGAAGTTGGAATGAAAAAAAAAAAAAAATTATCCGGTTAATTAGAATAAACAGAAAAAAATACTGACATATTTCCCTGATATAATGAAAATGCATGAGCCTGACTGCCAGCACTGCTAGTTAACCAGTAACTGCACCAAAATTCACATTTTAAAAGGGAATTAAAGAACATTTTTCCTTCATCAACTGTTGAAAAAAATTTTTGGTTTCCCTTCCCCAAACTCTTTCCTATCATACTGGATTGAAACGATTGTTTAAAGCGAAAACCACAAATTATCTTGAAGGGTTACTCTCAGGCGCAACACAATGGAAGAAGCAACGATGCCAGTTTTATCACAATGACCACGAGTTCCTACATATTCCTTACCGGTATAAAATGCAAGTGGCAGTTAATTTTGAAAGGAAAAAAAAATGACTATATTGTATGCATTATAACAGGATAAAAACTTATAAAGAGGGGAAGGTAAAAATCCTATTTATAATTCATTGCCTTCAATGCTCTACATACTAGAAAATTTTTTATATAAATGAAAAAGACATTCTATCTATCCAGTACTCCCAATTCTATGATAAATGAGATGTTACAGTTTAACAATTGAGGTGTCTCATCCGAGTAAAGGCTATTTTTAATAACTGTCCGACACTATTAGTATTTGATCTTAAAATTGAATTAAATCTACTGAAAATAGTAAAATCAAACAATAAACAATCTAATAAATCCTAAAAGTATAAATTATTATTATTTTTTTAAATTTCATGAAAATGGAAGGTTTCTAATTCTCTACTTAACCCTCCAACAGAGATTGAAATGCTTGCACTCAGTTACAATACATTTATCTCTGAAAACTACGATGCTCTAAAAATACCATAATCAAAGTTTGTAGTGTACTTAGAGAAGAAAACATTTAGACAAAACTTGTTTTAAAATTCAACCTGCCTTTTAAAAGAAATGGCAAGAAAACAATATTCGTCATTTTAATGTTCCGTGGCATGCACTGGTGAGAAGAATTTTATCTTTCTTAAACACTTTGATTCTCAGGTGAATTATATTTATCTATGTATGCAAGCAATGTCTGTAAAAAAATACCTGCATTTATATTTTTCACAATTTTATCCCCTCACAAGAGAATGACAAGAGATATGGCATTAACCCTTAGCTTCCCACAGTTCCATTTCTGCATTATACGATTTATTTCAATTTAAAAAAATGAGTATTTTTTTTTAATTACCTACAAATCACTTATCTGAGAAAAAAAGATTGCTGCAACGAAGTACATGCTAATTTTGTCAATAGATGGAAGTACATTTTTTCCAGAAAAATCACAGTTATAAAAATCTCTGATGCTTCAGGAACTGTGTTTTCGCTATGAAAAGAATCCATTATAATTTATGCTTCCTCTTCTTTACTGACCAAATAAATTACCAGGTAAGAAATTTAAACATTTTACGATGATTACTAAAACTCTCATATAAAAACAAAGTTCTGTAATTTACAGCACTATTGTGCAATGTCGCACTTCGCAGCAAATAAAAAAATCACTGAAATTCATTTTAAAAACAGCTTAATTATCTTATATATATATTTTTTCCCTTTTATTATTACTTGAGAACTAGCTGATGTAATTTTTTCACAGAAATTTAAAACATTGGGAAGTTAAGGGTTAATAGTATGGAGAGAAA
Organism: Trichonephila clavipes; assembly: GCA_019973935.1. NCBI lineage: Eukaryota > Metazoa > Arthropoda > Arachnida > Araneae > Nephilidae > Trichonephila > Trichonephila clavipes. Next base: position 895,482 of record BMAU01021361.1, read on the forward strand.
ATACCATTTGGAAAGCACTGAAAAAAAACCTAAACAAAAGAAAACTGGGATAGATGAAATAAGCAACTGCTCTAAAAATGAAAAGCAGAAGCAATTCCAACGTTTTAAATTTCCAAATCAACTAAAGAGATTCTGTAAAATGTTCAAACTGAATGCAAGTCTAAAGAAAATAAATCAATACTTTGAAAACAAAAAAGAAACATTAACTTACCAAAAGCAAGCCATCCCGATTCATTCGGCGATAGGCATGTTATCTAAAGGAAGGAGGAAAGAAGAGAAAACATGAGTTCTCTTATTGGGGTTTGTCCATGGCATTAGGATAACTTTCTCATACAGTGAAAAAAATCATAAAAAGCTTCCAATATGAATACAGCAATATTAGTGTATAAATATGGGACAATTAAAAACTCATCAGTGAGGTTACATGGTTCCTTTTCCAGTGCCCAAACCACAACTGAATACACATATTAAACAAGCACTACATTTTCCAAGATGTCTCTTTATAGTCCTTCACAAATGCACATGTAAAGTCGAGGGCGACCCCTTTCATTACTTAGCATTTATGCTTTGGGTTTAACAATGTAGAGAAAATAATCTGGTGTGGAACATTATTTAAAAAACGCAAAATGTCGAATTCCCCAGGAAATAAATTATAAAACTCAGTTTTGAATCAGCAGGGATGAATGTTAGTGTGGCCTTCAAACAATAGTGCATTTATTCCATTTTCTGCAGCACCTTCAGGAGGAAATATCAATTAATCTAAACTGTGCTGGCACTTTCGCAAAAGTTGACAGAGAAAGCTTGAAAGCTCCTGGGGGCTTTATTAAGTAGATGCAAAAAGTGACAGGACATAGAATGAAACAGTTTGAATGCTATATAAAGGACTACAAGCAGAAGTTGGAATGAAAGAAAAAAAAATTATCCGGTTAATTAGAATAAACAGAAAAAAAAATACTGACATATTTCCCTGATATAATGAAAATGCATGAGCCTGACTGCCAGCACTGCTAGTTAACCAGTAACTGCACCAAAATTCACATTTTAAAAGGGAATTAAAGAACATTTTTCCTTCATCAACTGTTGAAAAAATTTTTGGTTTCCCTTCCCCAAACTCTTTCCTATCATACTGGATTGAAACGATTGTTTAAAGCGAAAACCACAAATTATCTTGAAGGGTTACTCTCAGGCGCAACACAATGGAAGAAGCAAAGATGCCAGTTTTATCACAATGACCACGAGTTCCTACATATTCCTTACCGGTATAAAATGCAAGTGGCAGTTAATTTTGAAAGGAAAAAAAAATGACTATATTGTATGCATTATAACAGGATAAAAACTTATAAAGAGGGGAAGGTAAAAATCCTATTTATAATTCATTGCCTTCAATGCTCTACATACTAGAAAATTTTTTATATAAATGAAAAAGACATTCTATCTATCCAGTACTCCCAATTCTATGATAAATGAGATGTTACAGTTTAACAATTGAGGTGTCTCATCCGAGTAAAGGCTATTTTTAATAACTGTCCGACACTATTAATATTTGATCTTAAAATTGAATTAAATCTACTGAAAATAGTAAAATCAAACAATAAACAATCTAATAAATCCTAAAAGTATAAATTATTATTATTTTTTTAAATTTAATGAAAATGGAAGGTTTCTAATTCTCTACTTAACCCTCCAACAGAGATTGAAATGCTTGCACTCAGTTACAATACATTTATCTCTGAAAACTACGATGCTCTAAAAATACCATAATCAAAGTTTGTAGTGTACTTAGAGAAGAAAACATTTAGACAAAACTTGTTTTAAAATTCAACCTGCCTTTTAAAAGAAATGGCAAGAAAACAATATCCGTCATTTTAATGTTCCGTGGCATGCACTGGTGAGAAGAATTTTATCTTTCTTAAACACTTTGATTCTCAGGTGAATTATATTTATCTATGTATGCAAGCAATGTCTGTAAAAAAATACCTGCATTTATATTTTTCACAATTTTATCCCCTCACAAGAGAATGACAAGAGATATGGCATTAACCCTTAGCTTCCCACAGTTCCATTTCTGCATTATACGATTTATTTCAATTTAAAAAAATGAGTATTTTTTTTTAATTACCTACAAATCACTTATCTGAGAAAAAAAGATTGCTGCAACGAAGTACATGCTAATTTTGTCAATAGATGGAAGTACATTTTTTCCAGAAAAATCACAGTTATAAAAATCTCTGATGCTTCAGGAACTGTGTTTTCGCTATGAAAAGAATCCATTATAATTTATGCTTCCTCTTCTTTACTGACCAAATAAATTACCAGGTAAGAAATTTAAACATTTTACGATGATTACTAAAACTCTCATATAAAAACAAAGTTCTGTAATTTACAGCACTATTGTGCAATGTCGCACTTCGCAGCAAATAAAAAAATCACTGAAATTCATTTTAAAAACATCTTAATTATTTTATATATATATTTTTTCCCTTTTATTATTACTTGAGAACTAGCTGATGTAATTTTTTCACAAAATTTAAAACATTGGGAAGTTAAGGGTTAATAATATGGAGAGAAAATACCATTTGGAAAGCACTGAAAAAAAAAAAAAACCTAAACAAAAGAAAACTGGGATAGATGAAAAAAGCAACTGCTCTAAAAATGAATAGCAGAAGCAATTCCAACGTTTTAAATTTCCAAATCAACTAAAGAGATTCTGTAAAATGTTCAAACTGAATGCAAGTCTAAAGAAAATAAATCAATACTTTGAAAACAAAAAAGAAACATTAACTTACCAAAAGCAAGCCATCCCGATTCATTCGGCGATAGGCATGTTATCTAAAGGAAGGAGGAAAGAAGAGAAAACATGAGTTCTCTTATTGGGGTTTGTCCATGGCATTAGGATAACTTTCTCATACAGTGAAAAAAATCATAAAAAGCTTCCAATATGAATACAGCAATATTCGTGTATAAATATGGGACAATTAAAAACTCATCAGTGAGGTTACATGGTTCCTTTTCCAGTGCCCAAACCACAACTGAATACACATATTAAACAAGCACTACATTTTCCAAGATGTCTCTTTATAGTCCTTCACAAATGCACATGTAAAGTCGAGGGCGACCCCTTTCATTACTTAGCATTTATGCTTTGGGTTTAACAATGTAGAGAAAATAATCTGGTATGGAACATTATTTAAAAACGCAAAATGTCGAATTCCCCAGGAAATAAATTATAAAACTCAGTTTCGAATCAGCAGGGATGAATGTTAGTGTGGCCTTCAAACAATAGTGCATTTATTCCATTTTCTGCAGCACCTTCAGGAGGAAATATCAATTAATCTAAACTGTGCTGGCACTTTCGCAAAAGTTGACAGAGAAAGCTTGAAAGCTCCTGGGGGCTTTATTAAGTAGATGCAAAAAGTGACAGGACATAGAATGAAACAGTTTGAATGCTATATAAAGGACTACAAGCAGAAGTTGGAATGAAAAAGAAAAAAAAAAAATTATCCGGTTAATTAGAATAAACAGAAAAAAAAAAAAAAATACTGACATATTTCCCTGATATAATGAAAATGCATGAGCCTGACTGCCAGCACTGCTAGTTAACCAGTAACTGCACCAAAATTCACATTTTAAAAGGGAATTAAAGAACATTTTTCCTTCATCAACTGTTGAAAAAATTTTTGGTTTCCCTTCCCCAAACTCTTTCCTATCATACTGGATTGAAACGATTGTTTAAAGCGAAAACCACAAATTATCTTGAAGGGTTACTCTCAGGCGCAACACAATGGAAGAAGCAAAGATGCCAGTTTTATCACAATGACCACGAGTTCCTACATATTCCTTACCGGTATAAAATGCAAGTGGCAGTTAATTTTGAAAGGAAAAAAAAATGACTATATTGTATGCATTATAACAGGATAAAAACTTATAAAGAGGGGAAGGTAAAAATCCTATTTATAATTCATTGCCTTCAATGCTCTACATACTAGAAAATTTTTTATATAAATGAAAAAGACATTCTATCTATCCAGTACTCCCAATTCTATGATAAATGAGATGTTACAGTTTAACAATTGAGGTGTCTCATCCGAGTAAAGGCTATTTTTAATAACTGTCCGACACTATTAATATTTGATCTTAAAATTGAATTAAATCTACTGAAAATAGTAAAATCAAACAATAAACAATCTAATAAATCCTAAAAGTATAAATTATTATTATTTTTTTAAATTTAATGAAAATGGAAGGTTTCTAATTCTCTACTTAACCCTCCAACAGAGATTGAAATGCTTGCACTCAGTTACAATACATTTATCTCTGAAAACTACGATGCTCTAAAAATACCATAATCAAAGTTTGTAGTGTACTTAGAGAAGAAAACATTTAGACAAAACTTGTTTTAAAATTCAACCTGCCTTTTAAAAGAAATGGCAAGAAAACAATATCCGTCATTTTAATGTTCCGTGGCATGCACTGGTGAGAAGAATTTTATCTTTCTTAAACACTTTGATTCTCAGGTGAATTATATTTATCTATGTATGCAAGCAATGTCTGTAAAAAAATACCTGCATTTATATTTTTCACAATTTTATCCCCTCACAAGAGAATGACAAGAGATATGGCATTAACCCTTAGCTTCCCACAGTTCCATTTCTGCATTATACGATTTATTTCAATTTAAAAAAATGAGTATTTTTTTTTAATTACCTACAAATCACTTATCTGAGAAAAAAAGATTGCTGCAACGAAGTACATGCTAATTTTGTCAATAGATGGAAGTACATTTTTTCCAGAAAAATCACAGTTATAAAAATCTCTGATGCTTCAGGAACTGTGTTTTCGCTATGAAAAGAATCCATTATAATTTATGCTTCCTCTTCTTTACTGACCAAATAAATTACCAGGTAAGAAATTTAAACATTTTACGATGATTACTAAAACTCTCATATAAAAACAAAGTTCTGTAATTTACAGCACTATTGTGCAATGTCGCACTTCGCAGCAAAAAAAAAAAAAAAATCACTGAAATTCATTTTAAAAACATCTTAATTATTTTTTATATATATATTTTCCCTTTTATAATTACTTGAGAACTAGCTGATGTAATTTTTTCACAAAAATTTAAAACATTGGGAAGTTAAGGCTTAATAGTATGGAGAGAAAATACCATTTGGAAAGCACTGAAAAAAAACCTAAACAAAAGAAAACTGGGATAGATGAAATAAGCAACTGCTCTAAAAATGAATAGCAGAAGCAATTCCAACGTCTTAAATTTCCAAATCAACTAAAGAGATTCTGTAAAATGTTCAAACAGAATGCAAGTCTATAGAAAATAAATCAATACTTTGAAAACAAAAAAGAAACATTAACGATTCATTTGGCGATAGGCATGTTATCTAAAGGAAGGAGGAAAGAAGAGAAAACATGAAAAGCAAGCCATCCCTGTAAAATTCACTGAATGCAAGTCTAAAGAAAATAAATCAATACTTTGAAAACGATAGGCATGTTATCTAAAGGAAGGAGGAAAGAAGAGAAAACATGAGTTCTCTTATTGGGGTTTGTCCATGGCATTAGGATAACTTTCTCATACAGTGAAAAAAATCATAAAAAGCTTCCAATATGAATACAGCAATATTAGTGTATAAATATGGGACAATTAAAAACTCATCAGTGAGGTTACATGGTTCCTTTTCCAGTGCCCAAACCACAACTGAATACACATATTAAACAAGCACTACATTTTCCAAGATGTCTCTTTATAGTCCTTCACAAATGCACATGTAAAGTCGAGGGCGACCCCTTTCATTACTTAGCATTTATGCTTTGGGTTTAACAATGTAGAGAAAATAATCTGGTGTGGAACATTATTTAAAAAACGCAAAATGTCGAATTCCCCAGGAAATAAATTATAAAACTCAGTTTCGAATCAGCAGGGATGAATGTTAGTGTGGCCTTCAAACAATAGTGCATTTATTCCATTTTCTGCAGCACCTTCAGGAGGAAATATCAATTAATCTAAACTGTGCTGGCACTTTCGCAAAAGTTGACAGAGAAAGCTTGAAAGCTCCTGGGGGCTTTATTAAGTAGATGCAAAAAGTGACAGGACATAGAATGAAACAGTTTGAATGCTATATAAAGGACTACAAGCAGAAGTTGGAATGAAAGAAAAAAAAATTATCCGGTTAATTAGAATAAACAGAAAAAAAAATACTGACATATTTCCCTGATATAATGAAAATGCATGAGCCTGACTGCCAGCACTGCTAGTTAACCAGTAACTGCACCAAAATTCACATTTTAAAAGGGAATTAAAGAACATTTTTCCTTCATCAACTGTTGAAAAAATTTTTGGTTTCCCTTCCCCAAACTCTTTCCTATCATACTGGATTGAAACGATTGTTTAAAGCGAAAACCACAAATTATCTTGAAGGGTTACTCTCAGGCGCAACACAATGGAAGAAGCAAAGATGCCAGTTTTATCACAATGACCACGAGTTCCTACATATTCCTTACCGGTATAAAATGCAATTGGCAGTTAATTTTGAAAGGAAAAAAAATGACTATATTGTATGCATTATAACAGGATAAAAAGTTATAAAGAGGGGAAGGTAAAAATCCTATTTATAATTCATTGCCTTCAATGCTCTACATACTAGAAAATTTTTTATATAAATGAAAAAGACATTCTATCTATCCAGTACTCCCAATTCTATGATAAATGAGATGTTACAGTTTAACAATTGAGGTGTCTCATCCGAGTAAAGGCTATTTTTAATAACTGTCCGACACTATTAGTATTTGATCTTAAAATTGAATTAAATCTACTGAAAATAGTAAAATCAAACAATAAACAATCTAATAAATCCTAAAAGTATAAATTATTATTATTTTTTTAAATTTAATGAAAATGGAAGGTTTCTAATTCTCTACTTAACCCTCCAACAGAGATTGAAATGCTTGCACTCAGTTACAATACATTTATCTCTGAAAACTACGATGCTCTAAAAATACCATAATCAAAGTTTGTAGTGTACTTAGAGAAGAAAACATTTAGACAAAACTTGTTTTAAAATTCAACCTGCCTTTTAAAAGAAATGGCAAGAAAACAATATCCGTCATTTTAATGTTCCGTGGCATGCACTGGTGAGAAGAATTTTATCTTTCTTAAACACTTTGATTCTCAGGTGAATTATATTTATCTATGTATGCAAGCAATGTCTGTAAAAAAATACCTGCATTTATATTTTTCACAATTTTATCCCCTCACAAGAGAATGACAAGAGATATGGCATTAACCCTTAGCTTCCCACAGTTCCATTTCTGCATTATACGATTTATTTCAATTTAAAAAAATGAGTATTTTTTTTTAATTACCTACAAATCACTTATCTGAGAAAAAAAGATTGCTGCAACGAAGTACATGCTAATTTTGTCAATAGATGGAAGTACATTTTTTCCAGAAAAATCACAGTTATAAAAATCTCTGATGCTTCAGGAACTGTGTTTTCGCTATGAAAAGAATCCATTATAATTTATGCTTCCTCTTCTTTACTGACCAAATAAATTACCAGGTAAGAAATTTAAACATTTTACGATGATTACTAAAACTCTCATATAAAAACAAAGTTCTGTAATTTACAGCACTATTGTGCAATGTCGCACTTCGCAGCAAAAAAAAAAAAAATCACTGAAATTCATTTTAAAAACATCTTAATTATTTTTTATATATATATTTTCCCTTTTATAATTACTTGAGAACTAGCTGATGTAATTTTTTCACAAAAATTTAAAACATTGGGAAGTTAAGGCTTAATAGTATGGAGAGAAAATACCATTTGGAAAGCACTGAAAAAAAACCTAAACAAAAGAAAACTGGGATAGATGAAATAAGCAACTGCTCTAAAAATGAATAGCAGAAGCAATTCCAACGTCTTAAATTTCCAAATCAACTAAAGAGATTCTGTAAAATGTTCAAACAGAATGCAAGTCTATAGAAAATAAATCAATACTTTGAAAACAAAAAAGAAACATTAACTTACCAAAAGCAAGCCATCCCGATTCATTCGGCGATAGGCATGTTATCTAAAGGAAGGAGGAAAGAAGAGAAAACATGAGTTCTCTTATTGGGGTTTGTCCATGGCATTAGGATAACTTTCTCATACAGTGAAAAAAATCATAAAAAGCTTCCAATATGAATACAGCAATATTAGTGTATAAATATGGGACAATTAAAAACTCATAAGTGAGGTTACATGGTTCCTTTTCCAGTGCCCAAACCACAACTGAATACACATATTAAACAAGCACTACATTTTCCAAGATGTCTCTTTATAGTCCTTCACGAATGCACATGTAAAGTCGAGGGCGACCCCTTTCATTACTTAGCATTTATGCTTTGGGTTTAACAATGTAGAGAAAATAATCTGGTGTGGAACATTATTTAAAAAACGCAAAATGTCGAATTCCCCAGGAAATAAATTATAAAACTCAGTTTCGAATCTGCAGGGATGAATGTTAGTGTGGCCTTCAAACAATAGTGCATTTATTCCATTTTCTGCAGCACCTTCAGGAGGAAATATCAATTAATCTAAACTGTGCTGGCACTTTCGCAAAAGTTGACAGAGAAAGCTTGAAAGCTCCTGGGGGCTTTATTAAGTAGATGCAAAAAGTGACAGGACATAGAATGAAACAGTTTGAATGCTATATAAAGGACTACAAGCAGAAGTTGGAATGAAAGAAAAAAAAATTATCCGGTTAATTAGAATAAACAGAAAAAAAAATACTGACATATTTCCCTGATATAATGAAAATGCATGAGCCTGACTGCCAGCACTGCTAGTTAACCAGTAACTGCACCAAAATTCACATTTTAAAAGGGAATTAAAGAACATTTTTCCTTCATCAACTGTTGAAAAAATTTTTGGTTTCCCTTCCCCAAACTCTTTCCTATCATACTGGATTGAAACGATTGTTTAAAGCGAAAACCACAAATTATCTTGAAGGGTTACTCTCAGGCGCAACACAATGGAAGAAGCAAAGATGCCAGTTTTATCACAATGACCACGAGTTCCTACATATTCCTTACCGGTATAAAATGCAATTGGCAGTTAATTTTGAAAGGAAAAAAAATGACTATATTGTATGCATTATAACAGGATAAAAAGTTATAAAGAGGGGAAGGTAAAAATCCTATTTATAATTCATTGCCTTCAATGCTCTACATACTAGAAAATTTTTTATATAAATGAAAAAGACATTCTATCTATCCAGTACTCCCAATTCTATGATAAATGAGATGTTACAGTTTAACAATTGAGGTGTCTCATCCGAGTAAAGGCTATTTTTAATAACTGTCCGACACTATTAGTATTTGATCTTAAAATTGAATTAAATCTACTGAAAATAGTAAAATCAAACAATAAACAATCTAATAAATCCTAAAAGTATAAATTATTATTATTTTTTTAAATTTAATGAAAATGGAAGGTTTCTAATTCTCTACTTAACCCTCCAACAGAGATTGAAATGCTTGCACTCAGTTACAATACATTTATCTCTGAAAACTACGATGCTCTAAAAATACCATAATCAAAGTTTGTAGTGTACTTAGAGAAGAAAACATTTAGACAAAATTTGTTTTAAAATTCAACCTGCCTTTTAAAAGAAATGGCAAGAAAACAATATCCGTCATTTTAATGTTCCGTGTCATGCACTGGTGAGAAGAATTTTATCTTTCTTAAACACTTTGATTTCAGCTGAATTATATTTATCTATGTACATTTTAAAAGTGAATTAAAGAATATTCTTGCCTCATTTTTTAAAAAAATATTTGCTTTTCATTTCCCAAATTCTTTTCCATACGCCTAGATTTAAACAATTGTTTAAAGAGAAAACAAATTATCTTGAAGGGTTACTGTCAGGTATATCACAATTGAAGAGGCAAGGTTAGTGTTATCATTATGACCATTAGTTTCTATATATTCCTTACTGGTATAAAGTAATTTTCCAGTATTCCAGTAAATTTTGAAAGAAAATAGACTATATTTTTCGTGTTTGACCAGGATAAAATCTGATATAGTGTAGAAGGTGAAAAACCTTTTCAAATTCACTTCCTTTAATGCTGTAGATACTAGAAAATATTTAATATAGGTGAAAAATATATGCTCTTATTTCTGTGTGCAATGTCATGGAGCAGTTTAATAAATGAGAGGGCTCTCAAATCTGAGAAAAAGCTATTTTCAATAACTGTAAGATACTATTAATATTTGATCTTATAATTTAATTACACCTATTGAAAATTTCAAAATATCAAAATTAAACAATAAACAATCTAATAAAATTGGAAGGTATAAATTATTTTTTTTAAATTTCATGTGTTGTTAGAAGGGTTTTTCATCTTGACTCAACTCTCCAACAGAAAATGAACTTCTGGGCATAGTTATAATACATCTATTTCTGAAAATTATGATGCTCCAAAAATACCATAATCAAATTTTTCAGTGTACTTACAGAAGAAGAAAGCATTTAGATAGATTAGGTCCACAGCAATACTTAACCTGTGACCTACTGGGCCTTTTTAAGTGGCCCTGTCATGGCCCATTGCGTTCGAGCCCAGTACTACTAAAGACCTGCCGTGTAGGGCAGCGATGCACGTTAAATCTGTCGAGAGCTGAAACGTCCTCCCGTTGGTGTGGTAGTTAGGAGAGGGGGTGCCAGCTCAGGTGTCGTCCACGTCACTTGACCATGGTTCAAAAGTACGTGGTCCGTCGCCAAAAGCCCTCGTGTAGCTGAACAGTGCGACGTTAATATTCAATCAATCACTCATGGCCCATTGCTCTGAAAAATTCATTTACTTATCAAAATTTTGAGGGAAATTCTTTAAGAGATTAAATATATCAATTTCAATTTTGCCTTCAATGTTGTATGGGTGCTAATTGATATTTTTTTTCTGATTACTGATAATATACAACATTGGAGTAGCGACCATTTTATGAGTGGAACAAATTTTTAACTATATTTCATATCTTGGAGGCAAAACATATTTGAAGAAAATAAGTTGATTCAAGATGATGTGGAAGTTGACAATTTTTTAGTGAACAACATGAATGGATTAGTAATTGTTTGATTTGCACGAAAGTGCTGTATTTAAAATTACCAATAAACAGGAATCGCGCATTTAATGACAATTTACCTTGAAGATTTCTTTCAAGAGGTGATAAACAGGTTTTCTTGAATAATTTTTACAACAGAAAAAAAAAAGTGCTTGGTCAGTGGTAACAAGGGAACACTATGAAATTTGTTATATTATTGTTAATTATATGAAACTGTTAACTGATACAGAAATTGTGAAGGAGTGATTATTAAATGCTTCCAATTTAGAAAAGTTTAGTGATAAAAATGAAATAAATAATTAAAAAAAGCGGTAAATTCCTAGTTTCGCCCACCACCTTGGCGACGAATTTTTTGATCCGCGCCAAAATGGCGCCAAAGCGCGATTTTCAAACTCGTACCGACGACGTTCAAAGAACGGAAAATGTCGATAACCATAAAAAAATTAAAACTGAAATTGAACAGTTCAGCGAAGCAAACTAAAATGGAAAAAATGGATAAAACTTACGTGCTTACGAAGGAACGTCTTTCTCCATGGGAGGGTACAATGTGGTGATCATTCATTTTACCAAACATGCTCTCATCAATTTCAACAATTTTGCCTTCACCACCGCGTGGTTCACTTCCTTTCAAAACCGCAGCCATGCAGACCTCTCGGCAAAACATGTACCAATCAACCACAAATTTATATTGTGTTGCATGCACAGATGAGGAGAAATGTATACGCATGTTTATTTTTCCTAATTTCATCCACTCGCGAGAAAATGAGAGCAGGTATGGCATTAATAGCTTGGACTGAAACTAACATTTGCATATCTGAATAAAGTAACTAAAAAAAAACAAAACTGTGATAGATGAAGCAACTGTTCTAAAACTGAATAGCATATACAATTTTAATGTTTTTAATTTTCAAATAAACTAAACATATTCTGTAAAATGTTCAAACTAAATGCAAGTCTAAATAAAATAAACTAATACTTTGAAAATTTAAAAAAAAAAAAAACATTAACTTACCAAATTCAAGGCATCCTGATGATTCGGTTATCAGTTCAGTTCAGTTCAGGTTTTATGGGATATGGATCAACAAAGGCTATGATCCCCTGATTCGGTTATAGGCATATTATCTACAGGAAGAGGAGAAAAGAAGAGATTGATTGATTGATGGAATATTAACGTCGCACTGTTCAGCTACACGAGGGCTTTTGGCGACGGACCACGTAATTTTGAACCATGGTCAAGTGACGTGGACGACACCTGAGCTGGCACCCCCTCTCCTAACTACCACACCACACCAACGGGAGGACGTTTCAGCTCTCGACAGATTTAACGTGCATCGCTGCCCTACACGGCGGGTCTTTAGTGGTACTGGGCTCGATCCCGTGACAAAGCAAGCCACGGTCCGATACCTATACCACTCGGCTACCGCGGCCACGAGAAAAGAAGAGAGAAGATAGTTCTCTTACTGGTATTTTCTTCTTAAGTAAATGATTTTCAATGAAAATAAGCAGGATATGATACCATACATGTCAGTGATCATTATATATATATAACTATGTCTCAGTTTTTATTTTTACAAAATCGCGGTATATGAATTGGATATTAATGCGGCATACAGACAGCTAATATGACATTGATTTTTCAACATATTGTAGCTGGGTTTTGGTTGTAAAGCTATTTTAAAAGTATAATTTTATTTCTATAAATATCAAAGTTATTTGCCTTTTATGAAAATACTTTATGCACTCTGAAAGCACTAATCTGACCTTGCGTTATCCAGATCACGGAACAGCTTTAGTATGCATAACGTTAAATAAAGAGCACTTTTTGAATTCCTCACACCTCGGGCATTCCTCTTCGGCACGGTCAAAGGAAAAGCGGTTGGTTGTCATTGGTAGATGTGCAATGACGTCATTAATTTGGGATGCCTGGTTTGGCGTTATAGCATTTTTCTATGCCCTAGTGGTTCATTGAAACAAAAGTTTTGTCCCCATTTGGGAGATTGTTTTTATGGCTGTTTTTTCTTCCGTGTCTTGAGTATAATAGTTAAATTCCCTTGCGTATGAAATTTTCACTGTAAAAATAACAATCTGTTCTTTTTTTTCATTCACGTAAATCGAAATATTTTTAATGGATTCAATTTTGTAGAAGAAATATATATTTGAGCTTAGTAAATGAGGAACTCAATTACAAATAAAAAATTGTTATGTAAGTTTTTAATAATCCATTTACAGTGATTAATACTATTTTGAAAATGAATTACATGTTTCGAGTTTTATCCTTATGTAAGAAAAAAGAAGTCACTTATAAATAAAGAAAATGTATGCTTTTTTATAATATATATTTATTGTTAATATTAATGTACATTTTAAAGGTAAATGAATTCGTTCTTATATCAGAATGAATTTGTACAGGCAAATGATATTTTAAATTATTAGCTTAATTTCATTTTTGTAATTAGTGATTTGTTTTTTGTGTATGTGTGAAAGACTCATTTATTCACATTTATAAAAAAAATTCGTCTAATACTCTTGTTTCCTTTTAAATTTTAGAATTAAATTTACTGCAAAAGTTTTAGCTATTATAAACTTAACTATATAAATAAACTCATACTTAAATTTTTATTTTCTATCTTTAGTAAAATACTATAAATAAAGAGATTCGTGGCTATTGTATAAGAAACACCTCACTGTACTTCCACATCACATCCATATTATTCGTTTAAGTTATCATCGACACATTTATTCACATAATTCTCAATTTTTGCAATTATTTTAGAGGTTTTCTCTTCTAACATGCTCACACATATAAATCTTCATTCAGGGTTTAAATCAAAAGTCTTGAAATAGAATACCACTTGAATCCCTTCATCAGTGGTTTATTATAGAGAATAGTTTGTTTTTATAACAGGCAAGTATGATGAAGAAATGGTCATTATTGGAATTTCGATTCATCTTAAGAAGTATTTACTGATCTGCAGTAGCGCACACAGGAATTTTTCAAGGGGGGTTCGGGGTCGTAAGTTCACCATTCTTGTATCATGCTCCTTTTGATTTTGTCGATTTTCGGGAACAAAACACAGTAAAAAACTAATTTTTGAACAAATAATTAGCATTAATTAATAAAATTAATCATTAATAACAAGTAATTAATTAAATTTTACGTACTATATACTTATAATTATAATCAATCGGAAAAAATATCAAGGGCTTTGGGGGGTTACGGACCCCCCCCCCTTGTGTGCGCCACTGCTGATCGGTGTTGTGTCACTCGAAGCACATAAATTTTCTCCTTTCCTAAAGTATGTTTCCTCCTCTAAAGCTACTGCTCGAAAATTAATGCGAAAATATGACATAAAATTATACGTTTTCGAGCAAAAATAAAAATTAGCCAGTAAATTATAATTTCCAAAAACGTATTTAGATTTTGCATACGGCAGATATCTGTGAAGGCCTTTTACACGTTTTTAGAGTAAATTATTGGGAGACATTGATTCTTACATTGATTTTCAAATGTAATGGTTTTTATTGCTATGTTAATAAAGAATATTCGATTATTGTGATTTTTTCGATTTATTTTTGGACTGGGGCTAATTTTTTTTCTGAGCTGCACATTTGGAAACTATTGTATTACCATACGTCCTAAAAGGGAAGATTGTGCTTAGAATTAGAATGACGCGTGCATTATATTTCTTAACATATTTTAGAAGTTTATTTATTTTTATCACACAGAGATCAGAGCATTTATCTTAGAATTTCAGCAATGTTATACTAACTGATACATCAAAAGAATTGTAAAGGACAGTTTTTGTAGAGATTTTCTCTCGCTAGATGGCTGCACCTGTCAACTGTTTTTCGAATCCGCTAAACATGGTATGGGCAAGATAGAAATTAATTCTATTCAAATAAATGTTAAACTTAAATAATAATTGTTAAACTTATTTTATATAAATGCATTTAATTTCTGTTAATTTTTAAAATGATTTTCATAATTTGTATTTCTGTTTTTATATTTGTTACTTGTGTAGTCATATCGATTATATTATGCTTAACTGCAACATAACTGTATAAAATACTGAAAACGTGGCATTTCTGTGTGTGTACAACTTGTAGATCTAGCTTTGCCGCCGTTGGAACGAACACGCAGAATAAAATTCCAGTAGATTTTGATAAAGTTTAATGTTTGAATTAAATGAAAACTCAACACACTTGAGTAATTATTAGAGTGCTATGAAACAAGCACGTTCACTGTGTTCCTCTTCAGTAGATGAGGCAACAAGTACATCATCAAGATACGGGAAAACAAAGTCGAGTCCATACAGTACTTCAGTAATGAAACGTTGGAAGGTTGAAGGAGCATTCCTCAGTCCGAAACTCATAGTATTGAACTCGTACAAGCCAAATGGGGTGGTGATGGCAGTTTTTTCTTTGTCTTCCTCAGCAATAGGTATCTGATAATATGCCTTTACAAGATCTATCTTGGAAAATATTTTTTTATCCTTCAGGATGTGATTAAAGTCCTCAATTCTAGGAATTGGATATCGATCTGGTATTGTCTGTGCGTTGAATCGCCTGTAATCGCCACATGGTCTTAATGTGCCATCCTTTTTATTTACTAAATGCAATGGACTTGCCCATTGAGATTTTGAGGGTCTAATAATGTCGTTGTCCAGCATAAACTGGAACTCTTTTCTTCGCCAGCTTCAACTTATCAGGGGCTAGTTGTCTTGCCTTCGAATAAACCGGTTGGCTAGTTGTTAGGATGTGGTGCTTTACTTCATGTTTAACAACTCTGTTAACCAAGTTTGGCTTGGTTAAATCAGGATACAACTTAAGCAGGTTGAAGTACTTGGAGGCTCTATTGACCGTGCTGAGATCATTATTTTCTTGGATGGTAGCAACTTCTTTAATTGAAAGATTTGTTACTCCATCGATTAATTTCCTGTTGTGCAGATCTATCAGCAACTGGAATTTTTGAAGGAAATCAGCACCTATGATTCCTCGCTCAACTTTGGCAATAATAAACGGCCACTGAAATGGGCGTCTTAGGCCTAGATCCAGCGTGAGAATTTTAGACCATATGTTGGAATTTCAGTGCCATTAGCAGCATACAGTTTATATTGAGAGGCTTGGCACTCACCTTTCGTTTTTGTCCAAGGGAGGATCAAGACGTCTGCTCCGCTATCCACAAGGAATTGACATCCGGTTTCTCTGTCCATGACAAATAACCGGAATTTGCGGCCTAAAATGTCGGCAGCAGGACTCGCCGCGGCATCTACTGCTGGGATTCGTTTCCCGGCTCATTGAAACTGCACGGCTGTACGCATTTACCAGGGAGGCACTTCTTCCCAAATAGGAAATGGTAGAAGCAATATCTTCCCTGAGGATTGTAGCAGCGCCTTGATTTGCTGCGACTTCTACTCCTTTGATGGTGATGAGGTCTAGAGCTCTGGAATTTTCGTTGTAGCTTCAAAGAGGCAAGTTGTTCTTCAAGACTTACTAATTTAGACAGGAGTTCATCCACTCTTAAGGAATTTTTCTGAACCACTGCAGCATCAATTGTTCTTGGCGCCATTTCCACGATCTTGTTAGCCAATGCGCTATTTTGTCATTTTCCAGTAAATAAAATCCAGGGTCACCAGTTATTAGGTGCTTGTTTCATAGCACTCTAATAAAAACTTAAGTGTGTTGAGTTTTCATTTAATTTAAACATTAAATTTTATCAAAATCTACTGGAATTTTATTCTGCTTTGCCATCGTTGGCACCAAACGCATATGTAAACAAAGTCAAAACAACAAACTTGCTGCCAGGTTTTACACATAAAAAAGGAAAAATGTATTTCCAAATACATTTATATTTATTCTTAAATGTTCTATTTTAATTTCTGACTAAATATTTGTATATTAATTATAATATTTCATGTCATATACTATGAAAGAGAAACGTAAACAAACAACTCGGCCACTTCCGGTTAGCAGAAACTATTTCGGGTCCGAGAAATTTATGATTAAGTAATATTGAAAAAACTGTAACTCGGCTTCTAATTAAGATAGAAACAAAATTTAAACAGATTTACAAAGATAAAAGATTGAACTTTAATATAAGACGAAAAATCGATATTTTGACCAAAAATTGAGTTTTAGAGGTGTTCTGTCACCTTAAAGGGGAAAAAATGTTTATTCCTTAATATGTGTTCTTTGTACATTAAATTTCGTACTTTCAACTGCTTTTTCTAATTTGATCATTTATATTTTGTAATCAAATATTATTCCTTAACTCAGTAGCGCAACAGCTCATGAGAGCCAAGACCTGCTGTCCCATCTCAGTATACGTGACCTTGGACGCTGAGTTGCGTGAGCAGATGCTTCGGTTATGTGGTCAATATGACGCGAAACTCCCTGTGTTTAGTTCCCAAGCAAGCATGGCATTTATTTATCGACCCACAGAAAGGATGAAAGGCTGAGTCAACCATGCCCAGCCCGGGTTTGAAATTCGCACCTGTGGTGTGGAAGCGTGATGCACTAATACTCAGCTTCAATATTGTTCCTAAAATAATATATTTTCTGTGTGTATGTGTGATCAGCTTATTCTTTTTATCAACATTTAACATCTTTAAAATGTTTTACTTCGAGTGAGATTCAACGAGTTTGAAAACTAACATTTTATTCAAAATCTGTATGTCATCTATAAAATTTATAAAGTTTTAACTACATTTTATAGCATCAAAAAATCAATGTTAATACTTATATAAAAAAATTTCTCTTAATATTACCGTTTTCTATTACAAAGTGGTAAATGTTTACACAGTCTTTAAAATCTTAAGAATAAGTAAAGTGTTTATTATCAGTTATAATTTCTTTTTTTTTTGTCATATAAAGAAATTTTCGCATCTTTAAACAAATTTTAATTTTTAAAAGCATGAAACTCAATGTCAGCATCTCTTTTGTTTTCCAATTAGGTTGTATTAAAATGACTTAATGCCAAGAAATAACTTTCGCATTTGAAATAATACAAGCAAAAAAGCAGGCGTTATTGCATATTAGAAATCATTAATTCCGTACAAACTCACCCGCCGCTCCAAAAAAAAATTTATTACTACAGTTAATAATAAAACTTTATGTACATTCCATGATCATACTATAATTTCAAATATTTTTCCTCAGTTCCTTATGTTTATAAAAATAAGCTAATTTTTAAAAAATAGCGCTCAAAATCCCATTCACGTTTGAGCAAGGAAAATATCTGAAATGAGAAAAATACAAGTGAAGAGCCGCGGTTAATTGCCCCCCACAGGCGGGGGAAGGGAGGGCCACCCTCTGAAGAGGGGAGATGCTTGAACTCGTTTTCGATTTTCGACCACGTTTCAAAGGAATGGCCTTGAACTGAGTGGGGAAGAAGCAAAGCGAAACAGATGTCTTTTCTTTTATGGCCCCTAAATTTCTATGAAAAATCAGAGGGAGGGAGGTCTTAGGTTATTCGTAGTGTTATTGAATATACGTCACACAGGCTATAGAGAAAGTCAAGGCTATACAGATTTGTTTTTACTTTTTTTTTCTTATAAAGTTTGAACTGATCAAGTTTTCCGATGAGAATTTATTTTATTATGAGTCAACACCTTGATATAACCCTTACAATTATAACTAATTAAATGGGGATCCAGGTTTATCGTCGTCATGCTTTATCAAATACATTCTCTATACATTTGAAACAAATTTTGTTACATAATGCTGTATTTTTTTTTCTTTAACTAAATTATCACAAAAATAAATCTCAGCCAATAATACAGCTGCTTGCAGATATGATCCAACATTAAAATACAGAGAATAGAATAATATGAAGTTGAAATAAAAGCAAAATAAACTTCGGTTTTTTCTGTCAAATTATTGAAAATGGTGTTTTACCAGATTTAATGCAGACGCATACTATTGAAATTGAGGCACCACAAATCTAATGTTTCCGTGTTATTTAGCAACCAATATCACAATTAGTCAACAATGTATTATATTCTAATTTTAAACGATGTTTTAGATTGTCTCATTTCAAAACTATTTATCAAAATAACAAATGCACTAGTGTATGTGATCAGTTGTATTAAAAGTGTTTAAAAAAATAATGTAGTTTTTGCATTGAATTTACCAAATTTGTTAAAAGTCATGTGTTTTACCAGTCCCAATTTCATTTAGGTTATCCTCTTTTTGTATGATATTTGGTTATTTACACGCTTCTTTTTAAAAAGTATATATATATATATATATATATATATATATATATATATATATATATATATATATATATATATATGTAATGCAATTATTTATGAAATCAAATGGCCTTTTATTTCAGCAAAAAGTGCTACAGTTGCAATTTGATAAAAATTATCTGTGTCATCACCCATTTTGTGATATTCAATGCTTCACCATAATCTCACTCACTTTGCGTGATTAAATATTCATGCGTCATGAGCTAGGATTGGCACAATTTACGGTATTTAACATTAAATGAAAAGTAATTGATTTACACTAGAGGACTGTGAATATTATCTCTTTGACTTAAAACTAATTTTTTTCCAACTTCAGAATTTATTAAAAAGAACACGGAAGAGAGAATAACAAATAGAAGTAATACTATTATATGGTTGAATAAATAAACTATTTTCAGAGTATATGCATGTTTTGAAGATTTAAGAAGCAGAAAAAATAAGGTTATCACCCTTATCCCCCACACACTAATCAGTAAGGATCACGCTTTTATGACTGTCTAAAAAGTTTGGGAGGAGGGTTGGAACTCAATAATTAAAAAAAAAAAAATTAAACAGGAATTTAAGTATGACGTCCATTATATATATAAACGTGTCTTAAAATTTTAGGGACATTCTTAGAAGTTAAATTTTACTTTTATAATTAGATACATTTTTATGGATAAACTCTTTTTAAATTATTTAAAATTAGCAAGGATATAAAATTACGACCAGAAAATCTCGTAAAAAATTCTAATCACTTTTTCTTAAAAAAAATTAAATCATGCTTTGTATACTTAAATTAATATAAATTTAGAAGTGCTCTTAGTAATTTGTAAATAATTGACCATATGATTTTTAACATAGTAGAGAAATGCATCCCTTGTTTAAAATAATTTACTGTAAAGAAACAATTGTGTGAAATTGTGGTTTCTATATTGTTGCTAAGGTAAAAATATTCCAATAAACCTTTCCGTTCATTTTGTAGGCATTTAAATAAGGGAATTTATTTTTAATTCGGCGTTTAATATAGTTATTTTAGAAGAGGAAACCATAAGAGAGAGTATCCTATGTTTTCTTATGGAACGAGAATTCTTGCATTTTAAATCTGCGAATTTTTAACTTTCTCTTTATAAGACAACTTATTGCGTGTAAATTACGCATACCATGTATAAATTCGACTTTTCATTCCATTTAATTAAAAAGGAAGTATGTAATTCAATTTTTGTCTTGTTCAAACTCGAATTTCATTAGGTACAAAAAAAAAGAAAAATAATTGCTTGCACAAATGTGTATTTATATGTGAATAATTACATTGGGCAGTAACATGTAATTGAAATTTACTTTTTCATTATTATATTTTTCATAAATTTAGTAACAAATTGAGTCGAGTTCATACATTATATGTGTATATAATGTATGATATATGAGAAAACAATGGAAGGATATATACTAATTTCCGTTTGAAAATGAGTTTAATTTATAATCTGGTCTAGCTTTCAAGTATGAGAAAAAAATTGTTTCTAGTTAATTTTGGAAGTCTTATTTTTACAGAGGGAGAGTTTGTTATAAAGTGATAAAATATTAAGCTTTAAAAATTTATTATATAAATAAATTATATTTAAAAATTTTCGTTTATATAAAACAAAAATATCAGAGAAACTCGATTCATTGTCAGAGTGAAAACCATAGCTTCCGGTCAATCCGTCATTCGACTTGTATCATTATGAATATATATACATATTGAATTGTTATTAGTAAAACAAGTATTTACGATTACGTAACGATTAAAATGTAATTTGATGACCCACAGAATGAGCGAAACAAATAACCGATTTAATAAAAATCTATCAATGAATATTCAGTGTACAAGCTATCTAAAATTATAAATAAACATTATATTTTGTAGAATAGTAAACTAAATACGAAAATAAGCTTTTCAAATCACTTTAGTAAACGCTTTTTATTCTGTATCAAAAAACTTACCCTTTCGATTTTTAGTAATAACATTTGTAAAAAATCCGACTAAATCACTTATTGGTTATATTTAAAATACTTATTGGTAACATCTACAAAATGTAGAACAGAGGAGCTGCTTCTTTTTTAAATTTCCGTGCCATGAATAATCGTATTATTTAAATTAATCCAGTATCGTTTCGTTAAAAACCCGGAGCTTCAAAAAACAATCAAACAATAATGTAAGCGCTTTCTGCTCGTATTACTTACCACCGCAATTACATAATTCAACTTTTTATTCAAAAAATAATGAAGAAATAAATTATTTAATTTCATTTAAAATAAATTTGTTCCATGTATTTAAACTTGCTATTTCGAAAGATGGTTATACATATATTTTTTTTATGCTTTCGATAAGAATACAGCTTTCACCGTGTGAACAGGTCCACGTCTAATGCGAAAATGAATGATTGGCATCGTATTCAAAGAAGGCGCCGATATTGGCGAGAAATTTGCTAAGCTCGGTAACCCTACAGACTGTCATCCCCCTGTTTCCTTCCCCTCTCCTCTTCTAAAAAAGTGCTCTTTATTTAACGACTTCCTTTAGTATCGCCCACCCATCTAACTTGGGGCAACTCTATTCGGGCGCCAAAGACGCCAATCCACACCAAAGACCGTGTTTACAAACAGGGTTAACATCCAGTTTGCCGAGGAAACAGGGGGAGTGGGACTTGATGTTCTGAAATGTTGATGATGAGAACTCATGATGTTTTTTCCGATTGCCGAGGAAACAACGTGTTCCAAAATCTCGTTTTCACCGAAACAGAATTTTGCGGGATGCATGAGGAAGGGGGGAATTCTAACAATGCTTTTTTCCAAAAACTAATAAAAGCCGAAAGTTGTGAAACCATTAGCCTGTACAATTATAATAACTGCACAGTTTCCAGAGTGAGGGACAAGGACCCAGTTTCACATGTCACTCCAAATAGTAATATTAGTGTTTACATAAAAACTATTTTAATGGTTTGCCGCGTTGCGTGGTTAGACATTCTTCTCTACAACACGGTTGAATGAAATAACACTAAATTTTTATTAACTTTAAAGATAAAAGATTAAATGAGCAATTAAGAGGTAAGCTTCCAAAAACTACAACACATGGTAAAACCAGGCACGCTACAAGAATAACATATCAATTCAGTTCAGTTTTGGAGTCGTTTTGTTGAGCTGTAAGGTCGCTGCATACTCCCCTTCCAGTGTCAACGATACCTAGTTGGAAGATGAACTTTGCGACCAGAACGTGTAGATGGCTGGGTAGGCGTTGAAGCTGTTGGATCAGATTCCACAGTAGCAGGTGTTGAAGCTGTTGCATTAGGTTCCACAGTAACAGGTGTTTCATTCAAGGTTTGAGGTAGTTGCAAGTCCTCAGTGTTAAGAAAGAAGACAGGTTTGCACCTATCAATAGATACAGATACCCGTTTACCATTGATGTCAAGGAAAAACACTTTATCCTTCCTTTGTAAGACTTTGAAAGGGCCATCATAGGGTTGTTGAAGTGGACGACGTAACATGTCTCGACGAAGAAAAACATGTGTTGCTTCCAACAGTCCTGGATGGATAAAAACTGGACGTTTGCCATGGTGTTTTGGTGGTTTAGGGTGAAGTGATTGCATGCGAGACTTAAGTTTCGAAACAAAATTCAAAACATCATCATCTGGCTTGGAAGAGTCAAACATCTCCCCTGGCAGTCGAATAGTTGTCCACAGCTGGGGTACACAGAATATCTTCTTTAAGAGAAGCTCGTAGACCAAGTAAGATGATAGGGAGTACTTCTGTCCAACGCTCAGTAGCAGGCACTTGATTGCACTTTTCAATGGGCAGTGCAATTCTTCGATCATTCCATTAGCTTGAGGGTGGTATCCAGTTGTACAACACTTCTGAACACCAAATAGTTTGTTAAGAGCTTTGAAGAGCGAGGACTCAAACTGCCTGCCCCTGTCGGTTGTGAGAATTGCAGGAGTTCCAAAGCGAGACACCAAAGAAGAAAAGAAGGCCTCAGCCACAGTCTCAGCAGTTGTCTTTGAGAGGTTGGGCCTCTGGCCACTTCGAAAAACGGTCAATCATTGTCAAGCAATAGGTGTAGCCATTTGATGGAGGTAGAGGTCCAATGAGATCCAGATGAACATGATGAAAACGTTGGGAAGGTTCTTGAAATGATGAAAGAGGTGATCTAGTATGACGATGAATTTTGGATTTTTGGCAAGCTAGGCAGTGTCTTGCCCACTTAGCTACATCTGATGAGATTGATGGCCAAACAAACCGCTGCTTCATCAAATGTACTGATCGACGTATGCCAGGATGGGATAAATTATGCATAGCAGAGAAAAAATCTTGGCGATTTTCTTTTGGGATGTAGGGTCTGGCTGTGCCCGTTGATAGATCACACATAATTTCAGTAGACGAATTGGGAAAAGTTACCTTTTTGAGTTCCAAGGAAGTTCCAGATGCTATTAGGGTGTGAGAGAGAAGCTCCTGATCAGTCTGTTGTGTCTCAGCAATACAGTCATAGTCAATTTGACTTGGGAAGGTGATTGCAGAAACACGAGAGAAAACATGAGCAGCAATATTGTCAGATCCTGGAATGTGTACAATATTTGTGGTGAACTGAGAGATGAAATCTAGCTGACGGATCTGCCGTGGAGAACACTTGTCACCTTTTTGCCTAAAAGCATAAGTGAGGGGCTTGTGGTCAGTAAACACTGGGAAATCTCTAGCTTCCAGCATATACCGAAATTGTCGGATAGCCGAAAAGATAGCATGGAGTTCACGGTCGTAGGCACTGTAAGACTTTTCAGATGAAGTAAGTTTTCTGGAAAAAAAAGCCAATGGATGTAGCTCAGAGTCCACAACTTGGTGAAGTGCACCTCTTATGGCATAATCAGAGGCGTCCACATGAAGAGCAAGCGGGGCAGAAGGTGAAGGATGAGCAAAAGCTTGTTTACACCTCTGAAATGCTGTAATTGCCTCAGAAGACCAGTTTAAAGGCTTTGAGTCCTTCTTAACTTTAGAACCTTTTAAAAATTCACTTAAAAGATACTGTTGTTCAGCTGCTTTAAGCAAGAAACGTCTATAAAAATTTAACAGTCCTAAAAATTTTCTCAGAGAGCCAACAGTCTCTGGTTGTTTGTAATCAAGAACTGCTTAAACTTTGTCAGGCAATGGCTTAATGCCATCAGGAGTGATAAGGTGGCCAAGGAAAATGAGTTCAGTCACACCAAATACACATTTAGAGATATTTAGTTTTAAACCATATGAGCTCAGTCTTTGGAATATAGTTCTTAAGTGAGAACGATGCTCCTCAGCATTTTCTGAGTAACACAAAATATCATCCAAGTAGACAAAACAAAAAGGAAGTCCTCTTAGTACATCATGCATGAATCGCATAAAGGTTTGTGGTGCATTCACAAGACCAAAACACAAATGGGTATATTCGTAAAGACCCCATGGAGTTGTTTCAGCTGTCTTAGGAATATCACACTCAGCTATAGGCATTTGGTGGAATGCCTTAAAAATGTATATTTTGGAAAATATCCTCTTGCCATGTAGTGCATGAGCAAAGTCATTCAAATAAGGCATGGGGTAGCTGTCGAACTCAGTAACAGAATTCAGCTGCCTGTAATCCCCAACAGATCTAACTGTAGAGTCAGATTTGGGTACAACATGAAGAGGAGTACTCCAGGGACTCTTGGAAGGTCTAATAATGCCTTGAGCAAGAAGAAATTCAAATTCTACCTTCACTGGATCATACAGATTAGGGTGTAGCCTTCTAGGCCTCGCAGTGACTGGTGGGCCAGTAGTAATAATATGGTGGACTGTGCCATGTGATGCTGATTTGGAAATTAAAGAAGGGTTGCTGAGGTCTGGATATTCCGATAAGATGTTTTTAAAACTAATGTTTGCATCTACAGTGAGGATTGAGTTCTGTACAATATTGGAAAAAAACACAAGGAGTGAAAAGAGAAGTTTCCACATCCACCAACCTTTTTTTTCTTAAGGTCGATTAAAAGGTTGAAGTGCTTTAGAAAATCAGCACCAATTATAGGAGATGATACATCAGCAATTATGAAAGTTCAGATAAAAGGTCGCCTCAGACCCAGGTTCAGTTCTTTACGGACCATACTATAGGCTGGAATTTTGGTATTATTAGCAGCAAAAATAAGGAGAAGTTAGACTGAGGTGGTTTATTCATAGTTGGAGAAGGTGGGATGACACAGATTTCACTTCCAGAGTCTATGAGGAATTTCTGGCCAGACTTGCGGTCTAATAAAAATAACCGGCTGGTATGTTGCGAGGGCTCTGCCATTCCAGCTATGAGAGAGCTTACTCGTTTTTTTGCACAAATGCACAAGGGGAAACACACTTGCTGGCCTGCTCTTTATAACGGCGATGATAGTAGCAGATGCCACTTCCTCTATTGACACTCCTAGAGCGTGAATGTGATCTCCGGCGGTCAGAACTATATCGTTGATGGCGAGAAGAATTGCACTCTCTTGTCAGTTCAGCAACTTGTAGAGACAGCTCTTGGATCTGCCTGGCGAGAGTCCATGGTTGGCTGAGCACTGCATGAAGATGACTGGTATGGTGGAGGAACAGTTGTGGCAGCACAGATAGTTGAGGATGAACCAACACAACCTCAGAAACCTTATCAGCGATGATAGCCAGTTTATCCAAAGGCTCTGAAGTTGCAGACAAAACAGTCTGGATATGTGGTGGCATTCTTTGAAGCCACAAACTTTGCAGAAAGTCATCCTGGAGTTGGCCATTAGACCGCTCTTTCTTTTTTCGCTACAGGTGGCTGGGCTTCTCATCTCCTAGCTGAAGGTCAGTAAGCAGTTTCTTAATTTTTTGAGTCTCCGAGTCGCTAAATTGGGTGATGAGCCGCTGCGAGAGTGTTTGATATTTGTCACTGTTCGGAGGGCTTAACACAATGTCCGACACGTAGGAGAGAGTTTCAGCATCCAGGTTCGCAACCAAAGCAGAATACTTAGTATTATCACTGGAGTTACCACTGAATGTGAATGCATGGTCGCATTGCGCAATCCATAGACGAACGTTCGATTTCCAAAACGGCGGCAGCCGCAAAGCAATACGAGCGACTTCAACGGTTTCACTAGTCATATTGTTGAATAAGCAGGAAGCGAAACGAATCTCCGAGCAGATGCTTCAAGTGGCCTTGAGGAGAAGGAGAAAAAAAAAATCTTTCGCTACGTACTGATCATCCGTAGTAGAAGAATTTGTTTTGCATTCGCCAGTAGAACAGAATAGCTTACGTGTTTTTTAGTCCAAAAGGGGTCCTCACTGCCGCGTTGCGTGGTTAGACATTCTTTACTACAACACGGTTGAATGAAATAATAATAAATTTTTATTAACTTTAAAGATAAAAGATTAAATGAGCAATTAAGAGGTAAGCTTGCAAAAACTACAACACATGGTAAAACCAGGCACGCTACAAGAATAACAGATCAATTCAGTTCAGTTTTGGAGTGGTTTTGTTGAGCTGTAAGGTCGCTGCTGGTTAATTATAAGTATACACTTATATCACAGTACTGAAAATTCAAGGACATTTTTTGATAGCTTAGCTACATTTTTATTTTTTTAATTGTTTATATATATATATATACATATATATTGCTTTTTTTATATGTACTTTTTTAAAAAAAAATTTGTCCTTCAAACACTTAATAACACAAATACAAAAGAAGGAAAATGTCGGCAATCCCTAATCAAAGGAAACCCTCTAAATTTATACTTAAAATTTTCCCAATCTATTTCCTTTATGATTTCAACCAATGCATTGATTAATCAATGTTTTTAGCACGGCAACTCTTTTCAAACATATACATTGAATGATTGGATGTTAGATGGTTAAATCCTTTTGTGGTCAACACATCGTGATTATAACCTTTCCAACAGTCCGCAATAGTTGTCGTGCCTGGCTCTGTCCATTCCGTAATGATTTCCATTAAACTTTGAGTACGATTGTGAACAGCTACCAAAAACAGCTTTCCCGAATCGCGCTCTTTTTATTAGGCCACTCTCCATCAAAAATTCCTAAAAATCTCTTGTTCCTCAAACAATGCGAAAAAAAAAAAAGTATTCGTTTGCAATACCCGGCTTACCTAAACTTCCTTTTTATTTGAAAAACACCATTTTAAATTGGCACCCAAAAGCAGCTGAAACTTAACAATGACGTTGCTCATTATAGATGCTGCCATGCTTAATAAAAAGACCCGACAAAAACTATTTAACAAAAAACGCGTGCTAAATTTTCTTACCCAAAAGTGATACTTACTACACTAGGTCTGAGCGGGAAATGATGCCCCCCTATTCGCTTTCGCGGTAGAAAACTTAAGAAAGTGCGCCAAGATAGTCAAATAAAGCGAGTTTCTTTTAAATGAGGGGTCGTTTATTACAACTTAGTACTTCTGCATACGTCACAAGCCATGACGTATTTGAGTGTTGGAAATGTGTGAGAGAAACTACAATTCCTCCGCTTTGTTAAATAGTGCGAAAAATATTTTTTTCTGATAACGAGAATGCATCAAAAATATGAATATTTAATATTAGTTTCGGCATACCTTTGCATTAGAAATTTTGAAACAGTCTTAGAAGAATGTTTTTAAAGTAGTAAAATATATTGAAATATTAGAGATTTGTATGTACGCAATAAAAACGCGCTGAAAGAACAACTCTAGTACGCGTAATTCTTTTCTTTTAAAAAGAAAATTTCCAGTTTTATTTTTAAAAGAAGTTGATTTTTTTATAATTAGAAGAATTCTCTTATTCAAACATAGAATAGAAAATTATAGAAATATTTGAGAATAGTGTTGAATAAATAAATTCATTTTTTAAAGTATTTATCTGTTATTCATTATTACACATACTGTATTTTCATTACTATAAATCTACTTTTAATATGTACTATATTTATTACGTATATATCTTATTTTTTTGAATTGTTATTTTTATAATTTTACTGTAAAACTATTTTTCATTTCTAATATAAAAACGTTTTTGACTATTTACTTTTAATTTTTAGTATAAATAAGTATTCAATTTATTCAGGTATACAAATAAAATTAGAATAAATAAAAAAAAAACATATTTTAACAGAAAATTTTATTTTATTGTAAAAAAATATACATTTTTCTTGATGATCCTTTTTTACTTTTGGAGCTTTTGTGATGAAAACATTTTTTTTTACCTTTTTAATTAATTCCTTCAATAATTTTACATGGATAAAATTAAGTATGCATTCTCAATTTTTATAATCAGCTGTAGGCTTTTGGAAGAATTTTTTATAAGATATTACATAAGAAAAAACACAATGCTTTAATCATTTGCTCTGAATTTTTGCTAAATAATTTTTTAACTTTAAAATATGTCAAATTTTATAAGGTTGCATTTGATCACACAGTTAACTATTGCAATCGTTGTCAGTTACAATTAACATAAATCAATTAATATATTGGTGGATAATTTCATTGACATTTTGTACACTTGTTTCAAGTCTATAATATTTTAATCAATATTTAAGGATTAGAAATGTTATCTACGTATATTGTTTTGTGAGGAGGTCAAAGATGTTAACCCATTCTCCGTACTTCCACATCACAACACATCTACAATAGGGAGTCACATTCAATTGGCTGAAATGTTATAAACCCTTACATTCAATTTTTTTCTAAATTTATTAAAAAATGAATATCAATGCAGTCAATTCGATAATTTTTCCAATAGAATTTTATTATTAAAATCAATGTCACTGTCCTTTTTTAATTATTCAAATTGTTTATTCCAATTTTTAGTTAATGAATTAAATTATTGACGATTAGCTAAATGTATGACTCGTGTATTGGATTCCATTGCTTCACTGCTTTTCAATAAAGATAAAAACAAATGTTTTAATTAATTAAAATGGTCGTTTTAACTCTATGCTTTCAAATTAACCCAGGCCAACCATTTTCTTTTCATTTTTCCTTGCCAAATTCATGGACACGAGAAAAACAACTCCAATCCAGAAAAAAAAGGTTTTTCTACGTTTGGGAGAAAGATAAGTCCCAATTATGGGCGCTGAGTTTAGGATTCCTTCAGGAATTTCCCTTGAATCGTTCAGTTCGCAAGTTATACAATGAATGACCTTCCTGACATTGACCTCCCTCTCTCTAAGGAGAAGACCATCCCCTCATTTCATGCGTTTCCTGTCTCACTTAGGAATTTCTTTTTTTTTATTTGAAGACCGATAGAAAAATTCTCGTGTACTATAGGGTGTTTTTTTAGAGGTATAGAACTTTAAATTGCAATAAAACAACGATGTATTATTCGATTGACATGAATTTTTTTTATTCGAAAGATAATTTTGTGGCATTGCATTTTAAATATGATTTCTGGCATAGGACTGCCACGGCTGGCTCGGATGTAGTCCAATCTGGATGTCCAATTTTCGATGACTTTTTCCAACATTTGTGGCCGTATATCGGCAATAACACGGCGAATGTTGTCTTCCAAATGGTCAAGCGTTTGTGGTTTATCCGCATAGACCAATGACTTTACATAGCCCCACAAAAATAGTCTAGCGGTGTTAAATCCTAAGATCTTGAAGGTCAATTCACAGGTCCAAAACGTGAAATTAGGCGGTCACCAAACGTGTCTTTCAATAAATCGATTGTGGCACGAGCTGTGTGACATGTTGCGCCGTCTTGTTGGAACCACAGCTCCTGGACATCATGATTGTTCAATTCAGGAATGAAAAAGTTAGTAATCATGGCTCTATACCGATCACCATTGACTGTAACGTTGTGGCCTTCATCGTTTTTGAAGAAGTACGGACCAATGATTCCACCAGCCCATAAAGCGCACCAAACAGTCAGTTTTTCTGGATGTAACGGTGTTTCGACATACACTTGTGGATTAGTTTCACTCCAAATGCGGCAGTTTTGTTTGTTGAGGTAGCCATTGAACCAGAAGTGCGCTTCATCGCTAAACAAAATTGGACGTCCAGATTTGACTACATCCCAGCCAGCCGTGGCAGTCAGATGCCAGAAATCATATTTAAAATGTAATGCCACAAGATTATCTTTCGATAAAAAAAAATTCATGTCAATCGAATACTACATCGTTGTTTTATTGCAATTTAAAGTTCTATACCTCTAAAAAAATACCCTTTACAAGTATCACACGAGGCATACAGAAGTAAGTAAAACAAACAAAATAAGATAAATAAAATAAAAAGTAAATTACACAAAACAAAAGTTATGAAATAATTAAATAAAAAAACAAAAGTTATGAAATAATTAAATAAAAAAAACAAAAGTTATGAAATAGTTAAATAAAAAAACAAAAGTTATGAAATAATTAAATAACAAAAACAAATACGAGTAAGTTACAAATACAAAAAATAAATTATACAAAATAAAAAAAAAATTACGTAACAAAACCAACACAAGGGAGTTAAAAAACAGAGAAATGAAAAATTTTAGAAAATCAAATCAATAGATACAAAATAATGTGAACGAAGCTTAACCTGAAACAAACTGAAAAAATTAGGAGGCCAGTTGGTTTTAAGATTTCAGGTATTTTCTTTCTTTCTTAAACTTTGAACAAAAAAAGGATAGGATGTTCAACACTGCTCATCACCTACATTGCAGTCATAAAGTTTGGAAAAGCACAGGTTAAATCTGTTGAGGAACACTTTAAAATTACCATGAGCAGTAAGGAATTGGATGATTTTATACAATTTGCAAACAAAGTGATCACAAGACAGTCTTTGTGAAATGGTCAAAAAAAATTTCTTTCAGAGTGAGTTGATTGCGCGTGCAGAATGTTCCTAACATAGACAACATTTTCTTTATTCTGTTTCCTGTAAAACGATGTTGGAATATTAACTGATATTTCAATCCCCCACTTGGCTGCCGACTTAGCCAGGAAATCAGTCCTTTCATTTTCAAAAATTTCCTGTATGGGCACGAAAAAAAAAAAAAAAAAAAAAAAAAAAAATACAAGAATGTTCTTTTAAATTTCCATAAGAATATTATTGCAAATTTTGTAGAGTTTTTAAGTGCCAATGTGGCTCTCGTAATTTTTAACTGCGGTCAAATGACGAAGATGCCAGCTGATTTTGTACCCTACTCTTCAAACTTCCACACCACGCCAACGTCAGTACTTCTATCTTCCACAGATTTAGTGTGTATCAGTCATTCTACACGATGATTCTTCAGTGGTACTAGGATTCCAAGTTCTGGCAGAAACAACGGTGGCCACAAGCTCTTTATCATTATAACTTGAAATCGATTTGTTTGCATTTTATAGAAATTTTCTCAGATGTTTTCTTTCTCATCTTTTCCCCAGAAATTTATTCACCTCACTCACAGCCAAAATGTACTTAGATAATGTTTCCTCAATGTTATTTCTATTCATTTTCTCAAATATTATTTCCTTCTCTTATTTGAGGATAAAGGTAAAAAAGTTTGTACATGTTACATTTTTTACTTATTTTTTTCAGTAAAAAAATTGTGCTGAATAGGGAGATAAAGAATTTTTCTAAAAAACTTTTCAGTAAAAAAGATAATTTAGATGAAGTTACACCATTCCTTTCTTTATTTTTTATTAATTTTTCTTATCGTTTAAATTGTTAAAAAGGAATTTCGTTGCAATTGCATACTGATACATATCACAGCAAATTGTTCTGATCAGATACTGCAATTATTAAAATTTATCTATCAATATGCAAGGATAATTAAATTAGATCTAAAATAAAATCCTCTATATTTACCATTTAACTTTTATTTTCCGTAGCATCTTCGAGTCTTAAATTAAACTCCCGATTATTTCTCAGAAAAGATATTTTAAACATAACACTTTTAATCCCAGCTCATTAAATTTAATTGTCTCCATATGTACGCTGCCACCCTCCACTTTCAAATCAAAAACACAAACTAAAAAGAGTTATTTAAAAGTTCTAGATATAAAAAGTTCTTCAGCTCAATTAAAATCTTCATTTGGCTTCCGTTTTCTCTCTGCGAAAGATGTGTCGATTGCTCGCTGAATAAAACTGTTTTTTTCAAAAGTTTGATGTTGTAACATTTCATATATAAAGGAGAGAGTGATTCACTCATCACGATATCTCCTGAATTTTTAGACGTAAAGACTTGACATTTTGCAGGAATATTTATTTTGTTTAGTGATCCACTAAAAATGGGTTTTGCGGAATTCCACTTTGGAGCAGAGCAGCCTTCTCTTTAAAGGGTCCCGGGAGGAAGAAACCACTTGGGGCCCTCTAGTTTTTTTTAATTCAAAAAATATCAGTACGAACACATGAACGAACTCGTGGTCGGAAGGTAGTGAGTTCGAGTCCTGTTGCCACTGAAGACCCGCCGTATGAATGGGTTCGAGGTTCAGTGTCCACATTTTGGTGTGGTGTGGTAGGAAAGGGGTCGCTAGCTCAGGTGTCATCCTCGTCACTTGACCGAGGTTCAAAATTAGAGGTCCGTCCCAATAGCCCTAGCAGTACGACGTTAATATAACTCTCTGTTTGCTGGTCCAGCTCCAGTCACATATGTTACTTCAGTAAACTCTATAAATATAATTCATTTATATTTAATATTTTCTCTTCAAAATTTACATATCTAATAATGATTGAAATTTGTCCCTTATGGGAAGTATCAAGAGTACATTACATTTGGATACTGCTGTACGTGGTTGCTTTTGAAACCATCTTTAATTTCGGTAGACTTCATTTTCTAATGTAGAAATAATTTAGTCTCGTATCTGTGCGCTAAATGTTGTGCAATTCTATTTTGCGAGCAGTTAGTTCCCTTACAAGAGTCATCTGTGGGAAGTATAAATCTCACATAGTCTTCATTTCGTTTTTCACAAAATAACTTGAAGAGACGTTCACATTAGCTTTAATAACATTGTTAGACTTTATAACTAAATTAAGTATTTCATTTAGAACAGGTGAAATGTTTTTAGCTACTAGGTTTTTCCTGTTAATGACACAATACGCAAGAAGCATATTTGGATTATCCATTTTTCTTTCCCATCATAATAGGCGCCCAGACTGCTGCACAAGATGTTATATTTTTCATTGATATTTTATTGGCATCATAAGAACATTTTTAGTTTGTTATAAATATCTTAGGAGGGAGTGGTACTATCAAAAATGATTTACAGAACATTTTTTTCAGCAAAATGACCTTTATCAATATATAGTAGCACGCTCTCAATCGGGGGTGCGTGCCACAGTTAACTGGTTAAAATACCCAAATGCAAAAAAAAAAAAAAAAAGAACCCACTTCATACGATGCTTTTAAAAAAGAAAAGTTACCAAATGAATTTACTAAACATTCATGTATCATTAATACTTATTCAATTTAGGTCATTTTTTTTTAAAAAAAAAAAGAATATTTTTTTTTTTTACAGACCCTTATTTTGAATTAACCCCAACGAATTAATAATAAATCTGCAAAACACTGCTAAAATTCAGTAGCGTAACGAAGTCTGTAAGGCACCCCCTCTTTCGCAAAGTCAGGCTATTGTACGCCTAGTACTTTTATACTATTAATCACTGTACAAAATTCGTACTGTTTCTTATTTCGTACTCGATGAAGATTCTTAATTAAAACTGCAGATTTTTTAAAATGAAATGAATGGTTAAAAAAAATGAAGTTCTGAACTAATGATCCTCAGTTTAAGACAAGAGGAGACCATAGTAGCGAAGCAGCAAACATAGAAGTAGATAAATTATGTTAGTATAACATGATATAATTACTCTTAGTACCTATTCACACTTTTCCTTTTTAATATATTTATCCTTTAAATTTTAATAAATCAATAGGCTACGGTAGCCTAGTGGTCAGATTAATGGACTCGTAACTGGCGTGTCATGAGTTCGAGTCTAGTACCGCTGAAGACCCGCCGTACAGAAGCAGCCCATGCACGATAAATGTGTTGAGGCTCCAATGTCTTCCCGTTGGTGTGGTGTGGAAGTCAGGAGATGGGGTGTCAGCCCAGGTATCGTCTTCGTCACTTGACCATGGTTCAAAATTACGTGGTCTGTCACCAAAAACCCTGGCGTAGCAGAATAGTGCAATATAATAAACTGATAGCTCACTGATAATAATAAATCACCCCAACTGTATTTAATTATATTTAACAATCAGAATTTATTCTGACGTTATACACTGCTGTTTGATTTGATCAAATTCTTAAGATTTATTTAAAATAATGTTTGTGTTCATTGTATTCAAAAACAGTCACTCCGTTTTCAGTGAAATTAAGCCTTATTTAATTTATAAGTGTCATTTTTTCATATAAATTGTCATGTGATTAAAAAGGAATTCAAATACCTTAACTTTTCTTTGCACGAAATATTTATACCAAGAAAAGCAAGATTTAATTGCGTATCGTTAATTTTGGTTTAATACAGCTAGTTAAAAGATAAATCTTTCTTTATACTGTATATAATCACATAATTGATACACATATGTCGCAGGGAAATGATCAAATTAGGCCTTTCATCAAATCCCTACGGAAGATGATCAATTCACGCAAGATATTAAAATAAGAACCCTCTGTAAGGTGATTTCCCAAAAGAAATAAGTGATTTGATCAAATCCCTAACCTGTTTCAGTGAAATGATGAAATAATATTGTCAAGAGTTTAAAAGTGTTTATTTAGCCAATAAGGTGCATTATTAAAACCAGAGTAATTAATACAGCAACAATAATTGAATTACAAATTATTTATTCGAAATTAATTAAAAAAATAATTAGATAATAAAGCTGGTATTTTTTTTCTCTTGAAAGATATTTATAATAGAATTTCAAACCTTTTTTTCCCCTAAAGATTATACATTAATATAGTACTTCAGAAATATCCTGCTTTATTTGCAACACCTTTTTTTTAGTTATTATTTTCCTTTTTAAAACAGCTTTATTTTTTTATCTATAAAGAGGGCATTGTCGAATTCCCTAATTTGTTTATATTTTTCGATTGAAGTTTTATACAGAGTTTCTAATTTTCAGTTTCTATATCAATCGAAAGATAATAATGCAAAGAATATAACTAAATAAAACTAAAAAACCATATTTAGGTCATTTTGTTTTGGTGCGTCACGTCAGAAGCCCCGCACTGCCTGGAGAGGACGGGGACAGTGTAATACTAAACAGTGTTCTTGTTACAAAAATATATAATAAGCAGTTCAATCCAAAGTGTCATCATGGCAATCCTAAGTAAAATAAATGTATCTCATAAAATTTAAATCAATATTCTCTTACATTTTTGTTTTAAAAAGTTTACACAACGTTTGTACGAAGCAACAGTTTTTTTTCCCCAGCATGTATTTTTGTCGATAATGTTTAAAAATAATCTATTTTTTTGCAACATATTCTTTTTACCCCTTTTCTGTTTTACTAATAGCAATATCAGCAATATAATACAGTCGTACCTTTTTTTGTGCGGTCTTTTTTTATGCGATTTCCTTTTTGTGCGATATTTTTTTTATGCGGTGTATGAATTTCAATGGCTTTGGGGGCACTATAATGTTTTCTATCTATTTACTAGTGGCGTAACGGAGAATGTTAGGACCCCCTCCCCCCTTAAAGTAAGATTTTGCCTTTAAAATTTTATAAATTAGGTAAATACGTATTTAGCGTAAGTCAGGCCTTGGGCCCCTAGAGTTCTGCCCCTCCCCCGTGATGTGGGGGTGTACGTTACGCCACTGAAATGTAGACACTTCAAGACGCTCTGTTCATTTGTTATAAACAGTCTCCTGACAATGCGCATTCAGTTGCTTTCTCTCAACGATCCAGCGGCCCGCGCTTAATTGAAGACGAAACTTTCAATAACAATGACATTATCAATAATTTGATAAATTATGAAGACGGACATGAAGCCAGATTTCTTGAGAGTGGATAAAAATATGCAGGGATCCAGCTTTCCAACAAATTTGAAAAGCATTTTCTTAAAATAGGTTCCAGTTAAGAAAAGAGTATAAAATTCCAAAAAGGGCTTCAATCATTATAGCTGGTTATCGTGACATTTACAAACAAATGATCACCTGTCCTTCGTCACAAAAACTTATCTCTTACTTTATGTTGCCAAAAAATAAATCAATTGCAATTGCACCTTCAAGTGACGAAAGCGATTTTGAACTTATTCATTACGGGACTTTGGATTACGATGAGTAGCGATGAATTAAATATGTGTATTTTAAAGACTTATCCGTATATACAATGAGACACTATATGTTTTAAAAATGTTTCTATGTGTAATATTTAATTATTTTATTTTGTTATGGAGAAGTACTCTTACATAAATAATTACTTACATAATATGCCAATTATTTACATTCGTAAATAATTGGCATATTTTATAAATGCGACTTTTTTTATGCGGTCCCTATCCACCGCATAAAAAAAAGTTTTTTGTAGTATTTCCACGAATTAATTTGTTATATGTAAGAATTTATGAAATTTTTGAATATTTTTTTTGTGCAATTTTTTTTATTCGGTCCATATCTATCGCACAAAAACAGCTTAAACTGTAAATTATATCATCTCTACTTTCTCTAATTATTTATCAATTAGTCTTCCGCAAAATGTATTTTTCGAGAGATTTTAGCTGTTTATGATCAATTAATTTATAAAACATATTTGAAATTGTTTATTTTTCACTTTAATGGTCTATCCTTGGTTATTTCATGGAATAACTAGGTAAAGCATGAAATTGTTCATCTATTATTTAGTTTAACTGGCTTGTCTAGTTATTTTATGAAATACCTAGTCATTCTATGAAAAAAAAAACTGAATTAAACACTCTTTAACGGTAACATATATAACTTATATTGAGTTCATCATATTACTGAAATTTTATTTTAGATAAGCGTTTTCAAGGTTTTACTTCAAGAAGGATTTTTTTTAAAGGCTCGAGAGAAAAAAATTATTAAGAATTTAAATGGGAAATTTTGATTTAAATGTAAACTTGTCCTAATTGGGGTGAAAACTAAAAAGACATATCAAGTAAATTTAATTCCAATGTTATCCTTTATTCAGAATCGGCTATAATCTGAATAAATCTAAATTCGGTGCCCATTAAAACATTCATTTTTATTTTACAAATAGAGGTAAGTAATTCCATTCTCACATTCTAGGATTTCCTTGTTGATGTAATATTCAGCCTTTAAAAATAATAATATGTTTTTAAAATCATTTTCCAAGTTTTGGATATTTATATAGTATTTTTAAATATTTATTAACTTTTTTTATCGGAAAACACCTAATAAATTAGAACACTTAGAGTTTAATATCTCATCATTATCTTTAAGCAGGGGGAAAAAACCCTTTTATTTTTTACATTGATACTTAAATTACGTCAATTATAATTTTGGCTATAATTGTCGTTAGAAGTGTGATTAAAATATAGAAAAATACAGTATGGAAAAGTCTTCAATTTTTTTTCATTGATAAGAATTTTTATATCTTTTATAGCTTTTTTAGAGAAAAATATTATTCAATTATTTTACACAGATATAAATATAAAAGTGCTTTACTAAATGAAACAAATGCTTTACTTCATTTAAGTTGAGACAGCACTAAAAAGAAAACCGAATAAAATTTTAAAAAATGAAGAAATTCCAAAAAAGTATTAGCATACACAGTGAAAACGTCAAAAAATAAAAATGCATCTTCAAATGTAAAAATATAATGAATTTACTGAAAAATAAAATGCAGATTTTCCACGTTTTTTTTAATGTGTTTATTTTGAAAGATGCTGAAAATTTGGAGTTATAACTTGTAGATAAATTATTTATATTCTTTTACAATCACTTTTTGAGAATCCTGTTGTTTTCCTGTTCTGTGTGTGGTTTTAAAAATTCAGGATTTATTTTCCACAAAATTTTTTTAAAGAACACAATAGTTATTTTTTTCAAAATCTAGAAGTGAAAAAAGGGTCAAAAAAAAAAATGAAAAAAAAAAACATGGGTAGTAAAAAATATATAGTATATTGTACTGTAATTTATTGACATCCAAATTATATTTTACTGGTCAATTATAACTTAAAGAACCAATAAGATTAAAAGCAGTGTTGCGTGGTTAGACATTCTTCACTACAACACTGGTTGAATGAAATAACAATAAATTTTTATTCCCTTTAAAGATAAAATATTAAATGAGCAATAAAAAGCACTTTGGTAAGCGCCAAAAACTACAACACATGGTAAAAACAGGCACGCTACAAGAATAACAGATCAATCCAGTTCAGTTTTGGAGTCGTTTTGTTGAGCTATAAGGTTTTGCATACTCCCCTTCCAGTGTCAACGATACCTAGTTTGAAGATGAACTTTGCGACTAGAAAATTAGATGATGTTTTTAATTAAAATTTATTTCCTTGGCATTCAGATTCCAAAGTAGCAAAGGTGTTGAAAATAGTTGCAATTAGGTTCCACAGATCCATAATTCATTCTGGTTTGAGGTAGTTGCAAGTCCTCAGTTTAAGAAAGAAGGCAGGTTTGCATCTATAATAGATAAAGATACTTTTCCGTGTTTACCATTGATGTCAGTTTTGGAAAAACACTTTATCCTTCCTTTGCTAAGACTTTGAATGGGCCATCATAGGGTTGTTAAAGTGGATGACGTAACATGTCTCGACGAAGATTAAAACATGTGTTGATTCCAACAGTTTTTAATGGATAAAAACTGGACGTTTGACCATAAAGAATGTTTTGGTGGTTTAGGTGAAGTCAAGGCAATGCATGCGAGACTTGAGTTTAAAAACAAAATTCACAATTCATCATCTACTTGTAAAGAGTCAAACATCCCCTGACAGTCGAATATGGGTTAAAACTAATTCAGCTGGGGTACATAGAATTTTTTAAAAGAGAAAATCATTTAGATCATGTTAAGATGATAAAAAGTATTTTTGATCCAGGACAGCTCAGTAGCATGACAGTGGATTGCACTATTTCAATGGATGGTGCAAGGGATCATCCCATTAGCTTGAGGGTGGTATCCAGTTGTACGACACTTCTGAACAAAGTAGTTTAAAAGAGCAATTTTGTAAGAAAGGACTCAAATTGAATTTGGGGTAGTCGGTTGTGAGAATTGCAGGAGTTCCAAAACAAGACACCAAAGAAGAAAAGAAGGCCTCAGCCACAGTCTCAGCGGTTGTCTTTGAGAGACAAAATATAGATCTGGCCAATATAGAAAAAAACGGTCAATCATTGTCAAGCAATAGGTAAACTTTTAGCCATTTGATGGAGGTAGAGGTCCAATGAGATCCAGATGAACATGATGAAAACGTTATTAAACTTGTTCTTAAATGATGAAAGAGGTGATTGAATATGACGATGAATGTTCAGCTGCACGATTTTTGACGACGGCAGTGTTTTGCCCACTTGGCTACATCTGATGAGATTGATGGCCAAACAAACCGCTGCTTCATCAAATGTACTGATCGACGTATGCCAGGATGGGATAAATTATGCATAGCAGATTTAAAACATCTTGGCGATGCTGTTTTGGGATGGGTCTGGCTGTGCCAAGCGTTGATAGATCACACATAATTTCAGTAGACGAATTGGGAAAAGTTATTTATTGAGTTCCAAGGAAGTTCCAGATGCTATTACTGGTGTGAAGCTCCTGATCAGTCTGTTGTTTAAAAATACAGTCATAGTCAATTTGACTTGGGAAGGTGATTGCAGAAACACGAGAGAGAACATTGCAACAATATTGTCAGATCCTGAATGTGTACAATATTTGTAAATGCTATAAACTGAGAGATGAAATGTTTGACGGAGAATGCATGATGTTTAAAG
Organism: Trichonephila clavipes; assembly: GCA_019973935.1. Classification (NCBI taxonomy): domain Eukaryota; kingdom Metazoa; phylum Arthropoda; class Arachnida; order Araneae; family Nephilidae; genus Trichonephila; species Trichonephila clavipes. The sequence continues at coordinate 935,648 of BMAU01021361.1, forward strand.
GACTTCCAATTAGCATTTGTTTTGTCTACTTATGATATTTTGAATATAGAAAATGCTGAAGGAGCATCGTTCTCACTTAAGAACTATTTAAAGACTGAGCTCATATGGTTTAAAACTAGATATCTCTAAATGTGTATTTGGTGTGACTGAACTTATTTTAGAGTTGGCCACCTTATCACTCCTGATGGCATTAAGCCATTGCCTGACAAAGTTTAAGCAGTTCTTGATTACAAACAACCAGAGACAGTTGGCTCTCTGAGAAAATTTTTAGGACTGTTAAATTTTTATAGACGTTTTTTGCCCAAAGCAGCTGAACAACAGTATCATTTAAGGTGAATTTTTAAAAGGTTCTAAAGTTAAGAAGGACTCAAAGCCTTTTTAAACTGGTCTTCTGAGGCAATTACAGCATTTCAGAGGTGTAAACAAGCTCTTGCTGCTGCTGCACTTGCTCATCTTTCACCTTCTGCCCCATTGCTCTTCATGTGGACGCCTCTGATTATGCCATAGGAGGTGCACTTCACCAAGTTGTGGACTCTGAGCTACATCCATTTTTTTTTCCAGAAAACTTACAGTATCTCAAAAGTAATTACAGTGGTGACCGTGAACTCCATGCTTTTTTGGGCTATCCGATTTTTTCTTATATGCTGGAAGTAGATATTTTATGTTAAAACGTGAAAAAATCCCATTGAGCCGAAAAACAGCAAAAAAACAAAATGTTTTTTTTCTTTAATTTGTTTGAGGGCTTCAACACAATGTCCGACACGGAAAGTTTCAGCATCCAGATAATAAATAGCAGAATATTCAGTATCATCACTGGAGATACCACTGAATGTGAATGCATTTTGGTCGCATTGCGCAATCCGTAGACGAACGTTCGATTTCCAAAACGGTGGCAGCCACAACGCAATACGAGCGTCAACGGTTTCACTAGTCATATTGAATAGGCAGGAAGCTGAAAACGAATCTAAAAAGCAGATTTTCAAAGTGGCCTTGAGGAGAAGTATAAAAATAAAAAAAAATTTTCGCGCTAAACGTACTGATCATCCGTAGTAGAAGAATTTGTATTTATTGCCAGTAGAACAGAATAGCTTTACGTGTTTTTAAGTCCAAAAGGGGTCACCACCGCCGTTTTGCGTGGTTAAAAATTCTTCACTACAACACGGTTGAATGAAATAACAATAAATTTTTATTAACTTTAAAGATAAAAGATTAAATGAGCAATAAAGGGGTGAGTATAAAAACTACAACACATGGTAAAAACAGGCACGCAACAAGAATAACAGATCAATTATATCAGTTTTGAGTCGTTTTGTTGAGCTGTAAAAAGGTCGCTGCAAGAAAATAATCTTTTGTATAATAAATAAACTCTAGAAGCGGTGTGATCTGATTTAGAAATTATTTTTTCACAATCAGAAAAAAAACTTTTTAATTTGCACATGGGAAAAAAGGGAAAAGTATTTGCAGAAATGCTCCCCCTTCCCCTTCCTAAGAAGTTTAATGTATTACTACGCGTCATTTTCCCGCGTAATAATCTTGCATACGGTTGCTACAATCCTGTCCTCTCAAGAATGGCGATGGACCTTTGGCGTTTGAAAATCTTCCACACCTTTTCCGAAATAGTTCTCCATTTTGCCTGAAGGTAGCGCTTTAAGCGACATTCTGTGATTGGACTAAAATTGTGCGGAATGGGTTACCAGACAATATCGTTTATCGCGCTTGTTTGGCGCATTTTTTTAGTTCAATTCTAGGGTGGGCGATAAATATTATTTGCATGCTTTTGATTATAATAAATATATGTTCCTATTCTAAGAGACAGTTGTTTACGATGCGTCATTGGGCATATGTAGGGGCTTAAATCAGCCCTCCATCTCAGTAACGTATGTCCAGTAGGAGCTCAAAAGCCCCGTTTACATGGAAGACGGCAATTTCGAAATGCGGATGAAAGCCGGGATTATGCCGGTATTTTTTTCGACCCGTTTACATAAGAATCTGGTGATTGGTTCATAGATTCAGGTGATTATAAAATGTAACCATGGAAACAACTAGAGTTTTTAGCGCGATTATCATGAAGAGGACATGTGATTACGTTTTCGTTTTTTTATCGCCAAACATTTCTTTGTTTACTAGTCTCCATGCTCTTGCACATTTAAACTATACCGGCTAAAACTTCATATTTGACTATACGTGGTTGCTCGATTATAGTAAAAGATGTCGATTGTCGGAAAAAAATCTTTTTATATCCCGGTAAAAATTTGAGTGTTTAGTAAACATGGATAAGAATGACATTTGTTTTCAATACCAACCATTTAGAAACTGTCACCACCAAAAACCGAACTCCCTTTTTACTATTTTTGTGTTCACATAAGAAACTTCTAAACAGATAGAATCGGCTACTGGTCCGATAAATTTTGAAAAATCGCCAGTTAGGCGCGATTTTGTGTGTTGTGTTTTGGAGTAGAAACCCTGCGATTTGGCAAGAAAAAACTTGGCGGGATTAGTGGCCGAACAATCCAATCGGACTTAGGATAGATGTCTACAGGAATGGAAATTTTTGTTTATTTTAAATTAAATTATATAGAAAACATACATAAAAAGATAAAATATATTTAGTTAGCTTAAAATTTTTTTATTTGTTTCACACATCTTCAGAGTAGTTAAAAGAGATATTTCTGTATTTAATTATCTAAAAAAAAGAACACAAAAATCTTATATGTAATCATACATGTCATATTAAAACAAGTGTATATATATATATAATTTATACCACTCTTAAACATTAGAAATGAAAATTACCATTTCTAAAATTATACATAAAACAATCATGTAACATTTTGAAAGTCTGTATTCGCAGTACTATTTTATTAAAAAGATATAATTTATCAAGAATTACATTCTGAAAGTGGTAAAAAATTAAGGCATTAAAATGGGTGTATTATAGAATATAAAATTGTGTGCATATATTGAATATTAAATTCCTGTTCTCTTGTACATGATCAAAATAAAAAGTCATTTTTAAATCCATAATTATTTTAGTACAAAAAAAAATTATTATTAAATATTTGTGTGGTATCTATTTATTATGTGAGGATTTCTTAACATATTTGTTTTCCAGAATTTGACTGATATAAATTTTTCTCACACAGAGGTACCATTTTTTTTTACTATGAATAACAAATATGCATTTATTGGTATTTGCACAGTTAAAATGTAAAATTCAATAATTTTGATAAATTTCATATAAAGACTACACTCATTAATGAAATATCAACATATTGTGTGTTAAAGAAATCTGTGCAACCCCAGCTGAAATGTATTAAGCATAAGAATACTCTGGATTTTTTTACATAAGTATTAAAGTCTAAATGCTCATATATATTGATATTATACTGCTAATAAATTTAAGACCCAAATAAATTTGCCGCATTGAGTTAGTTACAAATATTGGCCCAAGAAGTGTACTTAAATCAGTTCTATGATATTTATGGGAAATTAGGATCATGAAACCACAAATACGACTTTACATATAGACATTTTCTGTAGGATGTTTACTTTCTAAAAGCAATGGAAATATTCAGAATTTTAATATAACCTTTTTCAACTCTCTATTTACCCTTAAATGAAAAACTTGACATTGTTGCTTACAATAATCTATATTCATGAAGAATTCAGTAAAAAAAAGTAATTTCAAAGAAATTTTTTCAAAAATAAGTGTTTCATCATCCAAAATCACTGATATTTTTGTGTAACATATGCTTACGGGACAAATTTGGGGTGCTTGTATTGTATAATATTGACCAATTTCTTAAAATAAAAAAAACCGCCAAATGCTGCGATATGCAGCCAATAGTAGAAACTGTCCCTGATCACATTTGCACACAGTAACAATAGTGATGTTTTTTTTAAAAATTCGTTATGTCTTTTTGCTTGGCGGAAATTAGTCGGCAGTTTAATGCATGTTCCAAAATTTGTGGAATGGTACGAGTACTGATTTAGCATTTCTTAGAGAAACTTTGAAGTAATTTAATATTTTGCTCATGTGTAATTAGGGAAATTGAGAAGTTTCATGAAATTTAGGAATGCCCTGGTAAAAGAATCTTGCTTACAATTAGTACTCATTGTGATTAATTTATTAATGATAAACTTTGGTAACTTATCGAATTAATAATGATTTTTATTAATTTTCAAACATTAAATTTCAGAGTGAGAATTCTGAATCTTTTTTTCTGATGTCGTTTCATCTTCCATTTTTTTAAAGTATTAATGTAATACATAAAATGTTACTTCAGTTGCATATCAGTGATAACGAAATAACATGTCATGTATTTGTTTCTTTTATTCAACTTCTTTCAATAAGTTGCATGATTTCAGTATTCTAATTTGTTCTATGTAAATTCTGAAAGTTGACTGTATAGAAGTGGATTTTATAATTCTGCCAGTTTGTAAGATCTGAAATTTCAAAATTCTTGTGATATTTCATTTAATCTTGACCCATACCATATACAATTTCTCAAAAATACTATGAAAAAAGTTTTGTAGCTTACCTATATACAAATGTTATAGGTTTTTGCTTTCTAGTTTCTGGTATATTTCACACAGTTGGCTGACTAAAAGTCTAGTTTTTGCCATTAATTTCTTTGAAAACAAGTGAAGACCATTTCACATCTTACTTTTGTAAATGTATTGTATCCAAAAAAGAAAGAAAAAGCATTAATTTGATTAAAATAGTTTTGATAGTATTGAAATTAGACTAAATAAAATTCGTAGAAACTTTGAAGAAAAAAATGTTTTTATAACTTTTTGTTTACTATTAATTGCCTAATCACTATGTGTTTAAAAATTTAAGTTTTCATGTTATAAACCTAAAGTGAACATTTTAGAAATTCTGCATAATTTGACGTTTTTATCTATAAAATCTTTGATTTAGGAGATAATTTTCTTTAATTTTTTTATTGTTCCATTTGATTTGTTTGGGTTAGTGACATTTAATACTCTTTTGTAAATATTTTAAAAAATTGTTGGGGTGAGGCGAGTGAACTATTTTTTCTGGCGGAAGGATAACTGAGTGATCCGCCCACGCGCTCTTTTTCCCGCCTTCACTCCCGCGCATTCCTTCTACTGGGGTTGACGAGCTGACCGGTCGCTGTGTGCTTTTGGGTCAGACTTGCTGTGTGCAGTATCCGCGATCAATATTTTCGTATGTATATAAATAAATGTGATGTCCCAAGATACCGTAGTAGAAGTGATTTCACAAAAGAACAACAAGTGGTAGCAGAGCGTGGTTAATCTGTGTGACGAGTTAATTGACTTTGTGAACGTTTAAATCTTTCTACCTACAATGGATAAGATAACTATTCCCGATTTAAACGGAACGAACTATTTCATTTGGGAGCTTAAGATGAAAGCTGCCCTTAGCTTAAAAAGATTAGCCCCTCTAATCTTAGAGGAGAAACCTGAAGACCTTACCCGTAAAGATGAAATGGACTGGATTACTAAAAACTCAGATGCAATAGCATACATTAAGTTATCGCTCGCAGATGAGCAAGCCTTACAGTTCGCGGCGGAAGACAACGCGAAAGTGCTGTGGGATAAAATTAGAGCGACTTACATGGGCGAAGGTGAAGACCGAAAAATTGACGCGGGCAATGAACTCAAGAACATCCGAATGAAAAATGGCGAAACTGTAGCAGATTATATTGCAAGAGCGCGGGGGATTTCGACTAAGTGTCACTCCCTTGGACTGGATGTGTCGCCGAGGGAATTGGTCTACCATACCGTTAGAGGATTAAATGGAAAATTCTCCAAAGTGCGGGATATTCTGAAAACGCAAAGAGGAAAGAGCATGGACGAAATATTACAAATTTTAAGGGAAGAAGAAGCAACTTTAAACTTGCCAATTAAAACTCGCATGGATGGAATTAATGAAGATATTGTTAGTAAGATTAAAAATGTATTTGAAGTGGTTGAAAACAAAACTAATAAGTTTTTAGGCATGGAAATTGAAAAATGTGAAAATGGTATTTATTTATCCCAGTGTGACTACATTAATTCATTATTAGTCAAACATAATTTAGAAAATTGTAAAAGTGTGAAAACTCCAATTGTGAAGGGGGAAGACAAAATTTTTCCCTCTACAAATGAATTTATTGATATTACTATGTATCAGGAATTAATTGGTGAACTTTTATATTTAGCTAATAGAACTCGACCTGATATTTCTTTTGTAATATCTTATTTATCCCAATTTAATCATAATCCAGAGAAGAGACATTACAATTTGGCTAAACGAGTGTTAAGATATTTGATGGGCTCAAAAGATAAAAAATTGTTTTATGAAAATGAATTTGGTATTTTAAATGCTAGTTCAGATGCTAGTTGGGGAAATGCAGAAAATGGAAAATCATTTTCTGGAGGTGTAGTTTTACTAGGTAATTCATTAATTTTACGGAAATGTCGTAAACAAAGAGTGTTAGTTTATCAACATGTGAAGCAGAGTTATTTTCTATTTCTGAAATTTGTAAAGATATAATTTGGACTGTAAATTTGTTAACTGAATTAAAATGTGAACAATTTATAAATAATGCTGTAACTTTAAATTCAGATAGCCAAGCAGCAATTCAGTGGATTAAGGGTACCCGTTCTTCAAATAAATCAAGGCATATGAACTTACGTTTTCATTTTATAAAGGATTTAATTGAAGATACTGTAATTAAATTAGAATATGTCCAAACAGAATTTTTAATTGCAGATTTCCTTACGAAAGCCATGAATGTAGAAAAGTTGGAATATTCAATGCAAAAAATTGCATTACTCTCTTGATTTTATGTCACTGTGTTTATTGTTATATTTTATGTGTATTGTGTATATGTCTATAATGTTTGTATTGTTTGAAAAAAAATGTATCACTCGCAGGAGGGGTATGTTGGGGTGAGGCGAGTGAACTATTTTTTCTGGCGGAAGGATAACTGAGTGATCCGCCCACGCGCTCTTTTTCCCGCCTTCACTCCCGCGCATTCCTTCTACTGGGGTTGACGAGCTGACCGGTTGCTGTGTGCTTTTGGGTCAGACTTGCTGTGTGCAGTATCCGCGATCAATATTTTCGTATGTATATAAATAAATGTGATGTCCCAAGATACCGTAGTAGAAGTGATTTCACAAAAGAACAACAAAAATAAATACTTTTTTGTTGTGAATAAATTGTAAAAAGCCATTCATAAGATTTTCAGAGAATTGTATAAGATATTATCAATAAGATAAAAATTGAGATATAATAATTGTACATGATATTATGCATGTTGAATATTGGCAGGTAGAGCCTTGATTTGTCCTTATAGTATAATGTTACTTTCAGAAAGTGTGATTTATATAGCAGATCATGAAATGCTTATTTACTTATAGTGCATTCATGTAATGTTAAAATTAAGTGTCAATAAATGATGTATATTAAAATGAGTATGATTATTAAATAAAACTGTATACGAGAAAAATTTGTTCTACAATAAAATAATTTCATTAAAAAGCCTATTTATTTAAACATGTTTCTTAATTTATTCAAAAATGTCCAGTTAATTTATTTCTGAATGTTGGAGAGAGGCATTTTTAAGGAAATTCAAACCTTTTGAAGGGTAATAATTACAAAGGAAGTCAGTGTATAAAACGGGTGGATCCTAGTCAAGCACACTGCTTGGCGACAAAATCTTTGGCGATAAAGTCTACAATATGGCAACCCTTCCGGAATGTCCAGTCCGGTGGCTAACATATGGCAACCCTAAAACCGGCCAAGCAAAAAAAAAGTGGACATCGTCCATTTTCGCCCTTGATCCTGCTGCAACACATCGAGTGGTTCACCCCTGCTCTTACTTTCTTCCCCACGTGTTCCGATTTTTGGCTTGATTTTCCACGGTTGTTAGAATGGCTTGCGAAATAAAATTGCTTGAAAGCGAGGCAACCACAGGATTTTTCAGATACCCAAAACCTTTAAATGATGTTAAAAGCAATTTTATTTCCATCTCAGAATTCCTAATTATTAAACAAAAACTTTCATACTAACCAACTTCAATTAAAAAGCTAATTTAATTTTTGTTTGTTAAAAAAGTGTGTATTTTCTTTGATGTGCAATGTTTTCATAAGAACTTGTTCATAGTATGTTTTATAATCGTGGGATTATTTAATCCTTCGAGGAGAAAAAAGTTGTATTAAGTCTACTTTTATAAAATAATTTTGTAGGTATGCGTGTATAAAGGGATATCTTTTGGTACAGTAAATCATGGTTTGCTTTAATAACAAAAATTAAATGGTTAAGTAAAAGTGAATCAAAATTGAAGATTTTAGAAAATGAAATGTTCTTTTTAAGTTCTTATCCTCATGTATTTAAGGGAATGTTAATATAAAACAATTCATTCTATTGATTACATCAACTTTGACAGTAAAAAAAAATCAATAATACACCTTTATGGAGTTATTTAATTACAAGATATTACTAATTTTTTTACTTATTATATGGAAACACTCAATAAGATAAATCAGGAAAAGTAACAAAAAAAAATGCAATTTTATAGTGTACTTCCATAAAAATTATATTGTTATAATTTCAAATCAATCTCAAAAACTTGTCTTAAAATATATGTATCATCTTATTAAAATATTGGAAATATACATGCAGAGCATACTAAATATAAATTTAATTACATCCTTCCCTGTACCTGAATAGAATATTAATTTTCATCGGAAATGGGTACTTGTAAACTTCCGAATCTCGGACAGTTCCATCAAATTATTAGTGTTTTGTTGCACTAATAAACTATTATTATCCTCTGTTGACCAACGCGAGCAGTAGACAACAACAGCCATCTTGAATATCTGGTGGAATGCATCATGGGACTCTACAAAGTTCCTAGTCGAAAGAGGGTACGAAATTTAGACCTTCACTTCGTTCCGGCAAAATACCGGATCGCCTTGTACACGGGTACAAAGCGGATTCGAGCCACCAATTTTCGCCCATGCGAACGGGGCCAAAGAGACAGAAAGCAACTTCACATTCAGTTCAGCTAAGTTCAGTTCAATACAGTGAAATCACTGTAATAGTGGAGAACTTGGCTAACGCTTTATGCTCCGATAAAATTTTGATTAGATTTTAATCCAAGTTGTGACACACAGTTCGTGATTGCACTGTCCATCAGTAATTTGAATTATCGCGTTGTGCTTCAACTGAGATTGATGAAAGTAGAGTATAGAGTAACTGGAATTTTAGAATCTATTGGATGATGTCAGAAATTTTTCAACTTTTTAAACATACTATATTGTTTTACATTTCGCTATTGAGGAATAAGACCATTCTCCGTGGTTGGAGATAAAATTTTTTAGAATTTCACGCTGCGATTTGTATTTGATACAGTTTAATATAAAGTGTTCACTAGTTTCTGGTACTTTACAATCTGTACACAAAGGAGAATCTGTTTGTTTAAAAAGGAAATATATATCATTTAATGGTAATTTTTTAGCTCGCAACTTATTGATTAAAACTTCTGTATTTCTATTTTTTGCTGCCTGCCTGTTCCATTTTTCAAGATTGAGAAATATAAAAATAATTTTTATGTATTTTGCTCTTTTTCCATATTTCTTCACTTTTATTTTTGTGTTGTTTTTTGAAATGTGTATGTAGATCTTCCCAAGTTATCCAAGAAATACCATTCCACGGTTCTGGAGAGGCTTTATCTAATTTATCAACTTCTTCATCAATCCCTATTCCCTTGTGAGCTGGTATCCAAATGAATGTAATTGATTGAGCTATTTGGAGGCACTGATGTAAAGTTGAACTTAAATTTAATATTATCGTATTGGATTTTCTATTAATATTTTGGATGCTTTTTAGGACTGATAAGCTGTCCCTCAAGATGATATAATTTTCTGTTTCAGAAACCCAATTTTTTAACGCAGTCCATATGGCTATAGCTTCAGCTGTGAATATTGAAATCATTTCTTTCAATATGAAATTTTGTCGAATTTTTTTCTTCCTATTGATGTTTGATTAGTATTTTTTGAACCATCGGTTGCTATTATAATATTGTTATTAAATTTTGGCTGAATGTAATCATTAAACATATTTTGTACTATGTCATCTGGAAGATCCTTGTTTTGAAATGGTAGTTCATGAGTATAGATATTATTTTGCGATTTTCGTAGATTGGAGGAGGAGGGATCCATTGAAGAATATCTACTTTAGAGATACATAATTCTTGGAGCAGGTTGATCGTCTTTTGAAAAATACTGATATCTTTTTCTCTATATTTATAAAAAATACTATTTATATTCCAAAATAACTTTGCGTTCGGTGACCAGTCTTTTAATGCTATTTGCTTGGTGTTACTTCTGTTAATGAACAGCGCCCTCTAGCTGCTTGTAAAATAAACCTTCAGTGTGTGCGTACCAATAACTCCGAGAGGTAGTGTACGGAGTAGAGAAATTAAAAGAGATCACAGTCCACTACTAGTGTTGTTTATTGTGTTGAGACAAAAGATGGTCAGTACGAGCCAAAGGAAAGCGATCTTATGGATATGTGTATTTGTGAAACCGTTGGATTATCAAAATTCACAGTGAAAAAAAAAGTGATGGCCAAAGTGTGAATAGAGACCGATTGCGAAACCGAAACTCTAGCGAGCGGCGTGAAACAGCGATCTGAGGAGGTAGGTGCAATTAATTGATCCTTCTATTAGTGGCCTTAATTCATAAATATGTCTTTAAATAAATTAAGGAAAGACGAGTTAAAAATCGTTGCGGAAGAGTTAAATTTAACTGTACCAGAAGGAGGAAAAATTGCTGGCTTAAAAAGTTTAATTGTAAATAGTGACGTTTACAAAAAGGATAAAGAGTTGTTCAATGTGCAATCGATTATGCTTTGGCGGAAATTAAAAACAAGAGATTGGATAGTGAAACTAAATTAGAATTTGAACGAATTAAATTAGCGCAATTGCAAAAACAATTAGAGCTTGCAAATATCCAGAAGAATTTACTTCAAAATTCCGATATTCGAATACTTTAACAATACCCGTACCTTCAAAAGTGGAGTCATATAATTTATTTTTCCAGTCGCTCGAAAAAGCATTCAAAATAAAAGAGGTTCCCGAACAATTTAAAGGCGAAATTCTTTTAAATATTCTAGGTGAAAGAGTTAATAATTTACTTGTTCATGTTTCCGAAGAAGAATTAAATAATTATAGTAAGCTTAAAGATGTAGTATTAAAAGAATTTTCCCCCACACCGCAAGAATGCTATAATAGATTTCAGAAAGCGCAAAAATAAGTTCAGAGTTATGTACAATTTGCATCACGATTATGCGCGACATTTGAGTATTATTGTCAGCTGCGCAATGTGAATGATTTTAAATCATTGTGTGAGTTAATTGTATCGGGTAAAATAATGAACACACTCGATAGAGAATTAATGTCTTACATGAGCATAAAACAGGGAGAGAAATATTTTAAACCACATAAGTTAAGGCGTAAGTGCGATATATATTTATCATCGAAAAGCAAAATTAAGAATGAGATATTTTCTAAGCCCTTTTGTGAAAATGCCAAGCGTTTAGTAATAATAAACAAAACAAAATTAATGCTAAAATACCGCGAGATGTATTTTTATCTGAGTTAAAAAATGATAAATTTGTATTGTGTAAAAATAATGAAGTTCATGCTTTACAATTTTGTCCACAATTTAAAATGTTTTCTGTAAACGAAAGAGTAGAATTTGTTAAAAATAATAGACTTTGTTTTAAATGTTTTTCACCTCAATGCAGCGTTAGAAGATGTCGATCAAAAAATTGTTTCTGCTCTAAACCGCATAATAAATTATTACATTATCCCAGAGAAATGAAAAATAATTCTTTCTTCCCCCTGGAGACGACGACAGAGGTTAACCAGGATGAACCACAATTCGCCTTGAGGGTAAATGCTGAATCTTTCGTTCCGAATTTAGACAAAACACAAATCGTGGCAACGGCATGTTTTAAAAACAAATGCCTTTTGAGTACTGCTTTAATTCTAGTGAAAGATAAATATTCAGAATGGCAGACATTTAGGGCCTTGTTAGACTCGGGAAGTGAAACATGTCTAATTCCAAATGAGTGCGCGAATAAATTACAACTTAAGACCAAAAGAATAAATACATTAATCTCGTGTTTAAATGATGCCTCTATGGTTGTCAATGGGTGTGTTAAAGGGGCGATTTCTAATCAAAATAAATCTTTCGAAAGGGAGTTGGATATGCTCGTAGTAAAAAAAGTCACTGATTTTATTCCGCAGAAAGCGTTAGAGATAAATTCTGATTTTTCTAATTTTGTGCGGAATTATCGGATTCAAATTTTAATGTTCCCGGCAAAATTGATTTATTGTTAGGTGCAAATATATATATATTTTATGAGTTATTGAAACCGGAAAGAATTAAAATAAAAGATTCGCAATTACTGTTAGTCAACAGCGTATTTGGTTATATAGTAACGGGTAATTTAGATTCAATAAATGAAACTAAGGTTCACTGCGGTTTGGTTCGTGATGAGGATTTGAATAAAACTTTAGAAAAATTTTGGAAAGTAGAGGAGGTAGAGCAACCAATAGTTAAAATTGGAGACTTGGTTTTAATAATTGAAGAAAATTTACCAACCTATAAATGGGCATTAGGTAGAATCGTAGAATTGTATTATGGCGAAGATAAAAAAAGTTCGTGTTGTTAAAATTAAAACTCAGTATAGTACATGTAAAAGAGCCATATCAAAAAGTTGTGTTTTACCAATGGAAGATCCTTAAATATAATTTGAATTTTTCATTTAGTGTACCATTGGTGGTGTGTAAATTTGCTCATTGTTAGTAAAGTGATTTTGTATTTGTATAAAAAAAAATATTGTTATTTGTGAAATCTTGAATTTATATAATGATTTATGTAATTGTATTTCCTGAGAATTGTCAAGTGTTGAATGTGTGTAAAGTGTTCCAAATGTAACCAATATGAATGTTAATTTAGTAACAATGATTGCATGGTTAAACCAGTGCAATGTGGAGCGGTATGTTAGTTCTGTTAATGAACAGCGCCCTCTAGCTGCTTGTAAAATAAACCTTCAGTGTGTGTGTACCAATAACTCCGAGAGGTAGTGTACGGAGTAGAGAAATTAAAAGAGATCACAGTCTACTACTAATGTTGTTTACTGTGTTGAGACAAAACACTTGGTTATAAATTTTTGGCAAAGGAAATTATGGCGAATATTAATACTTCCATTCATAGACTCTGCTCTTAATAAATCCAACGGGTATTTCTTGGGAGACCTAGGGCTAAACGTAAGGCAGCATTGTAAATCGGTTCTAGTTTCTGTCTGTTTCTATTGCTAGAAAAGGAAAAAAGTTGACTTCCGTAGTCAAAGATAGAACGGATTGTGGCATTAATAATATTTAAAAGATAATCAGATCTTGTTCCTATTTTCGGAGAAGATAAGGCTTTAATGACATTTAAATATTTGAATATTTTTGACGTAGGTAATTAATATGATTTTTCCAGGTGATATTGGGTCGAAGATGATACCCAGGATTTTCAGACTCTTCACTTCGGGAATAGGTTTGTCACATATTTTAAGTAATGGAGGTATTGTGATTCTTTTTCTGGAAAAGTTTATTAGACTGCTTTTTTCTGGAGAGGTGGCCAACTTCCATTTTTTACACAAGACTGAAATTTTATTTAAAGATTCTTGCATTTCGCCTATTGTTTTATTCCAATGTGTACCACTATTATATAAAAATATGTCATCAGCATAAACCAGAAGATGGCTGTCGTGTTGAATTTCAAAAATATCTGACATATAAATCATAAAAAGGAAGAAAGGACTTAAGATACAACCCTGGGCTACACCATAATTGTTTGTAACGATTTTTGAAAAAATGTTCCTCCATTTGATTTGAATTTTTCTCTGATGTACGAAGTTTTGAATCCATCGTAGTAATCTACCAGAGTATCCAACTTTGTTTAATTTAGAAATAAGGCCATTTGGCCACACTGAGTCATATGCTGCTTTAAGGGATGTCGGTAGGGCCTATACCGACAATGTTAAATTGAGCCATTTTAGGAACCAGTTTCTCAGAAACTGTTAAATATATAAACTTCAAATTTTGTCTGTATATTAATTAGGCTTTTTTATTTAAATTCTGGTAAATATATTAAACATATATTGTTTACTTTTTTCAAAAAAATTCATCGTAAAAGTATCATTTTGAAATTTTTGAAAACTGTCAAATTTTTTACGATAACTGCTTTTCAGCAAAATATTTCAGGAAAACCTCCAAAAAAATAAGCTTAGTATATAGAGTTACATATTATTTATGTGCAGTAAAAATTGCATGAGCACTCATTCTGTAGATTCTGAGAAAACTGTACTCGTGGTTTGAAAACAACCATTTTGAGATAATTGCATTTTTAGTGTAAAAAAGCATTTGATCACAAAAATAATGAATTACAACATGTATTTGCCCTATTTTATTAAATATTAGCTTATTCTCTATTACTTTTAAGGCTTTTTAGTTTTTTCTTATACTTAGATTTCTCAGAAAATACATTTATAGCATTTTTCACTTTTAAGCTATCGAGGTATTTTTTAGAGTTTAATTATTTTACTCAAATTCTGTATCAATCTTTGAGGAATTTTCAGTTCTGATACATTACTTTCATCAAATTTTGACTATAAAGCATCATAAATACCATGTAAAAATGTGTCAATATATGAAAATATGGCTTTGGTAATACATGATTATACACACACACACACACTATTTCGAAAATTTTCATTAGTGTTTTATATATTCACCTGTTAACACAATGTTTTACAGCAGCAGAATTAAAAATTTTCTTTAAATATTTGGTAAATGGTATTCAAAACAACAAAAAAACATAAAAACAGATTTCTTGAACATGAAATTTATGTATTTTTATATATGTAACAAGCTATGTGCAACGAAAAAAAGGCATTGCATTTTTAGATATTTATAAACCTTTTACTAAAAAACTATTGAACACCAAAGCTTAAAAATTTGTATAAATACACAATACATATGAAATATATAGTAAAAATTTCCAGTTCATGCATACGGTAGATTTATAGAAAGAAAGAATACACAATTTAATAAAAATCGTCATTTTCTGTGTTACGACATGTGTTCATTAGTGAAAAATGTCAAAAAAATATTTAAAAAATTTTGCATAAAGAATAAGAACACACAACAATATATATGAAATATATAGTAAAAGTCTCCAGTTCATGCATACAGTAGATTTAAAGAAAAAAGAACAGACTACTTGAAAAATATATTAATTAGAAAACACAGTAGCTTTTGTATAAATTTTTACCTCGTCAAAAAGATCCTGCACTGTAGCCGGTTTTTACCTTATTTTTCTTAATATTATCTTCTTCTTTCTTTCTTTTTCTTCTTTTATCTTTTCTAATTTTCTTCGAGCCTCCAGAAAAAGCATAAATAGCTTTCATTAGTCTTTCCCTATCGAAAAGTTTCATGGCACTTACTGAAAATTCCCCTGGTTCTACGCCCATTTTTTGAAGCATTTTTAATTTCGATACATTACCATCATTAAAGGAATAAATAGCATCATAAACACCAAGTGAAAGTGTTTCAATCTGTGTGACGAATCTATACGGAACTTTATCACTAACCTTCTGAACCGACCTTTTTAGGGAAATTTAATTCCCTACCTATTTCCAATCAACTCCAGAAAGCGGACAGGATTCCTTATTATGCAGATTAGATTCAGTATTTAAGTCAAACGAAATAGTAAAGTTTGAACAGTAGGAGATAGACATTGTGACATAGAGTTATAGTAATTTTGAATTGGAATATTGTTGATAATTTAATCTCAAGAAGAATTGAGACTACGAGTGGTAAATATAAAATTGTATTTAAAGTCTCATTAAAACTTTAAGAATCGGATTAAAGTTAAATGTTCATTAAGAACATTATTAAATATAATTCTGGGATCTCTTATCGTGGTAATTTCTGCGTGATCGTTATTTAATGAATTGATTAATTAGATTATTAATTAATTGAGTTAAATTTAAGGATATTATGTTTAAAACCTCATAATATTATTATTCGGATTTGTTAATAAGTCTTTGATTTTAATTGAGAAAGTTATTCAAATAAAGAAAGTTATTTATAAAAATGGCTACTGGTTCTTTTACGTCTCCTAATTATTATAGTTCTCAAAGTGAGGTCCATAGGGATCATTACAATGGCGCCCAACGTATAAATCCCGAGAATAGAGTCGGATCCAGTTTTAGAATCATTCCGGAACAATATTTTCGGGAATTGAGAACATAGATGATTTTTTGGAGAATATTGATCATAATCTCGCATATTATGAGATACCTGCACAACTGGCATGTGCTTACTTGAAAGGTCATCTCAAAGGTCGAGCACTCGACTGGTTCGAAGTTCTAGGTTATAGAGTCATTGAAGATAAGACAACAGACTACGCGCACTTAAAACAGGCATTGTCAGAACAATTTCCCGTGGTCAGAAACAGGTCAGAACTAGAAACGCGATTTTATTCCTCATCACAAAGACGAGATCAACAACCTTCGGACTTTATTTATGAATTGTTGAAAATTCATAAAATACTTAAACTAGAAATGTCGGAGGAAAAATTAATAGATCACGTCATCAGTCGATTAGAACCCCAAATTTTGGATTATGTCGAAGTTAGACATCCACGAAATACTGCCAATCTCCTACAAATCGTTGATAAATACGAAGAACGTTTTATGCATAGGCAAATCAGAGGTTCGAGTGAGGGATTTAGAAGTTCAGGCCCTCATGAAAACAATCGTTTTAATACCCGGCATAGACAGGAAAATTGGAGGGAAAACAGAAATAATGAGAGATACGCCAATAATAGCCGACCACAAAGAGAATTTAATCGGTTCGAAAACCAAGGTTTCACAAATAATCGCAGATTCGAGGGTAGACGCCAAAGTGGACAATCGGATCAACCATTCCACAGTCAAGGCGGTCGACAAAGCGGGTCGAGAAATAGTTCATTTCGAGGTCAAAATGAACGAAGTAGAAATTTAAACTTTTAAGCGATCGATGTGAATATGGAGGTAATCGATCGCGGGGTACGGAAAATCCTCCAGTTTGGGATCATCGGCCTATCAGAGTATCCTCTATAAGAATGACCCCAGTCGAATTACCGTATGTCCCTATTCTATTAAATGAAACCTTTATTACAGCACTATGGGATACGGGAGCAGAGAAATCTTTTATTTCGGAGGAGGTATACCGCAATTATTTTCATACCGACCTCGTCAAAAGACGAAAGACAGAGTCGTGACAGCACAAGGAGCCCCGTGCAGTCATTTGGGTAGAGTCGAATTACAAATTAGAATCAGGGAATTTCAGAAACCCTGGGAATTCCATATACTTGATAACATGCAGTATCAGTGCATTCTAGGGATTGATTTTATGAAGGCGTCGCGATTAACATTAGATTTTGATCAGAAATCCTTAATCATTCCCGATCATCTGATCAAACAAACGCCTAAAGAGCCGAAACTCGTTGATATTGATCTCACAGAATCGAAACTTGATGACGAGCAACAGAGGCAATTAAAAGCCTTATTTAATAATTTTAAAGGGTTATTTTCCGATCAACCGGGATTAACGCATGTTGTATATCATGAGATAGATACTGGAGATAAAGGACCGGTAGTGTCGAGACCATACAAGTACGACCGGGTCAAACAAGGCATCATCGATTATCACATAGATAAAATGTTACGGGATGGTACAATTTGTCCTATTAATTCGCCCTATGCATCTCCAGTTGTATTAACTCGAAAGAACAATGACCTTCCTCCAGATTCTCCCGAGGCGTATCGTTTCGCGATCGATTATCGGAAACTAAATGCAATTACCAAATATCCTCGATATCCATTACCGGTTATTGATGACTTACTCACCAATATACCTCACACCAACGTTATGTCCACTCTAGATCTCAGAAGTGGCTATTTTCAGTTGGCGATTAGTCCAAAGGACATAAAAAAAACCGCGTTTATCACTCGCAATGGCACTTTTGCATTCCTACGCATGCCTTTTGGTCTTTCTGGGGCGGCGCCTAATTTCCAAAGAGCTATCGATATAATCCTCCAACCTGTTATTGGGCGTTTCGTGTCCGTTTATATGGATGATGTTATTATTACATCTCCATCGTTTAAAGACCATCTAGATCATTTAACTCAGGTTTTTACCTTATTACGAGACGCAGGGCTAACATTAAATAAAGAAAAATGTCACTTCGCTCGTGACAAACTCAAATATTTAGGCCTGATTATTAGTAAAGAAGGAATCGAAACTGACAATAAGAAAATTCGGGCAATTACGGAAATGAAACCTCCCAAAAATAATAGAGAAGTGTCAAAATTTTTAGGGATGACGGGTTGGTACCAAAAATTTATTCCGCGATACGCAGATATATGCGAACCATTGTACCAATTAAAGAAAAAGGGGGCGAAGTTTAACTGGTCGGGAGAAGCACAGGATTCTTTTGATCAGATCAAACGCACACTAACGGAGGCACCGATTTTGCAATTACCAAATTTTTCTGAACAGTTCAATTTATTCACTGATGCAAGTGGGGTCGGAATTGGTGCTGTGCTTCAACAAAATCAAAAACCTATTGCTTTCGCGTCTCGAACCCTTAATAAAGCAGAACGTAATTATACGGTTACCGAAAGAGAATGTTTGGCGGTAATTTGGGCTCTAAATAAGTTTAAAACTTATTTTGGACCCCTACCTGTGAAAGTGATTACAGATCACGCAGCGTTAACGAAGTTAACCAATGGTAAGAATTTATCAAGTAGGATGATCCGATGGGCATTGAAATTGTCAGAGTTTAACATAGAATGGGAGCACAGACCTGGTGTTCAAAACGTGGTCGCAGACCTTTTATCAAGAAATCCAGTAGACAGTGTCGAGGGATCGCAAATTTCGTGCGCAGCTCTTAGAGCCCTCGCAATAAATTCCCGTGAACAATTCATTAAGGAACAGAGGGAAGATCCTGAATTAGGACATATTTATCGATACTTAGAAAACCCTGATGACGGTTCTGTTAATGCGACGATATGCGAGAGTTGGTCCCAGGACTTCAAGTTAATAAATGGTCTCCTCTTTTACGCGAAGTATTTTTCTACTCTAGGAGAACTAAGAGTTTATATTCCTGGTTCTCTTCGAAAAGATATAATGAAAGAATTCCATGATCTGCCATTAGCAGGACATCTCGGAAAGAGGAAGACATATCTTAAACTTCGTGACACGTGCTATTTTCCATTTATGAGAAAATATATATTTGAATATGTTTCAACCTGTGACCGGTGTCAAAAGTTTAATTATAAAAACGCGCTACCAGCTGGTCGTTTAATGCCTATAGTTTCGAAATATCCAAATGAAATTGTAACGCTAGACTTAGTAGGCCCCTACCCCGCATCCCGACCCGAGAGATATAAATTCATATTAGTTATAACTGACCACTTCACTAAGTGGTGTGAGCTGATTCCTCTTCGTAAAGCTTCAGCCCAGACAATAGCTAATGCTTTTTTAATAACTATATAGCGCGTTACGGAGCTCCGATTTCTTTGATAAGTGATAACGGCCCCCAATTTATTTCTGACGTGTTTGAACATCTCAGTCACAGGTTGGACATCAAACATATGAAAACGGTAACGTACAGACCACAGTCTAATCTCACGGAGAGAGTGAATAGAAATTTAGTTCAAATGATAGCTTCTTTTGTTGAAGAAAATCATGAAAACTGGGACCAATTTCTACACGAGTTCGCTTTCGCATTACGCACGGCGGTAAATGAGACGACAAATAAAACTCCGGCTGAGTTGTTTTTAGGAAGGAAAATCATAACTCCGTTTAGCAAACTCATAAATGTTAAGGAGGATGCGAAATATGTTGGTAATAACATCGAAAGATTATTCGATGAGGCAAGACGAAATATGTAAAAACAGCATAAATATTGGGAAAAACATTACAATCTCAGAAGGAGGGATGTTCACATCAAAGTGAACGATTTGGTTTTACTTCAAACACATTTCTTAAGTGCTGCGGGTAAGAAACAAGTGGGAAAATTTATGCCTAAGTTTGAAGGTCCCTATAAGGTTTTAGAAATAAAAGGAAATAATTTAGTTATTTGGAAAAACGGAAGAAATATAACTGTTAATATTGATCAGGTTCGAGTGTACCGACCTCGTCAGTCAGACACGATTAGTTCAGATAGTCCGATAGAAACTCTATATGACGAACAAGAAGTTAGTCATGGGTCAAATAGATCAAATCAAGGACAGTTTAAAGAGCATAGGAAAACCTCTAGTCAGGAAAGTGAGAGGTGTAGATCACGGCAGAGTAACACCACACGGGAGATCCCTAGAAATAAACGTAAAATTAATAGTACTACGTCGAAGGACCCAACTATAAAAGATCAAAGATATGTAGGAAAAGATCACGACAAGGATCTGATCATCAGGACCGGAAAAGACACGCTCCTGAACAAAGGCAAGGAGTCAAGAGATCGATCCCTTCCTCGATCTCGTCCAGAAATTTCAAATTTAAGAGACCTAATACCTCTTCACCAGGAATACAGTCCATTGCAGGTCCATCAAAGTTGCCTGATCGCAGGAATGCTACGACTACAAGTGGATCCCGAATGGAAGTTAGTGGACGTGATAACCAGACCCGTCAAACCAGAGCGACAACGAGAAGACACAACGAACAAGCGGAGAAAACAGTCCCGTCAAATCAAACCAATACAAGAAGACCTTGCCCATACTATCTACGGAGCCGTATACAAGAAAAAGACAGAATCCATGAGAACCTCAACAACATCGAAATCAACGGCATACCTGGCAGCATATTCCGCAGAAGAAGCCTCAGTATGGAAGCGATGAATGGAGATCCAGTCCATAGGATTTAACAGACAAAATCCAGGTTGTATTGTTTCATTATCTTCGCGGTACGAACAAATGAAGAATTTTTGCAATTAAAGCAAGTCACGGGCGGACTCTAAAATTAAGAAGACTGACAAAAGTGGACACTACATTGTGTGTGTTTTTTTCTATAACAGAAAAAAACGACTTTTGTGTTACTTTTGTATTTTGGAGAAAACATCTGTAAATTTTGCATTTGTTTACTTCGATGTATGACTTCGCTAAGATGCGACAATTCATTTGTTGTTTGTGTTATTTATTTATTACAAAATGATTATTATTATATGCTATGTATGTTTCTATGTATGTTTTGTTTCACATCTGGTGCCTTATTGCGCGGCGAAGTTAGATAGGATTAACCATTAACACTAACTAGCGCATCAAGTTTTTCGAATGAGAAGGCAAGGGAACCAGATATTTATTGTATGAAATTCATGTAACAAATGTATAACTTCATGTATACTTTTACCTACTTCTCAAATGGATATCAATCTTTCAGGGTAGCTGACCCTGAAGTCTTCAATGTTCCAGTGCCACAGAAGATTGTATTGTAATTTTTGTATAATAACTAAATAATACTCTATGGGGCTGGTTTTTGCCACCACTAGGGTGGTTTTTCCCACGCCCCCTTGCCGAATGGATAGAGTGCAGGGATTAATTTAAACTTGTAAAATATTATGAGGTTTGTCAATTCATTCTAAATCGTAATTTTATTACGGAGGATGTTTCAATAATATTCAGTTCGAAATTATTATAGTCGGTACTGTAAGACAAAGATAAGATTTACGTAATTTATTTTCAGGACATTTGAGTCCTTCGAATAAATCCCGTTTTCTTTTTGGAGGAGGTTGTGACGAATCTATACGGAACTTTATCACTAACCTTCTGAACCGACCTTTTTAGGGAAATTTAATTCCCTACCTATTTCCAATCAACTCCAAAAGCGGACAGGATTCCTTATTATGCAGATTAGATTCAGTATTTAAGTCAAACGAAATAGTAAAGTTAGAACAGTAGGAGATAGACATTGTGACATAGAGTTATAGTAATTTTGAATTGGAATATTGTTGATAATTTAATCTCAAGAAGAATTGAGACTACGAGTGGTAAATATAAAATTGTATTTAAAGTCTCATTAAAACTTTAAGAATCGGATTAAAGTTAAATGTTCATTAAGAACATTATTAAATATAATTCTGGGATCTCTTATCGTGGTAATTTCTGCGTGATCGTTATTTAATGAATTGATTAATTAGATTATTAATTAATTGAGTTAAATTTAAGGATATTATGTTTAAAACCTCATAATATTATTATTCGGATTTGTTAATAAGTCTTTGATTTTAATTGAGAAAGTTATTCAAATAAAGAAAGTTATTTATAAAAATGGCTACTGGTTCTTTTACGTCTCCTAATTATTATAGTTCTCAAAGTGAGGTCCATAGGGATCATTACATCTGTACAAATGTTGCTTTGGGAACACGTGACCAAATGACATTATGAAAACTTTCATTCGGGTTTTGTGTTTTTCCATGCAAACATTTTTTCAACAGATCAGAATAGGAAAGATCTCTAAATATAGGACGCATTGCTTCAACAACAGCGACCGGAAGACTGTTTTTATGTTTGTAAGACTTACCTGATGCTTCAGCCTTTTTAAATCCACACCATGAATCTTCCCCGATGGGACAAAAACCATGTAGAGGATATTCATCAGTTGATAACTTATGCAGAAAAATGGCCCAGATAGCTTGCCGCATATTCTGAACACTGCTGTGATTTCTCCGAATAGCTGATCCATAGTATGACTGCAAGTTATCAATTTCATGTTCAGTCAAACGATTTTTCCCACTTAAACACTTACCGTCTGACGAGATTTGCCCTTTCAATTGAGCTTTTAATCGGCGTAATCTTGTTCCCATGCGCTTCATTACAAGGCCAATACACTCTAATTTTTCAATTGGATATTCATTTCCATAAATGTTTTTCTTTTTTACTGCATCAAATGCTTTGCAATCCCCATCTCCTAAGTACGTAATATATCGGGCATTATGTAAAGATAATGACCGTGTTGAAAAATTTTAGACGCACCTTGGATTTCCATCGCTCCACTAGATCCAACGTAGTTCCTTTTACAATCCTTTTCATGAAAAGGCAAGTTTTTACAAGCGCAATATTTCGAAAGAATATCAACATCTATCACCTTACCTGTATCAATGATGGTCACAGTAACACTACACCATTCAAGGATGTGTAACCACGCTTCTGCCATGTCCCATCTACAGCTACTGCTATATTTTTGTTACCTTCATTTTCACAAATAGCTTCCTTCGCAGCATTTTGAATTGAATCCTCATAAACAAGTTTGGCAACATTTAAAACTCGCTTATCGTAAGGAAAAAACCATGTGGGTGGTTGCGGAAAATCCATTATGCCGCAAAACATTCTCCCTGCGTCTGCGCCTTTTCCAATTGAATGCATGGCATACACAAACCTGGTATTTATTGTAGAAATTTGCGTTCCTTCATGAAAATTTGAAGAAGAGAATTCTACACGATATGGACAAGCAAAACATTTCAGGACAAACGTAATAGCCAGTCCAGACTTACCTTTTAAAACTTGCATGTCTAAATCACTGTTGCACATTTTACAGTGAACTTCATTCTTGAAAACAAAAGCAAGAATATTCAAATTCATGATTGCATTTAAAATACCTACGCTATCACGAAAAGAAGAAAAACTCTCATTTAAATTGGGAATTTTCTTTTCTTTTGCACATGACTGCTTTGAATCATGTGCATGTTCAGCAGCTTGAGCTATTAATTTACTATCAGTGGTACTTACTTTACTATTAATAGTATTCTTACGTGGATAATACTTACCTTTGCGTTTCTTGAAAACTTTTTGGAATCTTGGCATTTCAAAATTTCAGAAATTTTAAGTATCGATAAACGACAAGTGCTCAATCAAAACGTGTTCGAAAGCGCCAAAAATAGGTAAACAACCCTAACAGTTACACTTGCAGTTATTCTACAGTTAATTTCGTGGGAATAAATAAAACAGATAACGGCTTTGCAAGAGCATCCCAGTTTTAAAAGGCCAATGTTTACATTTCTATCTGTCAAAGTAGGCGTGGCAAATCAGTTGATTATTTTTTAAAAAACATTTTAAAATACTTCTAACTCAAGAATTGACTAGTATGTTATATCATTGGAAAGGGCTTAATTTGGAAATTTGAGAAATATCAAAATCTCAAAATCGATTTCTGGAAGGTGTTTACCATACCGACTGTTCTTAACATCCAACGCTACCAAAATAAAATATTCTTTGCGTTCTCTAGCCAGTATAATGTCATGTTGTAATTGAAGTAATGTATTAATGCTGCTTCTGTGAGGGTAAAAACCATGATGATTAACATAAAAAATTTTGTTTTGAAAACTAAAATCTAGCATTCTATGTAGAATCATTCTTTCTAATAATTTGGAAATTACTGAAGTAAGAGAAATAGGACGGTATGACGAAACTTCCTTGGGATATTTGTGAGGTTTTATGAAATGTAGGATAATTGCGTAAGTCCAATCTTTTGGAATTTGACTTGAAGACCAAATGTCATTAAATGATTTCGGAAGGAGATTTATTGCGTTTTTTTTAGATTTCAAAGCCCAAGTGTTCAGGGAAGTTTACGTACAGTGCCTAGTTATATATTGTTAAAATACACCGAATTATATTTGAATTTTAAGTGCTTGAACTTCAGTTTACATCAAAGACAACATGAATGAAGATTTTCCCACATTCTTTTTATAACTTGAAAATTTGAATAAATGGTAATCAAAAATATACGGAAACATTTACACTAGGCATTTATGCATATAAATAAAGATAAAAATCAATTTTAAATTCGAGCTATTCAAAAACATTCGAATTATTCTTCAAAAATATCTATTTATACAAAATACCTCAACATTTATCTTTTTTTAAAGGCTAACTGCATAAGTAATTAAAATCTGTATATTTTTTGAAATCTCGACCGTATAAAGCTAGAAATTTTATGTTAAAAATTCCATTTGAAATTTCGAAAAAAAAAAGTATCGCGCAGTTAAAAATTATTTACCATAAGTTCTAGCAAATCTTCGAGTATAATATAAATTTAAAATTTTTTACTATACAGTTTCTCTTTGGTATTTTTTAAAATATTTCGAAGATTTCATACAATTCAGTTGAAAACTGCATGCTAAGAGCAAAAAATATACGAAAAAAATTGATGAATATACAATTACAATAAATTCTTACATAGAAGCAAAACTGAGAAGCTAAAACGTAGGAATGAAAAATTTTGAGTATATATGAAGTAGTTTTCGAAATATTTATTTTAAAGTTCAGAAAAATTGTGTGCATTATATTATACTTAATATTAATTAAATGGTTAAAATAATATGTTAATAATAGTCATGTAATCGTTTGATGACACATTCATATACTAATAAAAATTATAATGGTCTTTGATGCGAATGTCAAGAATTTTATGTAATTTTAAATTCAGACATGAAGATATTGATGTAGAAAATATAAAACGAACATCTAAAATACATGAAAAATGCAGTCTGCTATAAAATGATCTTGACAAACAAAATCCGGCATTTTCACTTACTATGGCAGAGGCGGCTTAGTCAGGGGCGATCTGGAAAAACAGAGGGAACCGCGGTTTTGATGGATGCCGCTCTAGCTTTTAAATCTCTCAGGAAAAAAAATATATAAACTGCAAATGCAAAAACTAAGTCTTGTAATTTTCCATACATTTTTATAACAACGAATTGTGGAATTGGCTGCCAATACTTTGTTGTGTTTGACAATATCTAAGGTAACCAACGATACTTTAGATAGATTTGCACTAATTTTTCGTAACCGTATTCCTTTTAAATTTAATTCGTGCAGCCAAAATACACTTTTTGCACTCTTAAAAATTTATGTACACTATAACAGTTAATTTTAATTTATGCAACTTGTGAAATGGTCATAATTAACCATTTCCGTCTAAACATTTTACATGAAAAAAAAGTTTGGACTCCCTCATTCATTAGGGAATTATATAAGATTCTAACATTAAGTTTTATTTTTCACCGAATAGGGTTGAGTGATAGTGTATCGTGCTTCCACACCACAGGTCTTGGGTTCTATTAACGGGCTGGGCAAGGTCGACTCTGCCTTTCATCCCCGCTACATAGGGTCGATAAATGAGTACCAAGCTTGCTTGGGGTCTTAAACACTGAAGGTCTCTCTTCAGACAGACCACCAAATCGGGACATCTGTTCATGCACCTCAGCGCCCAATGGTCACGTATATTGGGATGGGCGTAGTAGTTCCTGGCCCTCATAGATTGTTGTGCCACTGAGTTTGTGTTTTAAGTTTGAGGATTGCCTCACTTTGGGGATACCCCTTAGATAAACATGTATTTCCACTCATTTGCAATTAAACATTTTTCTTTCAATTACGTTTATTTCAGAAGGAAGTTTGATTTTTCAAATGTATTTGCTTAATAACATGTATATTTGTGTATTATATTAAAAATTTTATCAATCCAAAATTACATGTTTTTAGCTCCTCTAAAAGCTTTTAGGATTTTAGAACTGATCTTACAATCCATATACGTTTTATAGTAATATATTTAAAAATGATAAAGACATTTTTACGACTGTGTTAGCTCTTATGCCTCGTTTATAAATATAAAAAATTGCATTCAGCAACAGTTTTTAAAATGTACTGAAATAAGTGGAGGAATAGGATATTTACATATTAAGAATATTTTTGACTGCAGTAAGATATATTTATATTTCAGTTTCTTTACAATTTGAATAGAAGTTGTAAGCCATTTTGCGAATAGTTTGATATTGAGTATAAACCCATAGGCTGTTTAATATTGTAAAGTGTTTTACTTTGATACCAGGACACATTAAAATAAGGCTCATTTGCAGTTATATGATCAGCTTCAGTGATATTTAAATTTTCAAAAATAGTCTACACGTACGAAAACATTCTTTCACAACCGCACACCACATCTCTCATACTATATCTTCCCTACAGCAGGAAATATTTGTGTATACTGAAAAATTTAATACAGGATACATTTCCAAGTGTTAAATTTGTTTTTAAAATTTGGTATGAATACATTGTGGAACTGTCGGTTAACTTCAATGAACAAAATTGTTTTAAGTGTACTGTTTTGAAATGCAAAATTAATTAGGGAGAACTTTTTCGCACAATAGAATTTGTAATGACTGAATTGTGTGAAAATGTAGTTATCGATGTGTGACATTTTTCCTTGTAATAAAAGAAACAGAAAGATAAGAAATTTAACTTGATTAGAAAATGGTTAGAAGTACTGTCATGCGCATTTGAAGAAGTATATCCCCCATTAAAATTAAAAATTATTGACTGAATGCCCATCACAAATGCCGATGTAGAAAAGAATTTTTTATTTAATACAAGGAATTCGAAATGGAGAACACTAGGAATGAAAATTTAGATTTTTTCCGAAAAATGTTCAGTTAACATAAAAATATCATTTATATGATTTTAATTAAAATAAATTAAAAGTATTGAAATCTTTTTATGTTACTTTTTAAATTAAAGATAATATTGAATAGAGAAAGATCGGTTTTATTTCATAAATATAATCATTGTATGTATATCACCGTATTAATCCATTTATTGTCTTATTGCTTATAAAAAGAGATAGGGCTTTCGCTCTTTTTACCTCATTACTTTAAAAAAAAAAACAGGAAAATGAGCGCGTTTTCTTACTCTCATATTCAAAAAAGAATACAGGATGCTTTTTTCTGGTTCAAATCGCAATACCAATATATATATATATATATATTTAATTTTTAAAAAATGATAGACAAATAAATTTTGTTTGAAGAAAATATAATTATTTTTCAACTTCTAACACACTATTTATTTCCTTTTTTCCACCCTTCATTTTGTTTTAATTTGACTGTGACTAAACATATAGGGGAAACGACCCAGTTGCACTACAACTTTCAAACAAGATTGCCCAAGGCAACTTGGTAAACGATTGATCTCTTGGTTCTTACTTTACAAAGGGACCGAACTGATTCATAAAATTGTCCCCGTTCGACCTCCCAAGTTTTAAAAGGGGGAAAGGAAAGAAGTCTGTTGCATTTTTAAAGCGAATGTCAAAATAAGAGTAAATTCTTTCGGAATAACTTTTCAGGAGGAAGCTACCACTCAGAGGGTTAATAAGGAACTTTCTTTTTTTTTTGCTCTTAGTTGCCCGCATGCTGCTGTCCCCAATGGAGCTCTTGAACTGATCTTTTTTTTTTTTTTCTGGTTCTTGAGATAAGATTTTAGCTTTTTTAATTTCTTTTATACTATCTATATTTATGTTTTCATTTAAATTTAAATTTTGTTGAATAATATTGATAAATTTGTTGCAATTTGTTTTTTGTTTAAAATTATTAGTTGCTGTTCTGTTTGTTCTTTTGTAATTAATAATTATAGGGAAGTGGTCAATTCCCGATGAATGGAGATAAGTTGGACTTTTATCGTTTAATAATATTAAGTCACATACACACATTTTCAATGATCTAGTCAAAAATCTTTTTTCCAGAAGCAGTGGAATTTTTTGATCCCCATATTCCATGACATGCGTTGAAATCTCCCAATATCAAACTGTGATTATCTATATATGATGCTATTTTAGATAAACTGATGTCTTTAAAGTTACCCGGTGGGATGTATATATTAAAAATTGTGATAGGAGCTAAATCTTTCTGAACTCTGACTATTAAAATTTCTAAGTCTTCACTAATTTCTGAGAATATTTTTATTGCACTGATATCTTTATTTAAAACTATCATTAGCCCTCCTCCTCTTTTGATTTCCCTATCAATTCTGAATATATTCTTATTGGGAATTGTGAAAATATCATTTGGATGTAACCAAGTTTCTTGAATTATTAAAATACTTGCTTTTTGAAAAATTGGCGCGAAAAGAATATCTGACCTCTTGTTTTTAATTCCACGTGCATTCCATTGGATTATGTTCATGATTTAAAACGAAAAAAAAAAAAAAAGGTGCGATACTACAAATTGGTTTAAATATTCGAAAAAAAGAAAGTAGAGATTATTATTGAGTTTTTAGCGAGAATATAAGAAAATTTGATTATTTATTTAAGTTCCTTTATTTTTTTCTACTGTACTTTCTAATATATTTCCTTTCTGTTCTGATATTTTCTTGAGTCTTTTTGCTTTTTCATTCTGTTTTCTATTTATTAGATAATCATCATCTTTTTGAATTGTTATATTGGATGCTACTTTTTTTAGGGTGGATTCCATGGTATTCATTCGGGAAGAAAATCTTAAATTTATTTGTGCTACCACGGTATTTAGTTCTGTCGTGAAGCGTTGTACTATTTGTTCTAATTTCTTTTCGAATATGTTATTGTTTTCTTCAAATTTCAACTCTAATTTTGCAAACTTTTTTTCAAGATTTTCTATCTTCTCTGTTTGATCATTATAGGTTTTGGCCGAGTATGATGTTTTTTTTTTCCCTTTGGAATTTCTCAATTGCTTCATTTCTCGAGATTTGTTGCTGTACCTTAATTTTTAAGATTTCAATTTCTTCTTGATATTTTTTGCAATCTTTATCATTAGCTTTATGCCCCTCTCCACAAGAGCTACATTTTTTTATTTTTATTTCTTTGCAATCGTTTTCAGAGTGATTTAGTGAGCAAATTCGGCATTTTATTGAGCTTCTACAAAATTTTTGAATGTGTCCAAATTTCCAACAGTTTGTGCATTGCCTAAGTTTTTCATAGTAGAGAGTAGTTTTAAACATTTCAAATCCTATTGGAACTCTTTCGGGAATACTGCATCCAATTTGGGTAACTTTAACTGTTTTGATAGGTTTAAATCCAGATTCTGTTTTTTTTGGTAAAGCGTTGGATATCAAAAATTGCATAATTGTAATTTTCTAATTCCGATTTTATGTCGTCTATTGTATATTCTGTGTCTATTCCTTGTAATATATAACTACTGGTTAGGCCAGTAAAGGACAATCTTGCACTTATTTTTACACCATTAATTTCTTTAATTTTTAAAGCTTCTTTGGAGGTCTCGCAATTATTTGTTTTAATTATTATCTCGCCGTTTCTTGTTTTGCTTATACTCAAAATACTTTTTTTAATTGTGAACGCTTTCATTATACTTTCTTTTAGTTTAAGTGGATTGCCATTCTGAAATTTATTTTCTGATTTTAAGAAAATTGTAATATTTGGACTCGAATTTAAATTTTGCCTTTCCGCAAACTTGGTCAATAATTCTATATCTGTTAAATTACACCTATATTTATTGAATGAAAAGTTAGTATTTTCTACCTCCATATTATTATCTGGGTGAGGGTAGTCACCCATTTTGTCTTCCCTACTCCAACACTTCAATTTGTATAAATACACTATCTTGTATAAATACTTAAATTAAAAACTCTTATCCGAAGATAGAATAAAAGTTAAATGAACTAATTTTCAATACAAAATAAAAGTTCAAAACGATCTCTCCCGCTCGAATCCGCTTGAAAAGTCAAAGTTATTCAATATTATTAGCACACTCTCCTTTCCTACGGTTTCCCTGGACCTACCAATCAACTTCACATTTTTAAATCAGTTACAAATTATTAAAGCAGTGACAGGTTTTGTTGGATATGGAGCTACAAAGGCTATTTTTCCAAACTGAAGCAATTAATTTAATGAAGGCCAAAATTTGACATTGAATTCGACATGTGCACCAATAGAGAAAAAAACTGCAGTTCAAGTTGATTGATTAATTAAATTAAAACGTTTTTACACCTGTAAAAAAACCGCTCTAAATGTTGATTAATTATATAGAGGGTCACCCCAATATCTCTAAACTTTTTGTTGCCTCAGTGATAAATTTTAAGAATACGCTTAAGATTATTTCGATAACATTTGCACCTATGTATTTTATAATAATACACGATCCAAATCATTTATACATTTACACAGGGGCGTAGTGTGGGCTTTCGCCGCTTGAGTCCGATCGGAAATTTGCCGCCCCTCTATTTTAATTACAATTCAAGAAAATTAGTAAAAGTCAAATAAAGCAGCTTTAAATTCTTTGTTGATTTAAAATGCACTTTTCATGCTTTTTCCATAGCAAAATCTTTTATACAATTGTCAATATCAATATGTATATGTCATGTTCAATTGCCAGAATAGAGTCGATCAGAGATAACTTTTGATTAATTTTAGCTTAGAGAAGCTTCTCTCGCAACTGGGATTACTGATGGCAGATGTTAAAAATATTCTCAACAGTGTGATAATGTTTGGTAAGCGATCTTCAAGTTTGGACTCAATAATATATTTTAATAATCCCAAAGAGCCGAAACCAATGAATTCTTTTTTACAGCCTGGGTCTGTTGCAGCTATGAAAGCTTGTAGACGTACGCTCTTAAGTTGGAATTCTTCTGTAATAATGTCTTGAGGAGCTTGATCTAAGTGAAGTTCGTTCATTTTCAATGTCTCTTCAGGCCTTAAAAAAGCATATTTTTGCGCTAGATGTCTATTGAAGAAAACATTGTTCACCTCAAGTCATCTTCATACGATAACTGAATATTTTTACTTCCGTCCCCAAATGTTTGCTTCCTCCTGATTCATCTTGGGGGTCCAAAAGAAATTTCAAGCTCTTCATATAAACTTTTAGCATATATTAAAGCATCTTTCAAGAATTCCTCTCGTTTTGTTTCTAATACGGTCTGTACAGCACGTATTTTTTAGCACATTGATGGATATTTAGTCACCTCGTTTGAAAATAATTCTGTGTGTGTGTGTGTGTGTGAGCCTCATTGACTTCACACAGTACCGGTTGCCAGAAGCCTAGGTAGAAGAAAAGCAAATGCGATTTCAGTTTTGTCGCTTGGGCGGGATTTGAAATTTGGAATTTTTTTAAATTTAAATATCATGGTGCTTGCCACCGCCCCTTTTAGTATGCCAGATCTCTCTACTTTATCTTGATTCTCAGGCTGCGACAGACAACCCCCAAAACCAGTCACATGACCAAAGGAGGGACGATTCTTCCCGGGTTTGACCATCACTTCACCAGTCTTCCATTAAAGCTTGTGATATAGTGCTTTATCTTACCACGTGTTTTTATGTATGAAATATAGTGAATATAACATAAAGCCAACGTCCATATTTTCAAAAACTACCTTTATCCAACAGATGGCGTTCTTTGCAACTCGGATGACGTCAAAGCAATAATGTTTGTAAAAAGATAACCCTTCGTTACTATAGCAACGGGGTGGGGTTAAGAAATGATTAACAAATATAGTCGGTTTCAGAACGCCTGCGCAGTTGCAGTAAAAAAAAACAAACTATTCAAAACCATAATCAAATGGTGAGGACACAAAAGGGTGCAGCGTTGGTTGAGTGGGTGCAAAAGGGGAAAAAAAGAAAGTTTTGTAAAAGTGCTGTCTTTTAGAATTGCCGCGGAAATGGGTGCGCAGTCTTTTTTTTTTTAATCCGTGCAAATATTTTGGGATATCCACGAGTGAATGAACAAGTACGTATACATTTTCTTGGGTATCATAAACATTATCCATAAGGTTAAGAATAAAGATAGAATTTAGAAAGGAGTTTTAATTTTTGGAGGAAGAATTTGATAGGGGTATCCAGTTTTATTTTTGTAGAGAAATCTTTTTTATTTGTCTTAGCGTATTTAAACCTCTGAGTGGTTAGCTTCCACCTGAAAAGTTATTCCGAAAGAATTTACTGTTATTTTGACATTCGCTTTAAAAATGCAACTGACTTCTTTCCTTTCCCCCTTTTAAAACTTGGGAGGTCGAACGGGGACAATTTTATGAATCAGTTCGGTCCCTTTGTAAAGTAAGAACCAAGAGATCAATCGTTTACAGCTAGCTGTCAAGTTGCCTTGGGCAATCTTGTTTGAAAGTTGTAGTGCAACTGAGTCGTTTCCCCTATATGTTTAGTCACAGTCAAATTAAAACAAAATGAAGGGTGGAAAAAAGGAAATAAATAGTGTGTTAGAAGTTGAAAAATAATTATATTTTCTTCAAACAAAATTTATTTGTCTATCATTTTTAAAAAATTAAATATATATATATATATATAAATTGGTATTGCGATTTGAACCAGAAAAAAGCATCCTGTATTCATTTTTGAATATGAGAGTAAGAAAACGCGCTCATTTTCCTGTTTTTTTTTAAAGTAATGAGGTAAAAAGAGCGAAAGCCCTATCTCTTTTTATAAGCAATAAGACAATAAATGGATTAATACGGTGTTATACATACAATGATTATATTTATGAAATAAAACCGATCTTTCTCTATTCAATATTATCTTTAATTTAAAGTAACATAAAAAAGATTTCAATACTTTTAATTTATTTTAATTAAAATCATATAAATGATATTTTTATGTTAACTGAACATTTTTCGAAAAAAATCTAAATTTTCATTCCTAGTGTTCCCCATTTCGAATTTCTTGTATTAAATAAAAATTTCTTTTCTACATCGGCATTTGTGATGGACATAACACACATTCAGTCAATAATTTTTAATTTAAATGGGGGATATACTTCTTCAAATGCGCATGACAGTACTTCTAACCATATTCTACTCAAGTTTAATTTCTTATCTTTCTGTTTCTTTTATTGCAAGGAAAAATGTCACACATCGATAACTACATTTTCACACAATTCAGTCATTACAAATTCTATTGTGCGAAAAATTCTCCCTAATTAATTTTGTCTTTCAAAACAGTACACTTAAAACAATTTTGTTCAGTGAAGTTAACCGACAGTTCCACAATGTATCCATACCAAATTTTAAAAACAATTTTAACATTTTGAAATGTATCCTGTATTAAATTTTTTGATTATACACAAATATTTCCTGCTGTAGGGAAGATATAGTATGAGAGATGTGGTGTGTGGTTTTGAAAGAATGTTTTCGTACGTGTGGACTATTTTTTAAAATTTAACTATCACTAAAGCTGATCATATAACTGCAAATGAGCCTTATTTTAATGTGTGCTGGTATCAAAATAAAACACTTTACAATATTAAACAGCGTATGGGTTTATATTCAATATCAAACTATTTGCAATATGGTTTACAACTTCTATTCAAATTGTAAAGAAACTGAAATATAAATATATCTTACTGCAGTCAAAAATATTCATAATATGTAAATATCCTATTCCTCCACTTATTTCAGTACATTTTAAAAACTGTTGCTAAATGCAATTTTTTATATTTATAAACGAGGCATAAGAGCTCACACAGTCGTAAAAATGTCTTTATCATTTTTAAATATATTACTATAAAACGTATATGGATTGTAAGATCAGTTCTAAAATCCTAAAAGCTTTTAGAGCAGCAAAAAACATGTAATTTTGGATTGATCAAAATTTTAATATAATACACAAATATACATGTTATTAAGCAAATACATTTGAAAAATCAAACTTCCTTCTGAAATAAACGTAATTGAAAGAAAAATGTTTAATTGCAAATGAGTGGAAATACATGTTTATCTAAGGGGTATCCCCAAAGTGAGGCAATCCTCAAACTTAAAACACAAACTCAGTGGCACAACAATCCATGAGGGCCAGGAACTACTATGCCCATCCCAATATACGTGACCATTGGGCGCTGAGGTGCATGAACAGATGTCCCGATTTGGTGGTGTGTCTGAAGAGAGACCTTCAGTGTTTAAGACCCCAAGCAAGCTTGGTGCTCATTTATCGACCCAATGTAGCGGGGATGAAAGGCAGAGTCGACCTTGCCCAGCCCGTTAATAGAACCCAATACCTGTGGTGTGGAAGCACGATACACTATCACTCAACCCTATTCGGTGAAAAATAAAACTTAATGTTAGAATCTTATATAATTCCCTAATGAATGAGGGAGTCCAAACTTTTTTTTCATGTAAACTGTTTAGACGGAAATGGTTAATTATGACCATTTCACAAGTTGCATAAATTAAAATTAACTGTTATAGTGTACATAAATTTTTAAGAGTGCAAAAAGTGTATTTTGGCTGCACGAATTAAATTTAAAAGGAATACGGTTACGAAAAAGTAGTGCAAATCTATCTAAAGTATCGTTGGTTACCTTAGATATTGTCAAACACAACAAAGTATTGGCAGCCAATTCCACAATTCGTTGTTATAAAAATGTATGGAAAATTACAAGACTTAGTTTTTGCATTTGCCGTTTATATATTTTTTTTTCCTGAGAGATTTAAAAGCTAGAGCGTCATTCTCAGGCATGCCATATGAATATGTGGCACGTAAAAGATTCCTTGAGTATTAATTTGGCTCTTGTACTCTCTTGGCAGAATTAAATTACGGCAATATTTAGCACCTGACAAGAGGTTTGATTAAAATTAATTAAAGCGTCAAAATTTGGTTGCGAGAACCACTACTAGATGGTACCATCATGAAATGGCTCTCATATTTAGGAATTTGCCGAATCTGCAAAACCTTAGTTGCCAATATCCATCCCATTAGAAAAACAAATTAAAAATATCAAAGGCACTTACAAAGGATCTGTTAACAGGCTGAGTATATTGCCAATTGAAAATTAAATTTGTATAGTTATCTACATTATCTTTAAGTTTATTGTTTTTGAATTAATTTTATTTCTTGCATCATGTATCGAATTACTCAATATAATTACTATTCTTATTGTACACCCATGTCCACAAATTCAGAATAATGCAAATTCAGGCAAAGAAAGAGTCAGATGCAAAACAAATGAGACTTGTTTGCAAAGCCTTTTTATTAAACAAAAGATAAAGAGCAAAAATGATGCTATATGTTTAATATCATTCATAAAAATTGTGAGGTTTGCTCCCTGGAACAAATAACAACAAAAAAACCCCCTTATTTACAAAAACCAATATTACATTATGGTTAATACATAGTGCGTCTCCCAGAAGATGCAATACAGTCCGTACTAGGCTGATTATCAAATTATCTATCTGATCTTGGAAAATATTACACCACTTATTAAGCAATGATCTCTGAATTTCCGATAGACATGAAGGAGGTGGTTGACGAGATGCACCTCGTCGGCCAAGCATGTCTCACACTTGCTCTACTGGATTCAAATCTGGTGAGAATGAGACTGAATTCAAGTCCATACGGTGACGTCCTCCGTTTGAAGGTATTCTTTTATAATGTTTGCATGGTGAGGTCGGGCATTGTCAACTATAAACACTAATTCTGCACCTATGGCTCCCCGAAAAAAACTTACATATTGTTCCAGAATGATGGTCCTGTTAGATTTAGACTGTCATGGTTCCAGTTTGAATGTGCAGGTTAGTACTGGAACCCCAGAATAATCCCCCTCCCTCAAAAGAGCAATCCTGCAACACCGACACGGTGTTATTCAATGTTGTTCTCTTGGTGGTAACGGGTACCTGGCACTCTCCATATGAAAGTCCGGTGAGAATCAGACTGCAAACTAAACCTGGACTCGTTGGAAAGCATCACACGTGGCCACTGTTGCGGTGTCCATAAAATGCATGCTATCAACTCCACGCTAACCGAGGGTGACAGTGAACTGCAGTAAGTGGAACACATCTGATAGGTCTACGAGGATATAGACCAATCTGCCCTAGTGTCTGTACACGGTCTGTCTTAAAGCTGTCGTGCAAGCGGCTGAAGAGAGCTGACGAGACAGGTCTAATGCTGTGTTCCGTCTGTCTCTTTTGGCAGTAACTGCCAAATACCGGTCCTCATTCGGCGTTGTAACTCGGGAGCGACATGTGCTATAGTGTCTACTCACATTATCATCATCTTGGAATCGTCGCCAAAACCTGGAGATGACACTCTGGGCAATTCCAAGCTCCTCAGACACTTCCAGCTGGGTACGCCTACATTCCAGACGGCCGAAAATCATGTAAAAATCTTTCAAATGCGTCCTTTGTGTCATAACTATGCAGTTATTGCACTGAAAGGCTTATAAAGCGCTTGTGGACAATTTTACTTCTTTGCCTGTATTCCTTATGTTACCCCCTCTTACAATCTCGTCATTGTAAAGCACTATCGGTGTCATCTAGTGGCTTCCTGCAATTTGCATATGATTCTTGAAGATGTGTGTAGTTATTTTTTGGGTAATATATTTATATGCACATATTTTAGAGTTCGAATTATCCTTAATTTTTGGACATGAGTGTATTTAGATATTTTTATATTTCTTGTAAATTTGAACTAATTTTTTACCGAAATTTATTGCTTTATGTCCAGTTTCATATTCACTTATTATTTACTTGTATGAATTTATGTTTTAAAAAAAATATTACATTATATTAGGGTACATAAATTATTAAGTTCTGCTTGAGAACATTGCAAGGCCCGGGGGATGGGATATTGGCTCCTATGTGTTCTCTCTACCGGTGATTTGTAACATTCTGAAAGAGCTCAATTAAGTCAATAAGACTGACGTGGTTAAAAACTGCTAGCTTTGAAACCCACTATCTTTTTTAATTATAACTGTTAAATTGCCTTTCGTTAAGTTTATTTTAAAAAAAAATTGCCAAAGAAATTGATTCGTGTCGTTATCTGTATCTGGTCTTCCACTTACAAACATTTTCTATTCTTGAAAATGGAAATAATGTAAAAAGAAAAACTCACACACACACACAGAGGTATGAAGTTTGATACAGAGGGTAGAATATCTTATAGAAATTGTGGTAACTGTTTAGATACAGAGCTAATCCTGCTCATATTTTTGACTGTCCAGCTATCCTTGCTGCTCTACAAGAAAGAGGGGTCATTTTTTCGTCAGCAAATCTCTATGTGGACAGTATTGAACAGATTGCCAGAATAGACATCTAGGCCCATGGTACTGTCTGATTTGTTCCCGTCATGGATACGACATCATAATCATCATCAGAAATAATGTAGAATTCATTGACTGAGTTATTAAAAAAGTCGCAATTTTTCCTTTTTTTTGTAATATAGAATTTTGTAAATTCTATATTACAGATTAGAATATATCTATTACAAAATAATAATATAATAAATTATATTATTACTTTGTACTTTCGAATCCTACAAATTTTATTTCCAGTAATAATATTTATATATTTCTCTTCATCTAAGCATGACTAAATATGACTAAAATAATAATATCTATATAAATAAGAAACTTGTAAATTAGATTTCAAGTGTTCACGAAATTATTTCTTAATACATTTGATTCCTGCATTCAATCTTTTTTATTGCTAGTTATGTATCCGAATCCTTAGTTTCAAAAGCTTTACCAAATTCAACCAACAGTACTAAGACATTAAAATTTTAAATTTCATTATTGTATTTATGTTATTATTGTTTCTTTAAACTGAAACTTCTGCGGAATTTCTTTCTTTTTTAAAAAATGGCAGAATGAAGCATTTCATTGAAAAAAGAGATTAAAATAACTTATTTTTTAATATTTTTTAAAAATAAATTTAGAATTTTTTCTAATACTATGGAAGCTTAAGAACAGAAATAGAATAATTTCAGAAAATGTAATTTTAAAATAGCTACAACAATGAAATACAAATTATTCCATTCCTTTTTTATCATCATGAAATGGCGTTATCAGCTTTTTCTAATTCGATGGTAAGAAAATGAAAACTGCACTTTTTTTAATAATAAAATAATGTACAAAACTCAGAGTATTTCTTAAACACGTTTTTTGAAGTTATTTACTTCATATTTAGTATACTTTAAAAAGAAAGCAATTAGACACAAAAACATATGAAGTAGTAGAAATAAATTCTTTAAAGACATGAAATTGAAAAAAAGTGGTGTAAGGTGAAACATCTTTGAACGAGAAAAGCGTTAGTTTATTATGACAATTAAAAAGGAAGCATTTCTTTCAGTCGAACTCTAAATCAGGTGGTTTTTGAAGTATTTAAACAACATGAATGGACGTTACCTTAAGTTTGAGGGTGAAGTAGGTTCACAGGCCCTCTAAAGTCGTAAAAACGATTTTGAACCACAATTCTTGGACATTGTTCCAGCTGGGAAGGAGAAAAGAAACAATAAGGTAGCTAAATAACATCCTTAATTTTATGCGTGAATGAAAACAGAAAAGAAAAGAGAATAATTTGTTCCGAGTACCAATTGCGGATAGGGATACAAATTAAACCTTCACAAGAATGACTTTTCTTGTCTCTAAGAGTTACGCTGATGAATCCTTATTTCTCCCTCCCAAAACATATTCAAGAATTTCATGACAGCTATTGAAACTCAATCAGTAGGAAAATAAAATAAATATAAGCTTAACAGAAGAATCGAAAAGTCAAAAGAAGTTTTCACTTGAAGTCAAGGGAAAAAATTGTTAATTTTTAAACAGTTAATTTTTCTTTTGTGAGAGCTCTCTCTATTGACGTATTCAAAATTATAAGAATCACATTAGTACTTCTCATTTGCTTTTTAGGTGCATCCATTTCCTCTTGTGAGTAGAAGGAATTTATGTCGCTTTGTCAATTCATAGATGAGAGTCTTAAGGTATCTAAAGTTTGTACTAAAAGGATGTGTATATTTTTTTGTAATTTTTGAATTGTAATGACTGAGATTATGCTGACTAATACACTCGCTTACCATCCCACTATGACTTTTTAATACTCCACATTACGATTGTAAGAAAGTAAAATACAAATTGCTGTTAGCAAATTTGACCTGGGTATGTGAGAAGAAATACTTAGATCACAATAAATAGCCACAAGAAACAGTTATCACTGCTTAGTTAATTCTTCATCAGGAATAAAATATTCATAGGTGTATACACATACTACATAATGAGGGGTATAGTTTATTTCTCTCAGAAAGAAATTGAAGTTTCTTAAAGTTGTTAGACATACTTATGTGGCCGCGGTAGCCGAGTGGTATATCGGTTGAACAGACTGACGGCTCATTTTAGAGTTTGTGGATGGTGGTGCATGGCCGCAATTGGTTCGTGGGGTGACCTGTCTGGTTAATTCCGATAAACGGACGAGATTCTTGCTTGCTAAATACGCTTTATTCTTCATAATGAAGAGATAAGCTTCTTAGAAGGACCGTCGGCTTCGAAGCCGTACGAAAAGGAGCGATTGCAGGTCTGTGATGCCCTAAGATGTCCGGGGCCGCACGTGCGCTACAGTAGAGCGGACAACGTACTTCTTTGTTCCTTGGCCTGTCGGCCTAGGTAACCAGAGCAGTCCCTCTCAGTGCTGGGGATAGGGGATTGTAATTGTTCCCCTCCAACGAGGAATTCCTAGTAGGCGCGAGTCATTAACTCGTGCCGACTAAGTCACTGCCCTTTGTACACACCGCCCGTTGCGATCTCCGATCGAGCGGTGGAGTGAGGTCTTCGGACGAGCTCGCTGGGAAAAAATAACCCTAGTGAAAAACTTTAGGAATATTTGAATACTGTGTTCAAAACCTGGTCAACTATTAAACTAATATTAAAACTTTATTACAGTTCTGATGAATTAATAATTTAAATAAGTAATAGTTGTATAAGTCACTTTGAATTCGAATGACAAACAGAAGAACAGACACTGTGTTGTATAATAGAACTTTTAAAAATTCTATAGCAACCTTATTATAAAATTAATTTATTTATTACAATTTATTTATCGGATCGTGGCTGGCTTTGTCACGAGCTCAAGCAGAGTACCACTAAAGACCCACCGTGTAGTTCAGCGATGCACGATAAATCTGTCGAGAGCTCAAACGTCCTCCCGTTGGTGTGGTGCGGTAGTTAGGAGAAGGGGTGCCAGCTCAGGTGTCGTCCACGTCACTTGACCATAGCTCTGAATTCCGTGGTACGTTGTCAAAAGCCCTCGTGCAGCTGAACAGTGTGACGTTAATATTCACTCACTCACTGGAGATACTTATATATTTTAATAATTTTTTTTATGTACGAAGGCTGTAAATTTAGTAATGGCAAAATAGGTGTAACTTGCTGTAAATTATTTTCAAACCAACTATATCCAAGAAATTATTGTTTTGTTTTAATTTAGCTTGTGGTGTATGGCAACATTGTGTACTTTGCTTGCATTGTTTTTTGGATTGTTCTTTACCGTTAATAAAGAGAGCTGTGATATAAAATAAAGCTAAGTGTATTTGTATTTTAAAAGATATTATTATATTTTATGAACATATCACTCATCTGGGGATCCCTTGGATCAATTGAGTGAAGAAAACGGCGTCCACAACCATAATTTAATTGTCATTGTTTACATTTCTGGCGCACCGCGACAGGACTTTGTTTTTGGAAACAAACATGGCTAACATATTTAAAGCAGCTAAGGGCTTCTTGAAGGAGGACTTGTTGTTTGTGGCAGAGGAAATAGGAGATATATTTCCAGAGAAGGTAAAAATTTCGGAACTGAAAGACATTATTTTGAAAAGCAAAGAGTATCTGGATGGTCCAGACTTTGTGACAAATATTTTAGTAACGACCGTGAGCGAGCGAAAACTAAAAGAAGAATTTGAAAAAGCTGAAAGATTAAAACAGCTAAAATATGAAGAAAGTGGAAAAATAAGAATACATGAACTGGAGGTGGCGAGAATCATGACAACACATTGGCAGTTTCTGGTGAGTCACAAAATACTGTTATATCTGGCGCTAGAAAGAAATTTAATCTGCCAAAATTAGAATTTAGATAATTTAGTGGCGATATTAAAGATTGGCTTCAATTTTAAAGACAATTTCAACATATCCATGACAATGTTGAAATCGCGCCCGAGAACAAATTTCAGTATTTTGTTCAAGCTACTGTAAATGGCTCGCGAGCCCGAGAAGTAGTAGAGAGCTTCCCGGCAACAGCAGCCAATTATGCCAAAGCAGTTGACAGCTTAAAAGCGATATTTGGTAGACATGATCTATTAGTGGAGGTTTATGTTCGTGAATTATTAAAGCTCCTAATTTCGGTGCAGAAACAGGAAAAATATCAATGACATCTCTGTATGATAAACTCGAATCTTATCTAAGAGCTTTAGAGACTTTAGGAATGACTACTGAAAAATGTGTTTCAATTCTTTATCCCATGGTTGAGTCATGTTTTCAAGAGGACTTTTTGAAAAAAAAAAGCATGGAATAAAAGTGCTACTTCAGCAGCCTCAACAGATGCTAAAGAACGTTTAACCAATTTAATGACTTTCCTCAAGGCAGAAACAGAGGGAGAAGAAATAATTAATTTGGTTAGGGCTGGTTTTAGCTTGGGTGTAGATGAAAATCGCCAATCTTTTCAGAAAAAAGTAAGATATTTTCCAAAGGAAAAGATACCTACAGCTTCAAAGGAAGTGAAGAAGGAATGTGTTTTTTGTACTGGGAAGCACTCAAGCCGAGACTGTTTTCAAACTCAGAAGATGAGTTTGGCTGAAAGGCATAATATTTTAAGAGAGAAGCAATGTTGTTTTGCTTGCTTAACTCCAAAGCATACAGCTCGTTCTTGTAAGACATATTTAAGATGTGTAATATGTAGTAAAAAGCATGTCCCACTTATGTGTGAGTCTTTAAAGGCTAAGAATCAAGATTCATTCAGGAGTGAAAATAAGGGTTCAAAAGTTGAAGTTAATATGGCCAACAACACTTCTAGTCCCAGGGTGTTTCTTCAAACTTTGCAGTTAAAAATGGTGTGTGGTACCAAAGAAATCCCAGTTAGGGCAATTCTAGACTCTGGGTCGCAAAAGTCTTATGTATTAAAAAATGTAGTTGAAAAAATGGGATATATCCCACTCAGAAGGGAAATTCTGATGCATTCATTGTTTTGGGGGATTAAATCTGACAACTATGAACATACTTGTTATGGAATAAGATTAAGAAATCAAGACAATAGTGTTACATGTAACCTGTAAGCATTAGATCAGATATCTATATGCGACAACATTGTATCAGTCACTCAAGGTTCTCTCTCTCTCTCTCTCTCTCTTGGATTTCAGAACTTAATGAAATGAAGATCCAGTTATCAGATGTAGGGGAAGAGTCACGATCTGTACAAGTGCTTCGTGGATCAGATATAATCGGAAAGCTCATGACTGGTCAGCGCAGAATTTTATCCTGTGGGCTTGTTGCCATGGAGACAATATTTGGATTGACTTTGTCAGGTAAGGTACCTGACAGTGAGATTTCTTCATGCAATGCTTTGCTAGTGGCCTCCCTATTTATGAAATAGATGGATATCTCTCAGTTGTGGAGATTGGATTCCTTAGGGATACAAGATCCTTCAGAACAAAAACCAAAGAGGAACTTCATAGAGCTTCAATGGAGCACTTCTTAAGAACTGTCAAGGTTGATGAAGAAGAGCGATTCTCCTTGTCTCTCTACCATGGCTTGACAATCATTTACCTCTACCAGACAACTTTAATTTGGCATTTAAAGGGTTACAAGTGACAACCTATAAGCTGAAGAAGGAAAACTTGTTTAAAGAATATGGTGATGGATTTAAGGAATGGAAACGTGAAGGCATAATCGAAGAAGTTCTCAAAGAAGAATTGAAGTCTGTTTCTCACTATCTGCCCCATCGACATGTGTGGTGAAGCCGGACAGTATTACAAAAATTAGGCCCGTTTTTAATGCTTCGTCAAAATAAAAGGGAGTGGTCAGCCTCAATGACTGTTTGGAAAAGGGTTTAAACTTAATTGAATTGATCCCTTCCATGTTAGAAAGATTTCGATTGTATAGATTTGGTGTTTCGGCTGATATACGAAAAGCTTTCTTGCAAATAAGCCTCTATGAGCAGGATCGAAATTTCTTGCGATTTTTGTGGCACAGTGAAGAAGGAGAGCTTATACATTATAGGCATCACCGAGTGGTGTTTGGTGTCTCCAGCAGCCCATTCTTACTTGGATCAACAATCCAGTACCACTTGGAGAAAAAGTTAGAAGAAGCAAAGCAAGGCCGTGGGAAATACCCTGAGTGTATTGTACAAAAATTGATGAGCAGCTTTTACGTGGACAATTGTTTAGCAAGTGTCCAAACCCAGTCAGAACTAGATGGATTTATTGATGTAGCCACGGAGATCATGGCTGAAAGAAAATTTGACTTAAGAGGGTGGGAGCACTCGAACACATCTGATCCCATAGAAAGTCCTACAAACGTCCTGGGAATGATTTGGGACAGACATTGTGATACCCTATCATTAAATATTCCAAATTTGAGAGAACTAATAGAAGAGGTAATCACAAAAAGAAATATTCTTGCTGCTTCACACAAAGTTTTTGACCCCATGGGGATCACTGATCCAGTGTTGCTACTACCAAAACTTTGGCTACAAATTTGTGGAAATCTCAAAT
Organism: Trichonephila clavipes; assembly: GCA_019973935.1. Lineage (NCBI taxonomy): Eukaryota > Metazoa > Arthropoda > Arachnida > Araneae > Nephilidae > Trichonephila > Trichonephila clavipes. The sequence continues at coordinate 980,008 of BMAU01021361.1, forward strand.
TGGTTGGGATCAAGAAGTAGACACAGAAACAAGTCAAGATTTTCTGAAATGGCTAAAGGAGCTGGAATACTTAAAGCATGTTCAAGTACCTAGGTGGTTACACTGGAATAGTGGATTTCAGCATATTTCGTTACATTACATTCTGTGACGCAAGCAAACTTGCCTATTCTGCTGTTGTTTTCCTACGAGTTCATATTGGAAGCACTGTACACCTACAACTGGTACAGAGTAAAACTAGGATTGCACCATGAGGAAAAAAGGAAACAACATTTGCCAGACTGGAACTTCTTGGTGCTGCTATATCTGCTCGTCTTTCTACAACTGTCTTGAAAGAGTTTCCAACAGACAATGTTTATTTCTGGACAGACTCTACTACAGTATTAGCTTGATTGAAGAGAGAAGAACCATGGGGTGTTTTTGTTTACAACCGTGTTCAAGAAATTCGGAAGCTGACACCTGTCAAAGCCTGGAGACATGTTCCTGGATCTCTGAATCCTGCAGACTGTCCGAATAGAGGGTGTTCAGCAAAGCAGCTTTGCAGTTCAAAATGGTGGGAAGGTCCCAATTGGTTGCATTTTTCGCCTCAAGGATGGCCTATTAGTGATCTGGAAGTAGATGTCAATGAGGTTGAAGTGGATAAAGAAAGAAGAGCTATCGTGACCTCTATGATGAATGTTCAAACAACAGATATTAAGAGTCATTATTTTTCCACCTATAGTAGAAACAACATAGTAGTAGCGTGGATGCTACGTTTCATTCACAGCGTTTCAAATGCTATCAAGTTAAAGGGAAGCTTAGGATATGAAGAATTCAAACGAGCAGAAGTTTTGGTTTTCAAGTCCCTGCAGTCAAATTTCTCTCAAGATGAGAGACTTCTTGCTAAAATGCAAGCCTTTAGAGATGAAGATGGGCTTCTGAGAATAAGAACCAAGTTAGCTGACAGTTATGAGAAGGAAGATTTCAAGTTCCCAATTCTCTTACCTGCCAATGATGTTGTAGTAAAATTAATTCGAGAACAGCATGTAAAAGCAATGTATGCGGGTTCAATATTACGTGCAAGCCTTAGAGAGAAATTTTGGATAATTAGAGCCAAAAGATTAGTAAAGCAAGTTCTTTTTGAGTGTGTGATTTGCAAACGTTATAAAGCTAAGCATGTTGAAGTGCCCTTTGCTCCGCTGCCTAGAGATAGAGTTACTCAGACAAAGGTATTTGAAGTAACAGGTGTAGATTTTCCAGGTCCTCTTTATCTTAAGTCAAAAGCGAAGGCCTGGATTGTTTTGTTTACCTGTGCTGTGTCTAACGGGCAGTGCACTTTGAATTAGTTCAATCACTCACTACTGATACCTTCATTCAAGCCTTGAGAAGATTCATTGCGAGAAGAGGCAGGATTTCAGTACTTTACAGTGATAATGGTACTAACTTTGTAGGAACAAATAATGCACTGAGAACATTAGATTGGGATAAAATTGTGGTGTACTCAACTGCCCAGAAAATCACTTGGAAATTTATTCCACCCACAGCAGCATGGTGGGGTGGATGGTGGGAGCGTACTGTGAGAATGCTCAAAGAGCTTTTACGTGGAGTGTTAGGGAAATATATTGTAAATTATGAAGAACTCTTGACCATCGTATGTGATTGTGAGTCAATAATCAATGCTAGGCCTTTGACATGCATACACGAAGATCAAAATGAATTGTTACCTTTGTCCCCAGCAATGTTCATTCACGGAAATAGCAACTGTGAAACTCCTGATTTAGATCAAGTAGATCGATCTTCATTGGTAAAACGCACCAAATACTTGCAGAAGTTGCGTGAAGATCTGAGACAAAGGTTTAGAAATGAATATCCTTCTCTTCTGGTCCACAAAGGGACAAGAAGAAATGATGCTTTAGAAGTGGGCAATGTTGTGCTGATTGGGCATGACAATGTGCGATGAATTGACAGTCCTCTTGGAGGTTTATCCTGGCAAGAATGAAGTTTCCACAGGGTAGCTAGAATTAGAACCTTCCATGGTGAGAGGATTCGTCCCTTCCAAAGGCTATATCCATTGGAAGTATCAGCTAAAACTAAAATTGGTGTTTTAAAGGCCCCAGGAAAAGACAGCCTACCTGTTGAGAAAACTCCTGAGTCATCTACTGACCATGTTTCGGATTCACCAACTGATTATGTTCCCGATTCTCCTGTTGAAAGTATTGATAATTCTTAGGAGAAACCCCCAACCAAAACCAGATTAGGAAGGACCATAAAAATTCCTCGCAAATCGAACTTCTTTTCAAATTTTAGGAGGAATTAAGTGTCATATATATCAACACAATGTATTGCATGGTTAAAGTTTAATTTATTTTAGATTGCAAAGTTCAGTTTCACTTTGCAAGGTGGGAGCATGTAACTTGCTGTAAATTATTTTTAAACCGTCCAACTATATCCAAGAAATTATCGTTTTGTTTTAATTTAGCTTGTGCTGTATGGCAACATTGTGTACCTTGTTTGTATTATTTTTTGGATTGTTCTTTAGCGTTAATAAAGAGAGCTGTGATATAAAATAAAGCTAAGTATTTGTATTTTAAAAGATATTATTATATTTCATGAACATATCACTCATCTGGGGATCCTTTGGATCATTTGAAGGAAGAAATGGCGTCTGCAGCCATAATTTAATTGTCATTGTTTACAATAGGTAAAAATCAATTTTAAATGAACTTACAATTGCATTACATTTCTTCTATGTAATCACGTAAAGCTTATAACTTTTTGCCAAATGTTGGGAAGAAGTTGGAGACCATTGACAAGGTGTTGATTATTGTCAGCACCCTACTGCGTGACGATCAGACAAAATGTCATGAAATCCCGGGCTTAAAAAAGGTTTTTTCAACTTCGAAAATAGTTCGAAGTCATAAGGACTCATGACAGGTGAGTAGGTAAGTAGTTTCTAGATTTCCTACTGTCAGCATCGCTATAGAAAAGTGACATTGTTTGCGACATGACAACGAGCGTTCTCATGCAACACAATAGGGACATTAATTTGCAATAAACGCCTATGTTTCCGCCGCTTGATTGATTGATTGAATATTAACGTCGCACTGTTCAGCTACACGAGGGCTTTTGGCAACGGACCACGTAATTTTGAACCATGGTCAAGTGACGTGGACGACACCTGAGCTGGCACCCCCTCTCCTAACTACCACACCACACCAACGGGAGGACGTTTCAGCTCTCGACAGATTTAGCGTGCATCGCTGCCCTACACGGAGGGTTTTTAGTGGTACTGGGCTCGAACTCGTGACAAGGCAAGCCACGGTCCGATACCTAATTTCTCAAACAGAAACAAAATAGATTTAAAAATTTTAGAAAAAACTTCTTGCATTTAGATGTAGAATTTTTCAGCAAATGATTACATTATCTTTTGAATTCGGGATTGAATTCTGCAGGATAAAAATTAGAGCTCCAGACGCTATCTTGCCTCCAGGCTGGATTCTCTGCTCAAGAGAAATTCATTTTTTCCCAAATGACGTATTTCGCAATATATTGTGCGTATATATATATATATATATATATATATATATATATATATATATATATATATATATATATATATATATGTGGAGACTCCCTGGGTCTCACCTTGAACACCAAGATTAATTTGAAGCAAATAAAGTCAAAGAGTCATTTTGAGCAAAGAGTCATTTTGAATAATTATAATATTTATTTATTATTATAATTTTCTCAAAAAAATTCTCTGATAACATATAATACTATTATGTTACGTCACTTAAATGGATTTACCTTTATTTTAAATTAAATTAACAATAATGCAATTAATTAATAATTAAGCTCAAGATCAAGTAAGGTCTACCGAAATAGGAGATCCGAGAAATACACGTACTCGAATTCTCAACTTTCATTAACTTTAACTAAGTCGCTTAAACTGACGCTTATTTTAAGCGTACGTAAATTATATTTACCGCTGGCTTAAATCGGCTTTCTGGTACGTCTAACAGCACGACGTCTTCACGAACCTAATCTCCTTGAATCTTCTAAAAATACGTTTAAAGTTGCTGGCTCAGTAGTCTTCCATAATCTCCTTGCAACGCTCGACTTAAATACCTTATCCAATTTGAATATCCCGTTCATCTTTTTGGAGTTGATTGGAAATAAACGCGAATTTATATTCCCCAAAAAGACGCCTAAGAAGATTAGTGGAAAGGTTCCGTACAGATTCGTAACAATATATATATATGTTTTTTGAGCCAAAATCAGACTTAATTTTAAAAAGGATCTTTATCCGATGAAACCTATACAAGTTCTGTCGCTGAGAGGAGAGAGAAAAAAAGAACGCGACCGTGTGTTTTAAGCACTTAAAATACATTTGCGGTAAGTATCGCGGATTTTATGAGTGTACTTGAAAGTTAATGCTGACATAAAGGGCTATTAAAAATAACGATCTGGAATTAGATATGTTTATTGGCTTGGCCATAAGTTCCGAAGAAATAAATGGGTGATAAGTTTGATACTTGAAGACGTGAACTGAGAAAGATTAATTAAGTGTGTGTGTGTGCTAGGCAGGGAATTTAAATTTAATATAATTTAATTATCCTTATATTTTGCCCTCCCCCCTTCAACCAATTTTAAAAAGGAATCATTTCGTGGTATTTCTCTCTTTACAAACTTAATCAATTTTCAACAAAAACAAAACAATACAAAACATCATTTGGAAACGCATATTACGCATAGAAATATTTAAGTAATAGGAATACAAAAATCAAAAATGCTCTAAAATAAACGAAACTATAACAACAAACACAGTAATGACACCTCCAAAATATTAATTGATAAAAATAAATTTCCGTACATATAACTGAAGATTAGCTTGTTCAAATCTATTCGACATCCAAAATAAGAGCTCACGTTCCCTCCTATTCCTTCATAATAATATATTCGTATTATAGCTAGCAGATAATGTATTCAAAATTTTTTTATGTTGGAAAATAATATCATATCAAACAATAAGATAGTAAATATAAAAATACATGGTATCATATAAATGTTAAAATAATAATTTTATATAAAAATCTACTCTGGCGCCATCGTAGTAATACCTTATAGTGTTATACAAAATTTTGCATAAATGAAATACATTTTTTAAAAAGATAAAAAAAATATAGACACTAAAAAATGAAATTATTAATAATATGAAAACGGTGTACAACAAATTATATGCACTAATCAACATAATAAACAGTATTTTATATGCGTTATAAAATGTAAGAATATAAAATTATAAGAATTATAAGAGTATAGGAGGAAAAATAAAAGAATATATACCAGAGCTTTTTTTTATTAATTTTGAGACGGAAAAGTGGACTCACTTCTATCATCACTTTTAGTATTTATGTAAAATTTTCACAATATTCACCGTAACTTAACAATATCACATACAGTAATTTTGAATCTCTCCGTAACCTTCTAAATATTCGTTTCATAGACAAAATTCTTTCTCTTACATCACACATTCGCAAACATATAAACTGTATCACATTACATAATTTTGAACACATCTGTCTGAGAAATCTGCGTGATCTAATCACAGATGTTCAGGGATGCTAATAAAAAAACCATAAAAGATGTACATATCAAGCTAAACACGTTGGTCCTTAATGTTTCACAAGACATATACAAAATTATAAAATGATTGTATTCTCCTTTATCTACTGTAAAATATCCAAAAATAAGCTTCAGATTATTAAATTAATTTTTATTTTAAATAAGGAAAAATTTAAGAAATAGTGAACCTTGATATATGGTCGATGTATCAAAACACACAATTTAAAAATGAAAAAAATTAAATGAAAAGCATGAGAATTAAATAATTAACAAGTACTAATAGTTAAAATAATTAACTAAAGTTAAAATAATTAACAAGACACTAAAATTCAATGGAGAAAAAAGAATGCAACATGACGTTATTTTTGATTCTCATCAATATCATTAGTATTAGTACATTAAAGTCCTTTCTCTAAGAACCTAATTTATATCATTCAATTTTAAAACAGCAATATATATCATAAATGTTAACTCATTCGACATTTTAAAATAAAAAAAATGAGGAGTATATTAAAATTTCTTAAAATTTTGTATAATAAAACACATACAATCTGCTTTCACAGTTGAAAGTATAAACGATATCTCCTTTAACACAAAATATACTTTAAAAAAGTTAAATATAATATTATATTACTCTTTGAAATGTCTTTTTAAAGCAAAACTCAGTCACTTCAAGGTTATTAAAACGAAAAATATTTATTTCACTGGCCTTTATTTTTTACTGGCAGTAATTTTTCGTTAACGGTAATCCACATTTTGTTGTCTCTAATTTGCAACAGTAAATGTTTTCGATGTTGGTCCTTCAATCACTGTATTATTGGAATTAATTCACAATACCATTCGGAGAAGAAAATTTTTTTTATTTTCTGGTGGTAGGGAGCGACCTTTTTTTTTCACGGGGATAGGGCATTCACGCCTCCATTTTTTTCCCATTAGAATTTTTCTTCCACTCTCGATAAACTGGATGGTCTCTTCAGCAAAGACAAAAACATCGTTCGGTGATAGACTTCGTTCTACTCGGTATCAAAAATCACGTTTCTTCTTTTTCCGTACAATTACCTACACCCGACGTCTTCAGCAAAGATATGTAGAGTGCCGTCGGTGATCCATCAAATTCTCCATATCAGTTGTGAAGAATCTGTACGGAACCTTTCCACTAATATTCTTAGGCGTCTTTCTGGGGATTATAAATTCACGTATATTTCCAATCAACTCTGAGAGGAGAACGGGATATGCAAAGTAGATAGGGTATTTAAGTAGAGCGTTGTAAGCTAGCAAAGATGAAGGCTATTGAGCCAGCAGCAGTAGAGTCACGTTTAGAGGATTCAATTGGATTACGATAGTGAAGCGTTACTGCTAGTACTCTATGAAGGAATCTTAAAAGCTAATATACCAGTGAAGATATGAAAGTATTACCAGGTGATTTACTATAGTTTGTTATCGCTTAAAACAAGTGCTAGTTTAATAAAAATAGTTTAAGTTAATGAAAGCTAATAATTGGAGTAGCGTGTATTTCTCGGACCTCCTATTTCGGTAGACCTTATTGATCTTACGTGTAGTTATTGATTAATTTCTTATTTTGTAATTTAATTTAAAAATAAATGTAAATCCCTTTTGTTTGACGTAACATAACAATATTATATGCCATTAGAGTTTATAATATTTCAATCAAGTGAATAAATATAAGTTATTATTATACAAATTGCTCTTAGTGATTATTTGCCTCAAATTAATCTTGGTGTCCAGGGTAGAACCCAAGGGGGTTCTAACAGTGGCGCCCAACGTGTAAATCCCAAGTTTAGAGTAGGATCTAATTTTCGAATCATCCCCGAGCAGTATTTTTCGGAGATGGAGAATTGGGCACAGTTCTTAGAGAATATTGATAATAATTTAACATATTACGAGATACCCACACAACTGGCATGTGCATATTTAAATGGTCATCTCACAGGACGGGCACTAGATTGGTTTGAGTTTCTAGGTTATAGGGTTTTAGAAGTCAAGGCGACAGATTACGTGCACGTAAAGCAAGCTTTGACAGAACAGTTCCCCGTTGTCAGGAATAGATCGGTACTCGAAACACGTTTCTATGCATCAACACAAAAGCACAAACAAAAACCTTCCGATTTTGTGTATGACTTGTTAAAAATACACAAACAGTTAAAACTAGACATGAAGGAGGAAAAATTGTGGTATCATATTATTAGTAGGTTAGAACATCAGATTTTAGATTATGTGGAGATACGACATCCGCAAACCACGTCTAACCTTCTACAAATAATTGATAAGCACGAGGAGAGGGGTTTCTAAATATAAGGATCAGGGGTTCGAGTCAGGAATTACGAGATGCAAACTAAAGCGTGAACAATCGTTTCCCTAACAGGATTAGGCAGGAACATTGGGGGAGACAAGAGGTAACAACCGATACTCTGACAATAGCAGACTGCAGAGAGAATTCAACAGATTTGAAGATCAAGGTGTTGCGAATAATCGTAGGTTCGATAGTCGACGCCAAGGTAATCAATCTGATGATAGATTCCATAATCAAGGCGGTCGACAGAGTTGTTCGAGGAACGGTGCGTTCAGGGGTCAGAATGGTCAAAACAGGTATTTAAACTTTTAAGCGATCGATGCGAGTCTGGGGGTGTTCGATCGCAAAGTACAGAAAATCCTCCCCATACGGAACACCGTACTATTAGGATATCCTCACTGCGAATGACTCCAGTAGATCTGCCTTATGTTCCCATTCTTTTAAATGAAACATTTATTACAGCCCTGTAGGCCACGGGAGAGGAGAAATCTTTTATATCAGAGGAGGTATATCGCAGATATTTTTCGTATAGACCGCGTTAAAAGGCTAAAGATTGAGTAGTGAAGGCCCAAGGAGCCCGCTGTTGTCACTTAGGTCGGTTCGAATTACAGATTCAGAACCGAGATTTCCAGAAAACCTGGGAATTTCACTTTCTTAAGAGTACACAGTACCAATGCATTTTAGGCATTGATTTTATGATGCCAAATTGACTTTAGATTTCGATAATAAATCTTTGATCATTCCAGATGACAAAATTAAGCAGTTGCCAAAAGTAGAAAAGTCGGTCGAGATTGATCTATCCTATATAAATCTAGGTGAAGGGCAAAAGCAAAAATTAAATGATTTATTTAATAGTTTTAAGGCAGTGCTTCTCAAACTTTCAATACTGGCGCCCCCTTTTCAATCACAATTTTTATTGCGCCCCTTATACATAATAATTTACTGAATGCAATAATAATGCACTTTTACGATAAAGCAACAATATTTATTATAAACCGTAGAAATTCATGACATAAGTATTAAATTTTGTATATGTTACTTTTAAGCAAAAAAAAGTTAAGTAATGGGATAATTACTAAGTTATTTTTCCTTTCTCTGATTTTTAAATTGGAACATATTACAAAATGCGGTGGTTGCTTAGAAGACAAAATATAGATATCAGCTAAATATAGAAAATGAACTCAGAGGGTCAATTTCTTATCTTAAAACTCCTTTCAAAAAAACTTTGCTCTGTAAGACAAGCCCATGGAAGTAGCTAATAATTATTAAACTTGTTCTTAATTTAGTATTAATTAATTAGTCCTAAAATACTCTGTGCGCCACTCATACATTAAAAGCAGTGTTTCTCAAACTTTCAATACTGGCGACCAAATTTTCAATCATAATTTTTGTCTCGCCCCCTGTACAACAATAATGTATTTACTGCAATAAAAATGCACTTTGAGAGAGACGCTAAAGTTACAATACGATCTTAATTATAAACCGTACAAATTAATACGATAAGTATATTAAACTTTGTGTTTATTTTAAGTAATATATATTTTAAGAAAATTACTTAAAATATATATTACTAAGAATTATGTTATTTTTCTTTCTCTAATTTTTAAATTGGAACAGATCGCAAAATGATGTATTTAATCAAAGATTTATTTCCTTCAGCATATTCATTTCTCAAAGCACAAATGTCATTAGAAAAATAGTCTAGACAATGTCTCTCTCTATCATATCCATCACATCTGGCATTATAGGGTACGTTTGCGTGAGTCTGGGCAACCTATCGGACGTCTGCGCAAAACATGTAAAAATGTTTTTCCTCGTACAATTCCAGTCAGTTTTGGTCGACTCGATACTCCTATAGCTACCGAATCTAGCTTGAATGTACATTTTTTTTAATTTCCACGTTAATTGTAATTCACGGTAATTAAGTATTTACGGCAGTAGATTAAAACAATATCATACATACATTTTTAAGTCGTAAGCAAACATTCGACCATAATAAAGAATCAACAAGTACACAGACGAACGAGCATGGTTCCGAAAATTAAATCAAGGCGATTTTCTCAAAAATACTTAAATTTTGGATTTACCACTACTGAAGTAAATGATGGAAAAAAAGCCCCAGCTCGATATGTGTTAAAACTTACAAATCTGTAGAACAACATGTGAAAGTTGTTTTTAAAACATGTAAAATCATTTAGCTATGTTGGCAAAGAAATTTAAAAAGTATTTTCTGGATGAGGACAGCTTGGTAGCAAGTTAAGTGGATTAGGGATCCATTTCAAGATACTCCAGAAGGGCTCTCAACTTCCGAAGAAGAAATCTTCATAGATTTCACATGCAGTGAAAAATTAAAAGGCAATTTTGTAATAAATCGCTCTTTGAATTTGGGGTAGAGGTGGATGAGGAATTATCTGTACTGAAAACAAAAGCACTTCGTATACTATTACCATTTTAAACATCCTACCTTTTTCAAACCGAATTTTCTGCAGTGGATGCCTTGAAGACAAAATATAGATCTCAGCTAAATATAGAAAAATAACTCTTTAAGTGTCAATTTCTGATATTAAAACCTTCCTTTGAAAAACTTTCCTCTACAAGAAAAGCCCGTGGAAGTCCCTAATAATTATTAAACTTGTTCTTAATTTAGTAATAAGATTGATTGATTGAATATTAACGTCGCACTGTTCAGCTGCACGAGGGTATTTGACGACGAACCACGTAATTTTGAACCATGGTCAAGTGACGTGGATGACACCTGAGCTGGCACCCTTCTCTCCTAACTACCACACCACACCAACGGGAAAAAGTTTCAACACTCAACAGATTTAACATGCATCGCTGCCCTACATGGCGGGTCTTTAGTGGTACTGGGCTAGAACTCGTGACAAGGCAACCCACGATCCGATACCTCTACCACTCGGCTACCGCGGCCAAATTCAGTAATAAGAAATTATTTATAAAATACCTTCTTCAGTACTGATACATCAAACGTATACTGGCTGAAACACCGACTCTTCGCACGAGTTCATTTTATATAAAAAAATAAAACATTATTCTTGATATAATAGCTGAACTGTAAGGAGAGTAAAACTGTGTGCACGACATTGTATACAAAAATGTAAAATGATTTTTTTTTAGATAAATGCTATAATTGTAAATAACTGTTTAAAAGAACTGTAATTTTAAACCTCACACAATTAGCATTTAGAATTAATGTTAAATTATGAAAAAGAATATAAAATTCCGATGAAGAATAATTGTGTTACTTTTTAACATTTAAAGCGAGAAGACTTCAAAAAGCTTAACCCGGGAGCAGGCGCGTACTCGATACTAACATTAATGGTAGTGCGGGGGGACTCAGTCACCCCAATCATTTGTTTAGAATTATTTTTACTGTACACGATACAAATCGGAATTCTAGTGAATATTTTATTTTATAGAAAGTATACTTACCTTCTTTCAAGGACTATTCAATTCTTTGATGATTTGAGAAAAAATCCAATAAAACTGAACTAAAATGATTCAAAAGTACAAGACCATAATAAAGGGCGCAAATCAGACACATTTCAATTACCTACAGAAATGTTAAAACAATAAATTCTTTTCCAAATATCGCAAAACTCAATTATTTACAATTTCCTTAAGCGAAAAGCAAACACATGAAATATGGGAGGGAACTAATATTGATAATAACCATACCATAAGATTGAAGGTCAATCAAATGATTAGCAAACGTACTATGCAGCCTGGCTGAAAAGTGAATCATGACTTCCTTTTCTTTTTCTACAACTAATGTACAGTATTTCAATAATAATTACAGCGGTGAATTGTTTATGTTCTTAGAACTTTTCTCAGGGTCTGGGTTTCGTTTTTTCTTTTAACGAGTAATATTTTATGTTAAAACGTAATAAAACAATCTCTCATTGAGGAAAAACAGCAAATAAAACAAAATGTTTTTTTTCTTTAATTTGGTTTTGGGATCAAAGAGAGCTATTTGATGACGGAAAAAAGCTAGATAATAAATATAAATTATGTCATAATAAATATAAATTATGTCAGTGTGTTGTTGTGTGTATTTTTTTTATTATGGAAGAAAGCATTTTGTTTTACTTCTCTTTCCGGTTATTTTTTTTAAAAAAAATCTTTAAATTTTCGATACGCTCGCGCCCCCCTTGTAAAGTCATCGCGCCCCCAGGGGGGCGCGCCCCACACTTTGAGAAACACTGGTTTTAAGGGGCTTTTTTCAGACCAGCCTAGGTAAACTCATGTATTATACCATGAAATCGATACTGGGGACGAGGGATCGGTAGTGTCAAGGCCCTATCGCTATGACAGGGTCCAACAAGGGATAATTGACTATCACATTGACAAAATGTTACAGGAGGTTACATTTCATCCTATTCAATCCCCATACGCGTCACCGGTGGTTTTAACGCGCAAAAATAATGTCCTTCCTCCAGATTCTCTAGAGGCGTATCGATTCGCGATTGACTATCAGAAACTCAACGCTATTGCGAAGTATCAGCGATATCCATTGCCAGGGATAGATGACCTGATCACAAATATCCCGCACACCAATACCATGTCGACATTCGATATCAAATCAGGTTACTTTCAGTTGGTAATCAGTCCGAAAGATATCGAGAAATCCGCGTTTATAACAAGAAATGGAACTTTTGCATTCCTCAGAAAGCCATTCGGCCTTTCAAGGGTGGCACCAAATTATCAAAAAGCCATTGAAATTATATCAAAACCGGTTCTTGGGCGTTTTGTGATGTGTTACATGGATGATGTAATTATTACATCTCCATCTTTTAATGAACACATCGATCATTTGAAGCAGGTATTTACAATGTTGCGAGACGCAGGTCTAACTCTCAATAAGGATAAGTGTTACTTCGCACGTGACAAATTGAAGTATTTAGGTCTCGTATAATTAGTAAGAAAAGAATTAAAACCAACAATAACAAGGTCAAGGCAATCACAGAAATGAAGCCGCCTAAAAACAATGAAGAAGTGTCGAAGTGTTTAGGGATCGCGGGTAGGTATAAGAAATTTATACTCCATTTTGCAGATATATGTGAAACATTATATAGGTTAAAGAAAAAGGGGGCTAAATTTAATTGGTCGATGGAAGCACAGGATTCTTTTAATAAAGTAAAACGAGCATTAACAGAGGCTCCAGTTTTACGAATGCCGAAATTTCAACAACATTTTAACTTATTTACGAATTCTAGTAGGGTCGGAATTTTAACTGTGCTGAATCAAAATCACAGACCTATTGCATTCGCGTCTAGAACCCTGAACAAAGCCGAAAGAAACTACACAGTTAGAAAAGGCGAATTTTTGGCGGTGATATGGGCAATGAATAAGATTAGAACTTATTTTGGATCACTACCGTTGAAGAGAATATGAGATCACGAGGTATTAACAAAACTCACGAATGGGAAAAACTTATCTAGTCGGATGATTAAATGGGCACTCAAATTATCCGAGTTTAACATTGAGTGGGAACATCGACCTGGTATCCAGAACGTTGTCGAGGACTTATTGTCTAGAAATCCAATAGGCAATTTGGATGGATCACAAATTTTGTGCGCAAGTGTTCAAGCCTTATCTTTGAACTCCAGAGAACAACTCATTCGAGAAGGTCATTTAGGAAAGAGGAAGACTTATTTAAAATTGCATGACTTATGTTATTTTCTGTATATGAGGAAATATATATTTGAATATGTATCAACCTGTGACCGGTGTCAAAAATTTAATTATAAAAATGCGCTACCAGCTGGTCGATTAATTCCGATAGTATCGAATTACCCCAATGAAATCGTAACGTTAGACTTATTAGGCCCCTACCCAGCATCCCGACCCGAAAGATATAGATTTATATTGGTAATAAATAACCACTTCACTAATTGGAGTGAGCTTATACCTTTACGTAAAACTTCGGCCCAGTCCATAGCTATCGCCTTTTTTGAAAATTATATTTCACGGTATGGAGCTCCTATTTCTTTGATTAGTGATAATGGTCCCCAATTTATATCCGGTGCCTTTGAACACTTAAGTCACATGTTGGACATAAAACATATTAAAAAGACAACATATCGGCCTCAGGCAAATTTAACGGAAAGAGTTAATCGCACTTTAGTGTAAATGATAGCTTATTTTGTAGAAGAAATTCACGATAACTGGAACCGATTTCTCCATGACTTATCTTTCGCTCTGTGCACATCAGTTATTGAAACGACTGGTAAAACTCCGGCTGATTTATTCTTAGGTAGAAAAATACTAACACCTTTTCGTAAATTAATAAATGTAACGGAGGGCGCTGAATATGTGGGAGGAAATATTGAGTATTTATTTTATGAGGCAAGGCAGAATATGCGGAAACAACATAAACATGGGAAAAATACTATAATCAAAAAAGGAGAGAGGTTAACATCAAAGTCAATGATTTGGTGTTGGTACAAACCCATTTTGTTAGTGCTGCGGGTAGGAGAGTGGTGGGAAAGTTTATGACCAAGTTTGAAGGGCAATATAGAGAGTTGGAAGTTCGGAATAACAATTTGATCATTTGAAAAAAGGGAAGAAGAGTCACAGTTAATATTTACCATGTGCGGGTGTACCATCCAAGAGAGTCCGACACAATTAGTTTTGATAGTAATGGTGAGACACTATTTGAAAGAAAGGGGTCTAGTAATGGGTCGAGTAGGTCACATCCGGGACAATTCAAAAGTTCTAGGAGACCCTCGGGTGATGAGAGTAAGAGTCGTAGATCAAATAAGGGAATTGCCGGATTGGAGGATCTGAGATTGAAGAGTAAAGTAAGGTCAAATGGGACAGTGGAGAGGAAGGATAGAAAGATGTCCAAAATATGCAGGAAGGGATTGTTTCAGTGGTCCGAACATGGGAATCAGAAAAGACCAACACCTGTACTACCACATCGGATAATGAGAACCGTCCCATCCGCTGAAGCTTCTAGAGACCATAAATATAGGAGACATAATAATCCTTCAGAAGGACCAGAATTCATTGCAGATCCCTCACATCAACGAATGATAAGGCAGTTCAATCCACCTACAGAAGAGAGCAGGCGAGGAGTAAGAGTTTAGTATGACAAGGCCTGGGAGACCAGGACAACACGTAGCAAAGGACACAATGCAGCTGAAGGGGAGACCAGTCCGATCCAGACAGACGACAACCGTGAGACCTTGTCCATACTACCTCAGGAGTATCTTAAAGGAGCTCGAAGGAATACCAAAGGAGCAGTGGGATCGACAGTCTATCGCAGAACAGCCTCAGGAGAAGTAGCCTCAGCATGGAAGCTTTAGACGGAGATCCGGCGGATAGGAACGAATAGAGGACAAAGAAAAAAAATCAGGTTGTATCGTTTGTTTTTATTCTTTCGAACAAGTGGTTGGAAGAATTATTGCAATGAAGCAAGTCACGGGTGGTTGTTTAAAATTTAAGAAGCCAAGCAAAAGTGGATACTACAATGAGTGTGTTTTTCTAGAAGAGAAAAATAAGCTTTTGTCTTGTTAATTTTTTTATATCAATATGGAGGAAACAATTGTAAGAATGGCTTCTCTAAGATGTGACTATTCCTTTGGTTATATGTTTTAATGGTTTATTGAAAAATGTTTGAAATTGTATGTATATGTATGTGTATTTGTATATTTTTTCACATCTGGTGACTTGGAACGCGGCGTAGTTAGAAAGTGCTAACATTAACACTAACAAGCGCAGCATGCATGGAATGGGAATTATAAGGAGCCAGATGCCTTAATTGATGTAGTAGAAAATGATGTGTCAAATGTGAATGTGTTTGTACATACAGTATATGTTTGTTTCTTCAGACTACTTAAAAACTTATCATTTCAGGGTAGCTGACCCTGATCATTGTACAGAAAGCAACGATTCATCCTTAAATGAAGCAAGAATAAGTTTTTTAGTATTTAAATAGTTAAGTAAAGCGCACATATTCAGGTTTTTTGTTTTCCACTTCGGTGGTTTTTTCCTTGCCTCTGAGCCAATTGGGTGTGCTGTAGAGAATTCTAAACCCTTAAATGTTACGTCAAACAATAATTAAATTTAAAACAGAGCTTGTGTTTGTCAGGCTTTTCTTTCCCTTAGAGTAGGCGAATTCGTAAAGTATCAGATGGTTAGATATGTTAAAGTCTTAGAGACTATGTATTAAGTTTTTAGAGTTTGTTACTGATTTATTTCAGGCCATTGGTGACCTTCGAATAAATCCCGTTTTCTTCTTGGAGGGAATTGTGACGAATCTGTACGGAACCTTTCCACTAATATTCCTAGGCAAATTTCTGGGGATTATAAATTCACGTATATTTCCAATCAACTCTGAGAGGAGAACGGGATATGCAAAGTAGATAGGGTATTTAAGTAGAGCGTTGTAAGCTAGCAAAGATGAAGGCTATTGAGCCAGCAGCAGTAGAGTCACGTTTAGAGGATTCAATTGGATTACGATAGTGAAGCGTTACTGCTAGTACTCTATGAAGGAATCTTAAAAGCTAATATACCAGTGAAGATATGAAAGTATTACCAGGTGATTTACTATAGTTTGTTATCGCTTAAAACAAGTGCTAGTTTAATAAAAATAGTTTAAGTTAATGAAAGCTAATAATTGGAGTAGCGTGTATTTCTCGGACCTCCTATTTCGGTAGACCTTATTGATCTTACGTGTAGTTATTGATTAATTTCTTATTTTGTAATTTAATTTAAAAATAAATGTAAATCCCTTTTGTTTGACGTAACATAACAATATTATATGCCATTAGAGTTTCTAATATTTGAATCAAGTGAAGAAATATAACTTATTATACAAATGGCTCTCAGTGATTCCTTGCCTCAAATTAATCTTTGTGTCCAGGGTGGAACGCAGGGTTTCTAACACAGTTATTACGGTCTTTGGAGTTAGTTTTTATATTAAAATTATTTTACTATTAAGAACATTTCTACATTAAGATTCGAAACCTACTCGCAGATAAAATCCTGCCGGCTTTAATTCTTATAAGTTTTTTGAGCCAGAATCAGACTAAATTTTAAAAAGGATTTTTATTCGATGAAATCTATACAAGTTCTGACGCTGAGAAGAGAGAGAGAGAAAAAAAAAGAAAACCCACCGTGTGTTTTAGGTGGGTTAGCGCTTAAAATACAGACGCGGTAAGTATCGCGGATTTTATGAGTGTACTTGAAAGTTAATGCTGACATATAGGACTATTAAATATAACGATCTGGAATTAGACATGTTTATTGGCTAGTCCATATGTTCGGAAGAAATAAATGGGTGATTAGTTGGATACTTGAAGATCAAATGAAAAAAAATATGAGTTAAGTGCTAGGTAGGGAATTTTATTTTTAATCTAATTTATTTATCCTTACACACACACACAGTGTCCATCTACGCCAGTTGGCGCAACAGTGACTTCTTACTGTAACCACTACATTAAATGTAACCGTGGCAGACATGTTGAATTGAGCACGAAACGATGCAGCAGACGAATGGACGTTTTTGGTGTTGATTCTCCAACTGATGTTAAGGGCAGCGACTGCCATCTTTTTTATTCATTTTATTTTCGTAAACGTCTTGTGCCATCACTTTTTTAACTTATTAAAAGTGTTTACGTGTTCTTCATTTACAACCTAGGTGAGGAGTGAACCCTCACCTCACTCGTATATTTAAAATTTTAAAAATTGATTGTTATTGAATCACTGATTAACAGAAACAAATAAAAATATTAATACATTTTAAGTGTTTTTAGGGTTTTGAAAGTTTGTAATATTAAGAGTGTAAATTGTGTTTTTTTTTGTTCTGTAAATTAAGCACGAATAAAACTTTCTGCCACCGCTATATTTTTGATAAATAAAATTTGCTAAAAATCTGAAAAACAACTATTTATGATGTAACAGAAGTTACCAATTACATTTCAAAATTAAAATGGCTAAATTTGTTGGTGAATAGATAAAACGTTAAAGGATGGGAAAATGAGGATATATTTGATACAAAACAGAATATAGATCTCCTTTGAACATGTTTTCCGCTTTAATTTGAATATCATGGAAAATTAAAACAGTGTTTGAACTCCTTAAGATATATTTTTAAGTTGAAAATAATGCAGAATATTTCAAAGGTGGACTTTGGCACCTTCTTTGGAATATATGAATCTATAATGAGTTTCCTTACTGTGTATTTCTACTCGTATGTTAATATGCTCTCAGAAAACTGTTCTTCATCAGAACCAAAAATATTTTGGGTCTACGGTTTTGCCTGAAATTTTTACTTAAAGAAAAATTTAATTATGT
Source organism: Trichonephila clavipes (assembly GCA_019973935.1). Taxonomy (NCBI): domain Eukaryota; kingdom Metazoa; phylum Arthropoda; class Arachnida; order Araneae; family Nephilidae; genus Trichonephila; species Trichonephila clavipes. The sequence continues at coordinate 998,243 of BMAU01021361.1, forward strand.
TAAATTCAAGAAAAAATGTATAAAAATGTGCATCTCGTAAGCTTTTATTTCTCCCTTTGTTTCACAGAAAGCTCTTAAACATGTTGGACAATTTTTGAAAATACTTACATATTTTTTTCATGAATTACTTAACAAATTTAAACCGGGAATTATATCTCCCGGTATTCTTGATGAAACAGCTTATCAGTACTTCTTATACGTTTATTTAAAATTATGAATATTTATATAAACTCTATGTGTATGAAAATATGAAAGATGTTTTGTACTTATAAGATAATATTTATTAATTTGGTTTTTAAATTAATCGTGGTTTGAAGAAGACAGCCAAGGCTATATAAACTATGCGTTTCTGATATGGTGAAACTATCATATAAGTATGTAATGCCATTGTCTAACAAAATTAAACTTTTTATCGAGAGTTGAAAAATTATGTAGTTCAAATAGATACTTGTAGTTTCAAAAATAAATAATTTTTTCTAATCAAGGCAGGAATTTATACAATAGAGAACAGTCTTTTCTTGAAATCTTTCTTAAAATTTTTCTCTGTTAAAACATAATTATTTGACTACAAAACAGATCAATAAATCTTCTCCAAATATACTGTAGGGTAAACATGGCAACTATGGACACTAAGGTAATAATGGCACATTTAAGTAAATACCCATATTAACCGTAATGATTTTGAGTTGGTGCATTCGCACTGCGGCATTGGCAAAGCTCAAGTGTCATGGTGGCTGAGTGATTTTTTTGTGTTGTTGTGGGGTACAAACAGACCGTTTCTTAAGCACAGCTACTTGATACTGCAAATTGGGGTTGTAGTTATATTTTAGTTACCTTACTTAAGACTTAGCACGCAAAATCAATTAATTTTACATGAAACCTATAAATGACTGCAATCTTATGCGTGTGTAGCATCCTTTGGTGGACTGGTTGGTTTCGTTCTTTCTCCCTTCGACAGCAGTAATGCCAACTATTGAATAATGCCACTAGAGCAAATATGGGCAATACTTCCTTTGATGAAGTAATGCTTTCCAACCCTACTCCCGGATCATCCTCTTGTCCAATATGCCCTTTGAGTTCATCTTTATTTAATAAACAACTTCCTTATAACAAATTAGGCTAATTCACAGCCACACATGGCTCAACAGTTCTCAGTGCTGAATTTACATTGTCATCAGCATAATTTTTGGAAGAGATGAGTCCAATTTCAACAATGAAAACAATCTGTGGAAATCATGAATAACAAAAACTTTGCAAGAGACTTGACAAGCTTAGAAGCCCTTGCTTCTACGAAGAAGATAATTTCCAACGGAGGCCATAGGGTAGGTGCACGGGGAGACATGTAGATCAACAGTGCGTGCCAGCAAACACAATGCATCCTGCATTTTGCATGATGGATTAAATGTTGTGGCTCTTGTTCATCCTGGTTTAATTAGGAATGTGTCGAGGTAGAGGGTGACTCCTTCTGATATAATGAATGTAGCGTAGAGCAAGTCCTCATTAAGGTATCCGACTACGTTCGGAGCCGTGATCTTAAAAAAGCGCATAAATGGATACTTTTCATGATATTTAGTGCCACTTAGATTAGAATACATGTATAAAATGGTTTTAAGGACATTTTGACAAAAAAAAATATATCTAAGTACAATATTTCGGCAAAAAATTAACTTATAATAACCTTTTTTCAAAATGTTCTCCTTTTGTGAATTGTATTATAATAATATTTTGCCTGTACATAGCTCAGATCTCTGTAAAGAAGCTCAACTATGATTTTTGAATAATTCGCATTATTTTCAGAGTTGCAACCAATTGAAATAAGTATAGGCATTTTTTTCTTAAAATTTCTCCCCTCTGTTGTCGTAAAACATGGATAAACCCACTTCTAAGTTATATATTTCAAAAATTCTAGTTGAGCCTCTGTACAGAGGTCTGAGCTATATACAGGCGAACTATTATTATAATAGAAGCATTTTGGTGAAATTGTCGAATCCGGCACTTCTCCGCCAAATTTTGAAAAAATCGCCAATTTGGCGCGTTTTTGCGTGTTGTGTTTCGGAGTTGCAACCCTACCACAACACGCAACGCCGGAGCGCGAAATTCAAGATGACGGAAGGAAAATCATTATAAATAGCATTTTAAAGTTTAGAAACTGAAAATCACTGCAAAAATCAGGCATTTAAAAATGGAAATAATTTCACTTACCTTTAAAAAATGCTGCTTTTCCCGACATTTATGATGACGATGAGTTGCCTACTGGAATTATACCAGTGTGCTACTGCATATTTCTGAGAGCACCTTCCAAAACATTTTTACTTTTGCATCACTTACAAAACGGTGCACGCGAATCCATATTACTCAATTCAAACCAAAACCCTTTCTTTACACTCCTAAACACATGATGGGTATCCTCTTTCACACTGGACTCAATTTTGCAGTACCATTCAAAAACCATCATTCACTTTCTTACCCGTTCTTTCTCTCAATTCCATACTTTTTCCACATTTCGGACATCCATACGATGATCCAATCAAAGCTTTTTTCACACATGCACCATTCTAAAACAGCTTTCTTTCCAAGCACAGGCAACATGGCAAAAAATCTTTTAACAATAGTAATCGTAATTTTTCATGCATTCATTCAAATTAATCCTAACAGCATCGCTGGACATCATGGCAATCTTTTTGAAATTTACGTGGAGAAAGAAATAAAAATATTACCTGCAAAAAGTAATTCCCAAAACGAAGCCGAACAGCTGACCCAACCGGAGCAAAAGAAATAACCGTTTCCTGTGTAACGGATTTTTTAAAGAAAAAAAACCTTTCTGCTCATGCGTGAAAAAGACCGTTGAAGAATTAAACTATTAAAAAAAACAATTACGAATGCGCTAACTTGCCGCGATATCGTTAATACTGTTAAAATTGAAGAAATCTACTCCGCATGCACTAAATTTCGCCAAAAAAGCTACTTCTCCTCCACTAGAAAACGAATTCAGAAGGGTTACCAGATTTGGCGCATTTATCGATTTGGCGAGAAAACACTTGGCGCGATAAGTGCCTGATTCGACAAATCAACCAGCATTTTATACAAAAGGAGAATATTTTGAAAAAGGGGTCATTCTATGTTCATTTTTGTCAAAATATTGTACTTAAATAACTTTTTACTGTAACACTATTCTTAAAACAATTTTATATACATTTTCTAATCTAAGTTACACTAAATATCATAAATATTATCCATTTTTATATACGCTTTTACAAAATCACAGTTCCGAACGTAGTCGGATACCTTAAATATTGTTCTTCTTTATGTTTGAAATATACTGTGTAAATATGATAGTTTATCTGAATATTACCATTCAATCATTTTTAATTTATAGATAAAAACTTAGACGGTTTTTTTGTGATACAATTTGTTTAATAACAAAGGTTTAATTTTACTTCTTATCATTTGCCAAACGTGTAATTTGTATAAAAATGCATTTCTGTTTGGAAAAAGTAAATAGTGATGGCAGTTTCTCTTACCTTATTTATAATGCACACACAGAGAGAGAGAGAGAAAGACCATACTATAAGGTTTGAAATACCTTGATTTCGGAAAAAATGGAAAGGGTTTTAATGTAGTATATTTTCATTTAAGTGTTTTGTGAATTCCATATTTTCGAAGTTTACCTATTGTTTATGTTCACAAAGAGATTAAAATGTTTTGAAGTAGAAAAAAAAGCCTTTCTGAATTATAATTGTTATCTTTTTTCCCCTTTAAATAAAGTCTCGAGTTTTTTTTTATATGATGGCCCTATTTTGTAGTGCCTATATTAAAACCACAACCTTATTTTATCATAATCTACCGTCTTGTACTTTCAGGCATTTTCTTCCTCTTCTTCTTCCACCGTATTTTCTCAGAACCTTTTCATACTGAAAAAGGTCTGAGACAAGGTGATGCTCTGTCATCCCTATTGCTTAAGTTGGCGCTGGAAACTGCCACAAAAGGTTCTTAATTGAATATAAACGGGACTATTCTGCAAGGAACAATCCTGAAGATGATATACATATCATTGGGTGCACTAAATGGGTAATTGTTGAGGCATTTGTCTCACCTGAGAAAGCAGCCGGGAATTGATTATCGTGAGAGTTATATTTTCATTTCAGGCTATCTAGTGACGGATCTCGTAATTTCAAACCATGGTCAAGTGACGATGACACCTGATCTGGCATCCCCCTCTCCAAACTTCCAGACCACGTCAACGTGAGAACGTTTGAGCTGTGACAGATTTAACGTTGAACGGCCTCCTCTACATGGTGGGTCTTGAGCGGCACTAGGCTCGAACTTATGAGAAGCCAGCCACGAGTCCTTTACTTTGAACACTTGGCAACCGTGGCCACGCAACAGAGATTTATGATCGTAGAAAATAAAACGGTGGGTAATGTTCCTTCCCACTTCAAAGATAAATAATTATACTTTTGAAACTGTGAACCAACTTAAATACTTAGGAAAGATAATTTCAAGCAAAAATGATATAAAATATCAGTTTCGCTGCAGTTTAATGTAACCACGAAGTCTAACAATAAAATTTAAAATGTAAAAGGGACAATGGAATGAGTAAATCAGGAAAGTAAGTCTAGGTGTAGCGAGTTCTTATATTCCAAATTTACTTAACTTCTTTTTGAGTTACAATTGAATAAAGTAACTCTCCTCATAAAAAGTAGTATTCCTCACGAGACACTGTCCCATAAAGAACCATATAATAGCAAATGGGAGAACGTGATGCTGTCATAAATGCATGACGTGTGATAACCTTAAGTGAAACTTCTTTTGTCATGATTTTCATATCGTAAACGATATGATATATTACTACGATGCCTAGGTTACAATTTTAAAATGTTTGCATTGAAATGAAAATACGACTGAAGAAAATGCTTGAAATGATTAGAAGCCATAAAAATTAGGTATTAGAAGCATAAAACAAACTCTGACTGCAATAAAAAGCATCAGATTATAGAACTTAAAATCGTTATTACATAATAAATGTACAGTTAATTTAACGTAGCAAAAATAATGCAGAACTGAAAAAAATTAAATAAACCACGAAAGAAATAATTAACTAGCACAATAATTACTAAAACAGAAAACCACAAGTAGGTAATTTTAAATTACATAAAATTTTTTAGAAATTCGACAATCAAATGACCGATCATTTACATCACAACTGGAAAAACAAAAGTTATTGCTCCTTATTTACATAAAACGAAATATATTATTATGACTTCTTTAATGACAAGATTTGTGTTCAGCTCCATTTCTACGGATACCATGAAAAATAAAATTTTAGAAAGTATCGACAAACTTTTTTAATATTACACCGGAGTAGTTACGTTATATTACGGAAAAATTTAGAAATCACACTTTTTTGAGATTCTAATGTTGATCAATATATTCATCAATCTACATAAATAAAACTGAAATCACGCACACACATGAAAATATAATATGATTATCCATCCAGGATAACACATATTAATTTGTTTTTAAAGGAAGGAATTCTTGTGTGAAATACAATGAATATTCCTTTGGATAATCATCAGTAATCATTTGCTACTAGTTTTATAGGTACATCTCTTTTAAAATCCTGTATAAAAAAGCTAACCACTGTAGGATTCAATTAAAAAGGTTTTTTTAGGTTTCTGGATTATATAGTACTAGCTGCATGGCCCGGCGTTGCCCGGGTTTCTCTTTTCCTCATGACGCCATCAATCATGTGAGTGTTTGTACGAACGCAATGTGAGTGATTTCTAAAATTATTTCATAAAATTTCCCTTTTTCGAAATTTGTTCCACATATCGATTTAAGATAGGATTTTTTCCCCTCCCTCTAGCCCGGTATAACACGGTTTTTTTAGTGTAAAATTATTGTTCTCTCTTCCCCTCCCCCTCACAGATAACATATAGCTTCAAATTTCGATGTATGACTTATAAAAAACAATGTTGCATTAGTTAAAAAATTATTAATATGAATTAATGAAAAGGAAACGATTTTGATGCTATAAGTAACACAAAAAACACTTTCATCATGTTTTTAATATAATAGTTAGTTTCTAAGAAACTAAAACAAAATAATTTTCAGATTTTCATGAATCAATCAATCGTTACATATAGTTAGCTTAAAAATGTCTCTAAAATGTATTTTTATCCAAAATAATAGACGATGTACTTTTTAATTAACAAATAGTTTATTTAGTTATGAAATAATATAAATAATCCTTTTAAAAACATATATATGTAAAATATTGGCCGAGTGTAGTGTTTTCGTTAAGTGTTAGACGAGTTTCAGTAAAACATCTTCAATGAACAGACATCTTCTTTATTGTGACGCACACATCAAAGCTTAGTACAAAGTTACGGTACATTTTCACGTTGACGAGACAACTTGCGACGTTTATAAAGCATAGTGGACAGGAGACAAGCAGAAGTGACATCTTGACGGGCACAACACAAAGAATCTGAGAGCAGCTATTTCCATTATTACATGACGGGGACAAAAAGAAGAGAGAAGAGCGCGATTACACAAGGTGTTTGGTTTTATACCAACAGTGCAAGCGCGTGATGATTACGTAATCGTAGTTCTGATTGGATAGAATAGGCGGATTTCTGATGCAATAATATTCATCGATTACGATTAAAATAAGGGTGTTAGTTTCGAACCAAAAAATTAAAAGATTATTTCAATATTATTAAAAGAGTTAATTAAAAGGATGCTAGACGGAATTATTACATATATATTAATTAAAATCCATTTTCTATAAGTAATAAATAAAAGAAAAATTTACGGATAGCTATTGAAATGATTGTTTTTTTATAATGCTTGAATGAACACACACACACATATATATATATAAGTTATAAAAAACAGTATGGGGGAGGGAAGCCTAGATATATATTTACATGTACTGAAAAAACACCCTAAAAAGCTATCTGATAAAAAACATTTTGATATTTTATTTTAATTTTTCATAGTTTTTCCTTACACTTTCATTGTTACAAATTTTGTGTAATGAACGCTTAAAATAGTGTAAATAATTTATATCTGGAAGTGTAATACATTAATATTACTTTTTGTTGTATTTATTTTATGTTAAAATCTTGCCACCACCTATCCCTTCGAAATCTAATTTTATTATAAAATAAAAAAAGTAGTGATTACACTGATGAACGGAATAAATTAAAAGCGAGCGTGCACTGAGGCATGGCGTAGACAAAACAAAAGGGATAGCTTTGCTTCACACAAAAAATATAGATGTATGCTGTCACGGACTTTTTTGCCGATGGCAGAATTTTTTCCTATTTTCTTGACAATTATCGTTATATTTTCGACACTTCACACAATATCTTTATAAATTATAGCCTATGTGTTATTCTGATGTATAAGCTATATTATTGTATAGTTTCATTAAAATCCATTCAGTTGTTTTTCCACGCAAAACTTTAAAACATACTTTCACATTTATAATATGTATCTTGATGTGTATATTGTGAACTGAACTATTGAAAAGCTGTATTAATGGTTAATGCATGACTTAGATATATAAGTGATTTTTTATCTCTCATAACAAAAACGTACAGTTTAAAAAGAATTAGGAGACGAAATTCTGAAACAAAAATGTTGTCAAGTTTTATTTTAGCGTTTATTATAGGATTATTAGATAACTATTATGATAAAATCGACTGTACGATTTTATTAATAAGCTTCATGCTCAATGTAACTAATTTTCAAAGTCCTAATGTGGTATGACATATGAATTTGGTAAGGGAAATACCATCTTAACTGTCTTTGTACAACACCAAAAAAAAAATGATTCAAAGAGCCACTAGCTCGAATGAAGTGAACTGATGGAGTGAAGCGAATGCACTATTTTTCTGGCGGAAGGAAAACTGTGTGACCCGCCCACGCGTGGGTTTCCCGCTTAACTCCCACACATTCCATCTAAGGGGTTCTCTGGCTGAGCGGTTGCTGTGTGCTTTTTGGTCAGACTTGCTGTGTGCAGTATCCGTGATCGTTATTTTTGTATTTGTATATAAATAAATGTGCTATCCAGAGAGATACCTGAGTGGAAGTAATTTCACAAAAGAACAACATGAACAAAAGAATTTCTGAGCTCTCAAGTCGCATTTCCAATTTTTGAATAATGATACATTTTTTTCTTTTCGTGATCCTTTTTTTTAAATTTCAAACCATTTATGCAAGACTTAAAAGGTTTAAGAATGTGAAAAACAGTTTTCCAACAGAGAGACTTGTATTCACTGTAATAAATTTTTAATGGTATGCTGATTCTCAGCTCTTTATTCTAGACTGATCCACAGTACCGTTTGATTCATAAATAGTGTGACCAATTTCAGAGGAACATAAATTTTTCTTTGAATCAATTTTTTTACATGGAATTTTCAATGTGGTTTAATGTAGCCCGGCACACTTTACGTAAACGTTTCGGCCAAGCCAAAAGAGTTTTTTCGACCATTTTGGGGTATTTTTCCAACTTCCTCTTTGATTGCTTTTTGAAGACCTTGAAAAGCTCTTAATTTACGCCTATTTAATTGTTTTTTTAAGTATCCCCATAAAAATAATCACAAGGAACAAAGACAGTGGATAGTGATAGTTATTTAGCAGGAGGAAGAAAATTTGTTTTTTTTTATATATTTCTTTCATTTTATAGTTGGATTTTGCAGTATGATTTGGTGTAAAAATGATGTCAATGATGGCTTAAAATAAACTTTCCTTGAGAGTAAATTATTTGATAAAGTGTTTCAAAACTTTATTATGATAGTATTTAACATTAATTTTAGACATCGGTTCGACAAAAAATGGTTTTGTTAAGCCTTGAGAGGACATTTCCGTTCATACCATAACACCTAACGATCAACTTGCATTTTTCAAAACAGCTGTGTCTTTGCGACGTTTTTTGCTTTAAATATATTGAATCTTCGTTTTTCCATTTGTGAATGATAGAGGAAATAGTGCTTCATCAGAAGCTATCTATGCTTTGTATCTACCTTTGCGTAACATTAAATACAGAGGCCGTTTTCTTCGTTTTTCTACGGTTTTAACAGATGTTTGATAACATACTGGAAAATTTACTTTTCTATAGCCAATTTCCTTTATCTGACGATAAATTGTCGATTTCTGTACCTGTAGTTTCTTTGCTATAGTTCTTTGAGAAAAATGATTTTCTACACACACACACAGCGATAATTCTTTTCAACTTTTTTTCCCTTTTTCATTAAGGTCTTCCTTTCGCTCGCATTCTTTCCCTGGTGCTTTTGCTTGTGAGCCAAATTTTATTTCTTTTTGAAGTTTAAATATTAATACAGTAGAAAAATGCTTTATTTGATTTTTAAATGCTTTATTTATAACAGAATTTTAACAACCATCCTTCAAAAGCTTTAAAATTTGTTACAGGTTTGAGGATCTAATTTCAGTACTATAATTTACTCCCGCTAATAAAAATGGTTAGATAAGTATATATATATATATACACTCAGGAAAATTGAAAATAGCGACCCAAGAAGGAAGCTAAGTACAATCGCCAAACTTTGCAAATAAGTACATCGTAATGTGATATGCAAATGATCCATGTTTTGTGCCAATACGTATGCTCATACACGCCGAGGTGGCGATACAATCAGGAAGAGGGTGCTATATAAGCCAGCGCAAATTTGAAGATTCATAAACGTGACGATTACCCACCGATTGTAGGAAGACTTTGGTAAGCGAAACATGCCAGGTAAACGTGCTAGAAGACATTTCTCACAGTTAAGCGAGTTCGAGAGAGGCCTGATCATCGGGATGAAAACTGCAGGCTGGTCGACGCGCCGTGTTTCTGGCCAGGTGGATCGTTCGGAGTGTGCCGTTAGAAATTGTTGGGAGCAGTGAACACGAGAAGGTACCCACGCGCGGAAAACCGGGCCTGGAGTGACCAGGAAGACCACGAGGAGAGAGGATCGAAGGATCGTGCGGCAAGCACTTGTGGACCCCCCAGTGACTCGTTCAACGATACGAGCAGACGTAGGAGTATCAATTGTTCCACAAACAATTTCCAGACACCTTGCAGAAGCAAATCTTAAATCCAAGAGCCCTTTCCGTGCACTCCCTTTAACACCGTAACATCGGGAACTGCGTCTACAGTGGTGCCATACCAGATCAATATGGAATGTCACATATTGGCAAAATGTTGTGTTTAGTGATGAATCCCGGTTTGTTTTGGGGACAGATGATAACCGTGTATACGGGTGTGGAGGCACCCTGCTGAGCGGTACAATTCCACCCACACTGTTCTACGTCACACTGCCCGCACATCTGGTGTAATGGTTTTTGGGGGGGTCATAGCCTATGATAGCCGGTCCACTTTATATATGATGCGTGGAACCTTAACGGGCCAACGTTACGTTGATGATATTCTTTGACCTCATGTAGGACCTTTCCTAAATGGTCTCCCAGGGGCAATTCTCCAGCAAGATAATGCTCTTCCGCATACAGCAAGAGTTGCTCAAGACTTCCTACGTCATTTTCAGACTCTTCCATGGCCGGTCCGCTCCCCCGATTTGTCCCCTCTTGAGCACGTGTGGGATCAGCTAAAACTGCAGATGCCATCGTGTCTCTCTGTACAGGATTTAGAGTTTTCTGTTCAAGATTTGTGGTTCCATCTGCCTCAGGACAATATAAGGTGTCTAATCAACTCAATGCCGGACCGGGTGGCGGCATGTATTGCAGCTGGAGGTGGTCCAACGCGCTATTGAAGATGTCCAGTATTTTTGTCGCAGCACACCTTGTATTCGTTTAATTGTCTTGTTTTTGAGATCAATTGAATTTCTCATCTGTGTCATTATGTGTATTAAATTTCATTTCAATCCGATGCTTTCTTCTTTGGTCGCTATTTTCAATGTTCCTGAGTGTATATATATATATATATAATTTAAATGTTTCATTTTTAAAATAAAACGACAGTAGTAAAACGACAGAAATTCACCATAAATGGTTATATGCTTTTAAAATTATTCACACTAATTTTGAATCAACCGGTAAAGACTTCACTGTTAAATGTGCACTGTAATTGTTTTTTTTTTCCTTTTTAAAAATTCTGTGCTCATGTACATTCACAAAGGCTTATGAATCGTTCTAACTGAAAAGAATGTCTTTGATCACATCTTAAAAAAGCTTTTGTGATGCAAAAGCATCACTTGACAAATCACATCCACATTGACAAATTTTCGGATATTTTTGTTCTTTTAATGGATGTGCTTACATTTCTTTTATTGCGTTATAGCAAGCAAACGTTATAATGCTGACCAAGCCAAATCAAGATAGAACATTATCATGCGGCTACAGACCAATTAGCTTAATTAACGCTACTGCTAAGATATTTGAAAGAATAATATTAACTCGAATCAAATCTCACTCCAAAGCCATAGATTGTATTCCCCCGGAGCAATGCGGCTTCCGGGAGGGCCATTGAACGCTACACCAATTGATAACGTGTGACAAACATTATTAATGAGGGTTTTGCCCACAAATTTTATACAGTAGGTGTCTTTTTAGATGTAAAAAGGGCATTTGACAAAATGTGGCACGATGGCCTCACGTACAAGTTAATTAAATTGCAGTTCCCTGACTATTTAATTAAAATCATTCATAATTTTTTACACAATAGAACTTTTAGAGTTCGTGTAAATAATTCATACTCTAACACGGGATCTTGCCTCTTTGGGGTCCCTCTGGGATCTGTCCGTTCTCCGTACTTGTACAACATTTACACACACGACTTTCCACAGCACTCCACCGTCAGTAATTGCCTGTTTGCGGATGATTCCGCAGTCCTCTCGCAAGGTGTCCAGCTGAAATACACAATTAAAGCTGTTCAAAACTTCCTAGATAAACTTGAAACGTGGCTTACACATTGGAGAATTGCAATTAATGTTGATAAATTACAAGCAATTGTTTTCAGGAAATGGGGGGTCATCGACCCACCTTTCCAGCTCTCCGCCTTTTTGATGACAACATCCAGTGGTTTTCGGTGGTGAAATATCTGGGCCTACACATAGATAGCCGTTTAACGTTCAAAAAGCACATTGACTATCTTGCAGAGAAATTCTGGGGTAGAATTCTCTTAGCCATCTCCCTCATTGGGAGGAGGTCTCCTCTATCCCTGGAAAATAATGTTATTTTATACAAGCAGATTCTGCGCCCAGTTATTACTTATGGTTCACCCGTATGGGGAGCCGCAGCCGCCACCCACATGAAAAAGATTCAAGTAATCCTCAACAAAATACTCCGCGTCATGACTAACGCACCTTGGTACGTCCGGAATGACGTGATACACAACAATCTTCATATGGAGCCGATTTCTAATTACATCACTAAACTCTCTAGAAGTGTCTTTAAATGTATAGAATCTCATGACAATCCAATTATCAAAGCACAAACACTGTTTACGTATCCTCATCCTAAAATTAAATATGCATACTCTTCAACGAACTGGAGAAACCCGCTCCGCCCCCCGTAACACAACAAAAACACTCTTTTCACACTCTTAACAATATGATTTAGCTGTACTGCACTGCATCATTTACTCTGGGTTCTGAGGTGATCTTTCACCGACTTGATTCACAGCCATCTGCCGGTCCCGTCTTCCTTCCTGCGTTCTTCTTTCGCCCCCCACCGGCGCTCTGCTTCGTTAGAGCGTTCGTGCTTTTGGGTACGTTCTCCCTTCCCGTTTTTGTGGGAGTTCTCGTGATTTGTTAAATTTTCATACCATGGTCTATCTTTTTCTCCCATCCTTCTGGGAATAGGCGCCTTCGGCGCCGGCGCCCGCGATCATCTAATTTTAGTTTTAGTAGCGTTATAGCAACGTAGATGGTTTTATTTTTAACTGAATCACATTGTTTTCTTTTGCTCAATCATGATGGGTTTTTTTAAATACATCATTATGGGGTTAATAAAAGAGAGATATATTAGAAAACAGGAAAATAATTTCACTATTTATTATTCTAGGTTCCACAGATTTCTAAGCTGTTTAAAAACGTGTTTAAAAAAGTTATTCGAGAAGCCATAAACTGTTTGCAAATGTGAAGTCATAAAATGTTTTAAAATGCTAATTTTTTTTAAAAAACTGAGTTACTGATTCATCAAGAAAGAGAAAGAACACCTTTTTCTTTAAATTAAGAAAATAAAGATTATTTAATTTTCAAGATTGATCATTTTCGTATCTTGCAACAAATGAGGCAAGGATAAAGGGATGGTACTAAATGATACAGAACTGCTTTTCGGCCTTATTAATTTAAATTCATCATGGCGTGTAGTGAAATAATTCAGCTTTAAAGGACACGAAAAAAGTACATAAAAGCTCCGGACTTAGTTAAGCATTGCTTAAAAGAAATAATTCTTTTATTATATTTCCCCTGAATTGTTTTCGCCTAATGTCATGGAGCAGAACCCAAATCTGGTACATTTATCCACACATAAGGAATATTAAAAAAAAATTAAAAGAGAATTTTTATAATAACATATATTTTGATTTATACACCGTAGAGCCAACACAATATGAACACCTACTCATTTTTCAATAAACACGTCTAGATGACATGGAGGCCTCGTGATTAAGAGAGAATAGTATTTAACTACTGCTGGAGAACGTAAAATATCATTCTTGCACTTACTTTTGTGAGTGAGAAGAAAGGCGGCTGGTCTAAGCGAGTTTGAAAGGGGGCAGATTTCAAGATCTCGAAGACTCGGAACGAGTACCTCCGAAACAGTATGACTGGTAGCTGGTTCGTGTTATGCTTTCTTAGTATTCGTACAAAATGGATAAACAACGGAGAAACCAGAAGCTGCTACCTAGCTGTTTGAAGTCTACGTATCATAAAAAAAAAGGAAGTCTGAAATTTTTCCACTTAGTTAAACAAAATCGATGCCAGACAGTGAGTCATTTGACTTCCTAATAAAATGCAGGAGCAAGTACAAGTGTTTCAGAGCACACAGCTCAGCGGACTCGAACTCGCGAGCCTCTGTCGACTAAGCGTCAGGGCCAACTATGCCTAAAGGGGGCTCAGAAACATTGAGACTTGACCATAAATAAGTCTAAAAGAGTTTCCTGGTTCGATGAATTACGATTTCTCATTCATCACATCGATGACTGTGTCAGGGTGCGCCATTTTCTACTTTCGAACAGTTGCTGCCTCCCATGTAAACAGACCTGGTGATGGCAGTATTATGCTTCTTAAAAAGTAAAATTAAGTATCAGTTTACCATTGCGATGTAGGAGGTAAATTATGAAGTATATTTTAAACACAGAAAATGAAGAAGTGATTCTAATAGTAATATATAAACCTATTCTTCCCTCTACATGATAGTGAAATCAGGTTTTAATATTAGTGTTGGGCCAATTTCAATTTGAAAAAATATATCCAGCCATTGTTTCTAAATCTTATATTGGCTGAAAATGTCCTTAAAAGTTTTCAGTTAATTTATTACACGTATATATAATAAATTTCTATTTTTATCAGCAGTCAGGAAATTCATTTTAAACATCAACATTTAACATTCTGGGAAAAATATGATCTAAACATATTTTAAAAGTTCTGTGGTTTATTAAAGAAGCACTTTTGGAATATTAAAATATCAAACAAAATTATGCAAACTCTCTTCAATAAATATTTGAGTGTTTTGTATTTCTCTTTAGGTATTTTTTAAAGTAAAAATACTTATCAGATTAATTCAGAATTTTTTTTAATTCTGTAGGGAATAATGGTTATTTAACAATATCTCCATTGAAAAATAGCTATTTTGAAATATTTTTTTAATCAGGTTAATTAAAATCTAACTTTAGAGATGAAAATTACAAGTTTTTTTCAAGAAAAAAAGGAAGAACGCTGAATTTGAAAAAGTTAAAGAGGTACTTTTTTTAGTTAATAAATGTGAGTAAAACGTAATAGGAAGAATGTTACATAAAAACGTTATGACAGCGATATTTAGCCTAAGGGATGAGTTCCCTAGGGGACATGATAACACTAAAGAGGGGAGTGAACATAAAGATAAAAATATATTACTAAAATAGCTGGTTAACTTAAAGAAAGGAAAGCAAAACATCAAATATATAATTCTGTTATAATAATAATAATAGACCCACTAATATAATACATCTATAAATGTGATTGTAAGGGTTCTGCACAATGTATTTAATAACTAACGTATCAATATTAAACTAAAAACACGTTTAATAATTATTAGTGATCCTCCTGATTTTCAGCCCAACGTTTATCTCCCAAAGGAAGGTTTAACACTAGAAATAGATACTCCGAGTTCTTTTTCTCTATTTAGCTGAAATATATTATTTTGTCTTCAAAATGCATTTGCTGAACATCCGGTTTCGCAAAGGCAGGGTGTTGAAAAAGGTCACAATACACGAAATGCTCTTGTTTTCAAAGCAGAAAACTCATCATTTACCCATGTCTAAAATTGGAAGATTTATCACTAATTAACTTTTTAAATTCGCGTCTTGTAGTGAAGTCCGTGAGGGTTTCTTTAACAGAAGCTGAGAGATTTTTGGGAGTATTCTGAAACGGACCCTAACCCACTCATAAGTTGCAAGCTAGTTGGCATCCACACGATAATACAGCGACACCTCGAACTGACTCGATAGGTAGGACTGAGTGATAACGCATAAGTAGAATTCACGTAAATTGGGCATAATTTCGCTTATAAATACATGTAAATTATTTTGATTTGGGGCCGGAGACGGAAAAAAATAATAATATAAGGAAAAAATGTTTAATAAAATATTAAGTAACACAAATACACAAAATCGTAAGCCAAAGTTATTTTGATGTAGATGGTTTCATAAAATGTAACATAGCAGTCGGCCGGCTCAAAGATTACTTTTGTAGAAAAAAAAATCGGCCCTTCATTGGAGTCTATATTTTCTAAAATGTGTAATCCTTTATCAATTAAACTGAGGCCCTTTGTAAAATTCCCAACACACTGTCATTTGATCTTCTTATTGAACTGGGTTTAAAGTCTTCGTGTTTAGACCCAGGGTTTTATTTCGTTCGGATGACAACCGTCTCACAAATCTGCGTTGATATAATACATATAACAAACGTGATATAACAATTATAACATGTAATAACAAGCTCACACTCCGTAGATAAGAAATAAATAATACAAAATAAATTATTTTGGCTAAACATCAATTCCACGCTTTACTTTCGAACATGTACATTAACTAAGCAGGAAGAGGGGAACGAGTAATAGAGCTATGCAGCTTTCAAGCAAAAGTCGTATTGCCGAGATTTGAAAATCGCGTAACTCTGAATTCGCTTAAGTCGGGGCAGCGTAAGTCGATGTATATTTCTGTACTTCTCAACTTGTTCGTAAACAAAGCAGAATATTCAGCTCTATATGCACGGAGAAAAAGACATACTCAAAAATGAACACAAAGACATACTCATTTTGAAGTGAGAATGTTTGTATCTCAGGTTTGATCACATGGATTTATAGAATATAAAACCTTGCATTCACTCAAAATCCGAAAAAATGGTTAATTAACACTCTCAAACAAATTTAAAAAGATATTCAGGATTACAGAAGTTCTTTTAGTATACCGGCTACACATATTTTAAAAATTGGGGTTCAACAACAAATTTAGTTCTCATAAATCTTCCGCACTATTTTTCGTACCTACCACACTATCCGTAGAAGAACATATGAGTACTAGATTGTTTTGATTTTTGAGTTAAATGTTCTCCTTTGTATTTCTAAAGCAACTGCCTTTGAACGAAAAATTTAATGGGATAAATATTTACCTTATTTTGGCGGATTAGTGTTATAAATGTAATGTAATTTACTTGATTCATAATAAGTCATATTGTTTGATTTATTCAGGCAAATAATTGTGTTTTACTTTGGAATAATTTTAAGATAAACAGTTTTTTTTTACAATGAAAAGGAGGACGAAAAATTTAAGAAAATGTTCCAACGTAAATATATGAAACATTGTAGTAATTCAAACAAAAATACGTTAATTACGCTTACGTCGCATTTAATTATTTACTTAAAGGAGTATTTTCTCATTGAATGATTATTTTCCTTTCTCAACATATTATTTTCTAATTTATCCGAAATCTTGGAGCAAAAAATATCCTTCATCTTTACTGTAAGTACTGCAGCTAAAAATATCAACATTCAATCTTGATTTCTGACTTGTTCATAAATTACCAACCAAAAAGAGTCTTTCAACTGGCGCATTAGTTCCAAGGCAGCACAATGTAAATTAAAAAAAGAATAACTAAATTTTTATATGGGATGTGTGTTTATTTTTTTGAAATGTTTAAGTATTTCAACCCATCTTATCAATTTCAGCATGTTCATTTTCCAATTGTTTCAGTTTTATAATTCAAATACACATTCAGTCTTCAAACTGACCATTGTCAATGATTTTAATATCAGGCATTTCTTTTGATAAAAAAAAAATCTACATAGTTTTCTATATCTGCCCAATTTACTTGCGATGAAGTAAAAAAAACCCATTGAAAACTGTTATTTCCTGTGATATTTGTTTCAGACTATTCCTTGACATATTGGAAACATGTTTGGTTCATCTCTGAATACATAGATTAACAGATCTGTTTTAAAATATTGAAAAGGAAGACACTTTTCTAAGAAGGACAGTACCTATAAAAGGAGGACTGTCCTCCCTAAAATAGGACGGTTGATCCTCTTAATAATTTTAGCTTTACTTTCATATTGAACTTTAAAATACATTGCATGATTTGAAAAAGACAAGTTTACAAAGTAAATTTTCGTTTTCAATTATTAATCTTTTTAAGACTCTTTTATAAGCTTCACCTGTATGTAACGGAATCTTTGAACTATATTTTTACCCACTCTGAAAGGTCTGATTAATTCGAAATTTTGCACACTTGTCAAGTACCTATGACAACACAATAATTTAATAATTTTGTTCCATTGTCCTGATAAGGATCATGACGATTGACGATTTCCCATTTTCAGATTTGGCGACTAAAACATTAAGTTACAAGTCTAAATTGAAAACACTTATGTCCGTAATTTCTTATTATAATATAAACAATTTCCCAGCTTTTTTGAAAATGAAAATAAATAAATGATAGTTTAAAAAATTAAAAAAGCATGCTTTTACTGTAAATCGAACTAAAAAATAAAAAAAATAAATTATAGTTTTAAAAAACCAAAAAAACACGCTTTTATAGTTAATCAAAGTAAAAAATAATTCATAATATAAGAATAAAATGATTTACGAAAAAATTAATGTCATTGTGGTAAAAGTGTGGGTTTTCCGTACTACATTTTCCCACTAACTCTGCATTTCGGAATAGAACTAGTAAGAAATTATAACAATTAAAATTGAGCACCCCACATTTTCATCACAATGACATTAATTTTCTTGTTAATCATTTTATTCTTATATTAAGAATTATTTTTTCTTTTTCAGTTCGATTAAAAACTATAAAAGTGTGTTTTTTAGTTTTTTTAAACTATAATTTTTAGGAGATTAATTTCGTGTAAATTTTAAAGAACTTTTTTAGCTTATTAGTAAATTTATGGAAAATGTGTTTAAAGTTCTCATAAAAATTATTTAAGGGAGCTTCAACAATTTCAATATACTTATTTTAGGATTCCTTTCACTCTCATTTTCGAATATTTAAAGAATCAAAATTTACTGAACAAAAATTACAGAATGAGCAAAATTAGTTAGTAAAATTGAATGTAATCTATTTCAAGAATGCTTTTTGTTTTTTAACTTTGGACATTACGTATATATATATATATATATATATATATATAAATATTAAATCTACTTAATTACTAATATTTAACGAATATATTCTGTCTTATTAATAATTGATCTACCTTGTTTAAATCGTATTTATCAGTACTTACATATTATCACAACCTTTTAGCGACATTATATGCAATGAAGCACATGATTGCCAATTCAGCGCACATGACACATGCGAAATTGGTATTGCCATGTATATAAGTACTGATTTATCTTATAACCCTGCATCACTTGCGTGAAAAAAAATGGCCTCTTAAGTTTTTGCGCAGGGTATCTCACACCCCCAAGGATGTTTACGTTCTGTTTGTGTAATGTAAAATTTGTATAAAAAAGAAAGAAAAGTAGGAAATACAATATGTTTATTACATTTTTCACACTTAAACTTAATTTTTCTGTTCTTTTTATAAGGGCATTCAGTACATTGTTTATACACTCCTTTAGTCTAGTCGTGAGGGAGTGCGATGTTTTCACTGGATCTTAATTTTTTAAAAAAAATCTTTATCTTATTAAAACTAAACATATAGGAGTAAACTTTATTTTTTAAATTAAAAAAATTTGGAATTTCTTTTTTATTTTCTCTTATTATTCCAGCGATAGTTTCTTTTTCTTCAAAAGTTCATCTGAAAGTGGATAAGATGTGTACCAGTTATCTCCTTTAAAATTACGTTCTTCCCAAATGTTTTTGTTTCTCTTTATATAAAACATTTATTTTCAACAGTGTCTCCCTCTTCTAAATTGGCATCGATTTCAGTAGAGGAATCATGTTTGCTGTTTTACATTTCATCATTTGATTCTTCCTCATAACCGTGAAGAGAATTTCTTCATCTGAAAACCTTCCCTTTCCTAAGTCCCGTGAGATACTTAGAGATGTGATACGTGAGATATTTGAGATACCGTGAGATGCCTAGGGGATTTAAATGCTAAACACCCAATTTTGGGCTGTTCAACAGCAAACCCAAGAGGAAATGAATTACTTGACATTACTGATATGACAAGAACTTTTCTATTCACAATGATGGCACAGCTATCAATTTTTCATATAGTTATAATACGAAAGAAGCTCTAGATATTTCAATCACCAGTTCTGATCTTAGGTCCAGTTGTAAATGGACTCTTCTGGAAAACTTGGGGAGTGACCACCTTCCTATTTTAATTGAACTAAAAAAGAGGCAACTAGTACCCACCAATGGACAATAAACATTGGATTTTTAAGAAAGGCAATCCTTCGCAGAGGCTGTTGATAACGGAATTAAGAGCATACCTCTGAAGGATAGTGTTGATTTGAACGGGTGCTGTTTTAAAGAAATGATCTTAATAGCAGAGAAGAAATACATTCCAAGAGGTAAATTAAAGAGTAGGAAACCCTACTTATCTAGTAAATCACCCCTTCTATACTGTAAGAAAGGAAAACAATCTTTAAGAATAGGAACACTGACAGAAGCAATCATGTAAGGATTGAATTAAACAAAATTAATGTAAACAAAAATACTTTATGTACAAATTAAACGGGATAAATAAAATGATCTATGCTCAGGTCTTGACTCAAGACCATCTAATGGAAAACTGTGGAAACTTCTCAAAAACATTAGCAATGAGCAACCCCAAGCAGAACAATGTAATACAATTCTGAGTGAAGACGGAAATTTAGCTGTAAATGACGAGCAAGCTGCCTATCTAATAGGTTTGCACTATCAGAAAATCAGTAGACTAAACTTCTCAGTCGAAGACAGAAACATCAAATTTAGGGCTAGTCGTTTTGTCCATGGCTGCCACAGCGACACCCATAGAGGAACCTCCATTTTCAATAGAAATTTGAGAGTGAATGAACTCGAGGCTGCGATCGGTGATTCTTGTCTAAATAAATATCCTGGTCCCGATGGTATTCACGGTCAAATGATTGACCATATTGGCCTGAGTGGAAGGCAGATATTTTTAGACATCATCAATTGTTCCTGGAACAAGGGGCAGCTTCCTCGGGACTGGAGGACAGCGATCGTATTTCCTATTTAGAAATGTGGCAAAACTGATGATACCCCTGAGAGTTATCGACCCATCGCCTTAAGCAGTATTGCTTGCAAAATAATGGAGAAAAGAGTTTTGAGAAGACTCACTTTTCACCTGCACTCCCACAATTTTCTCCCGGAGGGAAAATTACGGTTTTAGAGAGGGACATAGTATTACAGGTCAGCTTCACTACTTCTGTCAAAGGATTAGAGATACTCACAATAGGAAACCTACTGATCACACTGTGGTGGTCTTTCTGGATTTATCCAAAGCTTTTGACAGAGTATGGAATAATTTTCGTTATCAAATTGTATAAAATGTATTGGAGGAAAAGCCCTACCCTGGATTTACGATTTATTGAGAAACATACTTATCAGAGTGAAGTTGTTAGTAATTCCCTCTCCAGGAGTTTTTCGTTCTTTCAAGGAGTGCCTCAGGGTTCAGTTCTAAGCCCAACTTTGTTCTCGCTCTACTTATCAGACATTGAGAGTGTTATCAAGAGGAAATATAAGGCCAGCGCATTCGGGGATGATATTGCTCTTTGGAAGTCCGATTCTGACTTGACGAAACTGGAGAGAGACATTAATCTTGTCCTTGAGGACATTCAAAATTTCGCTCTAAACCACAAACTGACTTTTAACCCTACCAAGTCTATGGTTAGCTTCTTTACAACCAATAGAAAGCTATGTAATTTTCAACCTAATATCTTTTTGTATAATCAACCTTCTGACCATCGATAAACATCCAAAATATTTGGGTTTTGTTTTGGACTCTGAAATTCTGGGAAACAAACATATTGGCAATATCGTATTTAAGGCAAGAAAAGGGCTCAGCACCTTGGGATATATCTCTGGACGTGATTGGGGAGCAGATGCAGGCACTCTGAGAAGCACGTACATCTCACTTATCAGGCCCATCTTAGAGTATGGCGTTCCAGTTTACTGTAACGCCTCTGTTACAAATCTTCAGAAACTTGAAAAGGTCCATCTCAGTGCTGCTTGAATCATCACTGGTCTAAAAAATACTTGTCTCAGAGATATAGTACTTTTCGAGGCGGACCTACAACCTCTTAGCCTTAGGAGACGTGCATGTCTAACAAAATACTACAACAAACTCATAAGTCTGGATTCTCGAAATCGTACTTCAGCTTACTTCAAAGATTGGTGTAATAACCAAAGACTCAGGAGAAACAGTCCCTTCAGCCAAATGGTCTCTTTTAACCTTACCATTGGTGCTGTGGAACCTCATCACCTGTCACAATGTCTTGACCCAGCGGATGATCTTGACGGGGTCTTCTTCCATCCAGAATTACCAGTACACGTGAATAAACAAGCAGACCTTCCTGTCTATCTAAAGCAATTAGCTCTATAGAGAATTAGAGATATACCAATTGACGCTATTCAGGTTTATACGGATGGCAGTAGAAACGATTATTATCGATCTGGCAGCGGAATTTACATCAAATCGCAAGACCATATCTTAAGAATCCAGAGGAGAGATACAGACGGTTGCTCGGTTTTCGCAGTGAGCTAATAACCATTGATGAAGCCCTTGGTTCTCTTGCATCTCTTCCAAATGGAAAAGAGATTTAGATATTGTCTGATAGTAGAAGTGCAATACAGCACTTGTCCAATTGGCAAAGTGTGAGAGATAATGTTGGAGTGTCAATATTCACCATGTTAAAACGACTTTTCGCCTCGCATCAAATTCATCTGCAGTGAATTATTTCTCACATAGACCTAGAGGGAAATGAGGTTGCGGACACTTTGGCCAAGGCTGTCGCTTGCGAGGTTCCAGAGCCGTCAGCACCCCTCACCTTTTTGGAGATTTTCTCTAGAACTAAATACCCGAATTATACAGCTTGGATTACCCCCGAAACACCATTGGTATCAGTGTTCTCGTCCTGGAGGCTCTCTGGCTCATAGTTTTACAAGACAGGATCAAACTCTTCTTGCCCACTTTCGAAGTGGCCATATCAAAACGATGAAATTTTCCGAAGAATGCAAGAGCTTTGAAAAGTGCACGAACTGTTCTTCTGAGCCGGCCACGCCTGTTCACATCCTCGAATGCCTAGGGCTCACCAAGAAGGACTTAGCAGACGATCCCTTGCTGGTGTTGGACTTTCTGAAAATGTACGATGCCATGGACCTGGTCTAGCACTGCTGACCAATAGGGGCGTGCAACAACAACAACAGCAAGTCCCATGATCATGCCGGTGTGATCTGGATTTGGAATTATGGACTTTGGAATGATTATAAGCCATGAATTTTTTGGCATATTTTATTAGAGCAAGGATTTTACATGAATTTTGAAATGGAGTTAGGCTTAACAGGGAAAATCAACTGGTCCTAAAGGAAGCTAGAGAAAATTTAGGTACTTACATATTATCGCAACAATGCCAACGTTCTGAATAATTCACCAAGCTGGCGACCCTGATTTTCTATGTGTTGTACACGCTAAATTGACACAACCGTTTGTTTCATTTTATATAATCTCGAAAATAAAGTTGCGATAATATGTAAGTACCAAAAATTAATACAGCTTTGGTACAAAAACTTCCGTATGAAGGCATGTTGAATACAAGTAAAAAACATAAGAAATCTGAGTAAGGGAGACCTGTCTACCTAGGGCCACCCCATTTTATTTGAATAATATTTAGTTCTAAGTTTTATTACTCAGTTGGGTGAGTGGGAAGACCGATTCCTACTTAAGCATTCATTTTGAAATTTTTCAAAATAAAGCTGGGGTTAGTTATAAATATAAAACATTTTTACATGGTCCGAAGTAAAGTTTGTAGCTCATCTCTTTTATTGTTGTACAAAGTAAGTCAAAAAATTTTTCTTTGAATTTTTTTTCTTGTACATAATTTTGTTTGTAACATTAACCCTCTAAGTGGATACCTTCCTCCTGAAAAGTTATTCCGAAAACGCTTTACTCTTATTTTGCTATTGCCTTCAAAAATGCAACAGACTTCAATTCTTTCCTCCTTTTAAAACTTGGGAGGTCGAAAGGGGACAATTTTATGACTTAGTCGGCGTCTTTGTTCAGTGAGAACCAGGATAGCAATCGTTTACATATTGTATGAAAACCGTAGTTCTACTATGTCGTTTTCCCCATAGATTCAGACACAGAAAAATTAAAACAAAACGCAGGGTAAAAAAAACATGAAATAAATGGCGTGTTAAAAGTTGAAAAATAGTTATATTTTTTTCAAACAAAATTTATTTTTCTGTCATTTTTTAAAAATTAAAAAAAATATTTTGATATTGCGATTTGAACCAGAAAAAAGCATCCTGTATTCATTTTTGAATATGAGAATTTTCGATTGAATTTTGAATTTTTGAACTCCTTGTATTAAATAAAAATATCTTTTCTACATCGGCATTTGTGATGGACATAACACACATTCAGTCAAAAATTTTTAATTTTAATGGGGGATATACTTCTACAAATGCGCATGACAGTACTTCTAACAATTTTCTACTCAAGTTAAATTTCTTATCTTTCTGTTTCTTTTATTACAAGGAAAAACGTCACACATCGATAACTACATTTTCACACAATTCAGTCAATACAAATTCTATTGTGAGAAAAATTCTCCCTAATTAATTTTGTCTTTCAAAAGAGTACACTTAAAACAATTTTGTTCAGTGAAGTTAACCGACAGTTCCACAATGTATCCATACCAAATTTTAAAAACAAATTTAACACTTGGAAATGTATCCTGTATTAAATTTTTCAGTATACACAAATATTTCCTGCTGTAGGGAAGATATAGTATGAGATGTGGTGTGCGGTTGTGAAAGAATGTTTTCGTACGTGTAGACTATTTTTGAAAATTTAATTATCACTGAAGCTGATCATATAACTGCAAATGAGCTTTATTTTAATGTGTGCTGGTATCAAAGTAAAACACTTTACAATATTAAACAGCTTATGAGTTTATACTCAATATCAAACTATTCGCAAAATGGCTTACAACTTCTATTCAAATTGTAAAGAAGCTGAAATATAAATATATCTTACTGAAGTCAAAAATATTCATATGTAAGTATCCTATTTCCCCACTTATTTCTGTACATTTTAAAAACTGTAGTTGAATGCAAATTTTATATTTATAAACGAGGCATAAAAGCTCACACAGTCGTAAAAATGTCTTTATCATTTTTAAATATACTACTATAAAACGTATATGAATTGTAAGATCAGTTGTAAAATCCTGATAGCTTTTAGAGGAGCTAAAAACATGTAATTTTGGATTGATCAAATTTTTAATATAATACACAAATATACATGTTATTAAGCAAATACATTTGAAAAATCAAACTTCCTTCTGAAATAAACATAATTGAAAGAAAAATGTTTAATTGCAAATGAGTGGAAATACATGTTTATCTAAGGGGTATCCCCAAAGTGAGGTAATCCTCAAAATTAAGACTCAAACTCAGTGGCACAACAATCCTTGAGGGCCAGGAACTACTGTGCCCATCATAATACACGTGACCATTGGAGGCTGAGGTGCATGAACAGATGTCCAGATTTCGTGGTCAGTCTGAAGAGAGACCTTCAGTGTTTAAGACCCGAAACAAGCTTGGTACTCATTTATCGACCCAATGTAGCGGGGATGAAAGGCAGAGTCGACCTTGCGCAGCCCGTTAATAGAACCCCAGACCTGTGGTGTGGAAGCACGGTACACTACCACTGGATCCTATTCGGTGAAAAATAAAATTTAATGTTAGAATCTTATTTAAATCCCTAATGAATGAGGGAGTCCAAACTTTTTTTTCATGTAAACTGTTTAGACGGAAATGGTTAATTATGAACATTTCACAAGTTGCATAAATTAAAATTAACCGTTATAGATTACATAAATTTTTAAGGGTGCAAAAGGTGTATTTCGGCTGCACGAATTAATTTTAAAAGGAATACGGTTACGAAAAAGTAGTACAAATGTATCTAAAGTAGGGTTGGTTACCTTACATATTGTCAAACACATGAATGTATTGGAAGCCAATTCCACAATTCGTTGTTATAAAAATGTATGGAAAATTACAAGATTTATTTTTACATTTGTAATTTATATATATATAATTTTTCCTGGGAACTTTAAAAGCTAGAGAGGCATCCATCAAAAAACCGCGGTTCTCTGTTTTTCCAGATCGCCTATGACTAAGACGGCTGTGCCATAGTAAGTGAAAATGCCGGATTTTGTTTGTGAAGATCATTTTATAGCAGACTGCATTTTTCATGTATTTTAGATGGTCGTTTTATATTTTCTATATCAATATCTTAATGTCTGAATTTAAAATTACATAAAATTCTTGACATTAGCATCAATGACCATGATAATTTTTATTAGTATATGAATGTGTCATCAAACGATTACATGACTAATATTAACATATTATTTTAACCATTTAATTAATATTAAGTATAACATAACGCACACAAATTTTCTGAACTTTTAAAATAAATATTTCGAAAACTACTTCAGATATACTCAAAATTTTTCATTCCTACGCTTTAGCTTCTCAGTTTTGCTTCTATGTAAGAATTTATTGTAATTGTATATTCATCAATTTTTTAGTATATTTTTGCTCTTAGCATGCAGTTTTCAACTGAATTGTATGAAATCTTCGAACTATATTAAAAGATATTAAAGAAGCTATATAATAAAATTTGAAATTTTTATTATACTCAAACAATTGCTAAAACTTATGGTAAATAATTTTTAACTGCGCGATGCATTTTTTTCGAAATTTCAAATGGAATTTCTAACATAAAATTTCTAGCTTCATACGGTCGAGATTTCAAAAAAAATATCCAGATTTTAATTACTTATTCAGTTAGCCTTTAAAAAAGATAAATGTTGAGGTATTTTGTATAAATAGATATTTTTGAACAATAATTCGAATGTTTTTGAATAGCTCGAATTTCAAATTGATTTTTATGTTTATTTATATGCATAAATGTCTACTGTAAATGTTTCCGTATATTTTTGATTACCATTTATTCAAACATTCAAGTTATAAAAAAAATGTGTGAAAATCTTCATTCATGTTGTCTTTGATGTAAACTGAAGTTCAAGCACTTAAAATTCAAATATAATTCGGTGTATTTTAACAATATATAACTAGGCACTGTACTTAAACTTCCTTGAACACTTGGACTTTGAAATCTAAAAAAAATGTAATAAATCTTAATTAGTTTTTTTTTTCGTTATTATTTTTATCAAAGTGTAAGAAAATATTTCAAATTATTTGATGAAGTTTATATTTATTCATTTTGAGTAGTTGGAAAATTGAAAAGGTATCTTATAATAAAATAATCACGTTTCAAAAACTGAAAGCTTTGATTAAAATAAGAAAAATGAAGAGAAAGAATAGACTTAAAAAAAGATAATTTGTCTAACTATATAAAATATCAGATTGCACTGACACGCCCCAACTTGTTACAGTTTCAAATTAATATGAAACCAAAAGGGAATTGTAACATGTTTTACTTATGCATTGGGACTTTACAAAACTTTAAAAAAACGAGGTAACAAATAAACACTTCCTGGGGTCTAAAGAAATTTCCCCTCGATTTTTTACGATTGTCCCAGGGTCAAAACACGGGGTTTCCTGGGAGCCATAAAACTTCCTATTAGTGTCCTGCTGTGTTGCTTCCACCGTCCCCAATTATCTTTCAAGGTTAAACCTTTAAAAGGGGGAAAGGATTTCAGAAAAGTGCGGCTAATCCGCTTTTGAAAACGTTACTTGAAGGCAGAAAAATCCGTGCAGTCCATTTTCGAAGTATCTTTACACTGACGGAATTTTCCGTGCTATCCGGTTAGAGGGTTAAGTACTAAATAAGATTTTCAATAAATCCTCTCTAAATGTGGGTTTTCTGCAGAACATATCTTGTATGCAATTACCTAGTCTTGTACTGGGCCACATAGTTGCCTTGCACCTAGGTACAATTGCAATCAATATTCTTTATGTTATTATTTCATTGAAAATGTTTTCACAATAACAGGAGGAAAATGGTCTTAATTAACTGAACCATTTTGATTTAGTCAAGTTTTTTTTTATTATTATTGGATGTTATTAAAATGAGAGGAGTGCATATTATGTTCTGAAACTTTCAACATGCTTGATTTATAAAAAAGTATGTTAGCTACCACTATTATTATTCAGGATTATTATTTTGTTTATACAAACATAAGAATTCATTTAATTAACAAAAAACCCCGCAATTTTTTATAGTTATAAAAATAAAAATATAATTCTAAATCAGGTTTTTACGATGTTTCAGTTAAATTCTTAATTTATCAATTTTTCTCTTAATGAGCAATTATAAATTCCAAACTTTTTTAGATCCTAGAAATCCTGACAGAATAAAATGGTCCGAACGTAATGCAGATAATATAAGAATTATCAAATATTGAAGATTCTCACATTCCATTGATGATGCAAATTCTGCAGTAACTGATGTAAATGATACTATTGAAAGGGGGGATTTTTGTTTAACAAAAATACAAGGCAAAAAACTAAATGTTTTTATATGGCAGAAATAATACATGTTAAAAAAGAACACAAGAGTGTTAAATTTCTGAAGAATATTGCACGTTCAAATAAGTTTCTTTATGATAAAGAAGAAACTTATAAAATTGGAAACAGAAATATTGCGTTCAAATTGCCCAAACCACACTCTATTGATGCTTCAGAACGACAATGTATGCAGCTCACTTTTGGAACTAGTTTTTTAAATTATAATGTTGGATGAAAATACGTGTAATTCATTAATAATTTGGCACATTGCAATTTAAATGGTTACATAATAAATCAATGTATTAACTGATATTGTTTCTTTTATTAAATTCATGTGTGTATGTTTGTTTTATGTTGATTACAGAGTGAAGCCTAACTTTCAGGGAAAGGCCCTAGGTACAATATCATTGTACCTAGGGTCATTTGTGAATTTCTTTAAAACCTTTTATTTCGCAGAATTTAATATTTAAATACTTATATTTACAATTGAATGGTAGTATAATGATGAGTGCATATCAGTTTCACATTTTTAAACAGGCCAGGGGCTCTGTTTTTGTGCATTGAAAAAATATGGCCCTAGGTACACAGGTTTAATCTACTTTTATATTATCGCAACCTATTAGCAACATTATATGAAACGAAGTACCTGGTTGCCAATTCAGCGTGTACAACACATAGGCAATTAGGGGGTACTTATGAAATATCTCATCAACTGCCAAGTCAATTAATAACTCGCCAAGTTGGCAACCCCGATTTCCTATGTGTTGTACACACTGAGATTTGGCAACCACACAGGTGCTTCATTTCATATAATGCCGCCAATAAGTTGCAATATGATGTAAGTACCAAGTGGAGTTGTCAATTCAGCGAGTTATTAATAGAGTTGGCGATTGTTTTGATAATACTTAGGTACTGAAATCTGTTTAGTCTGAAAATCTGCATGAAACACTATACATTTAATAAATTATAGTTTAAAAAAAATGCTTTTATAGTTAATCGTACTAAAAAGTAAAAAGTAAATCTTAATATAAGAATGCAATTATTAACGAGAAAATTAATGTCAATGTGGTAAAAGCGTGGGGGTCCCTTGTACTACATTTTTATACTAACTCTGTATTACATAATAGAGCTATTAAGAAATTATAAACAATTGATATCAAGCACTCCACGCTTTTAAATGCAGCTATTATTTTTCCGTTTTCCCCACATTCCAATGTCCATAGTTTTTCTGCTTTTCCTGGCATTTCTAAATATCTTGTGTTCTGTTTTTTTAAATTCTGGCACTAATATTTTTCTAATAGGTTTTCTACAAAAAAGTACTTAAATTTTTGCTTCGTAATGTAATTCCTCTTTTGTATGAAATAAGCCAAACTATTTTCATCTTGAATTCTTAGTGTGAGATCATCATCTTAGATTAAAAACTATTGGATACCAAAATCTTATTTGCAACAATTTTAAAACCATGTCTAAAAGATATTTGGTGTGCAGTGTTTTGATATATATATATATATATATTGTTCCAATGTGTGGTATTTTTGAACAGTAGTTTTCATACGTGTAAACTTCAAAAAGACATGTCTTCATGTATAACATTTAGAAAATCATTCTTTTTAAACCTTTTATCTTGTTTCTAAATTATATTTATTCTTAATTTGCGTTAATTTCATTTCTATTTGTAAGCAAATAATTCAATACATATTACATTAAAACAATGGAGTTGACTATAGTATCGATTATATACTGTTTATAAAAAATAACTTATAGATGAAGGTATCTTGTTTCAAAAATCTCACTTATATTCTTGTTTCTTTTTTAATGCATGATATGTATGCGTCCAATTTCCAGAATAAATATTTCAAAAATATGACTTTGGTTTGTTTTATTTTTCTTGTTTATAGTGAATCAATGAAAGAAAGGCATTGAAAATAAAATGCTGTATATTAGATTATGGCTCTACTGGTGCTTATGATGTTATTTTTTCTTCTAAATGGGTGCTGAAAAATTCTCTGAAAACTCTTTCCAGTTGGTTAAAAACTTGTGCATTGTAAATGTAAAAATCTACTGTTTTAGTTGTTTTCACATTTTTCTAAGGTCTGAAATTTTCAAATATTTTAATTTTTGATTAAAAAACATTAACTTAAAAACTATAATATTTATTTTCTTTGGTGATAGGAGAGTATAAAATCATTGATATGAATAAAAAACCAGCTTAATTTGTAATATATATTGCAATGCATTTTTCTATATTTCCATTTGGATGGATGTGTTTCTGTTTAAACAAAACAATTGATAAAAAAGTACTTATACACCTGGGCCTAATGAGTATTGTTTTAGTCAAAAGGATTTTTCTTCATGACATAATATGTAAAAAACTATTTCTTTCTTACTTTGTTTTGAAATATTTACTATATAAATTCTGTTATTCATCCTAATGTTTCCAAGATATTTCTAATAAATTATTATTGAAAGACTGAATTTAAATAAAAGCTAATTTTTTGCTTGTATAGGATTTTAAAGAAACAATATAATCCTTTTAGAAACGTAAATACAACTTTTAATAAACCAATTGCTTCTGGAACTAGTTCGAATGCTTACAAATTTGTTTAGCTATTTTATCGAATCTATTTTTGTTATTTTCAAAGATTTAAATTTGAGGTATATAAGTTCGAAGACAAAGTTTTTGATCAAATAATAGTTGTATTTTTTTTTCTTAAAGTAAAATTTTTGTTGGTATTGGCAACATTGTATAAAACGAAGTACATGGTTGCTAATTCAGCTCGTACGACAGATATGAATTCGGAGCTGCCAATTTGGCAAGTTATCTTTAAGGTTAGTACGTTTGCGATCATACACTTTTTGTTACAGACAGTACATGTAAAAATAATTTTGATTTCGAAGTCAAGTGGTAAAAATTTCACATAAAATATATATTAAATAATAAGTAAGATGAAGAAAGTGAAATTTATAACTTAAGTATCGCATATTTAGATCCCGTAAGATTTGAGTTGATATATAGTTTTCTGTTAAAATTCGTATTAGATACAACACTATCGAAAATGAATGCTATATATACTCATTTTATTGTTTCAAACTCATTTTTGATACAGCAACAACTTTAAAAATGAGTGCATTACATACTCATTTTCTTGTATCTTTCTCAAATTCAAAACATTAAACACAAAAATAAGTGAATTGTATACTCATTTTCTTGTTTCATTCCCAAATATAAATCAGCAACAAACTCAAAAATGAATGCATTACATACTCATTTTCTTTTTTCATTCTCAAATTTGATCCAGTAACAGGTTCAAAAATGAGTATGTGAAGTTTCAATTTTGAGTACGACCTAGTTGCCAAAAATGAGTATGTCGGAATCTCAAATTTGAGCTCGTTTCAATCAGAGCTATTTTGAGTATGTGAAGTACTCAAAAGTGAGTATTTTGTTCTCAGTTTCGAACAACCGTTTCTCGCAGTGTGTGTTAGTGGCGTATGCCGCTAAGCTAAGTGTTCGAGAATGTGTTAATATTTCTTGTCAGCATGAGAATGTGTTTAATGTTTATAAAAATTACTTTCGTACACTGTTCGCCAGCTTTATCTGTTTTAGTACATCTATACTTATTTGCAACCATTTCTAGGTTTGTTTTCGTCTTAAATTTCTGTTCCACAAAAATTAAATTACTCCTATAAACATTAATTCATAAACACGTTACGAAAATTTTCCTCTTGATAACCATTATGTCTCGCAATAAAATAATAATGCTGAATAGATTGCATCTTTGACTTAACAAATTGTTAAAATTATTTTTGATCTTAGGAGTCTAATTTTTATTCCAGTTTACTTCGTAAATCAGATTCACATTCAGAACAGGACTTATATTCTTAGAAGTCAAAGCTTATTTGCGGATCATGCAATGTTTCCAGATACACGGTGGAAATCTTTATTTCCCAAGTTTTGGCATACTTTGGAATCTTCTAGACATAAAACGAACATTATAGGTGCATACTTGGAATTAATTGTTCTTCACTATGATTGCCTTCTTCATAAAATCATTTAAGATAGCGAATAATGGAAATGCCGTTTCTTTTATTTCTGCTGGTTTGTGGGAAAGTAGCTCTACTGCTGAGATATCTTCACAAAATTGAGCATAGGTAGTAAAATAAGCATCATCTTCATTATTATCTGTTGGCTCATCAAGCTGAATTAAAAGGCACACACTTTCCCGAAAAGCTGTGTACATATTCACTTAAAACATAAAAAACACTATCATTTGCTAGAGGTAGAAACTGCAACAAAACTCTCCCGAAACGTAGTTTCTACGATTTCAACACATTTTCCACCCCCTTTTGCAGTTGTCAAAATAAGCTTTTAACAATTTTTGCAGTTGAGAAAATAAAATTTTCCACACCATTTGAAGCCGGTAAAATAAGATTTTCTCCACCTTTTAAAAGTGGCAAAATAAACTTTTCAGAATGGTGTGAAGCTTTGTATAACCAATTATTTTATATGAATTTTTGTAAGAAGCACACACACACACAAGTAAAGCTTTTTCATGCATAAAGACCTTAAACATAATTTTTGCTTTTCATATGATTTTAATTTTTATTGAATTTGTTTCAAAAGGTCGCTGAAGTCTAGTAGGTTTCATGCTGCTAAAAGCTTTGAGCAAATGTCACATAAGGGTCTTCTGTGTTGCATTGTGCACTGAAGTTAAAAGGACTCAGGGGTGTTACATTTCTATAGAGGTCTGAAAATATGAACAATTTTCAAACAGGTATAATTCTTTTAAATTTAAATTGAACAATTCGAGTCTTTTATGCATTATTTATAAAAGAATGGGGCTTCTGAAAGGTATAAAATGTTTAAAATATAATCATAATTTAAAAAATTATAAGCATATGAAAATAAGAAACTTTTTTATAAGAAATATTTATTAAGTTTTTTACGTCGCGCATACTATTTTCTAAAATAGTAGCTTTAATTACTAGCTATAAGTTGATTAATAAAGTTAAATGTATTCTCAATACACTGTAGCTATTTTTATATAAATAGAGTAATAACTTACATATTTTATTAAATAAAAATACATTTTTTAAAAATATTTAAAAAATTGCAATGTTTTACAAAAAAAATATTTTGAAATACAAAAGATATATAATACTAAAATTAGGTAGGGCTTAAAGAGAATGATGCATTTTATAATTCTATAAAGTTTTATACTTCAGATGGGCTACAATTTTAGAAAATAGCGTGCGCAACGCAAAACATACTTAATATTTATCATAGAATTTTCATTTGCTTATGATTTTTAAAATTATTATTATATTTTAAACATTTTATACTTTTCTGAAGCCCCATTCATTTATAAATAATGTGTAAAAGATTCGAATCATTTAATTTAAATTTAAAAGAATTCTACCTGTTTGAAAATTGTTTATATTTTCAGAACTCTAGAAAAATTGAGCCCCCCTGAGTCCTCTTAACAGGCCATTCATAGCATCCACATTCACGAGAGATACTTAAGGATCGACTCTATTGATACTTTTTAGACTTGAATGAGCATTTATACGTGTTTTCTTCAAGATCGCTTCCAAAATGTTCCAGACAAATAGGAATTTTTTGCAAGTATGCGAGAATATCCATTAGGACGGACATACGATTTCAAATGATTTTTATTACGTATTTTTATCTACGAACATTCTTTGAAGCTTCTTTAGTACTGCTATTGACGGACCTCAATAATTTTGAATTTCTTCAAGTGACGAGGACGGCACTTTGCTGGCACCCCACTTTCTAAATTTTCACACCATGCCAACGCGAGTATTTTGAATCTCGATCGATTCTATGTTCAAAAGTTCCTCTACTCGTTATCGTCAGTGACAGCAAGACTTGAACTCGTGACTTAATAGTGTTAACAACTAGACCTCGGCCATGACCATTCAGCTACCGTGACCACTATTATAATTTTAAAACAGAAAGGAATAGATTGGTATATTCATTGATTTTGTGTTGAACAGAGCAGCAAAACAATGTGGCCAAATTTCAACACATTTATTGATTCTTGGTAAATTGTTAAGTTTGTCATTAAGAATGTAGAGAAGTAAATAATTGGAATTAGAAAATCAATAATAATATTCCAATAAAATTATATAAATCCTAACTATAAAAGAACTAAAAGTAAAAAGAAGAAGAAAAAAAAACCCTCAAAGGATGCTATAAAAATTGATAAAAAAATCAATACCAAAACATGCATAAAGTAAGTCACAAACTTTTCTAATATTGCAACTGCTTCAAATATTGAATTTCAGACTAGGTAAGAGAAATGTCATCATCTCTCGCTTTCTAGTATATATTTTTAAGAAAGATCACGTCTAATATATTGTCTTATGGTACATTATGTTTAAAAATTACATTGTTTATAAGAGAAATTTACTGTAAAATTTCAATTCAATATTTCCAACGTCAATAGTGCCCATTTTATTTTAGCAAACAACAAACCTATTTGAAAAATAAAACAAAAAGTTACGAGCCCATTAGCTAAATGTTTAAGTTTGTCTCTCACATAAAGTAACTAAACACTTGAAAAACATTAATTTGTGCTTTAAGAGTTAAATTCAATCATTTAAAAATACTTCAATGTATTGTGTAGTTCAAATCAATGTTATAGGTTATTCGGAAATTAAGTGATTAATAATCCTGAAAAGTGGTTTTAATAATAGAAATAACTGTTTCTGAGCAATAATAGAAAAACATAGAAGTCAGAAACAGCTATTATGCCGGAATCTTGAAATAGACCTTACGATCTTGAAGAGGCAATCGTGTTTGCTTTTTTTCTCTTTCCTGTTACTGAAATTAAATCCTAAAAATAAAAATAGGCCAGGGGGAGGATTCTTATTTTCTTAATGTATTTTACGTTAGACGAGAAGAAACATAAAATAACTTTAGTAAGGTAAGGGGAAACACACAAATGCATTTTTTGGAAATAACTCGTCTTTTTTTTAGCTTTCTTAAGTAAAAGACCCTGAGAAGTTTGGTTATTTCTAGAAAATAAAAATAATATATATATATATATATATATATATATATATATATATATATATATATATAATTTGTTAGTAACTTATAAAACTTTTTGGGATATTTTTTCTAAAGAAATATTTTTATGTTGGTCTCAGAATCAATATTGCTAATTTAGATGATACAACATAATATTACAATTTATGACATACTTATTTAATTAAAATATAATTTTTTATCGTATAAATAAGCCTAGTTTTCCTCCCAGTATATAATGATTACGAATAATAGATTTTCTTAAAAATTTAATATTTATATTTAATAATAGCAAAACATAAACAAAAAAAACCATTAAAAAAACTCATTGTGTGGTGTACCATCGTTATAAATCAATATCATATCCATAATGGTCATGGTGCGACGGGCTCACGCGTCTTTTCATTAACATATCCTTTGGGTTTTTGGGAGGCTAGAATTAATGTCAACTCTTTTCCAACCGAAACCAAGAAGTGAAGCCTGAAGGAAAGATGCAAATTAGGAAGCTTTTAAATATCAGAAGTTAGAGTAAGATGGGCGGCAATTTAAGGAATGTTGTGGTGATTTAAGCGTGAAGAGGTTTTGAAAAGATTAAGTGACAGCTAAAAGAAGTTATTCGTGACAGAGAGCCATTAGGTCAAGGTGCATACCATTGTACTCCAGTAAATTCGCAACTTCCAGAAAAATTGGATTGATCGGCTGACATTAAGGTAGGAGTGACTATTTAATATTAGGATCAGTGATAGTATTGAATTCAGTTTAGGCGAGTTAGTATTGATAGTGGTCCGGGTTACGTTATTTCGGTATTTATATATATATATATATATATATATATATATATATATATATATATATATATATATATATATATATATATATATATATATATATTGTGCGTGTTTAGCCACCGTAGATTCTCTCACATATATTATTATTATATAATCTGTAAGTATTAAGTGTTTAAGTAAGTGTTTAAGTATTAAGATCTGAATAAAGTCAAATTAAGATTATGGCTGCTTCTAGTTCTTCCGTTATTCTCAAACCTCTAGCTCACGCTGATAATCAAGGAGAAGGGCACCCGAGGGGGCGCCGCTACATGGTACTAGAGTGGACTTGACCTAGAGTTTGTGGAAGGCGATGTTATAGTCAAGCCACGCGTCCAAATCGTATTGTCCTTACTAAAGTCATATAGACAGTCTAATGAACGTTCCATCATTCAGAACTCTCGAATACTTTTATTAATATAGTCAGCTTTACCATTTTTCTTAATGAATAATCAAATCCTTTGACAATTTTTGTAATATGCATTCTGCAGAATCCAAACAATGGCACTTTAAAAAGGTTTTGTCCTTTACATAAGATTAATGAGATTGAATCCCCCCTTGTATTTATTTATCTTTTAAGGGGGTAGGTTCACGAAACAGGATATGTATGTCAGTAATGTTAAAAATAGATATTTTTAAGGAACATTTATAAACATTCTATTGAATAAAAATTTCCAATTTTTTTACTGAATATTCTTTGGACCATAACACATACTTTAATCAGAGCTTTTATGGATGGGATGTCTAGTTATTTTTTAAAAAAAATATTTTTTGCACATATTTGGGTTTTTTTTTTCAAAAACAGTGAAATTTCATTATGTTTAACGCTATAAATTAAGTCAGAATAAGTTATTTAAAAAAATCCCTTGCTTAAAGTATGTATTAGTGTATAATTATTACATATGCAAAGTTATAAGTTGTTAAATGCAGTAGTTTAGGGAAAAAAATCCTTATATAGTAAAAATGTTAGTTTTGAGAAAAATGGATTTTAGTAAAAAATTTACTTGTATTAATGCATTGCAGCTTGTGACATCTTCGATGGGTGTGAATTCCCATCTTCCGATTCACAATAGGTTTTATGGTTTTACCAGCTGGTCAAGGACAAGAACGACACCCATCGATTGTCCCTGGATTTTTAGGATCAACCAGCTGGGGAGTGACCAGTGCACGTGGCCATGGGGCCATTGTTCATTGTCTGAACTCAGGGAGTGGAGACAGCAGATGAGTCTCCATAATGGACTTAAGAGTTCGGCGCCCCATTGACAATAGGCGAAGCCTATCTTAAAATAATGATGTCTTTTTCTAGTGTTGTATGAAGGGGATACTAGAAGCAGGTGGCGCGATGGACAAGTGTGTCCAGATGTGGACAAGGAACTATGGCGCCTTGGACCAGACGGCTCGGGTGTGTTTTGGCGTTTTATGCGCCAATAGGACGAGGGATGTCAAGAGAGATTTTGGTGACCTGCGAATAAGAAGAGGCGAGGGGGCGTGTGGTGAACACACCCCTGGTGTTTAAAAGGGTTCTTTTTCAGGAGAAAGGGACCGGAGAAAAAAGAGAACATGAAAAAGAAGAGAAAAGAGCTCGGAAAAGAGAAGGGCTGATCGGTTGATGAAGCGGAGAGGAGAATCCCAGAGTTTTGCTCAGTGATGCTGACCAGGAATCCGAAACGCGAATGAGTAAAAACGCCTTGCGGACTGGACGGAGACAAGCTGTGGAGTGAGCGACCCCAAAACGGGGTCTCCATACTGGCTTGGCATGGAAATTATCAACTTCTTAATCTAACTTAAATCAATTTTCCTATTGGAGAAAAAAATTAAAAGTATTTTTTTACTCCCACAACCTTGCTGTGATGTATTATTTTCACGCTACCATCTGACGACGTTGCAGCAAGATCTAATTTGGTGGCAGCTTTGTGGGATAGGCATTTCTGTGAATAGATGCCTCGAACCCTTTATTGAGAAGAAAAAATAAAAGGCCAGCCGTATGGCGTTATGCCCGCCTGATTCTCGCACAACTTGTGAAAGAAATGTGTTCCATCGAATTACATGCAACAAGAAGTGACCGGAGTGCCTTGCTCGTGCCCGTGTGTTAAAGAAGCGTGCCCACCTGAAAGGTTTCCCGGAATTCCTGTGTTTTCCTGCTTGTGAAGAGTGCCCGCGAAGTGCCTGTCCTCCGTTTTTTCCCGGAGAAGGATGAGGAAGATGTTTCCAGTGTTTCCACCTGCAATGTTAAGGTCAGTCTTTTTCTTTGAGTATCGTATCGGGGCAGCAATACATTTTTTCTAGTTTATGTAAAATTTTGTAAGGAAAGTAATGCTAGATGAAGTTAAAAGTCTAGACTGAGAGACTACAGAAATTATTAAGTTTGTTTGAAGTGTATTGATGTGCTATGTTTGTATGTGTGTTTGTTTATTGAGTTAGGTCGTAGTATACAGTAGTATATTTGCTTCGTTAGCACAGTTTTGCGTAGTGTATTGTCACGTTACTCTGAGTATTTTTATTATTTTGTGAAATATAATTAAGTCTCAGTCTAGGGTACTGTTAGTTATGCTAGTTATGAGTATAATTTTATGAAGTATAATTAAAGTCTAGGTTTAGGGTACGGTTAGTTACGCCGGGTAGTTGTATAAGTTTGTGTAGTACAACTCAGTATAGTGTATAGTGTAGTGTTGATTTATGTTGGATATTTGAATTGTTTTAGAGACAATTGAGATTGGATTTAGTGTTGTATTTATTAAAGCATGATGGCGTTTCTTTTAAAGCAAACAAAAGAAGTATTGTTAGAGGTTGCAATAGATTTGGGAGTCGAAGTCCATAGTACTCTAACCAAATCAGAAATTAAGAATAGAATTTGTCAGAGTAAATACTATGACGAAGAGTCAGTTAAATGTTTGTTGGAGGGTATTTTGGAAGAAGAACGTGAAAAACAGGAAATTAAGGAATACGAAGAACGTAGACTAGCTAGGGAACGTGAGTTAGAAAGATTGAGAATTCAACTCAGA
Organism: Trichonephila clavipes; assembly: GCA_019973935.1. Classification (NCBI taxonomy): domain Eukaryota; kingdom Metazoa; phylum Arthropoda; class Arachnida; order Araneae; family Nephilidae; genus Trichonephila; species Trichonephila clavipes. The sequence continues at coordinate 1,037,512 of BMAU01021361.1, forward strand.
AATAAGTTAAATGAAAATAAATTGAAGGCAGGGAATAGGATTAACGATCTCGCAAATGTTTGTATTTTGTCAGAAAATCGTAGCACAGAAATTAGGGAATCGGTTAATAAGTGTAGGCCTGTAAATAACCCGGTAGTTAATAAAAGCGTGGAGAACGCTACGTCTTGTGATTTTGAAAAGAAGAATTGTGACCCCCCCCAGTGAGATGTACGAACGTTTCCCACCCATCTGAAGTAGGAAGGAAAGAATTCAACGTGAATAGGAGTAGTGATTGTGACGTGGAAATGAAAGTAGGGGTATGTGAAGGAAGGGTCAAAACTGTGGCGATGGGTGCACAGCGGGTAATAATTCCGGATAATATTGTAGTGGCTCTTTTGAATTGAAAAGAGACAAGGGAGTGGCGAACCCTGAAGGATTGATTTGTGAGAATAGCTGCGAAGAAAAATATACCCTTGGGACGTTAATGGGTTGTGAAAAGCAGTTAACAGTGAATCGGGAAAGTTTTCGAAATCATAGAATAGCTAAGATAGCAGGACCGTTAAAAGTGAAAGAAAACACGTGTAAAGCAGATGTGCGGAAATGCTTGGAAGACGGGTTAGCAATGCGATTGCCTCTCTCAGAACCAAGGGAGATTTATAAGGATAGTTTAGCGACGGGCAATAGGTCTAACATTGGTTCAGAATGTAGTTTCGAGATAGATTTACCCGGAAAAAGAGATCGCAGTACCGTTTATCGTCTTAATTTAATAAAATTGTACCGTAGAAAGCCGGAATTGGAAAATTTGGTTATGAAGAATAGCTCAGAAGGAATAGATTCCGAAACTCTCTATTCGGTAAAGCTATTTATGGATTTTGGTTTTCAGGGTAATTTAAGGAAATGTCAATTGTATTTTAAATTACCGCCTGATCGAAGTAGCTACTTAAGGATGATTAACGCTAAAAAGAAAGAAAGGTTTCTACCAGAGTCTGGGACTATTTTTTTAAGGCGGAAGGATATTAATTTGGTTACGGGAAAGCCATTTAGGATCAAAACTTGTTGTTCATCCCAGATGTTAATTAATTCACTACGAGAGGATACAAGGTATCTTTTAGATTTAGGTGTAAACGGGATGGGGCAGTCAAACCGTACTCTGCCCGTTGTTTGGTTAGGAAGAGTGAACAGATACCCGTACCCGCGTATCAAATGTATGAAGTATAGGAATTTGAACCAGGTGACGCGAGCCGAGATTTATCTTTTGTTAAAAAGGGAAAGATTGGTAGGAAAGATCAACGCGGCATCGTGGGTGACTGTATTGGATTTGTGGAAGTGGTATTTTCGTCGTTCTCTAATAATGAATTATCCAAAGCACACCACATGCGTTATGACAGTTGGCATGTACATTATTAAAAAATCGAGGTTTAAGTTTCTTTGTGCTTATGATGAATGTAATTTAACGACTCTGATTTTGAGGTTGTTAGAGCAGATTGAAGTACCGCGAATGGTCGATATAGACATTCTGATGGAAATTTGGAAAAACCGTGTAAAGAAAATAGACTTTGTGTTAAAATGGTTGAGTAGGGTTGGGTCGGAAGTCGGACCGACTAAAGGTAAATTAGAGCCATGGGCAAGTTTGTTCCGTGTAGATATAATGTAGATATAGTGAAAATTCTGAGGCTTGTTAATTATATTCCCAATTAAAGTTTTTCCTCAATAACTAACGTAATGGGGAAGACAATACCATGAATCGTGAATAACCTGTTATGATGGTTGTGATAATGCTTGCTGATAGCCATAATTTAATTAAACTTTTAAAAGTTTTAGTTTAAACTTCTTAATTTAAAAATTTGGTTTTTAATGTTTTTTGCAAAGCTTGGAATTTATAAATGTTTATTTTGTTTATTTAATATCGTTGGAAACACCGTTGGAATAAGTAGATGGGAATGAGTAATGCATAGGGTTGGTGCTAGGTGTGAGTTAATATTTGTATGGGTATGTGTTGGTGGTGTAAGGTGGAAGGCAATTAAGTGTTATGGTAAATATTTTGTGTCTCTTAGGACTGTGTACGCTGACAGATGTTTAACACAATTGAATGAGCGATTGATGTATTAGAATTATAGAAATATAATTTTTTTTTGAGTTAAGTTCTTTAAAACCCTAAATTTTGAAGTGTGATGTAACTGTTTGAAATGGAAAAAATGGTCCAAGATTCGGAATTTAAGTTTTTTTTTGTAAAGTGTAAGTTTTATAGAATTTTGGATTTATTTGTTTATTTTACTTGTGATTGTATGTGTTTCTTGGATTGCTGTCCTGATCGGTCTCATTGATAAGACAACCCTTTGGTGTGAAATGTTGCGAACTGAACCAAACTGAAGCCAGAGCAGTCTAGTGAAATGGACCTTTTTCAGGGGGAAGGAGTTGTGACATCTTCGATGGGTGTGAATTCCCATCTTCCGATTCACAATAGGTTTTATGGTTTAACCAGCTGGTCAAGGACAAGAACGACACCCATCGATTGTCCCTGGAATTTTATGATCAACCAGCTGGGGAGTGACCAGTGCACGTGGCCATGGGGCCATTGTGCATAGACTGAACTCAGGGAGTGGAGACAGCAGATGGGTCGCCATAATGGACTTAAGAGTTCGGCGCCCCATTGACAATATGCGAAGCCTATCTTAAAATAATGATGTTGTCTTTTTCTAGTGTTGTATGAAGGGGATACTAGAAGCAGGTGGCGTGATGGACAAGTGTGTCCAGATGTGGACAAGGAACTATGGCGCCTTGGGCCAGACGGCTCGGGTGTGTTTTGTCGTGTTATGCGCCAATAGGACGAGGGAGGTCAAGAGAGACTTTGGTGAGCTGCGAATAAGAAGAGGCGAGGGGGCGTGTGGTGAACACACCCCTGGTGTTTAAAAGGGTTCTTTTTCAGGAGAAAGGGACCGGAGAAAAAAAGAGAACGTGAAAAAGAAGAGAGAAGAGCTCGGAAAAGAGAAGGGCTGATCGGTTGATGAAGCGGAGAGGAGAATCCCAGAGTTTTGCTCGGTGATGCTGACCAGGAATCCGAAACGCGAATGAGTAAAAACGCCTTGCGGACTGGACGGACACAAGCTGTGGAGTGAGCGACCCCAAAACGGGGTCTCCATACTGGCTTGGCATGGAAATTATCAACTTCTTAATCTAACTTAAATCAATTTTCCTATTGGAGAAAAAAAATTAAAAGTATTTTTTTACTCCCACAACCTTGCTGTGATGTATTATTTTCACGCTACCATCTGACGACGTTACAAGCTTAATAGCTTGGGTTTTTTCTTTCTTCTGCTAAAGTTTCCTCTAATATACATTTCTTATGCCTTTTTTTCACCCTTGCTTCTTTAGAATTTTGTAAAATGTCATAATTTGCTTTTTGTAGTCTCTCCCGATCAGCTGTTTCCATTGCTCGAGCTATGTAAAAACCTGGTAATACAAAGAGTGTTTTTTTCCAGGTATAGAAGTTTAAGTTGACATTACTTTCCAAGATGGCGACCCATTTAACAGCTGTCAAGTGATTTATTCTCAGTTTGGTTTGGTAATTCATCAAAACCATCATCAAGCAAGGCGTAGATTGGTCGAATGGGCTCAAAACGAGATTGCCGTTGTTCCCAAATTTCATAAGCGAATTTTGTTTAGCGATGAAGTGCACTTCTGGTTGAATGGCTACGTCAACAAACAAAACAGCCGCAATTGGAGTGAAGCTAATCCCAAGTGTATGTCGAAACACCGTTACATCCAGAAAAACTGACTGTTTGGTGCGCTTTATGGGCTGGTGGAATCATTGGTCAGTACTTCTTCAAAAACGATGAAGGCCACAACGTTACAGTCAATCGTGATCGGTATAGAGCCATGATTACTAACTTTTTCATTCCTGAATTGAACAATCAGGATATCCAGAAGCTGTGGTTCCAACAAGACGGCGCAACATGTCACACAGCTCGTGCCACAATCGATTTATTGAAAGATACGTTTGGTGCCTGCCTAATTTCACGTTTCGGACCTGTGAATTGTCCTCCAAGATCTTGTGATTTAACACCTCTAGACTATTTTCTGCGGGGCTATGTAAAGTCATTGGTCTATGCGGATAAACCACAAACGCTTGACCATTTGGAAGACAACATTCGCCGGGTTATTGCCGATATACGGCCACAAATGTTGGAAAATGTCATCGAAAATTGGACGTCCAGATTGGACTACATCCGAGCCAGTCGTGGCAGTCATATGCCAGAAATCATATTTAAAATGTAATACCACAAGATTATCTTTCAAATAAAAAAAATTCATGTCAATCGAATAATACATCGTTGTTTTATTGCAATTTAAAGTTCTATACCTCTAAAAAAACACCCTTTACATAATGTTGCAAGAACATGCCATTTATTGATATTACCTTGATTGTAGGAGGCAATAGATTCCAGTTTTTAATGTGCCGAATTGCACAAAAATGTTTTTCGGTATCTGTGTCCATATTATGCAATTTACACTTTCGTTACAGTTTTGTGTCTTACCATGTCAGCATTTGGAAAGGAGGTCACGCACACACACACAGGAGTTGATAATTCCCTGTACACACATTTTTGATGTAATTGAGTACTTCTGATGGCAAGGTATTATTGTGTTTATGTACTTCACCTGTTGTAATTTCTCGGTTATATTCACACCAGGTATCCGTTTGCTGGGCACAGTTTGTTGTGGATATGCATCAATAGATGTTTTATGAAAATATGTAGCCCTAATGGCTCGCTTTACTAAATTAATACTATCAGTACATTGAATTAATATTATTAATACTATCGGTACATTGAATTAATACTATTAATACTATCGGTATTGTTTCTGATAGCCAATCCATAATAACGCTGTAATTTATCAATTTCAGCATCTGCAAGTCTACCGTGATCATCCAATTTTTTTTGTCACTTAATTTCTTCCCTTTCATTTTTAGTTTTAAAGCTCGTAGTCGAGTCTCCATCCATTTCTGGACATAACCAACACATTCCAGTTTTTCAATACCTATATCTCTATACGGCTGCATCTCGTTAACTGCTTTATACGCTCTGGTGTCACCATCGCCCAAAAATTTGGTACCTCGCAGACCATGCAAACTTTCAGAGCGTTGGAAGATTTCGATGGCTCCTGAAACTTCCAAACTTCCACTATTTCCAAAATGATTCGTCTTACAGTTCTCATTATGCATTTTGTTGGGGCGCTTACAAAATCTTGATAAAATTGAAGCATCAAGCACTTTGCCGGCATAAAAACAATGACAGCACCATTCAAAGACGTATGCCCATGCTTTTGCCAAGTTCCATCATTAGCAACTGGTATATCAGAATGTAGGCTGAGATCTTTGGCTTCTTTAGCTGCAATTTGCATACTCACCGTAGCCACAGTCTCTACGGCTGTACTAATCCTGATTCCTTTTAATTAAATCTTTGCAATGGAGATGGTAAATTCATAACTACACACAAAACTTTAGCAGAAGACTTAATTTTTACCAATACATCTCATTGCATATGAAAGCCTGGTATTGACTTCATAATACTTAGACTCTTTTCAATTACATGAAACCATGTATATCAGTATTTAGAAATGGTTGGCTTAATCCACAAGTTTCGCAAGAAACAGAAAATTCTGCGGCCAAGCCTTGAACACACTCTCTCTCTCTCTTTTCTTAAAAACTTAATTGAAATATTATTTTTGCATTTTTTACATACAACATATATTTTTATAGCTTCAGACAATATAAAGTCTTATTTATAATTTCATTTATATTTCCATTTACCCCAAGAAAATTGCTGTAATTCATACAGGATTTCAGCTACTTGGCTGAAGCAGAAACATTCAAATTGTTAATAGATTCACTTACCTTCGACTGTGAATGCAAACAAGCTGTTCTTCTTTTCTTAAAAATTTTAGTTTTAAAACGTGGCAATATGAGAAAAAAATGTTTAAAAAGTAAAAAATATCAGGAAATATATGACAAATTTTAAAATATTAGTAAGTGCAGCCATTAGAAAAGCTACTTAAAGACTCAAAATTCAATGCAAACGGCACGTTTCAAATAGTAAACAAGCGTTTGCTTCACTTCATTTCTTCTACTAGACGTTGCCGTTCAAAGTATTTTAAATAATAATTAAAAAAAAATAGTGAAATTGAGGGCTTACAATCAGAAAAAAAGTTTGTTTACATATGAGTGGGCGCGGCAGGTGAACTCTGACAGGTGGTAAAACTTTTTTAAAAAAATATTCAAAATACTTTCGCTGCACGTAGCATGATATTTTTTGCACCATTAGAAGCCTAAAAGTTCCTATTTTATAAAAATGGGAAAAGTGAAAAATGAGTTTTGGGGTCGAAATTCTGAACCTACCCCCTTAAATTATTTTTTCCATGTTCTTCAAGCTACATGACACTATGAAACATTAAGACTCTTTGTATACAACATTTTCTATAGTTGCTCATTGTCATTTTTTTGTGTGCAGATATTTGGGTTGAGGACAACACATTTTGGAATTGATAGTTTCATTATAATTTAAAAGCTCGCAATAATTAGCATTGTTGGATTGAAATTATTTGTCCTTAATACTGGTGAAGGGTTTTCGGAGTATTACTCAATAATAAAAACCAATTATTGTTATATCGAAAAATAAAACATTCTATATATAAGGACGAATTGGAAGTTATCAACAATTACAAGTTTCAGATGTAATATGTTCAAATGGTTCCAGGTATAGCTTTATGGAAATTTTATATAGCTGTATGTGGCTTAAATACACTCTGTCACAAAAAATATTTGCACCCACAAGAAAGCGAGCACGACGCTTAACATGTGTGTTGTGTATGAGGAGATAAGCAAATTATTACAAATTCAGAAAGAAAGATTGTTTAATTAAGAAGATATGACATGATAAAGGTTACAAATCAGAAGGTAGTAAATCCAACTCTGGCAGCTATACAAGCCGAAAAAAGACGTGATATCGAATCAAGAAGGTCACGTATGACCTTCAACGGAAAATCAGGACATAATCTTTGCAGCAAATTCACCAGTATTCTGGGATGGCTGTGCAATTGCCCTCCAAGCACATTCGAGAAGTACTGTATTTGTGAGAGTTCTGGTGACCTGGTAGGCCAAAGAAGTACGTCATATACTTAAAGAAATTGATGTGAGAGTCGTGCAGTATGTGGACAAGCGTTGTCTTCTTGATACATGGCACCTGAGTGACCTGATAGCATCGGCAGTACAATGGGTGTTAATATCTCGTCCACGCAGATGCGTGCCTTCAAAGTGCTTTCAAGGATGACTGGAGAGCATCGAGTGTCTCAACATATCTCCCCCCACCCTGGCACACCTTATGTAATGAACGTATGCCTCTTAACAACAAACACCGGGTGGGCCACAGAGGCGGATTAAGGGAGTTCTGGTGGTAAAAGGTTTAAGGTCAAAAGTTGAAAAACTAAACTAGTGAAATAATTTGCTGAATTGAATTCTCAACATAAAATGTATTGTTAACAATTCAACTCAATGGCTAAAAAAGTGAAAGAACTTAGTAAAGAGCTTATTCTTTTGCAAAGTCATCAATTATTTTTGCCATATCTATTTTGTCAAAAACATCTTGTTCTATGTACAGGGGGATTCTCTAACAGACCGACAAACTTATAGGATGTGTAGGGGCTATAGGGGAATGACATAGGAATGCACATGCCGACCGTAGTTGAGAGTCACGGGGCAAAGAGGAAGAGAAAAGAACAGAAACTGCAACATATTAAAAGGCAGAAAACATTTTATTGAAAGGTTGTACTACAACAGGTGTTCAAAATTATGACCAGGATTCGTCTGGCAGGTCAGACAGTGGTACTGCATGGAATTCCTTATATTCTGAATGGTTCCTCCGGGAAGTCTTTCGATAGATCTCGCGGAATAGAAGGTTTCGTGAAAACAGATCCTGCTGGAAGTCATCATTTACATTCGTTTCCCGAGGTATTAGAATTATTCAAACGAAGAACTGGTGGGCATATTGATCGTGAATAGAGTTACGGATTGTAATGGGCACACCACTCGGTGGTTGTAACAGGAACATTACGTGGGTAGGCGTGTTGCACATCACACGACCCTTGCAAGTTTGAACAGAAGGGGATATGAGTCTGGTTCTGGTTACATGAAGATTTTCGTGTACGGACGCCCGTTCCTTTTTTTGAAGACCTCATCACTCGAATATTTGCAGCTATCGGAAAGATACGTGATAAGCCAATAATCTTCTAGAACGTAAGGAATTCCATGCAACGTCACTGTTAGGCCTGCCAGACGAATTCTAGTCATGATTCCGAATACCTGTTGCTGTACAAACTTTCAATAAAATGTTTTCTGACAAAATGATGCGTTGTTGTTCTTGTCCTTTTTCTCTGATTCTATGCATCATAACTCGCAACTACGGAATGTGTGGCCCTGCATTCCTGTGTGATTCCGAGTCGTCTCCGCATCCACTTGTAATGGATGGGCTAGCCCATTCATTAATGTATGAAGGAAGATATTAGTCATAGTGAATATAAACTAAATTTATTAACAATTCTCACAACATCACAAATTTCTTGAACCGAATTTTAGAAATTCACCTATAGTTAAATATGGGAGTAATAGCGAGGTAGACGAGATACTAGAAGATTTAATTATAAATCGGATCACGTACTCTTAGCACGTTCAGGCAATACATCTTCTAATATTTGAAGATAACTTCTAAGTTAATACAATTCAAATCGAGTGAATCCAATTTAACAATTAATTGACCAAATCGTCAATCTTAATATTAATGAAATAATTTACGAAGTGGTCTCGCCTAGTTTTACGCTAATCACTAGCTGCTATCCATTTAGCTTCTCCCCACTTCCGTCTATCTCTTCGAGCTTGAAAATTAATTTTTAAACACAAGCCTTGATTTGAATAAATTGCGTCTTCTTTTTCGGAGGAAAGTTTTCAATAAAAAAAATATTTAAAGACCCAATATTTCCCAAAAGGATTATTAGTAGGATGAACAGGAATATACCCGTTACGCACTGCAAGTTTGTCGGTCTGGTAGCGAATTACCCTTTATAATTTGCTCAATTCTTTTTTCCCATAGTACTCCTTAAATAATTTTTAACGCACTGTAAACCTGAAAAAGATCTCGCTCGCACATCATGCATTCGATACCGTATCGATATTGTATGATCTCTTTGAGGATACGAATCAAGAGTACTTAAATTCGTGAAGTATTATTTTTCGTTGAGATCTGATGCAGTGAGTTGATGTTAGTCCAGAATGACTATAAGGAAACGAATAATAGATTATCAACAACTCACTGATTTTGAACAAGGCAGTGTTATAAGGATAAGAATAGGTAGGTTTTCTTTCTGAGATAATTGCAGAAAGACTTGACAGGAAACTAACCACTGTGCATAATCGGTGGCAGCAGTGGTTCTGGGAAAGCTCAACCTCAGGAAAACTATGATCCAACCACGCAGGGGTGATCAATGACAGAGAAGACTGCCGCATTCACCACAAGGCTTGGAAATATTGTACTGCATCCATAGAAGAAATTACAGCTTTTTTTTAAAACCAGAGTGAGACAGTGAGCTGTAGCAAATCAATTGCTTAAGAAGTAGTTTCCAACGAGACGCCCTGTAACGTTCATAACATTAGTTCCAAATCACTGATAGGTGCGATTTCTGTGATGTCACATTAGAGATCATTGAATAACTTAGAGGCGATGTGTTGTGTATTACGATCAAAGCTGTTTGTCTTGTTGCAGTGATTCAGTAAGTAACGGGGTAATGTAAAAGTATTAGGGCACTCCTGAAGAATTAAGTTTTGGGCCTCAAGCGTCAGTTATGCTATGTCCCCCACCCCCGTGATGCGAGAGTTGTGTTGTACATCACGCCACTGTAGTGATGGCGGCATATTGTTTAGAAGAAGGCCAGGTCATAGTACCTGCAAACAACCTTACTGTGGCCTAGACAAACTGAGCTTGCGCCTAGAGTTATGGTGCAGTACGAGCAATTTTTTTTGACTGCCGGGGCATTCTTGAGGTTAATTCATACAACCTGACTGCAAACTTGTACGTCAGTCTGTCACGGGTCTATCCCCGTTCTTTCCACTAATAGTCCTCTTGGGGAATAATGAGTCGAAAATTATTCAATTAAAAGGTTTCCTTCGAAAAAGAAGATGTGTGCATGTACATTAAGACTTGTATATAAAGATAAAACTTTCGAGTTAGTGGATGGATGTTAGACTGCTAACGGATATCAGTGATTGATTAATCGTGAAACTAGGCGTGTGTACTTCGTAGCTTATTTGAGTAATATTAAGATTGACGATTTGGTCAGTTAGTGATAAAATGAGATTAGGTCAATTGGAATTAGAAGGTATATTACCTGAACTTAAGTGATCCGATTTATTGTTAAAGTTTTCTAATACCTCGTCTACCTCGCTATTGCTTCACATATTTGGTAATTGGTGCATTTCTTAACTTAGGTAATTGAATTTGTGTTGTTGGTGATAAGTGAGAATAAATAGAAGTTGTTTTGAAGATGTTTAATCTTACTTCCGACCTTCTCACACAAATGAACGGCACAGGACGTCCATTACAAGTCTGGCGATTCATAATGTTGCACTGCTGTTATAAATATCATTAAACGGGTGTTAACCGGATAAAATGTAATCTCATACCCAGTCGTAACCCAACCTGCTCTATAGAGTTTCAGTGTGTTACCTTGGACTACTAGATCACCAGATCTTTCTCCAATCGATCACGAATGGGACATCATTGGAAAACAACGATAGCACTGTCCACAACCAGAATTAAACAACCTTATTTTTACCTACACAGAGCAAGAGGCGTGTGATTACATACAACAAATTGATATGCGGTACTTGTACGATGTATTGTATTCACGTTTGTATGCTTACTTTTAAACCTCTGGTGGTTACAATAGTTTTTAATGAACCACCAATTAATATTTGAAATGGCACTTCTCATGCTTACATTTGTGATGGGACTTTACGCGACTTTCAACAACTAATCATCTTGGAGAATCTTTGGGCTAGCATTCACGTTTATTTCACAGCCATCCCTCTGAAGAAGAAACCATGAGATGCAAATTAGTTAGTGTATATAAAGTTAGAGTTTAATAATCGTAGGTCAGAAGGAGCGAAGCAGCTGAACAAAGTGTTATTATGGTAAGAATTAGAATTACACATTGTGATTAAAGAACGGATTTTAGCTACAAAGTTAGTGAATCGAATTAATAGGATGTGATTGATAAAGGTTAATCTATTCAGATTTCGTGCGCTTATTCACGTATAGCCGTTGCTTTCTTTATATCACTCCAAGGAATCCCTTTATAGATTACTTGTTCTGAAATATTATCTTTGATAATAATAAATTAGATTTATCATGGATAGTCTTGGTCATTCATCGTTATCTCCCACAGATTTAGGTAGGCATGATGAGGAAGGGACTTCAGGGGTAAGATCATTACATATTAACCTGTGATCTTGAAACTTTATAATCAATTAAATATGCTACCTAGAAAAATGTCTTTCTGAAGTTTCATTTGTCTACAGTGATTTTTTCCTTGTGATGGGATTTTTCTTGGATGAGATGTATCCGAGAGTAAATAAGCAAGGCTGTGAATTAAAAATGAACTTGGTTGACTTGAATAGAATTCAGTTGTTCGAAATAAATTTTATGGAAAAAAAAGGCACGCGAAAATTGAAAATTTTGTATTCATTGCGGCAATACATATAAACGAAAAAAAGATGTTTAGGGCTGCTGCATGACTCAAATCATTTGGGGTTGCAATACCGGTTGTAGAATTTTTATCACACGTTGAATGTTTAACTGAAATCCATCAAGCTTGGGGCCTCTACTGGCGTTGGGGGAACCTGGCGTTCGCCAGGTCCACCTGCTGCTTAATCCGCCTCGGCCTGGTTGCCTCCACGTGCATTATCACTGATCATCAGCATTGAGACTGAATTAGGATTCATCACTAAAGATCGTACGCTTCCAGTTCGGTCACACTCTAGCTTGTCCGAGGTCGGCAAAAATCCAATCGACAATGTCTATGATGGGGTCAATGGTAGGTGTCTTAATGGTCGTCGTCTCCTTATACCTGCTTCGGACAGTCGTATTCGAATGGTTTCCTTTGTTACAACTGGATGTCTGGAAGGGCGTAAATGACGTCGAATCCATTGTAGCCACTTTTCTGATGAGGACGTGGACACCCTTGTTATTGTGCGATCATCGCTCGCATTTGTGTTTTTGGAATACTCTGGCTCTCTACTACGGTAGATTATCCCTTTTGAGATCCATTGTCACCAATATCGTGCAATCACCATATCGATCCGATTGCAGTGGCCGCAGATACACCGGTTTGAAAAATCTGCTTCTCTAAGGCGTACTATATGCCCCTCTCAAAGTTCGACAATTGTTCCTACTTTCACCGGTTACGTCACCGAGAGAGGGAGGTATTTCTAGTTACAATACTATACACCCAAGTTAACAGATTTGCTTGAATAACCCTGTGGCACAAACAATCACCTTTCTAAACTTTCGCAACTTCTCATCTTATGTAATCATAACACACTTAACCTTGTCTTATTGGCGTCAAAACTTTGATCATTCGCATATCTCTTATCAGACGACATGTGTACTAAGTTTTGTGATAGTAGCTCACTTTTTTCTGGGTGCATATATTTTTTTGTGACAGAGTATATATACGAGGTGTGACACACACACACAAACGAGACTGGTCCAATAAATCATTGTATTTACAGAATCAGTTTTCCGTGACAGTACCACCTTCAAAGTAGTTCTCTTGATCATTCACACACTTCTGCATTCATTGCTGCCAATATTGGCAACAGTTCTGGAACGAGGGTCTAGGAAGTCCCTTTAGGAGATTTCCCGTTTTTTGCCTGAAGCTTTTTAACTGAGGTAAATTGGATTTCATTTCAGCGAGATTTAACTGTAGGAAGTAAAAAAAAGTCTCATGGGGCAAAAAAGGTGAATAAGGAGGATGCTTCATCATAGTAATGTTTTTGCTGCTCAGAAACTGCTCGAGACATACCGCTTGAGCGGATGCTCAAACGGTGCAATAGTGATTAATCACTCCCCAATTCTGGCCTATTTTTCCTGATTTTTTCATGAAGTCATTTTAGTACTTCAATGTAGTAGTGTTGATTAACTGTCTGACCACTGATGTAAGTGGGAATTCCTTCCTATCACGAATTTTGGCTATGTTTTGGTTTGTAAACGCTAACCTTGGTCACCCAGCAGGTTCATCATCTTCCGCATCGACCTTTTCCCCTGAAAAGCTGTTATACCATTCAAACACATGTGCTCTAGATAAAGTTTCATCTCCCTAAGCCTCGATTAATATTTGAAATGCTTCCGTGACTGATTTCTTAAGTTTCACAAGAAACTTGATGTTGATTTGACATTTTTCCAGCAGAACTCAGTTGCACGTGTTGACTCAATGATATTTTTTATTTTGTAGGTTATAGAGAATTCTCGACTTTATAATTAGATCATTGATTATAAAAAATTGCAATAAATAAATAAATAAAAATAATAATAATTGGCACCTTTGCTGACACATACACTTAAATACCTGTGCCTTTCTAGTGTTGTAATAATCAGAAAATATTCATCCAATTCGAAGGAAAGGAAAAGGTTTGTATCCTTTTAAGTAAATAGTTTTGTTGGAGCGCAACAGGCGTGACAGCAATATTTCTGAGTAAATTTGACAAACACATTTCGATTTGAATTAATTATTGATTTGAAATTACTAAGCAAGGGCGGAAAAATTTAAAAAAATGACCTATTTACTTACGAAAATAATATATCCATGTAGCTTGGAATATGATACTAATTGAATAGAAATGATATTGATTTTTTTACATCCAAAAATATTCTCAGATTATCTTTATTTAATTACTAAATGTTTAATTTATGTGATTCTTAGAGCTAAAGAGAAGAATATGTTAAGGCAATATAATTATTGTTAAAAATAGTAGTAAAACAAAATTTCATAAGTTATTTATATAAGCATTAAAAAACCTCTTCCTTTAACGATTAATTAAAATTATTTTCATGAGATTAGGGGAAAGAAAGGGTTGAACACATTTCGAAGTTTCATTACACTTTTCTTTGAATATGTTAAATCAAGTTTTTACTGGAACACATCCATACCTCCTTAAGCGTTCCTAGAGTGAATGCTATCCATTTTGTCAATTGTTTTGCCTTGGAAAACTGAATGCATTCAAGGAAGCTAGAGAAAATCTTCATTAGGAGTAAATTTATAAAAAATATTTCGTGAAAAGACGCAATATATAGTAGAGATCTCTTTTAGTCTGATATTTTCATTTCTGTTTTTATATCAGGAAGGATATTGCAACTCCATTTTTGTCACGCTGTTATAAACATTTTGTTGTAAAAACTGTCTTTTGATGATTACATACATTCATTTGAGTCTGTGGGATCCAATTAAAAAGTCTTTTGAAATAGTATTCTGATTTTTATTTAACGTTGTTTGCCTAATGGCATACTTTGTTAACAATACAGATGTAAGAAATCCACGAGACTCGTAGAAATCTTGCACATTTCCTTTGATAAATTTCCAAGTATCAAAAGGTGTCTAGAAATACAACATGTGAGAAATATGTAAGGAAATCAGATTAAGAATTCTCAAATGCTCCTTTATTTCATCGAATATATCTACAACTCTCTGAATTTAAGATGAATAACAAAGGTAAACTTTTATATAAGACAACATAGTACTAAATATAACTGAAAAAAATATGAACTACAGCTACAGCTACAGATATAACGATATATCTAAGCCTAATATTTTATTCAGCCAGTTGTAATTAGAGTATGTAACTTAATAACTGAATTGAAATATCTCCAGCACTGAAGTCCACAACTCAGTTACATTCCCCTGTACTTTCTATGCTGCGAGTTCTTTAAAATGATTAAGCAAAGACGCTTTAAAAGGAAAACAGGAAGATAAAGTTTTCCTTTATTAGATTTAGCAAACTCGTAATAGTTTAGAACTCACGATTTGAAAAACAAAGCTGACTCACTTGAAGAAATAGAATCGATGAAACAGAATAAAGCTATATACAAAAATACAATAAAAATAAGAGTGAACTTTACAGAGATTAAGGCGAAGGAACTGGATTTCCAATTAAATTTTTCTCAAATTATCTAAAACAATTATTTTTATTTCATCTTTAATAAACAGTGTCATATAATTTCGCTATAAAACGATGTAACTATCATATCATGAATAAATATTATAATAATTCTTTATAATTTTTATATTCTACAAATCTGTACTGTACAGCCTAAAGCTATGAAACACTTGAGGTTTTAGATATCACTTAGAACTTGTGGTGAAATGTTAGATAATTTTAACAACATAATGCAGCGTTTCTCAAACTGTTGAGGGCGCCCACCTAGTGGGGGAGTGATAATTCTACGAGCATATTGAAAAGTCGAAGGCAAAAGATTATATTGAAAAATATGTTAATTGACTGAAAGGAAACAAACAAAAGTGACTTTATAAAATATACATTTTCAAAGATGTAATACACTTAAAAATGTTTCAGTACTGAAAGATGCATTCTATAATTACCAGATTGACCTCATGTGGGCATATAACAGTTTTACAAAAATTAACACTAATCTTGATAATTTTATAATTAATCCTCCTTAACAGTCGATTAGAAGTTGCGTGGTTCGCTCCCTAATGCCACCGTTTTCCATGTATTGGGGGTGGAGGAATGAAAAGGTACAAAGAAGCAAAACCTGTGAAATAAGTAAATCCCTCGAAAACACTGCCAAGGTCTTTTGATTGCGATGCAAAGCCTTCGGAACAAATTGAGGGATAACATTGCACAGAGAAGATCGTACTTCGGAATGATGTATATATATACGTCAGGGGTAATTAGCATTGTGGCGGAGTGAAACGTCTATATACGCCGTGGCACTTAAAAGGTTAAAATCATATTATAGCTTTAGCGTCAAAGTATAGTATTATTGAATTCAATGCATCGTTATTATATGGAGGGGGGGAGGAAAATTATGATTGAATATTGCGTCGCAAATGTTAAAAGTTTTAGAAGCACTGGCTTAATGCATACAAAGAATATGTTTGAGCACATATATTTCAGAGAAATGTTTGGGGCTAACGCATTAGAGGATCGTTTACAAGTAGGAAAATAAAAATAAAACTATTAATCAGGTATAAAATATCTAAAAAGATTTGCAACTATCGCAAAATATTTATACCTAGCCATTTCATAGCATCTTCATTGCATTTATTAAGCATCTAAATTAATGAAGATAAAACGTTGTTTTAAAAAAATCCAGCTTCTTTCACATGTTTTTTGCTTATAAGTTCCAGAAATTTTTATGGAACTTACGAAAGTATTGACTACACACACTCGAAAAAAACTTGTACTGAAATTGAAAATAAAAGTTTAAAACATTCCGTGAAATGGAATATTTAAAATACATAAGGCTTTACTTCACATGCGCAAGAAATATCATTTTTGTTATATTGTTTTGTAACTATTATTACAGCGTAATTTATGTGTGAAACAAAATTGAATATAGTGAGGTATCGTCGATTTAATGAACCATATTTCTGTTACTCTTTGAAAGTAGTTTCACAAAGGGTTTTGCATAAAATAGTTTAAATCATAATTCATTAGATGTTTAAAATGAAATTTACGTATACATATACTAAGACACTAAATATATATATTTAATTATCAATTGCATAAATTATACCACATAAATTGCACAGATTCCAAAAGGTACTTGACATTTACACTAGAAAGAACAGAATCCTCTGGTCTAATCAAGCAATCATTTTGCAATCAAACAATAATTACCTCGGAATCATTTTGGATAAATTACTCACTTTTAAACACTATGCCACACATGTTATAGAAAAAAATTTAAATAGTCGCCTTCACGTTTTAATTTGATGAATACCACACAATTAAGTACTCGAAACAAAAGGCTTATGTACTCACTGATCCTACAACCTATCCTGACCTATGCCGTCCCTGAATGGGGGCAATCAGCATATTAACTTCATTGAAAGTGCTCAAAATTTAATTAATATCAATAGAATGGAACACAACTTTAAAATCTAAATTGTAGAGAGAAGAAGTTATTTTATATTTCATGTATTTGATAAATTCCTTAGAATTTTTAATTATTGCAGTGGAATTAATATTATTGCAGTATGGATTGTTTTTGACGCATTTTTCTAGTCTAACTAATGTAAGTAATAAATCCATTTGTAACAGTTCTGATTTTAATATGGCTTTTATGAAATTTTTAGGAGTAAGGTTGCATGTATTACCTTTCGACGGAAACATGAAAACACTTTTCGGAAAACACTCTTTTATTCATTTATGAGACAGCTTTCAACAAGTTTTCAGCAATATAAGCCAACGACAACTGCCCCTGATTCTGCATTGGATTGTATGTTTGTTTTAATTATATATATATACGATTAAACCATCCTACTTTACCATAGGTTTAAAATGGAGAGTAACGTGTAATATCTTCAAAATTTAGAAAGAAGAGTTGAGAAAAAAGGAGACGAGTGCTGTTTAAGTGATTTCATAGTTCAATCAATATCTGCAGGATTTAGCTCCAACGCTTATTGTTCAGAGGAAACAATACAACAAATAACTTTTCAAACATAAGCAGTTAAAACGTTAGTTGTAATTGTTGGAAATGTTTAAAATATTTTAAGTGGGGCCATGACCTTAAAGACCGGCCAAACGATTCATGCAAAAACAGTAATATGGTACGATGCGAACCATCTTTCACATCATTCCTTACAAACCATGTGCACGTCTGGAGAACACTTTCCCATTGTATCATTCCAATTATTTTCGTCCAATTGTTAAGCATGGTAGTCGTTCTCACATGATTCAATGCCTTGATTTCCCTCATCATCACTTCCCGTCCTGAAATTCCGAGTCACTATGAGGGAATAAGTGGACATTTTAACCAACCAATGCTCAATAGAGTTCTATAAATGCTTCTGTCTTATCTTAATTTCTAGGAGGCTTAAGTTCTCATACATATAAGCCTTTTTAAGAGATGTTTGAAGAGATTATAAAGTTCCCTACCTTGATGAGTCATCTTAGTCACTGAATCTTAGTAGTATTGAACCATTCGTGTGAATTTTAGAGAAAGAGATTCGCAATCAATATCCATCAGCAGCCGCTCTACGAGATTTTCCTCGATATTTTGATGGGAACAGATTTAATATTACATTGAAAATCCTATACTTATATTCCTAAAAATATTCACGTCGTTTTAGTGAGAACAGTTACGCAACGTCTTATTACTAAACCATTTCGTTTTTTCTTGAGTTTTCATTTCCATTATTTTGATTATCACTTATATTCTGTGTACGTTACTCAAGCGTAAGACAGTCTATGAAATTCTCAAGATTTCTAATAAAAATTTAATCACTATATAATTTAAATACTTTTTAAAAACAAATCTGTATCTATATATATACACTGCTGGACAATTGTTAAGAACGGATCACAAATTGCTATGTAGCATAACATTAAGCGAGACATGAGGCCTAGTAGGATAAAATATAGTTGCCACACTGTTCAGACATAAGAATAAAGAATATTTATTGTTCTGGAAAGTACAAAAGCTGTGAAACATCTGAAAGAAAAAAAAATGTTCATTTGATCTGCGTACGGAGAAATGGAACAATGCATCTAAAAGTCAGCAGGCACCTTAAAGAAAGGTATCAGTACGGGATATGTCCACCGTGGAGTGTGATGCAACATTCCACACGTCGTACTATACTTTGCACAACTTTATCCAGCAGCTGTTGAGGCAATTTATCTCATTCCTCTGTGAGTGCACGGATGAGGGTGTTCTTGTTTGTCGGAGGACAGTTTCGACCAGCAACTTGCCTCCCCAAAGAATCCCACACATTTTCAATGGGGTTTAGATCTGGAGAACGCGCTGGCCATACGAGACGTTGAATACCCTCGCTGTCTAGACAATCCTGAACACCGAGTGTTCGATGACATGTTGCATTGTCGTCCATAAAAACAAATTTATCACCGACAGCACCACGGAAAAGACGAACATGATGAAGTAGAACTTCATCAATGTATCGTTGGCCCGTCATAGTCCCATTCGTAACCACATGTAGGCGCGTGCGGCCATTGATTATGATGCCGGCCCACACCATGATACTGCATGTCGGATATCGGTCCTTTTCCTGGATATTTTCTGGACGATAAGCAGTACCATTCTCGCGCCAGATCAGTTGGCGTCTACAATCCGATCACAGACTGAACCTACTCTCATCTGAGAATAGTACGCATGCCCAGTCCTGTTCAGTCCAATTGTGATGCTCACGACACCATTGCAAACGGGCAGTACGGTGCTGTCTAGTCAATGGGACACACACAACAGGTCTGCGTGCGTATAGTCCTCCTCCCCTCAAACGTCTGGCAACAGTTTTTTGGGAGATCTGCTTTCCTGAGGCAGCAAGAAACTGATTTGCAACCTGCTGAGCTGTGCTGCACCTGTTCCTTTTTGCTGATAGGACGATATATCTGTCTTCTGCAGGCGTTGTACTTCTAACACAACCTCCCCCGTGCCGTCTACTACACATTCCAGTAGTTTTAAATGAGTTCCACAGCCGTGAAACAACGCTGTGAGCGATGTCGAACTCCCTGGCAACATCTGTTATTTTTCGCCCTTCTTCGATCTTTCCAATAATTCGGCCACGCATAAAATCATCTATGTGATGTCGGGAAGACATGCCAAAAATTTGAAGTTCGTCTATTATATCTTTCCTGTAAAACTTTGACTTGAAACAACAACTGTCCTTACGCGTCAAAACCTTTAAAGCTCTTATGAACGCTATCACGTGATGAACAGACGTGGAAAAAAATTTGCATACTCATACTTCTTACTAATATCCCGCACTTATTCAAATTTTCCACATTTTGCTTCCTTTCATTTTGTGGTTGCTATGGATGATAGTGTTATCCGTCCTTAGCAATTGTCCAGCAGTGTATATATATATATATATATATATATATATATATATATATATATATATATATTTGTGTGTGTGTGACGAATCTGTACGGAACCTTTCCACTAACCTTCTTAGACGTCTTTCTGGGGAATATAAATTCGCGTTTATTTCCAATCAACTCCAAAAAGAAGTTTGGGATATGTAAATGAGATAAGGTATTTAAGTCGAAGGTTGCGAGATAGCAAGAGAGATGAAGGTAGGCTATTGAGCCAACAACTTTACAAGCTAAACTAGAAGTTTCATAGAGATTAGATTCGTGAAGACTTCGTGCTGCTAGACGTACCAGAAAGCTGATATAAGCCAGCGGTAAATATAATTCACGTACGCTTAAAGTAAGCGTCAGTTTGAGATACTAAGTTAAAGTTAATGTCAATTAAGAATTCGAATACGTGTGTTTCTCGGATCTCCTATTTCGGTAAACCTTACTTGAGTTGAGCTAGATTAGTAATCAATCGTATTCTTAGTAATTTAATTTAATATAAAGGAAAATCCCTTTAGACGACGTAACATTCATATATTATTTGTTATCAGAGATTTTTGAGGAATTATAACAAAGAAATAAATATTATTATTATTCAAATGGCTTTTGGTGGTTCTTTGCCTCAAATTAATCTTTGTGTTCAAGGTGTGATCCAAAGGGGTCATCACAGTGGCGCCCAACGAGTAAATCCCGAGTTTAGAGTCGGATCTAATTTTCGAATCATCCCTGAGCAGTATTTTTCGGGGGTGGAGAATGTGCAGGAATTTTTGGGGAATATGGATAATAACTTAACATATTACGAGATACCCACACAACTCGCTTGTGCATATTTAAAGGTTCATCTTACAGGACAGGCACTAGATTGCTTTGAGGTTCTAGGTTATAGGGTTGTTGAAGACAAGGCGACGAATTAAGCGCACCTAAAGCAAGCTTTGTCAGAACAGTTCCCAGTGGTTAGAAATAGGTCGGAGCTAGAAACGCGTTTCTATTTATCATCTCAAAAGCATAACCAAAAGCCGTCTGATTTGTGTATGATTTGTTGAAGATTCACAAAATCTTAAAACTCGAAATGACGGAGGAAAAATTGATCGATCATATAATTAGTAAGTTAGAACCTCAAATTTTGGATTATGTAGAGTTTAGGAATCCGCAAACCACAGCTAACCTCCTACAAATTATTGATAAGTATGAGGAACAGTTTCTAAATAGAAATATCAGAGGTTCGAGTTGGGAATCCCGAGATATACAACCAAACGAGAACAAACGTTTCCCTAACAGGAATCGACAGGAAAATTGGAGGGAAACGAGATGTAACAATAGATATGCGGACAATAATAGACCACGGAGTGAATTCAATAGATTTGAGAGTCAAGGTGCAAGTTGTTGTGGATAATCAGAGATTCGATGGTCGACGCCGAGGTGGTCAATCGAATCATAGATTCCACAAACCAGGCGGTCGACAGGGTGGTTCAAGGAATAGTACTTCCAGGGGTCAGAATGATCGAAACAGATATTTAAACTTTTGAGCGATCTATGCGAGTATGGGGGTGATATACGGAAAATCCTCCAGCTACAGAACCCCAAAACATTAGGGTATCCTCATTACGAATGACTCCAGTAGACTTACCGTATGTTCCTATTATTTGAAATGAGACATTCATTACAGCACTGTGGGACACGGGGGCAGAGAAATATTTCATATCGGAAGAGGTCTATCGCAAATATTTTTCGTATCGACCTCGTCAAAAGACGAAAGATAGAGTAGTGACGGCGCAAGGAGCCCCCTGTTGCGACTTAGGACGGGTTGAATTACAGATTCGGATCCGAGAAATCCAGAAAACCTGGGAATTCACATTCTTAACAATATGCAGTACCAATACATATTGGGCATTGATTTTATGATGGAATCCAAATTAACTTTAGATTTCGATCAGAAATCTCTGATCATTCCAGATAAACAAATTAAGCAGTTACCAAAAGTGGAAAAGCCGGTCGAGATTGATCTATCGGATAGAAAGCTCGGTGAAGGACAAAAGCAAAAATTAAGGAATTTATTTAATGGTTTTAAAGGGCTATTTTTAGATCAGGCGGGGTTAACTCATGTTTTATACCATGGAATCGATACTGGGGACAAGGGACCGGTAGTGTCGAGACCCTACCGTTATGACAGGGTCAAACAAGGAATAATCGATTATCACATTGAGAAAATGTTGCGAGATGGGACGATTCGTACAATTCAATCCCCATACGCGTCTCCAGTAGTTTTAACGTGCAAGAATAATGGCCTTCCTCCGGATTCTCCGGAGGCGTATCAATTCACGATTGATTATCGCAAACTTAATGCAATAACTAAATACCCCCGATATCCATCACCGGTGATTGATGATCTAATAACAAACATTCCGCATGCCAGAGTGATGTTCACATTGAATTTAAAAAATGGCTATTTTCAATTGGCAATTAGTCCAAAAGATATAGAGAAAACCTCGTTTATCACTCGCAATGGCACTTTTGCATTCCTTCGAATGCCTTTCGGGGGCGGCGCCAAATTTCCAAAAAGCCATAGATATTATACTCAAACCTGTCATTGGGCGTTTCGTGTCGGTTTATATGGACGATGTTATCATCACATCTCCATCGTTTAATGAACACTTAGATCATTTGAAGCAGGTATTTACATTGTTGAGAGACGCAGGGCTAACATTAAATAAGGATAAGTGCCACTTCGCACGAGTCAAATTGAAGTATTTAGGTTTCGTAATTAGTAAAGAAGGGATCGAAACAGATCATAGTAAAGTGAAGGCAATCACAGAAATGAAACCTCCTAAAAATAGCAAGGAAGTATCGAAATTTTTAGGGATGGCGTGGTGGTATCAGAAATTTATACCCCAGTATGCAGACATATGTGAACCATTATATTGGTTGAAGAAAAAGATGGCTAAATTTAATTGGTCGACAGAAGCACAGGATTCTTTTGATAAGATAAAATGAGCATTAACTGAGGCACCAGTTTTGCAATTGCCGAACTTTACAGAACAGTTTAACTTATTTATACTGATGCTAGTGGGGTCGGAATTGGTGCTGAAATTAATCAAAACCACAGACCGATTGCATTCGCATCTAGAACCCTTAATAAAGCGGAACGAAACTATACTGTTACTGAACGCGAATGTTTGGCGGTGATATGGGCCTTAAATAAGTTTAAAACTTATTTCGGATCCATGCCGGTTAAAGTAATCACTGACCACGTGGCATTAACAAAGGTAACTAATGGAAAAAACTTATCCAGTCGAATGATTAGATGGGCACTCAAGTTAGTCGAGTTCAACATAGAATGGGAGCATCGCCCGGGGGTCCAAAACGTTGTCGCCGACGTTTTGTCTAGGAATCCTGTAGGAAATCTGGATGGATCACAAATTTCGTGCCCAGCTCTTCGAGCCCTAGCTTTAAATTCTCGATAACAACTCATTCGAGAGCAAAGGGAAGATCCTGAGTTAGGACACATCTATCGTTAATTAGAAAACCCGGATGACGGTTCCGTTAAGGCAACTATATACGAAGGTTGGTCCCAGGATTTTAAACTTATAGATGGTCTACTCTTTTACGCGAGAAATATTATACAACTCTTGGAGAACTAAGAGTGTATATTCCTAGAGAGCTTCTCGAAACAATAATGAAAGAATTTCATGATCTGCCATTAGCAGGCCATCTAGGAAAGAGGAAGACCTATTTAAAAATGCGAAACACATGTTATTTTCCATATATGAGGAAATATATATTTGAATATGTATCAACCTGTGACCGGTGTCAAAAATTTAATTACAAAAACATGCTACCAGCTGGTCGTTTAGTTCCGATAGTATCGAATTAACCCAATGAAATTGTAACGTTAGACCTACTAGGCCCCTACCCCGCATCCCGACCCGAAAGATATAGATTTTTATTAGTAATAACTGATCATTTCACTAAGTGGAGTGAGCTTATTACTTTACGAAAAGCTTCGGTCCAGGCCATAGCTAACGCCTTTTTTGAGAATTATATTTCACGTAACGTAGCTCCGATTTCTTTAATTAGTGATAACGGCCCCCAATTTATATCAGAGGTATTTGAACACTTAAGTCACAGGTTGGACACAAAGCATATGAAAACGGTAACATACAGGCCACACGCGAATTTAACGGAAAGAGTTAATCGCAATTTAGTCCAGATGATAGCCTGTTTTGTAAAAGAAAATCACAAAAACTGGGACCGATTTCTTCATGAATTCGCTTTCGCACTACGCACTTCAATGAACGAAACAACGAATAAAACTCCGGCTGAGTAATTCTTAGGTAGAACGATTATAACACCTTTTAGTAAATTAATAAATGTCACAGAGGGTGCTGAATATGTATTAAGAAACATTGAGAAATTATTCGATGAAGCAAGGCAGAATAGGCGGAAACAACACAAACATTGGGAAAAATATTATAATCGGAAAAGGAGGGAAGTTAACATAATAGTAAATGAGTTGGTGTTGGTACAAACTCATTTTATAAGTTCTGCGGGTAGGAGAGTGGTTGGAAAGTTTATGCCTAAGTTTGAAGGGCCATAAAGAGTGTTGGAGGTTCGGAATAACAATTTAATTATTTTAAAGAGGGATAAAAAGGTAACAGTTAACATTGACCAGGTGTGTGTGTACCGTACACGACAATCCGAAACGATTAGTTTGGGCAGTCATGTTGAGACACTGTATGAAGGACAGAGGTCAAGGGATAGGTTAAGTAGATCGTAGCCAGGAAAATTCAAAGGATCTAGGAAAAACTTGAGTGAGCAGAATAACGGTCATAAATCAAGTAAGGGTAATGCCAGATGGGAGGATCCCAGATTGAAACGTAAAGTAGTTTCAAATGGATCAGGGGACGGGAAAAATATTAAAAAGTACAAAATTTGCAGAAAACGTTCTCTGCAGGGTCCGAACATAGGGACCAGAAAAGACTAACCCCTGAACCTAAGCAGGGGATAAAAAGAGCAATTCCGTCCTCGGTTTCATCTCGTAATCATAAATATAGAAGACCTAATAACCACTCCCATAGATCACCGCCCATTGCAGGTCCTTCTCATCAACAAGAATCCAGCCAGGACAAGTCACCTACAGTAGCGAGGAGGCACGAAGGAAGCGGACAATACAGCAAGGCCCGGGAGACAAAGACAACTAAAGACGGAACCAACAGGGCAGCTGAGAGGATAATTGTCCGGTCGAAACAGACGACAGCAGTGAGACCTTGTCCGTACTACCTACGCAGCCGAGTAAGACAAACCGAAGGATTTCCAGAGGAGCGGAGGAACAGCGGATTAGCCAGTATTCCACAGAACAACATCAGGAGAAGAAGTCTCAGTATGGAAGCCTTAGACGGAGATCCAGTGGATAGGAGCGAATAAAGGGCAAAGAAAATTATCAGGTTGTATCGTTTCTTATTATATTGCAATAAAGCTAAGAATTTTGGCAATGAAGCAAGTCACGGGCGGATTTTTAATTTAAGAAGCCAAGCAAAAGTGGACACTACAATGTGTGTTTTTCTTGATGAGGAAAATCAGCTTTTGTGTTAATTTTTTGTATAAATATGGAGAAAACATTTGTAAGAATGCATTTGTTTACTTCGATGTATGACTTCGCTAAGATGCGACAATTCCTTTAGTTGTTTGTTTTATTGTTATTTGAAAAATGTTTGAAATTGTATGTATATATATGTGTATATTTTATCTTACATCTGGTGACTTGGAACGCGACGTAATTAGGTAGAGCTAACAGTTAATACTAACAAGCGCAGCATATACGGAATGGGAATGTTAAGGAACCAGATGTTTAAATTGATATATATGAAAATGTTATGTATATAAAATATGAAGGAATCTGTATGTTTTATGGATGATTGTTTTTCACACAAAGAAATTCTGGTTTCAGGGTAGCTGACCCTGAGAATTGTTATTCAACGAAAGAAGCAAGATGCAAGACCGAATATGTGTTAAAATATTTAAGTAAATTTTTTAAGTAGTTAAGGAAACCACGTAGGCAGGTTTTTCAACTTAGGTGGTTTTTCCCTTGCCTCTTTGCCAAATGAGCGTGGTGTAGGGATATTTAATTCTGTAAATGTTACGTCCTTTAAAGAGTAGTTTTAGGTCGTAATTGTTTTCTTTCTCTTAAGGAAGGAGTTTTTTTAGTATCCGATTGGTAGATATATAAAGTAAAGTCGTCGGGACTGTAAATCAAGGCTAGGAATTGGTTACGTAATTTATTTTCAGGCTGTTTGTGACCTTCGAATAAATCCCGTTTTCTTTTTGGAGGGATTGTGACGAATCTGTACGGAACCTTTCCACTAATTTTCTGAGACATCTTTCTGGGGAATATAAATTCGCGTTAATTTCCAATCAACTCCAAAAAGAAGTTTGGGATATGTAAATTAAATAAGGTATTTAAGTCGAAGGTTGCGAGATAGCAAGAGAGATGAAGGTAGGCCAGTGTTTCTCAAAGTGTGGGGGGCGCGAATCCCTACTAGGGGGGCACGAGCATATCGAAAATTTAAAGATTTTTTAAAAAGAAAATAACCGGAAAGAGAAGTAAAACAAAATGCTTTCTTCCATAATAAAAAAAAAATACACACAACAAAACTGACATAATTTATGTTTGTTATCTGGCTTTTTTCCGTCATCAAATAGCTCTCTTTGATCCCAAAACCAAATTAAAGAAAAAAACATTTTGTTTAATTTGCTGTATTTCTTCAATGAGAGATTTTTTTTATTACGTTTTAACATAAAATATTACTCGTTAAACGAAAAAACGAAACCCAGACCGTGAGAAAAATTCTAAGAAGATAAACAATTCACCACTGAAATTATTATTGAAATACTGTACATTAGTTGTAGAAAAAGAAAAGGAAGTCATGATTCACTTTTCAGCCAGGCTGCATAGTACGTTTGCTAATCATTTGATTGACCTTCAAACTTATGGTATGGTTATTCAATATTAGTTGCGTCCCATCTTTTATGCGTTTGCTTTTCGCTTAGGGAAATTGTAAAAAAAAAAGAGTTTTACGATATTTGGAAAATAATTGATTGATTTAAAATTTCTATAATATTAGTGAAAAGTGTCTCTGACTTGCGTCCTTTATTATGGTCTTGTCTTTTTGAATCATTTTAGTTCAGTTTTATTGCATTCTTTCTCAAATCATCAAAGAATTAAATAGTCCTTGAAAGAAGGTAAGTATACTATCTATAAATTAAAATATTCACTAAAATTCTGATTCGTATCGTGTAGAGTAAAAATAATTATAAACAAATAAGTGGGGAGACTGAGTCCCCCCGCACTACCATTAGCTTTAGTATCGAGTACGTGCCTGCTCCCGGGTTAAAACATTTTGTAGTCTTCTCGCTTTAAATGTTAAAAAGTAACACAATTATTCTTCATCGGAATTTTATATTATTTTTCATAATTTAACATTAATTCCAAATGCTAATTATGTGAGGTTTAAAATTACAGTTCTTTTAAACAGTTATTTACAATTATAGCATTTATCTAAAAAAAAATCATTTTACATTTTTGTATACAATGTCGTGCACACAGTTTTACTCTCCTTACAGTTCAGCTATTATATCAAGAATAATGTTTTATTTTTTTTAAAAAATGAACTCGTGCGAAGAGTCGGTGTTTCAGCCAGTATACGTTTAATGTATCAGTACTGAAGAATGTATTTTATAAATAATTTCTTATTACTAAATTGAGAACAAGTTTAATAATTATTAGGGACTTCCACGGGATTGTCTTGTAGAGGAAAGTTTTTCAAAGGAAGGTTTAAAATCAGAAGTTGACACTTAGAGTTATTTTTCTATATTTAGCTGAGATCTATATTTTGTCTTCAAAGCATCCACCGCAGAAATCCGGTTTAACAAAGGTAGGATGTTGAAAATGGGAATAGTATACGAAGTGCTTTTGTTTTCAGTACAGATAATTCCTTATCCACCTCTACA
This sequence comes from Trichonephila clavipes, assembly GCA_019973935.1. Taxonomy (NCBI): domain Eukaryota; kingdom Metazoa; phylum Arthropoda; class Arachnida; order Araneae; family Nephilidae; genus Trichonephila; species Trichonephila clavipes. Next base: position 1,065,656 of record BMAU01021361.1, read on the forward strand.
CAAAATTCACAGAGCGATTTATTACAAAATTGCCTTTTAATTTTTCACTGGATGTGAAATCTATGAAGATTTCTTCTTCGGAAGTTGAGAGCCCTTCTGGAGTATCTTGAAATAGATCCCTAATCCACTCGTAACTTGCTGTCAAGTTGTCCTCATCCAGAAAATACTTTTTAAAATTCTTTGCCAACATAGCTAAATGATTTTACATGTTTTAAAAACAACTTTCACATGTTGTTCTACAGATTTGTAAGTTTTAACACATATCGAGCTGGGGCTTTTTTTCCATCATTTACTTCAGTAGTGGTAAATCCAAAATTTAAGTATTTTTGAGAATATTGCCTTGATTTAATTTTCAGAACCATGCTCGTTCGTCTGTGTACTTGTTGATTCTTTATTATCATCGAATGTTTGCTTACGACTTAAAAATGTATGTATGATTTTGTTTTAATCTACTGCCGTAAATACTTAATTACCGTGAATTACAATTACCGTGTAAATTTAAAAAAATGTACATTCAAGCTAGATTCAGTAGCTATAGGAGTATCGAGTCGACCAAAACTGACTGGAATTGTACGATGAAAAGCATTTTTACATGTTTTGCGCAGACGTCGGATAGGTTGCCCAGACTCACGCAAACGTACCCTATAATGCCAGATGTGATGGATATGATAGAGAGCAACATACACTAGACTATTTTTCTAATGACATTTGTACTTTGAGAAATGAATGCTGAAGGAAACAAATCTTTAATTAAATATATCATTTTGCGATCTGTTCCAATTTAAAAATTAGAGAAAGAAAAATAACATAATAATAAGTAAGTAATATATATTTTAAGTAATTTTTTTTCTTAAAATATATTTTACTTAAAAGTTACACATATACACAAAATTTAATATATTTATCGTATTAATTTGTACGGTTTATAATTAAGATCGTATTGTAACTTTAGCGTCTCTCTCTAAAAGTGCATTTTTATTGCAGAAAATACATTATTGTTGTACAGGGGGGGCGACAAAAATTATGATTGAAAATTGGGTCGCCAGTATTGAAAGTTTGAGAAACACTGAGGTAGGCTATTGAGCCAACAACTTTACATGATAAACTAGAAATTTCATAGAGATTAGATTCGTGAAGACGTCGTGCTGCTAGACGTACCACAAAGCTGATATAAGCCGGCGGTAAATATAATTCACGTACGCTTAAAGTAAGCGTCAGTTTGAGATACTAAGTTAAAGTTAATGATAATTAAGAATTCGAATACGTGTGTTTCTCGGATCTCCTATTTCGGTAAACCTTACTTGAGTTGAGCTAGATTAGTAATCAATCGTATTCTTAGTAATTTAATTTAATATAAAGGCAAATCCCTTTAGACGACGTAACATTCATATATTATTTGCTATCAGAGATTTTTAAGGAATTATAACAAAGAAATAAATAATATTATTATTCAAAATGGCTTTTGGTGGTTCTTTGCCTCAAATTAATCTTGGTGTTCAAGGTGTGACCCAAGGGGGTCATCACACACACACACACACACATATATATATACATATTTTATAATAAAGAAAATCTAAATGTACAAAATTCAAGTGACACTGAATTGTTTAACGAAAATATTTTAGTGATTTTTAAACTTGCCCCGAATAATGATCATTACACATTATACATATAATTAAAATTGGATCCATTTTAGTTATATTAATTACTAGTGTGATTAATTATTCAACAACTTAAAATAATTGTAAAAGGTAGCATACTGGGGTTAAGATATATATATATTTTAAAAATGCTTTATATATATATATATTGATGCTGACTTTTTCATAAACGCAAATTATGTTGTCACTTCCAGATCACTTTCAAAATGGAAGTAGCTATTAACTGTTGCATATATTTAAGTAATTAACTTTTTTATTGCTCTAAGATATTCTTTTTGTACTTCTTCAGGCTGTCAAATTAGGTCTTTTTCCTGTCACCAGGATATAATCAGCTTTTATAATTAATAATTCGGTAAATAACGTATCCAAGAATATTAACCAAATTATGACTCATTGATTATAGTTTTATTCGACAAAGAAATGTTATTTTTTTTATCTCCTGATGTTTAAGAAAAATAAAGTATTTGGAGATATATGGAAAAAGAGTATTTTTATTTTGAATTAGGTGCTTCCGCTAATCAATACCTCCGCTTAAAAACCACTGCATATCCCTAAAAAAGGTAAACATAAAATATATGAGCGTGTTAAGGTATCCGGCTAGGTTGAAAAAGTGCTTTTTATGTGTTAGATGTTTGGTGTTTGGTCCATTAGGAAAAAAAGAAATGTAATTATTGAGCAAGGGCTAATATATAAAACTAGAAAGTTTTTTTAAGTTGTTTTTACAGCATTTTCTTAATTTTGTTTGCAAAAATATTTGTTTAATGCGCGTTTCGAAGAATTGCGATTACTTGTGCACGAAACACGGCCCAAGCCATCCAATCCACTTGAGCGGAACTTCCCTCAGAGTGAAGTGAGCCCTTCCGAGGGAAACAAACCGCAGGTCTTAAGACGGTTACATTTAACCACAGTTGACAGCTATTTTTAGCTTAGAAAATTCAGTAATTTTGTGTGACAAAAAATCCTTAACATCAAATTTAAATGCTTATAAAATATTTATTTCTTGAAATAGTTTTTATCCTGCAGTTTTGACACTTCATATGGATCAAGGAGTATATGAATGAAATTAAAATTGTATTATATACAGTTCAATTTTACTTATGACGTTTTTCTTTTAAAATTTTTGCTAAAATTTCATAAAAATAATATTTTTTCAAAAACAAAGGATAATTCATGTTATTTATTTAATAATTATGACGTTTTAAGCTGATTTATGTTCTTTAAAACAAAAAATTATTCTGAAAATCAATTTTTGAAAAATGGGTCGCCGAACCTAGTCGGATACCTTAGTGAAAAAAATTCACATTGCGCTTAAGTAACAAAAAAGTTAAATCAGAATGAGTAACAGGAGCTTTATTTTTGTTAGACAAACCATACATGTATTAGAAATTATTTAAATTACTTTTATCTATATAGTTAAATTCTCAAAAAATATGATTTGTTCTTAAATTTTTTTCTTGAAATGCATAAGAGAAAGGTTACAATTGGAAGCAATGCTGTACAATAACTTTACATAACTACTCTATCATCCTTATTTATATTTGTAATTAAATTTCTAGATTGAAGAGACTAAAATTGAATATGAGAAATAGTTCATTCAGAATAGAGAATTCAGTTTGTAAATATTACTAAAATTATAGAAGAAACACGACTATATAGAATTACATTTACATTTATTTACAAGTTTTATAAATCCACTTTTAACTTATAAAAGCTCAATTTGCGAGTTAAATAATTCTTGTTTCTCGCATTCCTTCTTGTTGTATGAAAAATATAATGAAACAACTTGTTAATGTTTCCTTTTGTTAAAATTAGTTTATCGTATATATGTTGTTGTTATTGTGTGTTTTATCCTGGAATTCTCATATGATAGATAAGAGATGGAAGAACAGAAACATGCAATAAAAATACAGAAGAATATAGACTTTTTATTACAAACCACGATCCCAGCATAAACAGAAAGGGTGCGCTACTTTACATTCAAGACGGGGATCCATTTCAAGCGAAAGTCCGATTGGAACCTACACCCATGCCTTTTCGGGATTCGAATACGAGCTCACTCGATTACAAGCCGAGGTTCAAAACCACCATACTGACTGGGTATGTATTAAAAATACAAAAAGCGTTCAACTGATAAATTATGTCAATAAAAACACGAAGGTTAATTTAATAAAATCTTCGTATATATATATATATATATATATATATATATATATATATATATATATATATATATATATTAATTTATAAACATATAAGTAAAATTTACTATATATATAAGTCAACTATTCAATTTAATGTAATAAAACAATTATCACTACACAGTACCCTTTTTCAAAACAGTTACAGTAAAAATAGTTTATATTTTGTATTCAGATTACATCATTGAGTTGATTCTGAAAGTAAAAAGTCAGTTTAACCAGCCATTATTTTACAATTTTCAAAAATAAAGAAATTTTGCAGTTTGTTGGGGGTGACGACGGACTTTAGCGGGCACACTGTATATTCCGTAATAGCCGAATAAACAGCAGTACTGTATATTCTTGTCTTTAAGCCCAATTTAATAATATTAAATTGGGCTTAAAGGATGAAATCAAAAGTAATTTTAAATAATTTTTTAAGTTCAATACTTACACAAACAAGCCAGATTTGTGTCATACTTAGATGCAACCTCTGTTCCTTTTTGATATTTCCTTCAGTAAATATTCAACTGTTGCATTTGTTTTCGGCTCAACTTTTGTTGGCATGTCTTAAAAATATTTTAGTTTATATTTTAGATGAGGTCTTATAAAAATTAAAATACTATCACACACTCAAAGCTCCATATATTGTGAACATTTTTGCATTGAAAATATTCCCATATTGAATTCTTCGAAACATCATTGAGTATAACCTGTTGAAAATGTTTCAGAACAATGAAACCACACACATATTTTACGTACTGAAATTTTTGAAAGACGAATTAGAATCTTCATTTTAATTCTTAAGTATCGTGTCACCTTATTTGGATCCATGGCTTATTTAGGTGTACAGCGAGGGTTACCAGCATAGGAAATAGTATAAGGTAGATTTTGTTTTATTGGGGTTGTACAAAATAACAAAAGGTGAATGGCAAAATGTTTGGGGAACAAAAATTTCAAAAAAATAATAAAATTAGAATAAAAAATTACAAATTTTTGTGAAACTTCTCGAAATGTTCCTCGGACCAAGAAAATTTTCCACATGCGTGTATTTTCATAAGTGTATTTTAATTTTTGTTCCATTTCATCGTTTTCTTCATCACAAATAGATAAAACTGTATCAGAGACATTGTCGTATTCATCGGTTTCCGGCAAATATTCTCATTCAGTATCACTTTCGTTGAAATCCAATGACATTGCTATATTGGCAAGACAGCATAAAATAAACAACAAAAATAGTTATAGAAACTTTAGAAAGTGAAACGAAACACGAGAGAACGCATGCTTTAGCCAGCATCAAAACGAAAAATGAAATGTACATCTTAATGTCAAGGTTAGTATTCCCTGGAATGCCAGATTTCTAAGGATACTAACATTTTGTCCTATTTTGAATAAAAATTAGTTGACATCAGCTTAAGGAAAGATATTTTATAGGTTACACCACAAAGTTAACTTCATATCAGTTTCCATTTTTGATTCCCCGCATTCAGAAGAGCCGAAAAGTTTAATAAACTTTCCGTGTAATGTGTGTGTGTTTATTCGTATGACAGTGCACATAATCCCACTCTACGTATTGTTAGATTAATATTTGACTAGTGTATAAAAATAACTTTGATATTAGTCAGTGCATTTTTGTCTGCACACCGATTAATAGTACTTATCTACAAAAGGATTAAGTCTTTGTAACCAGTTTTTTTCTTCAGGCATCTATTCTGTGGTATGAAATTTGGATTGTAATGGAATGAAACTCCTATATATGCACCCTGATTGCAGAATTTTAAATTAATAACTTAGGAAATGGATTATATCAAAATGAAGTATAGGTTATTTATTTTCCGAAAAAAATAGTTATATATGAATTGAATAACTATTAAAATCCAAGTAATAGTATGTACAATTAATCTTCATTTAGAAGTCATGTGTTGCGTATTCAAGATATCAGTCCTTGTTTTAAGGTTTTTTTAAAATTTATTATGACGACACATACGACATACAAACAATTAAATATAAATTGAAAACTACTATTTTGTGGGTAGGCACACCCACCGATTTCGGGGGTTCCGATATCGGCCAAAGTTGGTTACAGACTGACTGAATCCCCGCATCGGTTAGGGAAGGTTCACACATATTTCCCCTTAAGGATTACTCAGAAGCAAACCGCTACATCCTCCCGCCCCGATGAAGAAATTTATCCACAATATTTCAATATACAATATAAACAAAATGTAAATTCAATATACAATATAAAACAAGAATTCAAATTCAAATCCAATAAAATCACGGTTAAGAATAGAATGAATTCCAAGGCATATATATTATTCAAAGTGATTAATTACCAAATTATACAATTCACAAGAAAATAATGATAAGGAAATATAAATCAAAGAAGAAATCTATTAATTATTCACTATTTCAAGATTATATAGTAACTGTACAAAAGGTTTCATAATACCTGTTGATGTTTTAATGGTGGCAGACCTTACTTTACCGTCTCGTCCCTTTTGGATCTCAATGATCTTTCCAAGTCTCCACAATTGCCGAGGAACCTTCTCTTCACCTAATAATAATATATCATTAACATTAAATTGAGTTTTAAATTTAGATTTTTGTTTAAATTAGCACTTTTTAACTGAAGAAGATACTCTTTTTTCCATCTTTTCCAAAAAAAAATATTAAGTAACCTTTCACGATAAAGATATATTTTAATTAATTCTTTTTTACCTTCAAATAATTCAATATTTCTCTTGCCTGACCAATTAGGTAAGGCAGTTACTCTTCATCCAGTTAAAAAGTTGGAAGGAGTGAGAGGGAATGGTTCATTAGGTTCATTATAAACATAAGTTAATGGACGTGAATTTATTATTGCTTCTATTTCAGCCAAAATCGTTTGTAGTTCTTCAAATGAAATTAATTCCCTTCCCAAAATTTTCCTTAATGCAAATATAAATAAATATTTCTTCCTTATGTTCTCTCACTATCAGGAGTTCCGAGAATCTCGATTTAGAAGGGAGAATGAGTGTGTGTTTTTCGTAAAAGTTGAAGTTAGATTTTTGCAATTGTCCACCTAATTGGCACGAGCTGTGTGACATGTTGCGCCGTCTTGTTGGAACCCCAGCTCCTGGACATCATGATTGTTCAATTCAGGAATGAAAAAGTTAGTAATCATGGCTCTATACCGATCACCATTGACTGTAACGTTGTGGACTTCATCGTTTTTGAAGAAGGATTCCACCAGCCCATAAAGCGCACCAAACAGTCAGTTTTTCTGGATGTAACGGTGTTTCGACATACACTTGTGGATTAGCTTCACTCCAAATGCGGCTGTTTTGTTTGTTGACGTAGCCATTCAACCAGAAGTGCGCTTCATCGCTAAACAAAATTCACTTATGAAAATCGGGAACAACGGCAATCTCGTTTTGGGCCCATTCGACGAATATACGGCTTGCTTGATCATATTTAAAATGTAATGCCACAAGATTATCTTTCGAATAAAAAAAAATGCATGTCAATCGAATAATACATCGTTGTTTTATTGCAATTTAAAGTTCTATAACTCTAAAAAAAACACCCTATACTATCTTTTTGTTCGCGCACTACAGCGTTGTGTGTTAATATTTTTATCTAAATTCACGCTTACCCGTTCTATAATACCGTCCCTTAAGTGTTCCTTTATGATTTCATCATATTTTAAACATAATTCCTCGTTTTTCTCAAAAGCTTTACTTAAACCGAGTAAACGACGTTTTGCTATTTCATAATTATTTTTTAATTCCCTTCTACCTTCCTTCCACAACAATCGAGTTTCATATTTTTTGATTGTATACACCGTATTTTGCTCGAATGATTTCAAAATTTCTTTATCTGACAAAGGCACTTCATTATTCGGATTTATCCCAATCGTTTCTAATGACCACAATTTCTTTACTCTACCAAAATTGAACTCCTCATTTTCTACGATTAAATTATTAGCAAATATATCCTTACAATTAACTTCATCTTCCTTTCACTGTATTAAATATCCAAAAATACTAACAACTGCAATTAATCTTTTGCTAATTCTAATGTTCCTTTCACCTAAGATTTCTGAAATGTAATCCGAACCAATCAAAACATGAATCCTTTCAAAGGTGCTATTATTCGCTAACTCGATTCTCCTTTCCAACGCTATGTTTCTTATAAACTTCGATGGAATCCGAATTCTAGCTGAAGTGATCGAATCAATAACAACAGCTTGTATTTTAATATGCTTATTAGTTTGTACATTTTGTAACGTTATTTCAACTATATCATAAGTGCGTTTCTCGGCGGCTTCACCTCCGAAAGTGTAAATAACTAATGCCTCCTTATCAACAACCTTTAAATCCAATAACTCAACGACTTCCCTCAGTAGAAAAGATTTATTTGCGCCACCATCTAAGATGCAGCGTCCTTTCGGTTTTGCGTTAGCTAAAGCCGAGAATGTCTGTAATAAAACCGAACTGGATACGTTATTTTTCTTTCCTTAGCAGAGAGAGAAACCAGAGATGTCGTAGCCTTATCCCTAAAATTTCCCCTTTCTTCTGAGGGTGACTGAACCCCCATCGCAGGTGTCACTAAAAGACCCCCGTTGCTCTCTGCCCATTTTCACAAATCAACGAGTTATGCGAAAAAGAAGCACATATTTTACATTTTTGACAATTATTACGGCAAAACTTTCTTATGTGATTCTGAAACCAAATGAAACACTTCCCTTTAGCCATTAATGAGTTTTTCTTTTCAGAAGTACTAAGCGAGCCATCATGACTCATATGATTTTCAGGGCAGAAAAGACAACTTTGATCATTTACAAATTTATCAGCGGAAGAAGTATGGAAGTTTTGCCTTGGAACAAATTTCCGATTGGTTTCATGCTTATGTTGATACGAATCTAAAGGGTGTTTTTTTTCCAGGTATAGAAGTTTAAGTTGATATAACTTTCCAAGATGGCGACCGATTTAACAGCTGTCAAGTGATTTATTCTCAGTTTGGTTTGGTAATTCATCAAAACCATCATCAAGCAAGGCGTAGATTGGTCGAATGGGCTCAAAACGAGATTGCCGTTGTTCCCAAATTTCATAAGCGAATTTTGTTTAGCGATGAAGTGCACTTCTGGTTGAATGGCTACGTCAACAAACAAAACTGCCGCATTTGGAGTGAAGCTAATCCACAAGTGTATGTCGAAACACCGTTACATCCAAAAAAACTGACTGTTTGATGCGCTTTATGGGCTGGTGGAATCCTTCTTCAAAAACGATGAAGTCCACAACGTTACAGTCAATGGTGATCGGTATAGAGCCATGATTACTAACTTTTTCATTCCTGAATTGAACAATCATGATGTCCAGGAGCTGGAGTTCCAACAAGACAGTGCAACATGTCACACAGCTCGTGCCACAATTGATTTATTGAAAGACACGTTTGGTGACCGCCTAATTTCACGTTTTGGACCTGTGAATTGGCCTCCAAGATCTTGTCATTTAACACCGCTAGACTATTTTCTGTGGGGCTATGTAAAGTCATTTGTCTATGCGGATAAGCCACGAATGCTTGACCATTTGGAAGACAACATTCGCCGTGTTATTGCCGATATACGGCCACAAACGTTGGAAAAAGTCATCAAAAATTGGACGTCCAGATTGGACTACATTCGAGCCAGCCGTGGCAGTCATATGCCAGAAATCATATTTAATATGTAATGCCACAAGATTATATTTCGAATAAAAAAAATTCATGTCAATCGAATAATACATCGTTGTTTTATTGCAATTTAAAGTTCTATACCTCTGAAAAAAACACCCTTTACATGCGTGGCTAAAGGGGCTGTACTACATTTAATATGCTAGCAAAATCATTATTTTCTTTATTTGAATAGTTAGATCTATACTAACTTTGTCCCGCTTTGTTTTTAAACGAATATTCTCTGGTATTAGAACTTTTAGGGTTAGCCAACGTTAACGAAGCTTCTCTACATTCTACTTCCTTTCTTAAAAATTCCACTAAATCATTGATATCAAATAATTCATTTGTTTTACGTTGACTATAACAATCTAAATTTAATTCTTCGGGCAACTTTTCTAAAATTACCGGACACAATAAATTACTATATGTACCTGTAGCCGCATCCAACGATTGTAATGATCTAATCTGCGTTTCTTTTGAATCATATATTTTTCTTAAAACTTGTAACATTAAAAAAGGATTTTACAGGATCAATTAATAAAAGTTTATGCATATGAGATGAAATAATTATGTCTGTTCGAGAGAGAGAGACCAAACCTTTCTTTTAATAGTTTTATTGACGCACCATATATTTGATCTGTAAGCGAAAATCCCGAAACTGCATTTAAAGCAATTCCCTCAAGATATGTTTTTAGATACGTAAACTTTTCAACTTTAGTTAACGAATCATTGTTATGAATCGCAACTTCAAAAGAATTCCAAAAGTCTAGAAATTGACTACAATCACCTTGAAAGGTGTGTATGTTTAGCTTAGGTAATTTAACAGTTTTAGATTCGTTTCTAAAAGAAATAGTATTATCCCTATTAACTGTGCTTGGACCACTTGCCCTAATTTCCTGTTTGTCAGATAATATTTCTATTTGCCTATGCAGTCTCGTTTTTATAAATCAATACCCCTATCTTTATATTCTTCACAAGATGATATGTCAGCTGCCATTTCACTTATTTTAATTTGTAATTGTATATTCTCATCAGCTTTAATCAACTCATTTAATTTTTCTGTGAGCTGAGACTTTAAGCTCAAAATCTCCTCAAGTTTTGCCTCTTTATTAAATTTCGCAGAAATTTCCTTACTTAAAGTAAATTCTATTTTTGTTAAATCGAAACCCAAAAGACATCCTTAAAATTTTCCTTTTCTCTTTTAACCTTTCAAGATCCATTTTTAAATTTAAACAATTCAATAAATCAATAAATTTGAATAAAGCAAAATGTGCCTATCTCTAATCTCAGCTCCTCACTATGAGTCGTAATTCATCCAAGAATAAGGATTATCCAATCAATTCCAAAAAACAGTTCACTTTCAATTTATATCCCTCTTAAATTTCCATAAAATATCACGTCCTTGGTCACTAGAAATTGTGTCGCGTGTTCAAGATATCAGTCCTTGTTTTCAGGTTTTTTAAAACATTTATTATGACGACACACAAACAATTAAATATAAGTTGAAAACTACTATTTTGTGGGTAGGCACACCCACCGATTTCGGGGGTTCCTATATCGGCCAAATTTGGTTACAGACTGACTGAATCCCCGCATCGGTTAGGGAAGGTTCACACATATTTCCCCTTAGGGATTACTCAGAAGCAAACCGCCACACATGTATTGATGATTTCGTTAATCTAAACTTATTATACTTTATGTAAACTTTCATTAACACGACTTATTTCTAACTTAGTCTAATCTAAAATGTAGCAGGCATGTACTTGGAGATAGTATACTCGTATTACCCTTGATTAAAAAAAACAAACACCTAAAGTGAAATAATGTTCAAAAGGGAAATAAAAGCACATACCATGTAATATTTATACGTCAGTTATGAGTTTTTATTTTTATTGAAAAAAGAAAGAACTACTTAAAATCAGTTAAAAACAAACAAGAGAACAATTTTATACTATTACATAAATGATACTGACAAAGAAGTTTTAGCATCGAAATTTCTTTAAGCCTTCAGTGATAGATGTTATATATAATAATAAAATTAATAATAATTTCAATGTCAAATGTTTTTATCGCATGATAAATAAATACTTATTATTTCTTAATCATTTGTTGTAATGCACTGATATGTATATATATATATTAATAAAGTTATATTTATGCATGTTCTATTAAATATTAATATGGAGCCATATGATGTAGCAGCTGATTTTCAATTATATACACTCATGGACAAAATAATTAGCGTATCAAAAAGGAGTCGTCAAAATGATATGGGTGTAATATGTCCCTAAAATTGCATTTTTGGGACTCCTACTTGGATTTCATCTCTGTCAATCTTTGCGCCATCCTTGACGAACATGGAGAACGTTTCCACCAGGATATTTCTGCCATGGGGAATATTTCCCAGAGTTAATGTAAGAACGGTTACTGATTACTGCTGGACACTTAAGCGGAATGTTCTAGATGCCAAGTACAGAAAGAGAGAAATTTATACCTACTACATTTTAAGTAAGTTGAATAGTATCATGTCTGTATGCAAATATGCAAGATTTCATTCTCAATTAACATACGTATCACAAAAGGGCCTTGGGTAATAGAGAAAAATTACTTGCATATTTGAAAACAGCATAAAATGTTCTATTAGGGCACACCGTTTTGCTCTTGGATCAATAAAAATTTAATTTTATTGATTAGTGTTTTTGCTGTGCTAAAAAAAGCTCATAATCGACAAATTTTATTTTGTGTCTTACGTCGTTGTGTGTCTTGCGATTAACATTAACACTTTTTGTCTTAAACTGAATTATAAATAATTTTAAATATAAATAAATAATTTAAGCAGTTTTTTTTTTCAAAAAAATATATGCTTAACTTACAAAAACAGATATGCTGAATTTTTTACAGAAATAAAAAATACTAACGAAATTTTAATATATAATGAAAATGAATAATGGTTATAACATTAGTAAGACAAGATAATACAGTATAACCAGACTTTTAAAGGAAAGATAGATTATTTTTTACCGATCATATTTGCTTATCTACGTTGGACTGCGATAATCTTGCATAATTATCTTTGGAAATGCTGAGTAAAAAATAGCAACACTTAAGCGTAAGAATACTTGCAGTTTCGAATCTTCTATCATCAGTAGGAAAAAATTACTTACATTTTACTTGCATTTACTAAATGTTGTGGAGAAATGTTTATTAAATAACATCACATAGATCTACATCGATAACAATACTAAAGTGACTTATTACATTAATACGTATCGAAATACTTAAAATTTTGCTTTTGAAATACATTGTAAGCAAAACCTTAGGATATTTGTAATTGAAACCTAAGTCTGCTTTTCTAGAAACAGGTTATAAAATAAGCTAGTATTTTTTTTTGTGGGAAAAAATAGTTAAGCCTTAGATAAAATGTTAAGCAAAAACATTTGATTTTTTTAGGGAAAAGAAAGACATAAAAGAAAAGACAGATAAAAAACAATCAAATTGGCTAAAGACTGCTTCGTATTCATCTACTTTCATTCCTATACCAACACATGTCAGTTCCTGTGCTTTACGCTAGTCTTTCCAATTAGTTTGATTACGTGTGTTTGCGCTACCTCTCAAAGACTTACGAAATGCCTAAAGTTTTCACTGAGCCTTTTGAAGTTAACATAAAGTATTCATCTAGTTCCTAGATATATTTTTATTGAGATAGCTCTGTTGAGAGTTGTGATGGAATATTTAAGAGTAATTTGCTTTTAAATTTATTTTGACTATTCCATTCATCATTGCATAATTTGGAATTAAACCCTGGAGCATTATGCGTTCTCCAGAAATATAATAAAGGATGAAACTGTGTGCAGAGCTCCTAGGAATGTTAATGTATAATATTTACATTTCGATATATTTAATTTCCCATTTCAAACTGAAAATATTCTTGTCTTAAAGATATATTATAATATTTTTAAGACAAGAAATTCTGATAGGCAGTTTAGGTCTTAAAGCTATCTTCGGCTAATTTTAAAGAATAAGGGCCGAATTCGCGGAATATTTTTTCCGATATAAAAATATTCAAACATTAATATTATATTCTGGAAACACTATCCTGTCGAGAATCACTTTTTTTTTTATCATACTACTCATTTTTATCCAAGTTGACGCATTTTTTTCTTTTATAAAATGTGTTTTGCAATTTGTTTCCTATACCGTAATGCTAACTGAGCTATCCCTTCCCCTATTAAAATGAAAAGCTAATTATTTATGAAATATTTTGAAATTTAAAAAACACTATATTATAAACAAATCCATGAGTTACAATGTCACAAATTTTTATAAAAATTGAGGCATTTTTTTCTGTCTGAAAAATGTACTCCGCGTCAAGTTCACACTCTCGTGCATATGGCGAAAACTGCCTTAACAATAAAAAATGCCATATGTTGTAGAGATTAATGAGTACAATCAATAATTCTTTTACGAATATAATTCATACGAAAAAATATAATTGAAAATATATTAAATTGAAAATTTTCAGGAATGTGTGTGTGTGTGTTGAATTCAATTATCTTCATTTGAATGCAAGGAAAACAAATTCTCTTCTACATTAGTAGAATACAAAAAAGTAGGATTTTTAGTAAGAGGACACTTAGTATTTTAAAATAAGAACACTATTGATTCATGGATTTGCTTAGCGTTCTTTAAATTCATTTTAAAAAATATTAATAAAATTATTTTTTAATGAAATTGACTTTTGTCTTTTCATTTGAATTTTTTCAAATATTTTCCTTGAATCTCGTAAATTATTAAAATACATTTTTAGTTATGCTTATTCATTTATAATTTTAATGTCAGATACTAACTTTTTTTATTTTTCAATAAAACATGAAACAGTTTTTAATGAATATTTTTTAAAGAAATATGACTGCTCCCCATATTACTGAGATTAAAGAACTTAGTAAACTATTCTGTGCGATGTGTAACATTAAATCCTTGCTCTTTTCTAAATTAATTCTATTTCAAAGCTTTTTAAATCGATACAAACTTTCTGAATTTTCTCTGGAAAAATAACCCTTTTTTTCACGGTAATTATGATAGACAAAAGCGCGAAAAATGGGATATCTTAAATACATTTTTTATAACTTCAAAAATACATGTATGAACTTCTTATGAATTAAAAAATATATGAAATAAAAAAAAAAAAATAAGACAAATTTTTTTGTTTTATTTATTTACTTTTTTGTTTCCTGTTTATCGATTTTAGTATAGCTTAGATGGATTAAAGTAGTCCTACTTGCCAGTAGTATTACGGGTTGTTGACACAGACCTAATGTTTTGAACCTTAGTAAAATGAAGAGGATGATAAATAAGCTGGTATATTTTACTCTCTAAAACTCAATATTATGTAAAGAAAAAGGAAAATTTGAGCTCAATTTAACATATAGGAACCCGAAATATTTTTCCACGCGATAGTCTTCAAGTTGTTTACAACCTGCAGGCTTTTCCAGTGAATAGATGGATAATTTAGTACCGAATATTTTTCTGTTAACACTTGTAAACAATAATTCAATTCTTAAGAAAAAAAATGTTGAATTTTTACCTGTTACATTGATAACTAGGAGTATTGTTTTTATTAGGAAGATGCTGTTACTGAAAGCAGAATTATATTCCCTCTTGCTATCTGCGCATTTATAATGATGGAACTGAACAATTTAAGTTAAAGCAGCATTTATTTTTAATAAACAGGAGTAATTTCTTTAAAATCATAGTTTGGAATAAGCATCTCTTGCTTATCCGTTTTCATATATTTGAGTTTACCTACTACATTAAAACATATCAAATGTCAATTCACTCTTTTTCTTGTTTTGTGAAATATTTCCCGATATGCAGATTATGAGTTACTTTTACTCTTCATAGAGGCAATTTTTTTTTTACTTTTGCTAATGAATTTTACATTTAATCTACAAATAATATTTAATGAACATTGTACTAAGAAGTTGTTAAGGAGTATTTTATAAATGAATCACATTGTTTATACCTTTATATCTGTATTTGTGAATTAAATAAATTATGCTTGTTAAGAGGTTTGTAAAAATCACTCAAAATTAAAATTCATCAACTGAATGGTTTTAAATTTAATCCTTTGATTAATTTTCCTTTCAAAAGAAAAATTAAGATGAAGGAATGACGGTAAAAATAAAGCTTTATACAGAAGAATATAAAGATTAAGCCGACAGAACGTTTGAATATAGAATAAGGCATTTGATCAAATTTTATGAAACCTTTGAATTATTTAAAATTATCTTAAAACCTTTATATTTTCTACTATACTGCAGGATTCAGGTGTTGTCATCATTACTTGTGCAAAGTTCGAAGTCAGTAGTCCCCATTGGGCTTCAGACTGCAACATTAACATTCAGAGTACTTTCGGAACCCCTTGATTTTTAAAAAGCGAACAAATGAATAATTTTTTTGATATTTAATGTCACTTGTATTATAATAACCATATCCAACTGTTTTAAGAATGTTATTATAAGAAAAATATTATTTAAAGCAATTTTCGGACTAAATAAGAAGGAAGAATAAAATTCTTTTTTTGTAAGAAATGCTTCTTTAATTATATTAATTTACCTATTCATAAGAGTTTCACTACAGAGTCTTAACTAGGGTTTGGGAAATGTGTAATTTAGGAGTGGATTTATTCATATTTTAACGCCTCGGAGTAAAGAAATTTTAACCAAAAAAAAAACTATTTTAATTGAATAACAGAATAAAATGTTAATTTTTCAAAGATCCTAATTTGAGCTCTATATAGAAAGCTATATATAGGTAAATATTACTCATATTGAAGCATTTTGAATAAAGGGATCATGTTTTGAAAAGATGTCATTCTTTCCTCTTTTTTTGCCAAACAATTGCATTTCTATAATTTGTTATTTTAATAAGATTATTAAAACAATTATATATGTGCATATTCTAGTTTAAATGACTCTATATATCAAAATAATAATAGTAGTAATCTCTTATTCATTCTTTCAAAATCACGGTTCGGAACGTAGTCTAATACCTTCAACCAGAAATTACCATCGACAAGGATGGTAACTAGCCATGTACCAGAAACACTTTCTCAGAAAAACGACTATTGAGGTCTTTGGTTTTTTTATGATCTAGTACAGTCTGGATGTATGTGGCCTTTCGCAGTCACTCATATCACCCCACTCTTAACATTTTAATCCCTTCTTTGCAATTAAATGTGTATGAGAAAATTTCATTCTACTCCTATATTGCACAAAGGTCTAAATTATGTGAGCAAGTTAACAATTTTGTGCAAGTAAAAATAGCAACAACAAAAAGAATCGTTGCTGGCTTGAGTAGTAATACAGCAGACTCTAGATAATTCGAACTTTTAATAATACGAACCTCTCGCTAATTCGAAGTATATGCTCAGCCCCTATAAAAACTCTTGATATTTCGAACTAAAACCATACGTTTTAGTACTCTCAATATTTCGAAGTAAAATTTGCGACTGGCCAGACTACAACACGTGATAACTCGGAGTTATCCTATAAAACTTTCGATAATTCGAACCTTCAATATTATGAAGTTAGATTCACACTTTCTGTACCTAATTATCTCACGAGCGGTTTTTTTACTGAACTTATTTTCAGTTCAAATTGTGCATGTTGATAGAATAACTATACTTTTTTTCCGGTATTTGCAAAGCAGAATTTTTATTTTTATTTCTAAGCCATCCGTTTTTTCTTTTTTCTGTTGATAACCAAGCTTTAGAGGGATAAAGGAAAAACTGCTTTCTTTTTTATTCACTGTGCAGTAATGAGTGATGGTTCCTTTTACAAGTATTGCACAATAATTTTGATTTTCGATGAGTATTTATTACTAATAATGAGTCACATATAAGCAGATGTTTTTTTTTAAATAAAGCACTCGAACTACAACCAAGATAATTCAGCAGAATCTTTTTATGGCAGAGGATTGAAAACGAGAAATAAAACCTTCATATAAAAATGTACGAGGCAAAGACAGGAGAGACAGGGGATTTAACTTTATTCTATTATTTTTTTTGAAAAAAGATCAGTAATGTGCCACTAAGAATTGCTCCACGTGCCGTAGTTGTCGACCCCTGCTATTAAATATACCCCGTAGCTGAGTGTGAACTGTGAATACGCCTTGTGTTCATTTTAGATTCCAAATTTTAAATTAAAAATATTATTTTACTAAAGTTGTGGTGATTTACGTTTCCTACCTGTTAATTTCGATAAACCTTGGAACACTACTTTACACTTCACCTTAGTGTCGACTTATCACACAAAAGGAACGATGTAGCCAAAGCATTTGAAATCCCACTGAGCTCACTCTCCACTATTCTGAAGAATAAAGAGAAAATCTTTAGTGCATCTTCGAGTAAAGTGAGAAAACGCGTTAGTGAAGGTAATTTTCCACGTCTTGAACAGTGTTTAGTTTCATGGATGAGACAGTGTCGAAGACAAAATATTCCGATGGGTGGCTCTTTATTGAAGGAAAAGGCTAAAGCATTCGCCAAAGAATTAGGAATCGAATTTTCAGCTAGCGAGGGATGGCTTACATATTTTAAGAAAATGAATGGGATAGTCTTCAAAGAAATGTGTGGGTAAAGCTCAAGTGTCGACATTAACGTTTGTTCTATGTGGAAGAGAGCTCTCTTTCGGATATAATAAAGGAGTACGAACCAAGTAACATTTTCAACACGGATGAAACCGGACTCTTTTTCAAGTGTTTGCCAGAAAAAACATTTACATTCAAAAAAGAAAAATGCCATGGAGGAAAACATAGCAAAGAGAGGTTAACTATTTTACTGACTGTAAACATGGACGGCTCAGAAAAGATTACTCCTCTCGTCATAGGAAAATCTGCAAAACCTCGGTGTTTCAAGATCATAAACTCGTTCCCTACCAAATACCGCTCAAACAAGAAGGCATGGATGGCCACCGAACTCTTTAATGAATGGTTGGTTTCACTGAACTCGGATATGAAAAGAGAGAACGACATATTCTCTTATTTTAGACAATTGTACTGTGCACAATAACGCACCACCTTTATCAAATGTGAAACTTCAATTTTTCCCTCCAAACTCAACCTCAAAACTTCAGCCACTCGACCAGGGCATCATACATAATTTTAAAACTTTTTATTGGCGTGAAGATGTTAAAAGCGTTTTGGATAACCTCGAAAATCAGCAGCATGTAACTACTATTTCTATTTTAACAGCTTTGATCATGATTGACAAGGCTTGGAGAGCTGTTACTTCTTTGACAATTCACAGCTGTTTTAAAAAGTCAGGCTTCCCCTCGCCGAATCTGGTTGATGTGGACGATACACTCACTGAATTTATTGCTGAACCATCCTTTTGGGAAGCTCTTCCAGAACAAGTTTTGACGTTTGACGATTACGTGTTGACATGGACATTGCTGTATGGGGTGCTCTATCTGACGCTGAAATTGTGGCTTTGAACCACAATAATACAGAAAGTGATGTAGACAAATCGGAGGAATTGACTCCGGTAACTCTGTCAGAAGCTAAAGTGTCACTAAACAAACTACGCAATCCTTCAAAATCATGCTGATGCAGACATTTTACAGGCTTCATTTTTTCTAGAAAAATCTATTGACAAAGTTAGATTGAATGCCTTAAAGCAAAAAAAAAAAGATAACTGATATTTTCGACAAAAAGGTATAATTATATATAGTATGTATATTCTTTTAATAGTTGTTTTCAAGACATAAGTGTATTCTTTGAATATAGGACTTTTAACTTCTGTGTGTGTGTGTGTTTTATTTTTATACTGTATAAAATGTACTTTAAAAAAATTATGTACAATTGTTGCTTTATTACATAGTTTTAAATTTAAATGTGTTAGAAAAAAAACTTCTTTTCGTGTATTTTGAGAGTTTTTTCCTGCCTTTTTGATAATTCGAACTTTTGATAATTCTAAGCTTTTCATTGGTCCCTCCAACTTCGAATTATCGAGAGTCGACTGTATCTATAAATCAATGAAATCGAGATCAAATTAATTTTAAACGAACTTGAAAATTTTC
The DNA here is from genome assembly GCA_019973935.1 of Trichonephila clavipes. NCBI lineage: Eukaryota > Metazoa > Arthropoda > Arachnida > Araneae > Nephilidae > Trichonephila > Trichonephila clavipes. The sequence continues at coordinate 1,085,267 of BMAU01021361.1, forward strand.
AGAGATCTCGGGGCATTTTACAAGAAAATTACGCACCATAAATAAATTAGAATATTTACCAAAATATATTGATATACCCGTAATTTCTATGCTAGCATAAACACGGTGGTACCAAATTCATGGTACAAACTTTAAGGGTAGGTACAGAACATCGTAACAATAATTTATTGTATTCATATAGGAATACATGAGCACAAGAGACACGGTGAGGCACAAACATAATAAATAAGAGATTAAAGGAAAAACAAAGTGTTTATGAAAGCTTCGTTGACAAGCGTAATGTTTACAATAACTGTTCATAACTGTTCAGCACATGAGCTATGAAGTCCAGCTGTTGAATAGTAAAAGCTGTTAGGTAGCGCTGTTACACAGTGAGACACTTCTATTTAGAAGTAGTCTTGTGGCAACAGTCAGTGCATGTACCAAATTATTAGACGCACTATAAGATTTTATGAAAAATATTAATTATTAGGTGATACTATACAGGTTTTTTTCTGTTATCAGATACAGTGTATGTTTTTTGGTTGTCCATTTATTAATCTATTATTATTACAAATAAAACATCATCATTATAGAAAAAATATGTATTTATTGACTATTGAAAGAAAACCGGAGCAAATATAATTAAATATTAATATTTTGTTATGCCACCTTTAGCCGCTATGAGAGCTTCAATTCTGCGCGGCATGCTATCAATACAAGACTGTACAGTCTCCTGCATTTGAGGATGATGATTCCACACGTGAATTATTTTTTCGAAGAGCTGAGTTTTATTTGTAATCACATCTTTAGCCACTTCTCTTTTCATTAGCTTCCAAACGTTTTCGATTGTGTTCATATCAGGGCTATTACCGGCCAATCCAACAGAAGGCTATTTTGTTCTGCCAAATAAGCTTTGATAGACCGAGCTGTATGGCAGGGAGCTCTCTCTTGCATAGAAATGTATGATTCTCCATTTGGAAACCATTCTTCCAGCTGCGGAATCAAGCGATTTTGCAAGACATCTTTGAACTGGTCTTGCTGCATCATACCTTTAATCATGTCCAGACGTCCAGTACACTTGCCGCTGATGATTGACCAAATCATTATTTTTGTAGGGTGTTTCACAGTCTGAACAACACAATCAGAATGAAACTTTTCTACACGACTACGACGCACAAACTGAGCTTTGTTCCGCAAAATTTCAAATGTGCTTTCATCACTGAAGCAGACCTTTCAAAAATAAAAATAATAATAATAAACATCGTTGCTGTTCCTTTTGTAATCATAGAAAATGGTTAAATACTTTGTTTGCGAATAGATTATAACAACATACCGATTTCCAGAAGTTCACATCTTTATCACGCCACTGTTTGGCCTAATTCAGACGCTTTGCTTTCATTGCAGGGGTTAAACATGAGCTTCCTGGCGGGGCGACAGGTCTTAAAATTTAAATCTTTTAATTTTCTTTGAACAGTGCGTTCAGAAGCATTCACATTAATATCTTGGAGGTGCGATTTTATCACTTTTGTGGTAGAAAATCTGTTTTCAATGCAAATTTTCTTTAAAGATCTTTCTGACCTTGGGGTGAAAATAGGTTTTCTGCCGCATTTTTTCTTTCTTTTTGGGCTCACTTCTTCCCTTGACTCAATTTTCTTCTTTATGCGTCGTACACTAGCTTCAGAAACTTTCAGCCTTCGTGATATTTCGCGGTTTGAAAACAATTTTACATTCACAAGGGCCTTTACTTCTGATTTCATACATGGTGAAATATTGTCTTTTTTACCCATGCTGAAAGTGTACAAACTGTTTATTTAAACGCCGCAAATGAAATAAACAAATAACTGCGTAATATAAAACTGCTAAATTAACAAACAAATCACATTAACCCACAGAAACACGTCTGCAACTAAAGCATGCGTGACGCGATTCGAGCAGGTTTAGACTTGTTTACGTTCGCGCGCGCGCGCGAGGATTTATTAACTTCGTGTTGCCATGTGTAAGAAATAAATACAAATACAAAATATATAATAAATTTCCTCATTAAAAATCCATTGGATCTATGTTTAAATGTGAAAGTATTGCATATAAACTTATATAAAACCATTAATTATTAAAAAAACAGGAGTGCGTCTAATAATTTGGCCAGCGACTGTATATTTCTTAAGATGTAAATACACTGTATAGTGAAACATTCTCTTGTGAAATATTCTAGTGTCAAAATTCTAACTTGTGAACTATGCTATTACTTGTGAGCTATGTTATTACATATGAACTATTCTATTCATATTGAAATATTCTTCAGCATTGAAATATATCCAGTAATATCAAATTGAACTTGGACTTTTCATTGAATCAATTTTCTTTCAACAGACAGCAATTGGAAACCGAAAGCTTTAGTCTTAGATTACTATTTATTACAGTCCGCTAAATTCGTCGCTATTGCTAATATACACCAGTTGAAGCCCACATTGCTATACCATCCACTGGCAGTTGGAGAAGATACTCTGCTTTATTCAAAGCTTGTGCTTGCTGAAAATGGAAGAGTTGTAAGCGATTTCATTTAACACTGTACATACAGCTTGTGATGAGCAACAGTTCTTGTACTCGACTCTGGTCTATCAGCCACAACGTTCAAGATGCTTTCTTTCAGGCTTGGACTGCGTATAGCTCTTAATCGATAGTGCCATGTCTGATGACGTGGAACGAACATGTTTTACGTAGTTAACGATGTAATCACTGAAAAATTCTGTAATCCGGCATTCGTCGTTCAGGAAACTGCGCGTGATGTAGGGCAGCTCCGCCGTTTCCATTTGCAAGACCGCACATGAAATGCATGTCTGCATTTTCGCCATACGTAAGATCTCCCACCGTGGAGGTCATCCCAATTGCGATCGGCGCTTTCCCTAACTGAGATGCATCACGTTGAACGGTGTCTAGACATCTACAGCTCCTGCCGGCGACGCAAAGAACCGATATAACTACATTTCTCTTTTCTTTTATTTCCCCTGTCTGTATCTCACCGCGTCACTTGCGCCCATACATTCCTTTACAATAAATGGTTATTACAATGTCCTGTATCTACCCTCGTTGTGGGTTTTGCAATTTTGAATTTGTGCAGGGTCTGAATCGTTCAGTAAACTCACAGATCTAAGATAATTGTAAAAAAATACTTTACATTTATACGCGTTTGGCTTAACTGGATCCCTTACACATTTCGAAAGAAATATTAACTAGATATATATATATATATCAAAAAGAAGAATACATGTTGATGGAAACATATTTTGCCATACCATACGAACAAAAATAAAATAAAGAAAATAGCAGAGTATAAATCAATTTAGAATTAAATAGAAAGAATAAAGATGTATAGAAGATATAACTAAATAAAGCAGATTATTTCCTTAATTTTTTAGTTTTTGTTCCGATTCTTAAAACGAGAAATGAAAATATCTAATATAATTTTTTTTCTTCCAATTTCTCTTTGAGTGTCGTTTCAATCAATAGTTCCACAGTTTGTCTTTTAGGAATTTCTCTGATCATCGACATTAACTTTAAATAGAAACATCAAAATACTTAGATTTAACTAAACAAGATCATATCTTCTATAATAAAATAAAGAACATTAGTTTCTGTTACTTTAAGACGTATTTCGTTCGGGAAACACTTTAGTATTTGGATCTACAAATAAAATTTTACATTTCTATTGACTCTCAAAAGAAATATCCCTTTTAGAATCTTATTAGCATTGACACCGATTCGCTTACTTTACTGGCGAGAAAATTAAATTAGGTCAAGTCATCTTCCTTAATTTATAACTTATGAAGTTTTTCATCTATAAAATATTTTACATATTTTACAATTATATGTGATCTAAGCGTAAGATGAAAGAAGAAAAATAAAGGTCAGTATGTGCCTGCAAGTCAGATTTAAAATAGTGAAGTATTGTTATGATACTTCCAGGGTATAACATTTTTGAATCAGTTTGAAGTTCGGTAAGAGTTTAAATAAAGGTCAGAAGTAAAGTATTGGCTTTTTGATTAATTTGGTAGATAAATATCGAATGACTTTCTTAAAGTATTCAATTTCTCTGAAATGGAAATCGTTTTTTTTACTTATACATATCACTTTTTATACACTTCTTATACTTATATATTTTTTATACTTCTTATGTATACCACTCATATATACTACCATTCTCGCTCTTTGTGCAACGATTTTTTTGTTTTAAACTACTCACAATTAACAATATAGGTTTCATTAAGAGAATGTAAAAATTATGGAATGTTAAAAAAAAAGGGGTAAATACTCAGTATATACATATTTGACTAAAATAATATTTGTCCTTTTCTCTTTTCACTCATCAGCTATTTCGTTGTTATTTTTTAAGTTTCACATCTAAATTTGACTTCTTAAGTGTCTTTTAATAAAATATTAAATTGGCGTTTGCTCAAATAGTCTGAAATAATCTATAGAACTCTACAGGTGGTTATCAAAATAATATTGTGAAACACCTAAATTCTATAAAGAATCCTTCATTAGTATGGTGTAGGATGACCTTTGACATGTAATAAAACTTAAATTCGCCTACGAATCGATTCATTTAAGTGCTGGATAGAGTGTGTTTAAAGGAATATTATACCATTCTTCATGGACATATTGGGAAAGTTCTGAGAGAGATGCCTTTGAAGGATATCAATTCTGTATTGAACGCTGTAAAATAGATCACAGCTTTTCATTCATATTGATGTCGCGTGACCGTGCAGGCCAAAGTAGATATGTTTAACTTCATCCTTGTGTTCACCAAATCATGATTGGACAAGTACTGCTGCCTGATAAGGTGAATTATCCTCTTGGAAAATTATATTTCCTGATGGAAGCTAAGTTTGCATCATATGATAGACCTGGTCTAGTAAAAGTTGTCCATAGTTCTGCCCAGTGATCCTTCCTGTCAGGGTTACGATTGATTCAGCAGAAAAGCACGTCCCAGCTCCCCATATCATGACAGATCCATCTCTATGCTGGATTATTGGAAGGAGACCATCACGATCATACGGTGTCCCCCAAACGTTCAGTCATCCTGTTGTAGAGAAAAGGGAGAAAGATGACTCGTCAGACCACATTACGCTCTTTCACTTATCAATTGACCAGGTTTTGTGTGTGGGAGACAACTGTAGACGTTTGAAACTAACATATGTAACAAGTAGCTAGGAAATTGCTGCTCTGCCACAAAAAACTGTTTGTGGAAGGTGCCTTCTAACTGTAATCATTGACACTGAAGAATACAGATGCTGCTTGAGCTCCGCGGTCACAATTATCCTCTTTGTAGACATTACAATTTGCTTCAAAACCCGTCTCGGTCTCATTCACTGAGCTTCTCTTTCCTTCCATTATTTTGCTTTGTCGAGCCTGTCTTGCTACGATGTGTGTATGCTGTCGTGATTTTTAAACACCGTACCTCTAGAAACACCTAAAAGTTGAGTTGTTTAGGTTACACTTGCTCCAGATAGACCGGCTCCTACAGCTTGACCTCTTTGAAAATCTGAGAGGTTCAACATTACCACATACCGACCACATACTACCAGAATACATACATTTCTGGTTTAAAAAAAAGCAGGATGTTGTTGGTAAATTTTAATGCTTACAAGCACATTAAAAATGCCACTTTTTTCATAGGTGTTTCCATTATTTTGATAACCACCTGTATAAGTATTAAAAGGACAAGCTAATATCTTGAGGTATGATCTCATCATGTAATGCATTTTTGAGCTTCATTCTACATTAATTTCAAAGAATAACGATGGAAAGATGGCAGATATTTTATTTATAAAAGCCTTACATCCTAACCATTAAAAAGTTTTCTTAATTTTTATCTATTATTAATGATACGCTATAAGGAGACAAAAATCTTTCGGGAAAAATGCTTTAAATTTTGGGCAAGTGGCAGTATTTGAAATAATTCACTACGAAAGCGAAATCTTTTTTTTAACTTCTGAAATCATGTCTGTATTAAACAACAGAAAAAGTTTTTGCAAAATATTTTTTTTTATTTTACTTCTAGATATATTTGAATTTTAAATGAGAGAGAAACTTAATTTTTTTTAGTTTTTTAGTTATATTGATTCAGCCTTTTTCATTCGATCGAATTAGTCGCAGCTGCAGGTTAGGATTAAAGTATTATGTTTCCAAGCCCCCGATGAACACGCCTAAAACCTCCTCTGCAGTAAGTTAATCCTCTTTCAGAAGCTCTTGTTAAGTCTAGAAAGCATTTTTAAAAAATCATCTATGTTAGAAGCCTATGTAAAATCTCGAAAGCAATTTTTTTAAAACTTACGTTCTCGATACATACATTTCTTTCCTCTCATTTACTGCTTCTTTTGAGAACTATGAATATGCAATTGAACCATGAGGAAAAAAAAGTTAAAATAAATTTGTCTTGGCTTAAGCAGCATGGTCAAGGACAAAGAAATCATGGATTCCTAAGCAGTACTTGAAGAGAACATCTTTTGTGCTTTAAGTACTGTGTAGAGTTCAATTCAAATATTTTCGGTTCTATCTTCATTAATGAAGAAATATATCCTCACCACAGAGACTGTCTAGATAACAGTATTAGCAATGGAAAATAAGCTGCCAAAAATAACAAGTATCTTATAGAACCATGTACACTTTTTACATTCTATAGAGGCATGCAATATTTTAGATGCCTCCGAAATCTGTATGACTAAAGCATACGTTTTTACACCAAAATATTAGTTTGGGTATACACTGTGTGTAATAAATACTTCTAAAAGGAAACTAGAAATGGTAATAGCTATGCTATTCTGTTTTTTGCAATAAGTATGGAAAAAAAAATTACTGTTTAAAATAACATAAAACATATTAAGAGTTGTTCAAAATAGCTTGATAAATATGTTTATGAAAGCTAGTCTTTCGATTTTTATAAACAAATATATATATATATATATATATATATATATGTAAATTTGTTTATTCTATTTTTATATTTTCGTTTATATATTTGTGTATATGTATATATACATATATTCATATACACTGGTGTGCAAAAATTAAGGACGAGACGGTTTTTTCAATATAACTTTGTACAAAAAGCTTTCCAAATCAACACATTTAATACCGTAAGATCCCCAATACGTAAGGACATGTGTAATGTAAGCAACACTTACTAAAAGAGAAATCAGAAGGATAAAAATAAACTTGATTGAAAAAGTAGCATGGAGCGCAATGCGACTGAAGGCCAAAACATCCCTGTGATGGGTGTTCAGCAAGAAACATCCAGTTTTTTGTAGGGGATATGTTCTCCCCTGACTGCTAGGCAGGTTTCACAGCGTCTGCCCATGCTGAGAATGAGGGTGTCAATGAGTTGTTGAGGCATTGCTGCCCATTCGTCTTGCAGCGCCAATCGAAGCTCCCGAATCCTTACTGGTGGTAAGGTACGAGCTGCCAAGCGTTTGCCTAGAAAATCCCATACATGCTCGATGGGATTGAGATCCGGAGATCGTGCCGGTCAATCCATACGTTCAATATCCTCACTCTCTAAGAGCTGTTCGGCAGCTACTGTGCGATGACATGGTGCATTGTCGTCCATGAAAAGGAACTGCAGACCCATAGCGCCTCTAAAAAGACGCACATATGGAAGAAGAATCTCGTTACAATAACGGGTCCCGTTGACTGAACCTGCGTCGAAGATGTGAAGGTCTGTACGACTACGAAGCATGATGCCTCCCCAAACAAGAACACCGCGACCTCCATACCTGTCCCTTTCAATGATGTTCGAGGGATGATTGCGGCTTCCCCGCTCTCTCCAGATGAGTATGCAAACTGAATCGCTACTCAAACTGAATCTGCTCTCCTCTGTAAAAAGTACTCGTCCCCATTCATTGTCTCTCCAATTCCGGTGTTCCCGGCACCACAGAGAACGCCTTCTCCGATGGGCAGGCGTTAAAGGTACATACCGTACAGGGCGTCGTGCAAACAGACCACCACCGTGCAGTCTTCTGGCCATGGTAAAACGCGATATCGGTCGTCCAGTCGCCTGTGTCGTGTGTCTAGCGATTTCTCCCACTGTCTGCCGCCTGTTTCTTCTGGCCTGTAAGACAATGTCCCGGTCATCTGCGGATGTGGTTCCTCGTGGACGACCACTACTGAAACCCCGGATAGCTGTTCCTGTAGTTTGAAATTGTCTCCAAAGTCGTGAAACGATGCTGTGAGCAATTCCGAAGTCTGCAGCCACACTTGTCACACTGCGGCCTTCCTCCAACTTCCCTTTGATTCGACCTCGGGTAAAAGCATCCAGATGTCGTCTAACAGATTGATTATTCGCCATTTCTCGCTCATGCAGTAACTCGGTGTGATTTTAACTGCTATACGGCGTTCAATCTCTTTGCCAGAAATACTGATCTTACACCGGCAACATGCTTTATACTACTCAGACACTCCCCATTACGTCTACCTGCATACCTGCGCATGCGCTACCGTACATTACCTTACTTAATCTCCTGATTGGTCTTTCTGTCCGCTCTGCCTCTTCGTTCAGCTGATATGCTAATTTTTTCGACTTCGTCCTTAATTTTTGCACACCAGTGTATATATATATGTGTATATATATATTTATATATTGAATTTTTTATTTTGGATTATATACATATACCTAACACTTTTATACTTGATGTGTGTTACTCGTAATTTAGAGTTTAGGTACCAAAGAATACATTTATATATTTATTGAAAGTATTCTGTTATGTGTGTTACACATGAGCGCGTAAATATGAAAAAAAAAACTGAAAAAAAGAAAGCTAAATTATTAATTTACTTCGCTGTCCTTAAAAAATATCAGCTTTCCTTGGAAGAAGAATTACGAAAATAGTTTAAAAATAGCCACACTATGCTTATTTTTTACATGTTTTTTATCCTGTTTTGTTATCAGATTCATAAAGTTTAAATAATCAAATTTGAAGTGCGCTCCTCCCCTATCTCTTTATATATATATATATATATATATTTATATTGAGAGAAAGTTTTTGACTTCGTAGGATTTTTAAAATGTTGAAATTTATTTTGAGATATTTACTCCTGAACATGTTGATTAAATATGAATTTATTTGTAATAATTTTGATTGATACATTATTGAAACATTTATATACAAAAGCTGCAATAAAACGCACACAAACAAAGATTACGTACGGGCAAAATCGTTCTTCTCCATCCAAGATGCTATCGGCTTATATATTACTATTACAGAAACTTCGATAATTTTCTTAACCCAATGGATTTCCTAATCTGAGCACATTTATTGGGCAAAAACGATGATTGATGCAATATTTCATTATTTCATCTCAAACTTTGACGACGTTATATTCTTTTTAGATGCTCTTTTGCACTGAATTACTTGAAAATTGCCTTGGATTGTCTCGGCCAGTTTAATTGACTTTTGGTCATCTGTAACCTCCGTACCAGCTTGGCAGCTTACAGTTTTTATATACTGTTAATGATTCTGGATGTTTAGTGTTCCAAGCAGTGCCAATTTAAGCTCAGTTCTGGCCTTGGGTGCAGGCCCCTTTGCCACTTGGGGATCGAAATTTATAACCAGAAAATCTGGTTGAATCCAGCTTATCTGGGCCCTTCTAGGTCCCGGGCCCCTGGATGCTTGCCCCAAGCACCCAATAGATAAACCGCACTGATTCCAAATGTTTTGTGTTTGTTGGTGCTAAAAGCTTTTTGAACTTGGTTTCGAATTTAATTGAGATGTGTTTTAGTGGTTTGGTCTAAAGTTCATTGGAATTGCTTTGTTATTGAAGTACAGTTGTTATTGAGGTTATATTTCAGAAGTAATTCCAGCACGTACACTGCTCAGAAAATTAAAGGATCACATAGATTTAAAAAATACACAAATATTTCTTCTGATAACTAACGTAAAATATAAAACCCATAGTTTAAAGTGTTGTAGACAACAGAGGAAGAAAGCTTAATACTAAAACCAACGTTCATTAAGTCAAAATTCAGAAAAACTGTAGAAGTGTAGAAATCGTAGTTTCGTAGAAGCTATTGTTTTTCGTTGTCTCATTGGAGAAATTCAACATTTTGGCTGCTATTTTGTAAAATGGTGGCTGCAAAATGTCACGAAACTATGATCTACTGGAATCAATGGTTGATTATAAGAAGATCTGTAAACACAAATAATTGTAGTGGACGCTGTTAGAGTGGCAAGAATTCTAAACTGTGGAATCAATTCTATGGAACAGATTGTGTTCGACGTCGGCCAGAACAAGGTCGTCCACATGCTACCACAGCAAATAATGACCGATATATCCTGTTATCAGCTCTTCAAGACAGAACAGCAAATGCTAAGCAGATTCAAATGCAGTTTCTTTTGGCAACAGTATGAAGAATCGTAAGACATACAATCTAAAATAGGCTTCATCTGGGTGGTTTTTATACACGTATGTCTATGGTGTGTATTGGATTAACAGAAAGACTCCGTGCGGTCCAAAGAAATTGGGCTGCTGAACATCAAGATTGGATACAAAGTGATTGGAGTCAAGTGCTGTTTACGGACAAGTCCCGAATCAGTTCAGAGTGTGAAAGGGACACTCCAAATAACCCTATATTCATTCAGGAAATATCGAATAACATACGAGGTGATTTGAAGTTATGGGCTTGAATCAGCTTGAGTGGACGTACTGATCTGCATATAGTTCGTATTGGGAATTTGACGGTTCAAAGGTATGCATACGAGATTCTGAGACCTCATGTTGTACCTTACATGACATCCATTGGAGATTTTTTTCTTTTTAACACATGCACATGTATAAGCGAATGTAGCTATCTGCATATGTATCGTATTTACTCGAATCTAAGCCACCATTGATTCTAAGTCGCACGCCTAGTAGTCAAAATGTTTTTGTGAAAAAATGTTTGCATTCGATACACCTCCATTTCTCTACACGTTTTTGATAAACAAATGTGTAAAATGTTCATCAATCTCTGACATTTAAGAAAATTTAAAAAAAAATTTTCAGGCAAAATAATAAGTTAATTAATGTGTATTTTACTAGTATATTTTAAAAAGCTTTAAATGTATTCATGAATCTATAATTTCTCTAGCCATCAGTATCATGTTTCAAAAATGATTCGTCACTTTCATGGTCACAGCTGACTTCGGAATGGGTGCCGGCGTTGCCATTTCCCCACCCGGTGTCGCTTTCCATGCCATCCAACGCATTTGTTATCCAACATATTTTTATGAGAATGTTCTTTTTTGACGAATGTAAAAGAAATATTAAAATCTGTTGAAGTAAAAATTATACCATTTTTCTTACGCCATCGGCGGCGTATATTTGTTTCATCCCCGTGTCAAATTTTCAATAACGGCTACTCTATTTCCGTTTTATTCTACATATAAAATTGCCTCCCTTTTCATATTTGCATCACATGATGCAAATTTGCACCTTTGATGTTATTACTTATATGTTTGATATTTAGATAGTTGTGAAAGAAAGCGTATACAAAACAAAAAAAAGAAATCCTAAATACGAGCAGACAACGATGTTAAGTAAAGACTAAATACTGGAGACAAACTGCGGAATGGATAAGTCATCGATGCAAGTGGACAGAACGGACGGTTGCATTTTTCCTTTCGAAAAGAGTGGAAGCGTAATTTCCCCCATCCGACAAAAATTTTGCCTTCAATTCTAAGCCGCAGTCGAGTTTCAGTTGCATTAGCAATGAAAATATGGTGCAGTTTAGATTCGACTGAATAAATAAATTATTATGGCCAATTGACACTTAAAGGGGGATTAGCCATAATTCCACGATGTTGCCACGAGATTGCAAGACAGCTATTAAAATGGAATGTAAGAATAGTGAATCATCAATTGCATTGTTTTCGGTGGCAAAGAAATACAGAAGAAACGATATTTAACTGAGTTTGAACACAGGAGGATTGAAGGCGCTTGAAGTATCAGAACTAGTATCGGTAAAAAGGTTGCCATTTTGTGAAGTATTTGTCAACAACGCGGGGTTATTAGAGCTTACAGAGAGTAAATTATCAAGCAGAAAATAGGGTCTCGACGTCAGACTTATAATTGTCACAGGCTACTGAATGATAGCTACAAAATTATAATTGCGAAAGACGTGAAATGGAACAGAGGAACAATAATTCAGATTAATTCAAAATTAGTGTGACCAATCTTAAAAGCATGTATCTATTTATGGCAAAATTTAACCGTTTTACTGTCAAATATATTTTAAGAATGAAACTTTTAAATTATCATTCTAACTGTTTTTATTAGTGGGAATAAATTATTGCTCCGGAATTAGATCCCAAAATAAGAAAAGAAATTTTAAGGTCGAAAAAAACTTTCGGAAATTGATTTTAAGTTTTTGATATTTCTAAGATCTCCAAACCAAGACCTTTCCAGTAATATAACATACAAGCCATTATATGAATTAGAAGTATTTTAAAATGATTTTTAAAAATAATCAGCTGATTAACCACGCCCATTTTGACAGATATAAATGTAAACATTGTCTTTTTTTAAAAGTGAGGTTAAGTTGGAAAGCCTCGACTTATATTATATTTAATACCCAAGTTAACTTTAGATAGCTGTATAATAACTGCAAGTTTAACTGTTAGATTTGATAAAAACCTTTGGAGGCAATTTTAGATCTTCACGTGGGTTTTAGTAAATGTTATACTTAAAATGTAGTCATTTTTTCTCAAATTTAGGTCTTTCTTTAGTTTAAATTACTTTTTAATGTGTTATTATTACTGATTACTAAATCTTCGCATGTTTAAGTAAAGTGTTAAAAGAAAAAAAATTAGGCAAAAATGCTTAAAAAAATCATAAATGAAATTTCATGTATATGGGAAAATGACTACAACCTAAGGATGATAAATGCTTTATTTAACAAGATGAAGGATGAAATATCTAAATTATACTAAACAGCAAAGGAGAACGTCTTTCTCCTACGTCTAAAGCTTAGCGTCCCTAACGTCCATCTACATATTTTCCAGTGTGTCCTTTAGTCGGACATTCCTGACGGGGTGTGACGTCAGTGTGGACTGCTCCACCCTAAGTACAGGGGGAGGGGTTGTCCATTGCACATATTCAACCCTACACCGGCCATCATGACCGGGAAGGCGACCTCACCTGATTATTTATAATGATAAAATGTACAGATACATAGTAATGAAATACTAAAAATGTACACAGTGACACAGTAGATGAAAGAATTATACAAAACACAAAGAAAAAGTACAAAAATACTGAAAAATAAACAAATTTAAAGTAATATTTCATAAATAGAAAAAATTTCATACATTACCACTGGGGTAAAACAAATTATGTTAACGATACAAATAAGATCAAAGCTAAAATAAGAATCTGGAATAAGGAACAGGAACATATTGAAGCAAGATGCTCCTACTTCTAAACACTTAAATTTGTACTAAAATGAAATAAGAAAATGTTAGAGTCATTCAATAAAAATGGAATCAAAAATAAATAAATAGATAAAAAGTCTGTTGTTAATGTCCATAACGAAAGTCTTTCACAGGAAGAAAAATTGTGAACAGTTTTTAATGGAGAAATCAAGTAGAGTTAATTTGGCTTAGCCAGAGTTTCATGAGTTCTGCACAAGTAGACGTTTTTGATGGTCCGTCGACAAAATCACACTTTTCTACGTCATAAGTGTCATTGTGCTTGACCTTTGTAACTTTGTATGGTCCGAGGTATGTTTGCTTAAGTTTCAAGCCTGGACCAAACTGAGTGCGTTTAATTGCTACTAGGTCATGTAGTTGATATTTATGAGCTTGTCTGCGCCGGAGATTGTACGTGCGGCGATTCTGATCTTGAACTTTGTAGATTTGCTTTTTGGCATCTTGACGGAGAGCATCACGTTGTTCTCTTGGAATTGAGCTGTAATCTCATCGTTAAGAAGTTCGACAATCTGAAAGTCCTGGCAAGACTTCATCTTGGTGCCGTAAAGGAGCTCAAATGGAGCCATCTTGATGCTTCTTTGAAAAGTTGAGTTCAGGATTTCATGCAGGTGGGGTACGTGAGAGTACCATTTCTCAGGATCGTCGACAGAAAGTTTTGACAGCACAGCAATGATGGTGGAATTTTGTTTTTCAATTTGGCCATTAGATTTTGGGAGACCAGTTGTAATGGAGATATGTAGGATGTTTTGCTCTTTACAGTAATATCTTCAAATGCGGAGGAAGTAAATGCGGATCCTTTATCAGTGATAATCCTAGCGGGGTTTCCGAAGACATGTCTTTGGTTTTCTAATCGATTTATGATTTCTGCAGCGTCCGTAGATCTATGGGGATACAGCCATGTAAATTTACTGAATGCGTCAATCACTGCAAAAACATGCTTATATTTCTTAGAAGTTGTCGCTAGGGGACCCAAATGATCTAGATGAAATGTATGGAGTGGTAAATCGTTTTTTTCTATCGGGTTAAGCGTGCCATCTTGTTTACCACGTTTCCTGTTTGTGAGAATGCATGTAACACAGTTTTGAATGCATTTTTAAACTTTGTCTTTAAGTCGTGAGATGTAAAAGTCTTTGGTAACTAAATCTTGTGTGCGTAGAACAGCAAAATGGCCACGTCCATGTGCAGTTTTAATGATGTTAGCCTGCATTTCGTCAGGTACTACTAGTAAATCGGTGCCATTGACTGTTTTGTAAAGAAGTTTGTTTTTTACGATATAGTTATCACGCGACGTTGTTTCTAGAAGCGTCTTTATCGCTGTTATTTGGTCATTAGCCTGTTGTGCTTTGAGAAATTGAAGATAGACACTATTTTGGATTAGCATACAATAGGGAGGTTGACTGAGGGCATCCACATGAGCCATCCTTGAGCCTGTACGGTGTTCTATTGTATAGTTAAATTCTTGGAGATAAAATGCCCATCTGGCTATCCTGGGGTTAAGCTCTTTTTTACTTAGTGTTTTGACGAGGGCGTCACTGTCAGTAATAATTTTGAATGATGTTCCTAGTACATAGATGCGAAACTTTTTAAGTGCTTTGACCACTGCAAGGACTTCTAGTTCAAAACTAGTGTACTTTCTTTCATGGTCTGATGTCTTTTTTGACATGTAGAATACAGGGTGAAACTGGTTGTCATGTATGGAGTTTTGGAGTAGGACTGCACCCAAACCATCGATTGACGCGTCAGTGTGAATCTCAGTGGGAGAATTTTGGTTAAAAATACTTAAAACGGGTTGTTGGGAAAGTAAGTATTTTAATTTTTGAAATGCTGTCGTTCAGCATAAAATTGGAAAAGGGAGTCTTTACGAAGGAGGTCACTCAAAGGTTTTGCTATGGTCGAATATGAGGGTAAAAACTTTCTAAAATAGCCAGTAAGACCTAGAAATCGGCGAACGTCTTTAGTATTTTTAAGATCAGGATAATTAATAACAGCTTTAGTTTTTGAAGGGGAAAGAAACAATCTACCGTTTTCTATAATATGGCCAAGAAACTCAATTGTATTATATAAAAATTGACATTTTTTAAAATTTATTTCAAGTCCGTAATCACAAGCTACCTCTAGAACAATTTTTAGATATTCAAGGGCTTGAGACTCATTAGCAGCGGGAATAACGATATCATCCATATATGGGAGAACAATACTTTTCGAAATCAGATGTCGGAAAATGGCATTTATGTACCGCATAAAGTTGGAAGGACAAGTACTTAGTCCAAAAGGCATTCGTCTAAATTGATGCTGACCATTGTGAGTAACAAAACTAGTAAAGTTACGGCTCCTTTCGTTTACCGCGACATGGAAAAATCCATTTTTTAGATCTAGAGTAGTAAATATTTTAGCATTTTGGAGACAATCTAAAATATCGTCATTTAAAGGAAGAGGATAGTTATCTTTAATAAGTTTGCGATTTAAGCGTCTATAATCAATGCAAAATCTTGATTTCCCGTTTTTTTTCTTTACTACCACAACTTGACTAGCGTAAGGGGATGAACACGGCTCAACAATTCCATTTTTAACCCATTCATCAACTTGAGCATCTACTATATCTCGTTCAGCAAATGGCAAACGTCGAAGCTTATGAAATATCGGTTCGTCGTCGGTGAGAGCGATATCAAGCTCAATGTTTACAGTTTTTGTTTTTTTAGGCGTGTATGTCGATAGCAGTTGTTCGACTTCAGATCGATTATGTTGAGAAACATTTGGACCGATATCAAATGTGGGTGAACCGTCAGAAATCGTCACAATAAAATTTTCATTTGCGTTATCAGAAGGCCTTAAAATTTGTGCAAATTTTACGCCTGTAGGCGATATATTTAGATGTGCTTGTTTAATTACTTCACAACTGATTATAAGGTCATAATTTGTACAAGAATTTGGTACAACAGAAATAGTAACAGGAAAAATTTGATCATCGATAGTAATTTCAGGATCAAAAGTTCCTATCACATTAATTCGTGAAAAACCAAAACCTGTTAATAATGTGTTGGTTTGTTTCAGTGGCGATGCATCTATATTTATGTAAGTAGAATTTCTTAATAGTGTTAAATTGCTGCCTGTGTCTACTAACCCGTTAAGTTTACGCCCAAAAATTGTTACGTCTTTACACATATTAATAGGAGAAGGCAATTCATGCACATCATTTACACCAGAAGGTGGTGTAGAAGTGTTATTTAAATTATCTCGTCGGCATTCAAATGATTTGTGACCATAAAGATTACATGAGAGGCATCTGGGGCCACGTGAATGATTAGGACAAGATTTTGATAGATGACCTATATAATTACAATTAAAACAACGTTGGGGATTTTTAGCTGCGTCAGAAACGTTAAATTTTGCTGGTTTTTTTTGGAAGCTTTGTTGTTTAAAATCGCGTCCTCGGCTTTCATATGAAAAACAAAAATTCAGTGAATTAGAGTTATGTATTCCCATGTTTTTAATGACAGTTTCATAGGTACGTAATTTCTGCTTAAATTCGGAAAATGAGGTTGCACCATAGAGGATTATTTTATATATGAACGAGGCCCATCAATTCTATTAATGACGTACTGGATAATTGACGTTTCGTCAATTTTTGAATCACATCTATTTGCTAATTCACGCATGGAATTGAAATATTGCATTAAAATCTCGGTTTTACGCATTTTTCTTTTTTCTAATTCGCGGTGAATTTCTATTGAAGTAACTGAATCCGAAAATTCTTCAATTAAAGCTTTTTTGAATGACTCGTATGTATTTAAATTTCTTTGTGAAAAAAGAAATGATTTAGAAGTTCCACATACTAGACGTTTCGCGAAAATTAATTTTTGAGAAGAACTGATAGCTGGGATTAAATCAAAATTTTCTTCAACATAACGAAAGAAACTATTTACAGAATAAAAATCTCCCCCGGTAAATTTTCTACTAATCGCCGAAATATCCCGCAATAAAGTTCAAAACTGGGTATTCATCTCTGTAAGGGAAGCATCGTTTGAATAGGGAGGAAAAGTAATTTGAGTACAAAGAGATGAAACGTTTTGATGTGCCGGCATGAAAGAAAAACCTTGAACGCTGGGTAGGGGTGCATTACTGACAGGATGTTGTTGAAAAGGGGAGTTCTGGCCTGTCCCTTCCGATGAAAAATTCCTATCTAACGTGATTCGTTTTTGAAACGTGGTTTTTGAAACTACGTTTTCGCCTTCAGAAAAGGATGCCTCTGAATTATTTAATGTTAGTTGGAATTCATCTAAGTTCGTCAAAGC
The DNA here is from genome assembly GCA_019973935.1 of Trichonephila clavipes. Lineage (NCBI taxonomy): Eukaryota > Metazoa > Arthropoda > Arachnida > Araneae > Nephilidae > Trichonephila > Trichonephila clavipes. The sequence goes on from BMAU01021361.1 coordinate 1,103,001, forward strand.
TTTAAATATACTATTGCATAAATTTTGCTCATTTGTTTCTACGTCTAAATGTAATAAATTAGCGACTGAGATAAAATCAGGCAATGAGAATTCGGTTAAAATTTTTCCTTTGTGTTCTTCAACTCTAAACTCTTTAGGGAAGATAGAAAAATTTCTTATTTTTTTTTCGCGAAGAACGGTCAAATTCGGTGAATCCTAATATAGAATTTAATGTTTTTACAGCACGAGTTGTACCACATTTCAACGAATTAGCAATTATAGGAATATCACCTAATTTGATATTTTTACAGGACATCTTAATATACAAAATTAATCACTTTGAAAATTTATAGCAATTTATGCAAAAAAAAAATTATGCAAGGTTGTAATCAAAATTTCCCTATCACACTCTGAGTTAAAACTACTACATACAGTAATTTTAAAGCCAAAATAAACAAAAAAATACGTTTAATTAAATTTTGCCTACCTGGGGTTGGGGAGCAGTCCGTACAATAAATCGAAAACCAGTTGAGGCACTATAGGAATCCAAGAAAAAGAAAGTCCAACAGCAACACGTTGTTTTTACGCTTTTTGCAATGTAGCGTCCACTGAAGAAAAATATTAAAGCGTCTTAAAAATTTTTCCTCGTCTAGAGGTGATTTTCCTTAATATGCAAGAGACAGGTCGAGCCCCCAAAATATGGGAAATCCCGGGTTCAATTCCCGGTCGAGCCCCAAAAATATGGGAAAATGACTACAACCTAAGGATGATAAATGCTTTATTTAACAAGATGAAGGATGAAATATCTAAATTATACTAAACAGCAAATGAGAACGTCTTTCTCCTACGTCTAAAGCTTAGCGTCCCTAACGTCCATCTACATATTTTCCAGTGTGTCCTTTAGTCGGACATTCCTGACGGGGTGTGACGTCAGTGTGGACTGCTCCACCCTAAGTACAGGGGGAGGGGTTGTCCATTGCACACACACATATCCAACCCTACATCTATGCATAAAGAATAACGAAGAGGAAGAAAAAAAAGAGATTCTCAAAGAAAATATAATATTTTCACAAGGTAAGATTTTTTGATAAAATTTGTTTTCTAAATGTTTTTTTTTAAATTGTGTAAATTTACTGTATGCATGTATTCTGTTTCTTAAATGCAATTGTGTATACTGAAGTGACATTTTTGAAATATTCTTAAGCAGATATCATAACAAAAAATAACGATTTTCAAGAAATTCATAATAATCATATTTGCTCAGTCAACTAAAAGTATTTTTTTGAAAAAACTAATTAATATATTTAAAAATTTCTCTTCAGTATAAATATAAATGTATAATTAATACATATAGTCAAAATTTTGAGTCTTTATGTTTAATAGTTTCTGAGATAAAGGTATGAGATGATACATCATATGTGATGTTTGATGTCATTGCGAGAAGCTTGTTACATACATAAAAATACATAAATTTCATGTTTAAAAACATAAAACAGTTATATTTTGCTGTTCTAGAAATCATTTGCCCAGTTTAGAATAACTTTTGAAGTTTATAACTTGGAAACTGTCTGCAACAACAAAACCAATAATAATTTGCCTAACGAAAACTTACAAAATGTCGTATAATCAGGTACTTTTATATACCATCTCAAATTTCTACCAAAACCACAAAATTTTCACATTATATTTATGATGCTTTCTGTTCAAATTTGGTATTAGTAAAAGGCATGAAAGATACAACTTCTTCAAAAATTGATACTGAATTTGAGAAAATTGATGCTTTACTAGAAAATATCTCATTAAAAAAACTTAAAAATGCTATGCTGGGCAATTTAAGACTTTTTTGTTAATTATTTTATGCAAAATAAATTGCAAAGATGCTAATGTTTAATAAAATAGGACAAATGCTTGTTGTAATTTGTTATTTTTGTGATGTGTGCAGTGGCACTTTATACTAAAAATTCAATTTTCTCAAAATTGATGTTTTTAAAATTGCAGGTATCTTTTTCTTATAATGTAACACATGAATGTACATGAATTTTCCCCCCTCATGTTACTAATATGTAACTATATATATTCATGTGAGTTATTTGGAGATTTTCCCAAAATATTTGACTGGAGTCCATATATCGTGACAAAAAATGTCAATTTTTTTAAAAAAAAATCATAGTGCTATTTTTGTTACATGTTTTAAGAAAACTGAACAATATATTTTAAATATTTTCCTTCATTGCAAATATTAATGTTTATTTATTGTTCAGACAAGTTTTTAAGCTTTAATATTCAAAGGTGTTTTAGTAATAGGTAACTAATTATAACTCAGATGTGTAATGTTTTTTGTCGTTGCGAGAAGATTGATACATGCATAAAAATACACAAATTTCATGTTTAAAAACATAAAAGCAGTTTTATTTTTACTCTTTTAGAAATTTTTTGTACAGTTTAAGAGAAAATTTGAAACCTTTCGCAATATCGTAAAATCACATATTGCCAAATCCTTCCTTTTACAAATTGGTACGCGTTTACATTATATTTATGATGTTTTAAGGTCAAATTTGATGTTTGTAATGCATCGAAACTAAATATTTTTCACAGATTGATACAGAATTTGAGAAAATTGATGCAAATGGTAAAAAAATCTCATTGAACAAAAATTGAAAAATACTTTGTATGTATTTTCTGAACATTTTGAGACTTTTTTTTACTATTTTATGCAAAATAAATTGCAAAGATACTAATATTTAATAAAATGTGGCATATACATGATGCAATTAATCATTTTTCTGATGAAGTACCTTTTTACATTAAAAATGCAATTTTTCCAAGATGATTGTTTTTAAACTGCGTGTACCTTTTTTTTCAGAATCTACAGAATGAATATGCATTCAATTTTTCCTGCACATAAATAATATGTAACTATATATAATAGAGCCACTTTTTTGGAGATTTTCTCAAAATATTTTGCTGAAAAACAGTTATCGTAAAAAAATCACAATTTTAAAAAATTTCAAAGTGATACTTTTACGATGAATTTTTTTGAAAAAAGTAAACAATATGTTTGAAACATTTTACCATTGCTTAGGTAAAAAAGCCTAATTAATATATAGAGACGAAATTTGAAGTTTTTATATTTAACAGTTTCTGAGAAACTGGTTTCTAAAAAAGCTACATTAAACATTGTAGGTAAAGGGGGAACTGACTATTCTTATTTCTTTGAAGTATGGTTGCTAGAATTCTGTTATAAATGAAGCATTTAAAAAATCAGAAAAAAACCCATTTTTCTAATCGATTACTATCTAAACTCCAAAAAGAAAAAAAAAATTAGATAGTAAGAAAAGGTTTCAGGGGTAAAAATGGAAGAAAGGAAGTCCTTAGAGGAAAAAAAAGAGTAGTCGAGTAAACTTATCTCTGTAGAAAATCTTCTGCCTCAAAGAACTTTAGCAAAGAAACTACAGGTATTTCACTCGACTATTTATCGTCAGATAAAGAAAACTAGCTATAAATAAGTCAATAAGCGTCTGTCATCAAATGTCTATTAAGACCGTAGATAAACGAAGAAAACGTTCTTGACTGTATTTTATTGTTACACAAAGAGGTAGATACAAAACATGGATAACTTAAGATGAAGCACTGTTTTATCTGTCATCTCAACTGAAACAGGAAGATACAATACATAAGACACGAAAAACGTCGCACAGACGCAGTTGTTTGGCAAAAGGCTAGTTGGCCATCAGGTGATAAGCATGGTTTTCCTCAAACAAACTTTGTTTGTCACCAAGATTCTGTATCAAGTCATACTGCTAAATGAACTATAAAATGGCTTAAAGATAAAAAAAACAAATTTTTATCCTTCTAAGAAATGCCTACTACCATCTCCTGACTGTGTTCCTTGTGCTTATTTTTAAGGGGGTATTTAAAAAATAATTAAATATTTGTAAAGTAAGAACACTTAAGGAGCTTCAAAAAGCAATCAAAGAGGAAATTGGATAAAAATCGTTAAAATGATCGAAAAGGCTTTTCTGGGAGGGCATATACGCATAAAAGAAACTAAATTGAAAACTTCATGTAGATAACTAAATTCAATATAAAAATTAATGGTGTTCTGAAATTGGTCACATTATTTTTGAATCAGCCGGTACGTCAGATTGCGAGAAATCTTAATCAAGTAGCAACTACGAAATGTTCGCAGCACATTACACGGTGTAGGATATGGTAACCGACGATCTGTATGGAAACCCCCACTGTAGATCTTGAATAAGTTCAGACGTCTGGGTAGACGTCTGGGCAAAGAAAAGTATTGGACAGTAGATGACTAAAAAAGGGTTCTGTGTTCCAATGAATCGTATTTTCAATTACTAAAATAGAGAATTGCATGGGTGATTTGATTCATATGGATGAACGACTGAATGCCTGAGGGTGTTTAAGTGTTATCGCCGATCAAGTACATCCTGTTATGTTAATGGCACCAGTGGAAAATGCTCCATGTCATACAGCTGGCATTGTACCCAAATGGATCTTAGAGCCAAGCGGAGACTTTATCTTGCTTGGTTGGCCTATATAATAAAAAGACCTAAATCTAACTGGGAATCTGCCGGATAAGATAGAAAAAGGCAGGAAGCAGCTGTATGTAGTACCATCCAAATTGAAGTAATTAGAAAATGCAATTCGTCTGATATGGTATCATATTTCCCATACCACCTACCAACATCTCATACATTCCGTACCAAGAAGAATCCATGCAGCATTAACGGAACATCCGGGATTTCGGTTATCCTTAAACGTCCACCCGTGTTATTTTGAAACCGTAATATAAAATATATTAAGTTGTTAGAACCCCCCTGGGTTTTAACCTGGTCACCAAGATTAATTTGAGGCAAAGAATCACTAAGAGCCATTTGTGTAATAATAACTTGTATTTATTAAATTGATTCAAATATTAGAAACTCAAATAACATAAAATTTATATGTTACGTCAAACAAAAGGGATTTACCTTTAATATTAAATTAAATTACGAAATATGAAATTAATCAATAACTACGCGTAAGATCAAATATAAGGTCTACCGAAATAGGATGTCCGAGAAATACACTCAAATCGAATTATAGCTTTCATTAATTTAAAATAATCTTATTAAACTAGCGCTTGTTTTAAGCTATAATAAACTATAGTATATAACCTGGTAAATTAGCTTTTAAGATTTTTTCGTAGAGTACTAGCAGTAACGCTTCACTAACGTAATCCAATTGAGTCCTCTAAACTTGAGGCTATTGCTGCTGGCTCAATAGCCTTCATCTTTGCTAGCTTACAACGCTCTACTTAAATACTCTATCTACTTTGCATATCCCGTTCGCTTCTCGGAGTTGACTGGAAATATACGCGAATTTATAATCCCCGAAAAGACGCCTAAGAATATTAGTCGAAAGATTCCGTACAGATTCGTCACAATCCCCTTGAAGAAGAAAACGGGATTTATTCGAAGGTCACAAATTGCCTGAAATAAATTACATAACAAATTCTAAAACTTAATTCATAGTCTCTAAGACTTTAATATCTATCTAACCATCAGATACTTTACGAATTCTCCTATTCTAAGGGAAAGAAAAGCATGATGACCATAAACTTCGTTTGAAATTTACTGTTTGTTTGATATAACAATTACAGGTTTAGATTTCCCTACAGCACACCTGATTCTAGCTCAGATGTGAGGAAAAAACCACCGAAGTGGAAAACAAAAAACCTGCCTGTGTGCTTTACTTAACTATTTAAATACTAACAATCTTATTCTTGCTTCATTTACAGTTGAATCGACGCTTTCTATACAAAGATCAGGGTCAGCTACCCTGAAATGAGAACTTCCTTTAAGTAGTAGGAAGAAACAAACATATACTGTATGTACAAACATATTGATATTTTACATATCAATTTGTAATATATATATTAAGGCATCTGGCTTCTTAAAATTGCCATTCCATGCATGCTGCGCTTGTTAGAGTTAATGTTAGCTTTGCCTAACTACGCCGCGTCTCAAACCACCAGATGTGAATTAAAAATATAAATATACACATATATATACATACAATTTAAAACATTTTTCAATAAACCATTAAAACAAATAACCAAAGGAATTGTCACATCTTAGAGAAGTCATACATAGAAGTAAAAAATGCATTCTTACAATTGTTTTCTCCATATTGATATAAAAAAATTAACACAATAGCTGATTTTTTTCTTCTAGAAAAACACACTCATTGTAGTATCCACTTTTGCTTGGCTTCTTAAATTTTAACATCCACCCGTGGCTTGCTTCATTGCAATAATTCTTCCGACCACTTGTTCGAAAGAATAAAAAAAAAAAAACGATACAACCCGATTTTTTTTCTTTGTCTTCTATTCGCTCCTATCTGCCGGATCTCCGTCTAAAGCTTCCAAGCTAAGGCTCCTTTCCTGAGGCTTTTCTGCTGGAGACTTTTGATCCCAGTGCTCCTTTGTTCCTCTGGTATTCCTTCAGGCTCCTTTAAGAGGCTCCTGAGGTAGTAAGGACAAGGTCTCACTGTTGTCGTCTGTCTGGATCGGACTGGTCTCCCCTCAGCTGCACTGTGCCCTTTGCTACGTGTTGTCCTGGTCTCCCGGGCCTTGTCATACTGGACTCTTGCTCCTCGCCTGCTCTCTTCTGTAGGTGGATTGAACTGCCTTATCATTCGTTGATGTGAGGGACCTGCAATGGATTCTTGTCCTTGTGAATGGGACTGTTCTCTTTATCCCCTGTGGTAGTACAGGTGTTGGTCTTTTCTGATTCCCATGTTCGGACCACTGAAACAATCCCTTCCTGCATATTTTGGACATCTTTCTATCCTTCCTCTCCACTGTCCCATTTGACCTTACTTTACTCTTCAATCTCAGATCCTCCAATCCGACATTTCCCTTCTTTGATCTACGACTCTTACTCTCATCACCCGAGGGTCTCCTAGAACTTCTGGATTTTCCCGGGTGTGACCTACTCGACCCATTACTAGACTCCTTTCTGTCATATAGTGACTCATCATTACTATCAAAACTAATTGTGTCGGATTGTCTTGGATGGTACACCCGCACATGGTGAATATTAAGTTAGACCCTTCTTCTCTTTTCCAAATGATCAAATTGTTATTCCGAACTTCCAACTCTCTGTATTGCCTTTCAAACTTGGTCATAAACTTTCCCACCACTCTCCTACCCGCAGCACTAACAAAATGGGTTTGTACCAACACCAAATCATTGACTTTGAAGTTAACCTCTCTCCTTTTTCGATTATACTTTTTCCCATGTCTTATGTTGTTTCCGCATATTCTGTCTTGCCTCATAAAATAAATACTCAATATTTCCTCCCACATATTCAGCGCCCTCCTTTACATTTATTAATTTACGAAAAGGTGTTATTATTTTTCTACCTAAGAATAAATCAGCCGGAGTTTACCTGTTGTTTCAATAACTGATGCGCACAGAGCGAAAGAGAAGTCAAGGAGAAATCGGTCCCAGATATCGCGAATTTCTTCTACAAAACAAGCTGTCATTTACACTTAAGTGCGATTAACTCTTTCCGTTAAATTTGCCTGAGGCCGATATGTTGCCATTTTAATATGTTTTATGTCCAACATGTGACTTAAGTGTTCAAAGACATCGGATATAAATTGGGGACCATTATCACTAATCAAAGAAATAGGAGTTCCATATCGTGAAATATAATTTTCAAAAAAGATGTTAGCTATGGACTGGGCCGAAGCTTTTCGTAAAGGTATAAGTTCACGCCAATTAGTGAAGTGGTCAGTTATTGCCCATATAAATCTATATCTTTCGGGTCGGGATGCTGGGTAGGGGCCTAATAAGTTTAACGTCACGATATCATTGGGGTAATTCGTTACTATCGGAACTATACGACCAGCTGGTAGCGTGTTTTTGTAATTAAATTTTTGACACCGGTCACAGGTTGATACATATTCAAATATATATATATTTCCTCATGTATGGAAAACAACATGTGTCTCGCATTTTTAAATAGGTCTTCCTCTTTCCTAGATGGCCTGCTAATGTCAGATCATGAAATTCTTTCATTATTGTTTCGCGAAGCGATCTTGGAATATACACTCTTAGTTCTCCAAGAGTTGTATAATATTTCGCGTAAAAGAGTAGACCATCTATAAGTTTAAAATCCTGGGACCAACCTTCGTATATAGTTGCCTTAACGGAACCGTCGTCCGGGTTTTCTAATTAACGATAGATGTGTCTTAACTCAGGATCTTCCCTTTGCTCTCGAATGAGTTGTTATCAAGAATTTAAAGCTAGGGCTCGAAGTGCTGCGCACGAAATTTGTGATCCATCCAGATTTCCTACTGGATTCCTAGACAAAACGTCCGCGACAACTTTTTGGACCCCCGGGCGATGCTCCCATTCTATGTTGAACTCGGCTAACTTGAGTGCCAATCTAACCATTCGACTGGATAAGTTTTTTCCATTAGTTAGCTTTGTTAATGCCGCGTGATCTCATATTCTCTTCACCGCTAGTGATCCAAAATAAGTTCTAATCTTATTCATTGCCCATATCACCGCCAAAAAGTCGCTTTTCTAACTGTGTAGTTTCTTTCGGCTTTGTTCAGGGTTCTAGACGCGAATGCAATAGGTCTGTGATTTTGATTCAGCACAGTTAAAATTCCGACCCTACTAGAATTCGTAAATAAGTTAAAATGTTGTTGAAATTTCGGCATTCGTAAAACTGGAGCCTCTGTTAATGCTGGTTTTACTTTATTAAAAGAATCGTGTGCTTCCATCGAACAATTAAATTTAGCCCTCTTTTTCATTAATCCATATAATGGTTCACATATATCTGCAAAATGGGGTATAAATTTCTGATACCTACCCGCGATCCCTAAACACTTCGACACGTCTTCATTGATTTTAGGCGGCTTCATTTCTGTGATTGCCTTGACCTTGTTGTTGTTCGTTTTAATTCCTTTCTTACTAATTATGAGACCTTAATACTTCAATTTGTCACGTGTGAAGTGACACTTATCCTTATTGTGTGTTAGACCTGCATCTCGCAACAATGTTAATACCTGCTTCAAATGATCGATGTGTTCATTAAAAGATGGAGATGTAATAATTACATCATCCATATAACACATCACAAAACGCCCAAGAACCGGTTTTGATATAATTTCAATGGCTTTTTGATAATTTGGTGCCACCCTTGAAAGGCCGAATGGCTTTCTGAGGAATGCATAAGTTCCATTTCGTGTTATAAACGCGGATTTCTCGATATCTTTCGGACTGATTGCCAACTGAAAGTAACCTGATTTGAAATCTAATGCCAACATGGTATTGGTGTGCGGGATATTTGTGATCAGGTCATCTATCACCGGTAATTGATATCGCTGATACTTCGCAATAGCGTTGAGTATGCGATAGTCAATCACGAATCGATACGCCTCTTGAGAATCTGGAGAAAAGACATTATTTTTGCGCTTTAGAACCACCGGTGACGCGTATGGGGATTGGATAGGACGAATTTTACATTCCTGTAATATTTTCTGAATGTGCTAGTCAATTATTACTTGATTGACCCTGTCATAGCAGTAGGGTCTTGACTTTTCTAGCCCCTGGTCCCCATTTTTGATTTCATGCTATATAACATGAGTGATCCCCGGATGGTCTGAAAATAGCCCCTTAAAACTATGAAATAAATTCCTTAATTTTTGCTTTTTCCCTTCACCTAGCTTTGTATCTGTTAGATCAATCTCGACCAGCTTTTCCACTTTTGGCAACTGCTTAATTTGGTCATCTGGAATGATCAAAGATTTCTTATCGAAATTTTAAGTCAGTTTGGACTCCTTTATAAAATAAATGCCTAAAATGCATTGGTACTGCATATTGTTAAAAATGGGAAATTCCCAGTTTTTCTGGAATTCTCTGATCCGAATCTGTCATTCGATCCGACTTAAGTGACAACACGGGGCTCCTTGGGCCGTCACTAATTTATCTTTAGTCTTTGACGCGGTTGGTACGAAAAATATCTGCGATAGACCTCCTCTGATATAAAAGTTTTCTCCGCTTCCGTGTCCCGCAAGGCTGTAATGAATGTTTCATTTAAAAGAATGGGAAAATAAGGCAGATTTACTGGAGTAATTCGCAGTGATGATATCCTAATAGTATGGTGTTCCGTAACGGGAGGATTTTCTGTACTTCGCGATCGATCACCCCCAGACTCGCGTCGATCGCTTAAAAGTTTAAATACCTGTTTTGATCATTCTGACCCCTGAAAGCACCGTTCCTCGAACGACCCTGTCGACCGCCTTGATTATGCAATCTATGATCAGATTGACGACCTCGGCGTCGACTATTGAATCTCCGATTATCCGCAACACCTAGACCCTCAAATATGTTGAATTCCCTCTGCGGTCTGCTATTGTCAGAGTATAGGTTGTTACCTCTTATATCCCCCCATTTTCCCTGTCTATTTCTGATAGGGAAACGATTGCTCGAGCTTTGGTTTGTATCTCGGAATTCTTGACTCGAACCCCTGATTCTTCTATTTAGAAACCTCTCCTCGTACTTGTTAGACATTTAAAAAGTCGGATCCAAATTTTTATGATCTCCTTGTGTTGTTTCTCCAATCCCGTTCCATGATCTCAATGAAAGTAAGCACACCGATTCGAACCCGATCTTTTTGAGTTTCGTGATTTGTGGTTGGCAGCAACTGCAATGCAAATCGAGCGAGTATTTAAACTCGGCTCATGTTAGTTTTTCTAAAAGGAAGGAGAAACAGAAATATAAGAAGTGTGTGAGTGGTTTAACTCTTAGAGGGAGAGAACGGCTGGTTGGCAATGCAACTGCAGGTTGCATCACCATTTTAGATTAGAAATTCATTTTACAATATTAGAAGACGGTTCGAATGGGATGTCTCTGGTAATGTTGATTTTTGAACTTATTGTTTTTTATCGCTCTAGTAACGAGCGCAGTGACTTTATGATTGATTATTAAAGGCCAATTTTAAGAAACTGTTTTTCGTCTTCATGCCTCCTCGACACATAAATTTCACTGCTAGCTTTGCAAAATTTAAATTAGTTTACCAATAAGTGTAACAAATTTGGTTATGGGCCCAGTCCATGTACTGTGTCGATACAGGCTAAGCAGTTGAACCAGGCCATGAACTTTGTCTATTTATAAATACTGTTCCAGTCTAGAACTATTTTTATGAACTCTGTTGCTAGTACGCTAAATCGAGTAACAGATATGGAGTTTAACAACCAGATATCAGTGTTGACTCAACATAACTGGAACACGTGGAAGCATGATATGCAAGTACTCTTAATGGATTATGGTTGCTGGCAGTTTATAATACAGACCAAGCCAGAGCAACCTGATGAAGAGGCAACATACAAGGAAAAATTAGATCTACAACTTCGTAAGGATAGATGTTATACGTTGATCTATACTAACATCAGTTCAGATTTGAAAAATCTGATAACGGAAACAACTGACGGAGTAGCGGCATGGAAGATATTAAAAGATTACTTCGAACCAGTCACAAGAGCAAGAGTAATTCAACTATTAGATCAATTTTTTGGAACAAAATACCAACCAGGGGAAGATGTTGGAATCTTCATATCTCGTGTAAAGACAGCGGCAACCAGACTACAAGAAGCGGGTCATAAATTGGACGACCTGTACATAGGATTTCAATTAATAAGGTGGCTTCCTCAGGAATTCCAGTCTACCGTGCAACAAATCTACAGATGGAAAGAAGAGGACTTCAGAGTTGTCAAAATTGAAGCAGAGCTGATATTAGAAGCCAATCGTCTTCAGTTGATGAAACAAGATTTGGAGAAAGCGGAGAATGCTTACTTGAGCAGTTTCACTTCGAAGAAGTCGAAGACGTTACCTGGTGCTACGGCTGCAGCTCATGGAGATCCAAATGGCAAGAATGATTACCAAAACAAAGGTGGTAAGGTATTTAACTGTAAAACTATTAAAAATGTTAAACAATCTATTAAGACTATAGGTCCTTGTTATGTATGTAATAAGTACGGGCATCTTAAAGTAAACTGTAAAGAGAAAAAGTCTCTACAAAAATCTCCTTCAACTGTAAATGAAACTTTGAACACAGAGTTTAATATAAATTTAAGATTTTGTGAAGCTGAATGTAGTCTTTTAGAACTAGATAAACAACTCGTAACTAGTTGTATCTTATTTGAGAAAAACTCTGATAAAGGTGTTTGGGTAATAGATACTGCTGCCACGAGTCATTTTTGTAATGACAAGAGTTTATTTTTAGATCTTAAACCGATAACTAACATGAAAATGTCGTTAGCAACGGAGGATAAAAGTTGTCCCGTAGAAGGAATCGGAACACTTAGATTTCGGGTAAAATATAAGGGGAGTTTTCATGAAATAACTTTGACTGATGTATTATTTAATCCTAAGTTGAGGAGAAATTTGTTATCCGGTTCCAGATTAGAAAGTAAAGGTGCGCATTTTGTGGGTACTAAAGGTAAAATTAATGTTTTTAATAAAGACTGAATAAAATTGTTCTCCGCGACACGCCATGAAAATTTGTATTTTTTTAAGCCGGATCATTATATTATACCAAAGAGTAAAGAAATTAGTTTTTTTAGTGATATAACCGCTAAAACAAAAAACGGATCAATAGAAATATGGCATCAACGCTTTTGTCATGTTAATAACGATTACTTGGTAAAAACTAGTAAAAATGATAGTGTAAAAGGTCTCCCACGCTTAACTGATAATGGTAAGACTCATTGTATACCGTGTAAATTAGCAAAGTCCAAGAGAGTTTCATTCAAAAAGACGGGGGCCGTAAGATCAAAACGTCCATTGGAATTGTTGCATATGGACCTCTGTGGTCCAATGCCAACTGAAAGCCAAGGCGGTAATAAATATTTCTTGAGTATAATTGACGATTATTCAAGAAAGGTGACTGTATTTCCCATCCGAAATAAATCTGACGTATTTCATACGTTTATAAGATTTCAGAAACGAGCAGAACGTTTTCTAAGTAAAAGGTAATAGCAGTTAGAACTGATGGCGGACTAGAATTTTGTAATAAGGATATGGATAATTTCTTGACAGAACTGGGTATAAAGCATGAGGTAACAAATTCATATACGCCAGAAATGAATGGGGTCGCGGAGAGATTCAATTTAACCGCTCTAGATGGCATCAAAACATTGCTTAAGTCTAGTGAAGTTCCCCATAAGTTTTGGGGAGAAGCATTACTTTGTTTCACTTATGCGTGGAATCGAATTTGTCACAAAGACAGTAACAAAACGCCTTTCGAAAAATATTCAGGTAGAAAACCATCTCGGTATTGCATCTAAAACCTTTTGGATGTTTTGCATATGCTGGTGTTCCAAAACAAATTAGAAAAAAATTCGATATGCGTGCGAAAATGGGAATTATGATGGGATACGCACAACGTACTAAGGGTTATAGAATATGGTTGATAGATGAAAATAAATTAGTCGAGACTATTAATGTAAGATTCGATGAAAATAAGAGGGGAATTAATTTTAGACAAAAAGTTAATAGTAACCTTGGATATAATTTAAACCTTCCTGATTTTTATGTTGTTGATGATGATTTTGATAGAGTAAAAGATTCATTAAGGAGTCGTTTAGCTTCAAAGACAAGTACGGAAATGCCCTCAACATCTGAAAAGCCAGGTGTATCTTCCGATCATTATAACTTGATCCCATGTACGGAGGTTAAGTGGATTCGAAATATAGGTAGGAAAGTAACTGGATCTAACGTATATTATAGTATAGAAGGGGAAGCAACCCGATTGAAATCTTTTAACGAAATAGAGAGATACTGTAAGAGGCATAATATTGAGTATGATCCTAGTTTATTTAATTTTAGAAAAGATAATACTGAATCCCAGGGATTTTCAGATTTGTCAGAGCAACAAGAAGCTCTTATGGTTGAAGTAACTATTCCTAACTGTTACAAACAGGCGATAAGATCCAGAGACGCATCTAAATGGCATGATGCAATGGATAAAGAAATTAACGTAATGAAGGAACGTAAAGTTTGGGATTTAGTTGATCATCCGGATAATATAAAAATTTTAGAAAACCGTTGGGTTTATACCATTAAATATGATGAAAAATAATAAAATTGTTAGATACAAAGCCCGCTTAGTTGCGCGAGGTAACACACAATTACGAGGCGAGTCATTTGACGAGGTATTTAGTCCAGTCATTAACTTTACTATTGTAAGATTATTTTTCACTATCTGTGTATGTTTGTGGAAATGGACGCATATTCAAGTAGATATCACTAATGCTTATTTATATGCTAACTTAGATAACTTAGATACTGTAATCTACATGAAGCAACCAACTGGATATGAAATTGATAATAACAATGTGTGTAAGTTACGTTAAGCAATATATGGACTCCACCAGAGTGGACGCCAGTGATTTTTGGAATTAGAAAATAAATTAATTAAATTAAAATTTAAGAAGTTAGAGTGGGTTAATTGTGTATATATGTTTGAAGATAATGTAATTTTATTATTTTATGTAGATGACATGATTATATTTGGAAAAGAAATGTAAAACGTAAATTTTGTATTACAATTATTGCAGAAAAATTTTGATTTAAAAATTATGGGTAAAACAAAGAAATTATTAGGAATAGAATTTGAAGAAATAGGTAATAGTCTGTTTATACATCAGATATCTTACATTCGAAGATTATGTGAAATTTACGAAAAATATAAATATTCCGTAAGTTCATTACCTATATCAAAAGGTCAAGTTCTTTCCAAATTAGATTCACCCAAAACTAGCGAAGAAACTTTAACAGTTCCTTATAGAAATTTAATAGGATCTTTGTCATTTATTGCTATACGCACAAGACCCGATATTATGTATGCAGTAAATGTATTATCTCAATTCCAAGCAAACCCGGGAATAAAACATTGGAATTGCTTATTGAGATTATTGGGTTATTTAAAATACACTCAAGAATATAAATTAGAACTTTCAAAAGTTAAATCATTAAAACTAAGATGTTATTCAGACTCGGATTTTGCTACAAATAGGGATGATCGAGTGTCGATGGGAGGGTTCATAACTTTTATAGACGAAACTCCAATTTCATGGCGAACTTTCAAGCAAAAATCCGTTAGTCTGTCGACCATGGAAGCTGAGTATGTTAGTTTAACAGAAACAGCTAAGGAATTCATTTGGCTAAAGAATGTAATTAATAATAAAAGTTTAAATTTGGAATTAAGTGAAAATGTAATGGTTTGTGATAATCAAGCTGATATAAGTTTTTCAAAGTCACCGGTAGAAAATTATAGAACAAAACATATCGATGTTCGTTATCATTTTATAAGTAGTTTGATATACGACAAGGTTTTCCAAATTAAATATATAGGTAACAAAAATAATTTGGCGGACATTTTTACCAAACCCATGGTAAAGGAAAAATTGTTAGAATTTTGTAGAAAATTATTTCTTTTTAGAGAATAAGACTTTGTTTCTTTAAGATTAAAATATTAGTTTGTTTATTACAATAAAGATTGTGAATAAAATGTATTTTTTGTGTTAAATTGTATAACATGTGATTATAGATTAAAATTAATTTACTGATTTGTAAGAGATAATGGTGTGAGATTGGAAAAAGGGGGCCGATTGTTAGACATTTAAAAAGTCGGATCCAAATTTTTATGATCTCCTTGTGTTGTTTCTCCAATCCCGTTCCATGATCTCAATGAAAGTAAACACACCGATTCGAACCCGATCTTTTTGAGTTTCGTGATTTGTGGTTGGCAGCAACTGCAATGCAAATCGAGCGAGTATTTAAACTCGGCTCATGTTAGTTTTTCTAAAAGGAAGGAGAAACAGAAATCTAAGAAGTGTGTGAGTGGTTTAACTCTTAGAGGGAGAGAACGGCTGGTTGGCAATGCAACTGCAGGTTGCATCACCATTTTAGATTAGAAATTCATTTTACAATATTAGAAGACGGTTCGAATGGGATGTCTCTGGTAATGTTGATTTTTGAACTTATTGTTTTTTTATCGCTCCAGTAACGAGCGCAGTGACTTTATGATTGATTATTAAAGGCCAATTTTAAGAAACTGTTTTTCGTCTTCATGCATCCTCGACACATAAATTTCACTGCTAGCTTTGCAAAAGTTAAATTAGTTTACCAATAAGTGTAACAGTACTTATCAATTATTTGTAGAGGGTTAGACGTGGTTTGTGGATGTCGTACCTCAACATAATCTAAAATCTGAGGCTCTAACCTACTAATAACATGATTCAGCAATTTTTTCTCCTCCATGTCTAGTTTTAATTGTTTGTGTATTTTTAACAAGTCATACACAAAATTGGAAGGTTTTTGGTTGCGTTTTTGTGATGATGCATAGAAACGTATTTCGAGTTCCAACCTATACCTGACTACGGGGAACTGTTCTGTCAAAGCTTGCCTTGTCTTCTAAACCCTATAACCTAGAACCTCAAACCAATCTAGTGCCCTTCCTTTGAAATGACCCTTTAAATATGCATAAGCCAGTTGTGTGGGTATCCCGTAATATGTTAAATTATTATCAATATTCTGTACGAACTGTGCCCCATTCTCCATCCCCCAAAAATACAGCTCGGGGATGATTCGAAAATTAGATCCTATTCTAAACTCGGGATTTACACGTTGGGCGCCACTGATAGAATCCCCCTGGGTTCTACCCTGAACACCATGAATAAGTTGAGGCAAAGAATCAGTAAGAGCCATTTGTATAATAATAACTTGTATTTATTAACTTGATTCAAATATAAGAAACTGTAATGACATAAAATTTCTATGTTACGTGAAACAAAAGGGATTTACCTTTAATATTAAATTAAATTATGAAATATGAAATTAATCAATAACTACGCGTAAGATCATATATAAGGTATACTGAAATAGGAGGTCTGAGAAATATACGCAACTCAAATTATTAGCTTTCATTAATTTAAACCAGTGCTTCTCAAACTTTCAATACTGGCGCCCCCCTTTTCGATCACAATTTTTCGCGCCCCCTCTTATACATTAATAATGTACTGAATGCAATAATAATGCACTTTGACGCTAAAGCTACAACAGGCGATCTTAATTATAAACCACACAAATTAGAAACATAAGTATTAAATTTTGTATACTACTTTTATAAGCAAAATAAATAAATAAATAAAATAATAGGATAATTATTACGTTATTTTTCCTTTCTCTAATTTTTAAATTGAACATATTGCAAAATGCGGTAGCTGCTTAGAAGACAAAATATAGATATCTGCTAAATATAGAAAAAGAATTCAGAGGGTCAATTTCTAATAATAAGCATTCCTTATAAAAACTTTGCTTTCCAAGACAAGCTCATGGACGTCATTAATACTTATTAAAATTGTTCTTAATTTAGTATTAATTAATTAGTTATAAAATATTCTGTGCAGCACTGATGCATTAAAAGTACACCGGCTGAAGTGCCCGCTCTTTGCACGAGTTCATTTATAAGAAAATAAAACATTATTGATATTATAGCTGAATTGTAAGGGAAGCAAAGCCAAGTGCTCGACAATGTTTACAAAAACGTAAAATGATTTTTTTAAAATCGTTGCTCAAATTATAATTAGTTTTAAGCGAATTGTAATTTTTAGCCTCACAGAATTAGCATTTATAATTGATGTTAAACACACAGGAATTTTTCAAGGGGGGTCCGGGGTCGAAAGTTCACCAATCTTGTATCAGGTTCCTTTTGATTTTGTTGATTTTCGGGAACAAAACACAGCAAAAAACTAATTCTTGAATAAAT
The DNA here is from genome assembly GCA_019973935.1 of Trichonephila clavipes. Taxonomy (NCBI): domain Eukaryota; kingdom Metazoa; phylum Arthropoda; class Arachnida; order Araneae; family Nephilidae; genus Trichonephila; species Trichonephila clavipes. Next base: position 1,120,832 of record BMAU01021361.1, read on the forward strand.
AATTAGCATTAATTAATAAAATTAATCATTAATAACAAATACTTAACTAAATTTTGCGTACTATAAACTTAGAATTATAATCAATCGGAAAAAATCAAAGGCTTTGGGGGAGGGGGTTCCGACCCCCCTTGTGTGCGCCACTGATGTTAAATAATGATCAATAATATAAAATATCGATGAAGAATAATTGTATTATTTTTAATATTTAAAGCGTAAAGACTTCAACATGTTTTAACCCGGGAGCAGGCGCGCACTCGATACGGTCTGGGTTATTGAGTCACCCCAATCCTTTTTTTGTAATAATTATTTTATTGTACACGATAAAAATCATGATTTATGTGAGTAATTTAACTGAGAGAAAGTTTACTTACCTACTTTCAAGGACTTTTCAATTTTTGTTTGGTAATAAATAAACAATTTTGCCAGAATTAACGCTTTCGTAATCTATGTGTCCCGCGCGACCACTTCCGGGTAAAAAGTATATTCATTATGATAATATGTATGTTACTGCTAAAAAAATTGTGTGAAACGTTTTTCGTTATACTTTATACATTGAGAATATTTATAAAAATATGTCTTGGCCAAGTAATCCTTCATGTGCTTGTGTGTGTGTATGTGCTCTCCGTGGTTTTCCAAATATCATAAAACTCTTTTGCATGAAAAAAAGCGCAACAGAGAACACATAAGAGAGGGGTCATAACTAACTGTACCAATAACTTAGAAGGTCAAAGAGATTACAGCTATAATGTGCAGTATTTCAAAAATAATGACAGTGATGAATTTTTTATGTTCCTAAAGTTTTTCGATTCTGGGTCTGGGATCTGTTTTTTCTCTGAAAGAGTAGTATGTTAGGTTATAAAAAAAAAAAAAAAAAAGCGTAATAAAAAAAAAAAAAATCTCTCATCACGGGATGACAGCAAATCAAATAAAAGTTTTTTTATTTGGTTATAGGATCAAAGATAGCTAATTAGGTATTAAAGAAGTTTTTATTTTTGATGGCTTAATATCGCCTATAAATTATATCAGAGTAAAAGTGCATTTTTTATTATGTGTCTGAAAGTATTTTGTTTTAATTCATTCCAGTAAACTAATTATTTTTTAAATCTTTTATTTTCGATATGCTCGCGCCCCCCTCGTAAGGTTATCGCGCCCCCAGGGGGCGCGCCCCACAGTTTGAGAAGCACTGATTTAAACTAATCTTATTAAACTAGGGCTTGTTTTAAACGATAATAAACTATAGTATATCACCTGGTAAATTAGCTTTTAAGATTTCTTCGTAGAGTACTAGCAATAAGGCTTCACTAACGTAATCCAATTGAATCCTCTAAACTTGAGGCTATTGCTGCTGGCTCAATAGCCTTCATCTTTGCTAGCTTACAACGCTCTACTTAAATACTCTATCTACTTTGCATATCCCGTTCGCTTCTCGGAGTTGACTGGAAATATACGCGAATTTATAATCCCCAAAAAAGACGCCTAAGAATATTAGTGGATAGGTTCCGTACAGATTCGTCACAAAGTATTTGTTTTAACTGAATAATTGCAGGTTTACTCTTTATTAAGGTTTACTATTAGGTGTACAACTTTGCTTCCGCCGTTTTGCAATAGATGGCTGTAGCGGTAAGTGGTAATCGAAATAAATAGATCGTAGATGTCATACAATAAGCTTAGGTATTTGTAAACACAACTCCATTGAAATATTAGTCGATTTGTGTCTGCATCATAAAGTTATTATCGATTAAACATGTCAGCTTACGAGCTAAATTCTCGTCATTTGCGGGAGGTTTTAATTTTCTACTTTAATATGAAAAAATCTGCGGCCGACAGAGAGAGAGAGAGAAGAAGAGAGAGGTTCATCGAATGCTCTCAAATACATATGGTGAAGCCGCTATTAGTGAAAGAACGTGCCGAGAGAGGGGTTTCAACGCTTCAAGAACGGTGATTTTGACGTCGAAGACCAGCATGTCATTTGGTGGGACCAACTCGGCGTAGTGTATTATGAGTTATTAAAACCGACTGAAACAATAACAGGCGATCGTTATCGAATGCAATTATTGAATCTTGAATGTATAATCAGTTTTTTACAATAAAGTCTCGAATTTCGGGAAAAAACCGCGGAAGCAAAGTTGTACACCTAATATAATGTTTGAATTAACTGGGACAAACATGTTTTTTCTTGTTTGAGTTGGTATGTGATTACTAGTGATGCCCTGAACCACCTCAAACTCGTTATATTTGCCTTTAGGTAGTGTGACAGATCGACTTTGACTATAATTTATTCATTTTAATGTAAGTGGAGTTCAATTGTGTGCTTTTTTCAGTGAGACAGCTGGAAATTACAATTTTGCTTTTTGTATAAGATGTGTTAATTTTACTTGTTCAAAGATAGATTTTACTCCGAGGTACCCTTCTAAAAAAAATCCCTCTCAATGAACACACTTTTATGACTGTGAGAGTTATAACTATGACAGTTGGTTTGATTAAATTAAGTGTTTTTAGAACATTTGAAAATTCTGAATCTTCGTCTACAAGAAGAAAAGAAAAATTTGGGCGCAAGTGAAAAACTACTCCAAGCACTCATAAAATTTTAATAAGAAGTAGCAAAATAAATACAAGAAAGACAGGCATAGACCTTTAAAGGGATTTATTGGATAATGGTGTTGATGTGAGTTCCTCAACTGCACACGGAAAAGGCTTCTGGAGGTTGGTCTTACAGCAGCAAAATCGTGGATAAAACAATTTCTAACTCAGAAAATTATGAGAAAACGTTTAGCATGAGACAAAAAAAAAACGGACCATAGACTGGTAACGACTAAAAGAAGGTGATTTTCAGTGATGAAACATTTATTTGAGGAGGTATACAAATGAGGTGCAGTTAGACGAAGTGAAGTTGAAACTTTGTTACCCGATCACATCCAACAAATTGAAAACACCCTTCTAAATACATGTTTGAAGATTTTTTTCCCAACAAATGGCCCTGTAAGCTTAGTTCCTCTTAAATGCATGAGAAATTCTATCAAATATATAGAAATACTACGTATTAAGATTGTTCAATTTATGAAAACATTTAATGGGATATTTCAACATGACTTGTACCCTTAGCACGATTCGAAATTGGTTCATGCATTTGATGTGTGTGTGTGTGTGTGTGTGTGACTGTCTTCTCTATATAGAGTCTAAAAAGATGCATTTGGAATTAGGAATTAAAAATATTTTCATACATCTATTAGTTCGTGTTTTGAAATTTCAAATTAACTGGTGAGGAATAATTCACTAATAGTCTTTTTATCTGTTGAGTAAAAAGTGTGTAATTTCTAACTATGCTTTCTTTTTCTGTTGCTTATAGAATTTTCAAAAGGCGAGTGCAAAAATATTGTATTTTGATTTCCGAAATAGCGAACACAATGTTAGTTCCAGATTAATTAATTAAATATGATTTCATAATTATATATGATATATGATACACACACACACACACACACATATATATATATATGACATGTTTTTTGAAGTCAGAGTCAGACTTAGTTTTAAAAAGGATCTTAATTGGATTAAATCTGTACAAGCTCTGACGCTAAGCGGAGAGAGAAAAAGAATGCCACGGGGTGTTTTAAGTCTGCTCACTTAAAACACAGATGTGGTAAAAATCACGGCTTTTATGATTGTACTTGAAAGTTAATACTGACATATAGGTGCTATTAAATCTAACGATCTGGAATTAGACATGTTTATTGGCTAGGCCATATGTTCGGAAGAAATAAATGGGTGATTAGTTTGATACTTGAAGATGAACTGAGATAGATGAGTTAAGTGTGAGATAGGGAATTTAATTTTTAATCTAATTTAATTATCCTACATTTGCCCCCCAATTTTAAAAGGGAGTCATGACATGGGTTTTTCTCTCGTTACACACTTAATCAATTTTCAACAAAACCAAAACAATACATAACATCATTTAGAAAGACATATTACACACAGTAGAAATATTTAAGCAATAGGAATACTAAAATCAAAATACAATACAATAAACGAAACTATAACAACAAACACAGTAATGACACTTCCAAAATATTAAATAATAAAAATGAATTTCCGTGCATATAAATGAAGATTAGCTTGTTCAAATCTATTCGACATCCAGAATAAGAGCTCTTGTTTCCTCCTATTCCTTCATAATAATAGATTCGTATTATAGCTAGCAGATAATGTTTTCAAAAAAATTTATATTGGAAAATAATATCATATCAAACAAAAAGATAATAGATATAAAAATACATATCGTACAAATATTAAAATAATAATTTTGTATAAAAATCCACTCTAGCACCATCGTAGCCTTATACCTTACTTATACCTTATATTGTTACACAAATTTTGCATATATGAACACAAGGGGGTTTCCTAGGGGCCCCCCAAAGCCCTTGATTTTTTCCCCGATTGATTATAATTCTAAGTATATAATACGTAAAATTTAATTAAATATTTGTTTCTTATGACTAATTTTATTAATTAATACTAATTATTTATTCAATAATTAGTTTTTTACTGTTTTTTGTTCCCCCAAATCGACAAAATGAAAAGGAGCATGATACAAGAAGGGTGGACTTTCGACCCTGCCCCCCCCCCCTCTTGGAAAACTTCTGTGTGCGCTACTGATGAAATACATTTTTTTCAAAGATAAAAAAAATATACACTAATAAGATGAAATTATTAATATTATGAAAATGGTGTACACAACAACTTATATGCCCTATTCAACACAATAAACAAATATTTTATTTCATAGGCGTTGTAAGATATAAGAATGTAAAAATTATAAGAATATAGGAATAAAAGAATATAAGAGTTATAAGAATAATTGAATATAAGAATATAATAATATATAAGAATATAAGAGCTATTTTTTATTATTTTTGAGTGGGAAAAGTGAACTCACTTCAATAATCACCTTTAGTAGTTATGAAAATTTTCCCAATATTCACTGTAACTTAACTATATCCCATACAATTATTTTGAATCTCTCCGTAACCTTTTAAATATTCGTTTCATAGACAAAAATTCTTTTTCTTCTCTTACATCACTTAATAATTAATATAAACTATATCACGCTATTTATTTATGATTACATCTCTGTGAGAAATCTACGTGATCAACTCACAGATGTTCAGGAATGCTAATAAGAAAACTATAAGATATGTACATATCAAACTAAACACGTTTGTCCTCTTACTGTTTCAAGACATGTACAAAATTATAATGATTGTATTCTCTCTTATCCACTGTATAATATCCAAAAATAAACTTCAAGCTATTAAATTAATTTTAAATTTAGATAAGGAAAATTTCGAGAAATAGTGAATCTTGATATATGGTTAGTATGCCAAAAAACACAAAATTTCAAAATGAAAAAAAGATAAATGACATGCAATAAGGTTACTGCTGAATAAAATAATTGACAAAACAATAAAATTCAGTGGAGAAAAAAGAATGCAACGTGACTTTACTTTTGTTTCTTATCGAAATCAACATCATTAGTATTAGTAAATTAGAGTCACTTCTCTAATAAATAAATTTATATTTTTCTACTTTAAAACAACAATTTCTATCATAAATGTTAACTCATTCGACATTTTAAAATAAAATTATGAGAAGTATATTAAAATTTCTCAAAATTTTGTATGACAAAATTAAAATACAAAGAATATCTCATTTAACACAACTATATTATAAAAATTAAATATCATGTAATATCAAACATTATTCTTCTTCTAAAAGGTATATTCAGCAAAACTCAGTTGTTTCAATGCTATTAAAATTAAAAGAATTTATTTCATTGACCTTTATTTTTTACTGGCAGAAATTTTTCGTTCACGGCAATCCACATTTTGTTGTCCCTGATTTGCACCAGTAAATTTTTTCGACGTTGGTCTTCCATCATTGCATCCCTGGAACTAATTCACAATACCATTCGGAGAAGAAAAATATATATATATTTTCTTCTGGCGGAAGGAAGCGACGTTTGTATTCACGAGGTTAGGGGATTCACGCTTCCCCCCTTTTAATTCTTCGCCATTCAAAGGTTGTTTCATTCACGTCAAACTGGCTGGCCTCCTCAGCAAAGACAGAAATCTCGTTCAGCGGTAAAAACGGTTTCTTCTCGATATAAAAAATCGCGTTTTTTTCTTTTTCCGTATCATAGATTAATTCCGGCAACCCGACGTCTTCAGCAAAGAAATGTAGAGTGCCGTTGGTGTTCCATCAAATTCTCCATAACAGTTATTACGGTCGTTGACGTTAGTTTTTATATTAAAATTATTTTATAAGAAATATTAGTTTTTTACGTTAAAATTTGAAATCCATTCCCAGATAAAAAATCCTCCCGGCTTTAATTCTGACATGTTTTAGAAGTCAGAATCAGTTTTAAAAAGGATCTTTATTCGATAAAATCTGTACAAGCTCTGAAGCTGAGCGAAGAGTGAAAAAGAATGCCAGGGGGTGTTTTAGGTGGGTTCCCTTAAAACACAGATGCGGTAAGAATCGCGGCTTTTATGATTGTACTTGAAAGTTAAGATAAGTCGGTAGTCCCTATACCGACAATGTTAAATTGAGCCAGTTTAGGAACATGTTTCTCAAAAATTGTTAATTATAAAAACTTCAAATTTTGGCTGTATAATAATTAGGCTTTTTTATTTAAATAATGGTAAAATGTTTCAAATATATTGTTTACTTTTTTGAAAAAAATTCATCGTAAAAGTATCGCTTTGAAATTTGTGAAAATTGTCATTTTTTTTTTTACGATAACTGCTTGTGAGCAAAATATTTTGGGAAAATCTCCAAGAAAGTAGCTCCATTATATATAGTTACATATTATTTATGTGCCGTACAAAATTGCAAGTAGTTTCATTCATTATTTTCTGTGAAAAAGTACACGCACTTTGAAAACAATCATTTTGAGATAATTGCATTTTAAGTGTGAAAAGGCACTTAATCACAAAAATAATGAATTACAACATGTATTTGTCCTATTTTATTAAACAATAGTACCTTCTTAATTTTTTAAGCATAAAATAGGTAACAAAAAACCTTAAAATGTTCAGAAAATACATATGAAGTAAATTTCAGTTTTTGTTCAGCGAGATTTTTTTAGCATTTTGCCTCAATTTTCACAAATTTTGTAACAATATGTGAAGAATTTTTAGCTTCAATGCATTACAAATGTCAAATTTGACTTTATAACATCATAAATATAATGTAAACATGTACCAATATGTAAAAGTCAAGATTTGGGAATATGTGATTTTACGACGTTAGAAAAATTTAATTATGGATTTGTATGTTCCCATGCAAACACAATTTCTAAAAGTTTCAAAATTCAAAATTTTCTCTAAACTGTATAAAGGGTTTCTAAAAAAGTCAAGAATAAAACTGTTTTTATGTTTTTGTACATGATATTTTTTTTTTTTTACTTTTATGCTTGCAACAAGCTTCTCGCAACGACAAAAATCATTACACATCTGAGTTATAATTTGGTAGCTATTATTGAAACACCTTTGAATATTAAAACTTAAAAACTTGTCTGAACAATAAATAAACATTAGTATTTGAAATGAAGTGAAATATTTAAAATATATTGTTTAGTTTTCTCAAAAACATGTAACATAAAAATATCACTATGATTTTTTTAAAAAATTGACATGTTTTGTCACGATATATAGACTCCAGTTAAATATTTTGGGAAAATCCTCAAAAAACTCACATAAATGTATATAGTTACATATCAGTAACACGAGGGAAATATTTTTATGTACATTTATACCTTATAATATTCTGAGAAAAAGATGAATACAGTTTTAAAAACATCATTTTTGAAAAAATTTAATTATCACTATAAAGTACCACTATATCACAAAAATAATGAATTACAGCATGTATTTGTTCCATTTTATTTAACATTAGCATCTTTGCAATTTATTTTGCATAAAATAGTAAACAAAAAAGTCTTAAATTGCCCTGAACAGCATTTTTCAGTTTTTTACGAGAAAACATCAAAATTTGCTCAAATTCCGTATCAATTTTTAAACAATTTGTAGCTTTCATACATTACATATATCAAATTTGAACAGAAAGCATCATAAATATAATGTGAAATTGTATCAATATGGTTTGGGTGTGAATTTGAGATGGTATTTAAAAATACCTGATATATATATATATATATATATATATATATATATATATATATATATACGACGTTTCTTAAGTTTTCGTTAGGTTTTCGTAACATTATCATTAGGTCTTGTTGTTGCAGACAATTTCTAAGTTTTAAACTTCAAAAGTTACTCTAAACTGGACAAATGCTATCTAAAACAGACAAAATAAAAGTGTTTTTATGTTCTTAAACATGGAATTTATGTATTTTTATGCATGTAACAAGCTTCTCGCAAAGACAACAAACATGACATTTAATGTAGCATCTAATACCCTTTTCTCAGAAACTATTAAACATAAAGACTCACATTTTTATTTATATTAATTAGATATTACATTTATACTGAAGTGATTTTTTTAAATATAACAATTAGTTTTTTTCAAATACAAACTTTTAGTTCACCGAACAATTATTATTATGAATTTATTAAAAATTGTCACTTTTTTGTTATGTTAACTGCTTTATGTTTAAATGTTTTAAGAGAATATTTCAAAAATTTCACTTCAGTATGTACAATTGCATTTAAGAAACATACACACAGTAAATTTACACAATTTTAAAAATATAAGTTTTAAACGTGCATACAGTAAATTTACACATTTTTAAAAATATAAATTTTAAACGTGCATAGAGTAAATTTACACAATTTTAAAAAAAATAAGTATTAGAAAACAGAACTTTTTATAAAAAAATATTACCTTTGTATTAAATTTAATCCAAATTTCTCTTAAATATCACATAATTGTAACTTCAAGTATCTTTCAAATATTTTTAGCGCTTTTCTAAGTCTCATAAAGTTTTAATTAGTTATTATTACAAATTATTAAAACTAAATTTAAAGTGAAAAACAGGCTCAAATTTAGGTTTAAAATCACTAAATATTAAATATAACATTCAAATTAAAACCACGCTTCCAAATTTGGCCCAATTTTTTTTTACATATCTAACACAGTTAAATTTCCAGTTACTATACAGGTATCTAATGCGTATTAATAAAAATAAATTGAGGCTTTGCAACTTTGCCCCAGATTTAAAAAGACAATGTTTACATTTCTATCTGTCAAATGGGCGTGGTTCATAAGCTGATCATTTTTTAAAAATCATTTTAAAGTACTTCTAATTCATATAATGGCTTGCATGTTATATCAATGGAAAGCTCCCGATTTGGAGACTTTAGAAGTATCAGAAAAAAAAACAACTCAAAATTGATTTTTAAAAAGTTATCCTACTGACTGTTCTTAAAGCTAACTTATAGGGGCTATTAAATCTAACGATCTGGAATTAGACATGTTTATTGGCTAGTCCATATGTTCGTAAGAAATAAATGGGTGATTAGTTTGATGCTTGAAGATGAACCGAGGAAAATGAGTTAAGTGCTAGATAGGGAATTTAATTTTTAATCTAATTTAATTATCCTTACATACACACACATACACACACATATATATATATATATATATATATATATATATATACTATATATATATATATATCTTACGACCCGCATGTGCAGAGAGTGCTAGTAATCCTGTTTGCTTACATTTTTTTCAGTATGCACGACGTATACCAATCATAACTCAATAAACAAACATGGTTAAAGAATTTCTGTCCACTCTTTTTGCTTGAGTTTATAAGTTACAATAACTCAATGTCTGCTGGTAAACTGTTTAGTATATACATTTATAGAACTACCACACCATTTGTGATCATAGTTAAAGCTATTCTATCACGACCAATTTATTGGTCGTAGACGAGCCTGAACCCAAATTTAAAATGGTTCCAAGTGTACTATCATTGCCCACCTTGTTGTGCAGGAGACAGTCACATCTGCTTCGTCAGATCACGCGCATTAAAAAACTCTTTGGAAAATGTGGATTCGCCATTGAATCAAGTTGGATTAAAAATAAGCTCGCCTCGCTTCCCGAGGACAAAGCAAAAATCGATTTCTTACGGAACGAAAGCTGCTACAGTTTTCTTTCGGATGAGGAGATTCCGAATTTCGAAGACAGTTTGGACAAAATGGAAGAAGACGCAGATAAATTAGAAGTGAGTCTCTGTACCTTATTTGAACTTTCCAATGGGAATACATTTAGATTATCCAAAAATTCCGATTTTGCTGATGTCAAACTGTCATCCATTAATTTACCTCAATTTTCGTGACAGAATATTGACTGGGTGCAATTTGTATCCCAATTTGTATCATTAATTCATGACAAACACTTGTTTATCAGACTCTGAAAACTGTATTACTTACAATCTGCCCTCAAAGGCCATGCAAAACAGTTGAAAACAGTAAACGATTCTTACTCATCTTTATTTGAATCCTTAAAAGGCAGATACGAAAATAAAAGATTAATTGTAAATAGCCATATTGCTGAACTTTTGAATCCCAACAAAATAAAATTTGAATCCACTTTTCACCTCAGAAGTTTAATAGATTAGATTCATAGTCATCTTAGAGCCTTAAAAAAAACAATAAGAACCTAACACTTTGTGTGAATCAAGGATAATTTTTGTTATTACTCAACGTCTAGATGTTGAATCACGTATACAAAAGGAAATGGCATTACATTCTAATGATTTGCCTAAATTGGAGAGTTTTTTAGGATTTTTAATTAAAAAGAGCCGAGTCTTAGAAAACGTACAAAAAATTCTTCGCTGAAAATTAAGAAAGAATATTCTCCAAAATTCAGATCATTTGTAGTAAAAAGTGATAAAAAAAAACCCTGCCCCATATGTTCTTCAGAACTACACCCAATTTTTAAGAGTAAGCAATTTCACGATGTTTCTGGTCAAGACAGAAATAAAAAAGTGAGATCCCTTAACCTATGTTTTAATTGTCTGTGTCATCACCTTATTAAGAACTGTTTAAAACTAAACAAGACATATAAGTTTTATAATGCGAAACATAACCCTCTTCTTTGCAACTCAAATGTACCCCGACAAGTATTAAACCAAAACAACAGAAACTTCTCTTCTCCGCAGAGTTTATCAGGGGTCATTCATGACCCGAATCCCACCGATTTACCGCTTGGAACATACACTCCAACCACAACGTGCCTTTATAATGAGGTTTGAGAGAGGTCAATTTTGCTTTCGACCTCCAAGGTGAACGTTCAAAGTGCAGGAGGCAGTTGGGTTATAATGAATGCAATTATTGATAGCATGAGTTAACAATGTCTATGTAAGTTCGAAGCCTCAAATGTCCTGAGGTTGAAAAAAGAAGATACTTACGTTACAATTGCGGGTGTTAACGGGGCTAATGTTTAATGAGAAAAATAATTTCCCCTGAAATTTCGAACGGAAATTTATTTAAAAGTAAATTCAACTTTCTCTTACAAGGAGGGGGGAGGCACCACCAAAGAAATTCATTTGGGGACGAGAATTAGTGTAACAGTAGTACTCCATTAGGGTGCTCAACCCCGAATGTATTAGAGCCGAATGGCCAGTCAATTGGGAGAAAATAGCCCTCATATTTAGCAATTAAATTTTCGTTCCCTCCAGACACAGTGACACTTTTCAAGGAGGGGGTCCAGTGTCAAAGTCCACTATTCACCTATACTCCAATTCGCCACCTAACACATTCTTTTGATTTTCGGGAACAAAAAACATTAAAAAATTAATTATTGAATGAATAATCAGCATTAATAAAATTAATTAGTAATTACAGTCATTTACTGTACAAACTATGCATATATATAATACTTATTATATATGTATGGGATTATAATCAATCGAAAAAAAATCAAGTGCTTTGAGGGGTCTGGACCCAAGAATCCCTTCCCTTGTGTGCACCACTGATTGAATGTGTATTATGTGTGCAAATGCTGACGTAGTGAGGGTATTTTCCCTCATTGCAAGTTGATATGTTGATTTATAGCAAAAAAAATCATTCAACAGAAAAATATAAAGATAAGGATTAAAAATTGCATAAATTAAAAGTATTGAAATGACTTTTTATGTTATTGTTAATTAAAAATATAATAAATTGCAGAAATCCCAGTTTTATTTTACAAATTTATTCATCATATATAATGATACTACATTTATTATAATTTTGTTAAATAAAAAAATATTCTCTTTTACTTTTTACCTCATAATTAAAAAAAAATAACAGGAAAATATTCTTGAGTTTTCTTTGTCTGATATTCAACAATGATTACATTGAGCTTCTGTGGTTAAAATTTTAACACCGAAATAAAAATGTTTTTTTTTTAAATTTTTTTAAAGCTCTTAAAAGTAACAGGAGAAAAAAATAAAATTTCTTTTGCTTTTATATGTATTAAAAATATTTTTTCAACTTTGAATGAATCATTTCTTTAAAACTTTATTTTTTACCCTTTATTTGCTTGTTTGCAATAAATTGGGAAAAGTTTCTGTTGGCCGTGAAGTGGATAAAATGTCCATTACACAATACTCGCCCTAGGCAACAGCTGTGAATGAGAAAGTTCCCCTTTCCAACAACATAGAAACCGAAAAAGCAATAAAATTGTCTCCTTCAAAACCATTAGAGGACCCCACTTAGTTTTAAGAGGGGAAGGCATAAAACTGTGGTGCGCTTTCGAAGAAGTTCGCAAAATTAAACACAGACCTTTTCGCTACCACTAGCTTTGAAAAAGTAGACCGCTTTCCAAGTGAGTTTAAATTAGCGGGTCATCCACTTAGAGGGTTAAAACAATTTTGTTCAGTGAAACTAACCGACAGTTCCACAATGTATCCATACCAAATTTTATAAACAATTTTAACATTTTGAAATGAATCCTGTATTAAATTTTTTGAGTATATACACAAATACTTCTTGCTGTATGGAAGACAAAGTATGAGATGTGGTGTGTGGTTTTGAACGAATGTTTTCGTACTTGTAGACTATTTTTTAAAATTTAAATATCACTAACGCTGATCATATAACTGCAAATGAGCCTTATTTTAATGTGTGCTGGTATCAAAATAAAACACTTTACAATATTAAACAGCTTATGGGTTTATATTCAATATTAAACTTTTCGCAAAAAGGTTTACAACTTCTATTCAAATTGTAAAGAAACTGAAATATAAATATATCTTACTGCAGTCAAAAATATTCATAATATGTAAACATCCTATTCCTCCACTTATTTCAGTACATTTTAAAAACTGTACCTGAATGCAATTTTTTATCTTTCTAAACGAGGCATAAAAGCTCACACAGTCGTAAAAATGTCTTTATCATTTTTAAATATACTACTATAAAACGAATTTGGATTGTAAGATCAGTTCTAAAATCCTAAAAGCTTTTAGAGGAGCAAAAAACATGTAATTTTGGATTGATTGATCAAAATTTTAATATAATACACAAATATACATGTTATTAAGCAAATACATTTGAAAAATCAAACTTCCTTCTGAAATAAACGTAATTCAAAGAAAAATGTTTAATTGCAAATGAGTGGAAATAAATGTTTATCTAAGGGGTATTCCCAAAGTGAGGCAATCCTCAAACTTAAAACTCAAACTCAGTGGCACAACAATCCATGAGGGCCAGGAACTACTATGCCCATCCCAATATACGTGACCATTGGGCGCTGAGGTGCATGAACAGATGTCCCGATTTGGTGGTCTGTCTGAAGAGAGACCTTCAGTGTTTAAGACCCCAATCAAGCTTGGTACTCATTTATGGACTGAATGTAGCGGGGATGAAAGGCAGAGTCGACCTTGCCCAGCCCGTTAATAGAACACAAGACCTGTGGTGTGGAAGCACGATTCACTACCACTCGACCCTATTCGGTGAAAAATAAAACTTAATGTTAGAATCTTATATAATTCCCTAATAAATGAGGAAGTCGAAACTTTTTTTTTCATGTAAACTGTTTAGACGGAAATGGTTACTTATGAACATTTCACAAGTTGCATAACTTAAAATTAACTGTTATAGTTTACATAAATTTTTAAGAGTGCAAAAAGAGTATTTTGGCTGCACGAATTAATTTTAAAAGGAATACGGTTACGAAAAAGTAGTACAAATCTATCTAAAGTAGGGTTGGTTACCTTAGATATTGTCGCACACAGCAAAGTTTTGGGAGCCAATTCCACAATTCATTGTTATAAAAATGTATGAAAAATTACAAGACTTAGTTTTTGCATTTGTAATTTATATATTTTTTTCCTGAGAGATTTAAAAGCTAGAGCGGCATCCATCAAAACCACAGTTCCCTCTCTGTTTTTCCAGATCGCCCTGACTAAGCCGGCTCTGCCATAGTAAGTGAAAATGCCGTATTTTGTTTGTCAAGATCATTTTATAGCAGACTGCATTTTTCATGTATTTTAGATGGTCGTTTTATATTTTCGACATCAATATCTTAATGTCTGAATTTAAAATTACATAAAATTCTTGACATTCGCATCAATGACCATTATAATTTTTAATAGTATATGAATGTGTCATCAAACGATTACATGACTATTATTAACATATAATTTTAACCATTTAATTAATATTAAGTATAACACGTAACGCACACAAATTTTCTGAACTTTAAAATAAATATTTCGAAAACTATTTCAGATATACTCAAAATTTTTCATTCCTACGCTTCAGCTTCTCAGTTTTGCTTCTATGTAAAACTTTATTGTATATTCGTCGATTTTTTTAGTATATTTTTTGCTCTTAGCATGCAGTTTTAAACTGAATTGTATGAAATCTTCGAAATATATTAAAAAATACCAAGGAAGCTATATAATAAAAATTGAAATTTATATTATACTCAAAGAGTTACTTGAACTTATAGTAAATAATTTTTAACTGCGCGATACATTTTTTTTTCCAAATTTCAAATGGAATTTCTAACATAAAATTTCTAGCTTTATACGGTCGAGATTTCAAAAAATATCCAGATTTTAATTACTTATTCAGTTAGCCTTTACAAACAGATAAATGTTGAGGTAATTTGCATAAATAGATATTTTTGAAGAATAATTGGAATGTTTTTGAATAGCTCGAATTTAAAATTGATTTTTATGTTTATTTATATGCATAAATGTCTACTGTAAATTTTTCCGTATATTTTTGATTACCATTTATTCAAGCATTCAAGGTATAAAAAAATGTGCGAAAATCTTCATTCATGTTTCTTTGATGTAAACTGAAGTTCAAGCACTTAAAATTCAAATATAATTCGGTGTATTGTAACAATATATAACTAGGCACTGTACGTAAACTTCCCTGAACACTTGGGCTTTGAAATCTAAAAAAAAAAAAACTAATAGATCTTAATTAGTTTTTTTTTCTCGTTATTATTTTTATCAAAGTTTAAGAAAATGTTTCAAATTATTTGATGAAGTTTAAATTTATTCCATTTTAGTGGTTGGAAAGTTGAAAAGATTTAAAATTGTAAAGTGTTTGGTGTGTTATTAATTTTTTTGGCATCTTATAATGAAATAATCATGCTTCAAAAACTGTAAGCATTGATTAAGATAAGAAAAATGAAGTGAAAGAACATATTTTAAAAATGATATAATTTGCCTAACTATATAAAATAGCAGATTGCCCTAACACGCCCCAACTTGTTACAGTTTCAAATTAATATGAACCCAAAAGGGAATTGTAACATATTATTCTTATGCATTGGGACTTTTCAAAACTTTTAAAATACAAGCTAACAAACAAACACTCCCTGGGGGGTCTAAAGAAATTTTCCCCCGATTTCTTACGATTGCTCCAGGGTCAAAACACGGGGTTCCCTGTGAGCCATAAAACTTCCTTTGAGTGTCCTGCTGTGTTGCTTCCACCGTCCCTAATTATCTTTCAAGATGTTAAACCTTTAAAAGGGGGAAAGGATTTGAGAAAAGTACGGCTAATTCGCTTTTGAAAATGTTACTTGAAGGCAAAAAAATCCGTGCAGTGCATTTTGAAGTATGTTTACAATGACGGAATTTTCTGTGCTAACACCTTGGAGGGTTAAATTCTTATCTTGACTTGATTACGCAGGAACTGTCACTCGTCTGGATTGATTCTGAACGTAAGACGCTGAAATTTTGAACTTGGTTTTAATTTTTCTTTCATGTTTAATTTGTTGTAGAGTGCATTTGCTGCATAAGTGGGAGCTTTATCTCAAAAACACTTTTAAGAATAGTCGGTACCCACAATACCGACAATGTTAAATTGAACTTTTTTAGGAGCCTGTTTCTCAGAAACTGTTAAATATAGAAGCTGAAAAATTTGTCTGTATACTATTTAGGCCTTTTTACTTATACTGAAATTAAAATGTTTCAAATATATTGTTTAGTTTTTACAAAAAAATTTAACGTAAAAGTACCTTTATGAATTTTTTTGAAAATTGTAATTTTCTTACGATAAATGGCCTTCAGAAAAACATTTTGAGAAAATTAATAAAAATCTAACTTCTTTATATTTTGTTTCCTATCAGTAATATGCAGTAAAAACTGCTGTGCATTGATAGAGTAGGTTCTTAGTAAAAGGTAGACGCAGTTTTAAACACAACATTTTGAGATCAATGCATTTTTATTATGAAATGTCACTTCATCACAAAAATTATAACTTACAACATGTATTTGTCCCATTTTATTAAACATTATAATATTCTCACACAATGTATTTTAAGTAAAATAGAAAACAAAAAAAGTCTTAAATTGCCCAGAAAATACATACATAGTATTTTTTAGTTTTTGTCTAACGAGGTATTTTGTAGAATTTACATGATTTCCTCAAATTCTGTATTAATTTTTCAAGAATTTTTAGCTTTGATGCATTACAAACATCCAAGTTGACCATGAAGTATCATAATATAATGTGAAAATGTATCAATATGGATTTGATATGAATCTATAATGGTATTTAGGAATACCTAACTATACGACATTTCGAACGTTTTTATTAGGTTTTGTTGTTGCAGACACAGGTTCTAAGTTTTAAGCTTCAACGTTTCCTTTAGACTGGACAAATGATTTCTGAAACAGTGAAAATAAATTCAACAGTCAATATTTATGTTTAAAAACATAGAATTTATGTATTTTTATGTATGTATCAAGCTTCTCGCGAAGACAATATATATAAACATCACATTTGATCTATCATCTCATACCTTTTTCTCAGAAAAAATTAAACATAGACTCAAGATTTTGATTGTATATTAATTAGACATTTATATTTATACTGATGTGATATTTTTTAAAGATATTAATTCAGTGCTTCTGAAACTTTTAATACCGGCGCCCCCCTTTTCAATCACAATTTTTATCGCACCCTCCTTATACATTAATAATGCACTAAATGCAATAATAATGCACTTTGACGCTAAAGCTACAATACGAGATCTTAATTATAAACCATACAAAATAATAACATACGTATTAAATTTTGAATACTACTTTTAAGCAAAAAAATAAATTAATTAAGTAATAGGATATAATTATTATGTTATTTTTCCTTTCTTTAATTTTTAAATTGAACATATTGCAAAATGTGGTGACTGCTTAGAAGACAAAATATTAATATCTGCTAAATATAGAAAAATAACTCAGAGTGTCAATTTCTAATCATAAGCATTCCTTATAAAAACTTTGCTTTGCTAGACAAGTCCATGGAAGTCGTTACTACTTATTAAACTTGTTCTTAATTAGGATCAATTAATTAGTTATAAAATACTCTGTGCAGCACGGATGCATTAAGGGGACTTGGCACTCTATGAGCAAACTTCTTTACTTACGTATTTAAAAATTATATTTTAACATTTTATACAATGTTTCTATTCAAGAAAATGTTACCAGATGAAAATTTTCATATATTATTCACACAATTTTAAAAATTTAAATTTTTAGAAGAAAATTGGGAAAATTTTAAAATCCTACTCCTTTTGTAAAAATTAATTTTTTGACCTGACATTTTTTTATAATATTCTTATGGATGTTCTTAACAACTTTAGGGATCGATTTTAGAATAACTTCATTCGTTTTCGAGAACAAAAAATAAAATATTGATATGCGGGCTAAAAACCAACGAAAAAGCCAACATGTCTTACATTTTATTTTTTCTTAAAAAAAGTATTCAGTTTATAGCAAAACGGATCCCTAATTTTATTACATGCTTTATTTTTAACACGCAGGAAAAACGCAGGAAACCTCACATTTGATGTATCATTCCATACCTTTTTTTCAAAAACTATTAGACATAAAGACTCAAGATTTTCACTATATATTAATTAAACATTTAAATTTATATTCAAGTAAAATTTTTAAAATATATTAATTAGTTTTTCAAAGACAAACTTTTACCGAGCATCATTATGAATTGATTGAAAATTGTCATTTTTTATTACAATATCTGTTTTCTAGCTAAATGTCTTAAAATTACTTCAAAAATGTTACTTCAGTTTACACACAATTGTATTTAAGAAACATGGAATACGTGCATACAGTAAATTTACACATATTTAATAATATGAATTTTAGAAAACAGTGATTTTTTTAAATAAAATATTACCTCCTCTAAAAAACATTTTTTCCCTATAATTTTTAATGCAAGGTAATGAAGTTTGAAAGATTCTTGACTCCCCTTTCAAATTCCATAGATCTACTGGATGGTACGAAACTTCTTTTACTATTGTTTTGATGAAAAGGCAGGTTTTTATATTTTCATTTTTTTAACAACTATTACCTGCCCAGTATCTATGTTAGTTACAATAAGTGCACACTTAAATGACGTGTAGTCTCATTTCTACCATGTTTTATTTTCAAACAAAGTAAATATTTTTACTATTATCATTTTTACAAATAGCTTCTTACTCGCTTTGAACAGAATTCTTATAAAAAGTTTTACACTATTTAAAACTACCATCTTTTTAAAGAATACAATTGCAAAGGAAATACCTTTTTCAATAAATCACAAAGCTTTTACCCAGGTTCTAAATTTCAAATAATTAAAAGCACAATGATTGCATAATATTTACAAACATAACTCCAAAAGTAGGTAAATATACTAACAGTTAAACACTTGCAGTTAATTTACAGTTAATCTATAGTTAATTGTGTATGATTAAATGAAAAAAAATGTACAGGCTTTACAACTGCATTCCAGATTTAAAAGGCTAATATTTACACTATTATCTGTCAAAAAGGGGCGCGGCACAACAGCTGATTATTTTTAGAAGTCATTTTGACATACTTCTAATTCATAAAATAGCAAGTATGTTATATCACTGGAAAGGTCAGGAAATGGAAATTTTAGAAATACGAGAATCTCACAATCGATAATCTGAGGATTTTTAGCCTACTGATTATAATCAGTCTTATATAAGTATGATTGGACGTGCGCATTGCGTCATATTTATCTTGTTATTAAGTGAAACTATTTACGCTTACGTAATCGTTCAAGATGACGCTTAATGTTACACGAAAGAGAAAGATGTTTTGTTTTAATGTCCCTCTGCATCTATCCATTTCATTTTGTTTAATAAATCATCATATATTATCTCATTAGATGGTTGTAGTCATTTTCCCATATATATACATTTAAGATAATACTTATAATTATTCGTACTCATTGCCATGTTGTTCTTTGAATTCATGAACATTTTTCAATACATGAGTATTACAATGAGCAATACATTGAGGTGAAAAAATACACACATTCACTTGTTTTCACTATCTATAACATGAGCAAATAATGCAAAGTGATAATTACAAGAATAAATAGCAGTAAATACTATGCAAAGAGAGTTAGTGCATTGCTGTTGCAATATTATCAATTACTGGATGTTAAAAATGCTAAAATCTCTTCATTTTAAGTGCTTGCTCAAAGAAAAATCACTCACATTCCTCTCAATAAAACTAATTATACCTCAATAAATATAATAAATAATTCGAATCTGAATGCTCAATTGTGTTAAATCTAGTTTGAAGAATCTTTAAAAATTTGTTAAATTAATTTTTACTCTGCTTCCATTTTTTAAGGGGACTTGGCACCCTTTGAGCAAACTTCTTTATTTACGTATTTAAATTTAAAATCCTACTCCTTTTGTAAAAATTAATTTTTGGACCTGAAATTTTTTTATAATATTCTTATGGATGTTCTTAACAACTTTAGGGATCGATTTTAGAATAACTTCATTCGTTTTTGAGCAAAAAAAAAAAAAAAAATAAAATATTGATATAGAAGCTAAAAATCAACGAAAAAGCCAACATGTCTTACATTTTTTTTTTTTTTAAAAAAGTATTCAGTTTATAGCAAAACGGATCCCTAATTTTATTGCATGCTTTATTTTTAACATGCAGGAAAAAATTGAAGTGATTGGTAAATAATTGTCGAAGGAGTAGCATTTTGAATGCACAAAGATTTCGAAAAACACAAACTGAGAAAAACCACTTTAAAGTTTATAATTCTGAAAAAATAATTATTATAAGCTTATTTAAACTTAAAATACCAATTTAAAATATTACTTATACGTTTTTCTTTAAAATAATTGCATTTTCATATGTTTTCAATTCACACATTTTTATAAATGATCAACTTTTGAGAGTACTAATTGCACAAGAAAACTCAAGAAAAACTTAAAAAAATTTTTTTTTTCTGTCACGACAGAAATTTTAGCTGTTTTTCTTCTTATAATATTAAAGTATTACATTTGTATGAAAAATATATCAGGAATAAGAACTGAAATTATAAAATTATTAATATAAAATGCCTTAATTTAAAAATTTTACATGCACACATTTCACAAGGAAGAAAAATTACATTATTGTATTGCCTCGGAAATATTCTGCTTTTAATACTACACATTCTTTTTTATAGTTAATATTTCTATTTATAAAATAGATTTTTTTCATCATAACGCATTTTTTAGCTTTTTTTTTAAAAAGGGGGTGTGGCTGAATTGCCTAATTTGTTTTCAAATGAAGTTTTATTCAACTTCTAACTTTCCAACATGCACAAGTGATATATCAATCGAAAGATAATAATACAAAGAATAAGATTAAATCAAAATAAAAAAGACGATAGGCTTGTGATTTTTAGGATACCAAGTCCTCTTAAAAGTATACCGGCCGAAGTACTCGCTCTTTTGAGGAGTTCATTTATAAGAAAATAAAACAGTCTTGATATAATAGCTGTATTGTAAAGAGAGTAAAGTCAAGTGCACACGACAATGTGTACAAAAATGTAAAATGTTTTTTTTAAATGATTGCTCAAATTATAATTAGTTTTAAGCGAATTTTAATTTTAAGCCTCAGAGAATTAGCATTTATAATTGATGTTAAATAAGGAACAATAATATAAATTTCCGATGAAGAATAATTGTATTATTTTTAATATTTAAAGCAAAAATACTTCAACATGTCTTAACCTGGGAGCAGGCACGCACTCGATACGGTCGAGCGGGGTTATTGTGTCACCCCAATCATTTTTTTGTAATTATTTTATTGTACACAATACAAATCGTTATTCTAGTGAATAATTTAATTAAGAGAAAGTTTACTTACCTACTTTCAAGGACTTTTCAATTTTTCTTTGGTAACAAATAAACAGTTTTGCCAGAATTAACAATTTCGTGACCTGTGTGTCCCGCACGACCACTTCCGGTTAAAAAGTGTATTCATTATGATATGTACGTTACTTCTAAAAACAATTGTTACGCTTTATATGTTTGAAAATACTCATCTTGGTCTAAGTCTTTGCATAGTAATCCATCAATGTGTGTGTGTCTGTGTGCTCTCCGTGGTTTTCCAAATATCATAAAAAATGTTTTGCATGGAAAAAAGCGCAACAGAGAAATACATTACTTACAACTTCCTTAAATGAGAAATAAACACATAAGAGAGGGGTCATAACTAACTGTACCAATAACTTAGAAGGTCAAACAAATTACAGCTATAATGTGCAGTATTTCAAAAATAATGACAGTGATGAATTTTTTATATTCCTAAATTTTTTCGATTCTGGATCTGGGATCTGTTTTTTCTCTGAAAGAGTAGAATGTTAGTTTTAAAAAAGAAAACGTAATAAAAACTCCCTCATCATAGGATTAAATAAAATATTTTTTATTTGGTTATAGGATCAAAGATAGCTAATTAAGTATTGAAGAAGTTTTTTTTTTTGATGACTTAATATCGCCTATAACTTATATCAGAGTAAAAGCGCATTTTTTATTATGTCTGGAAGTATTTTGTTTTAATTCATTCCAGTAAATTAATTATTTTTTAAATCTTTTATTTTCGATATGCTCGCGCCCCCTCGTAAGGTTATCGCGCCCCCAGGGGGGGCGCACCCCACAGTTTGAGAAACACTGTATTAATTGGTCTTTTTGAAGACAAACTTTTAGTTCACCTAGCATCATTATGAATTTGTTGAAAATTGTCATTTTTTTGTTACGATATTTGCTTTCTAGCTAAATGTTTTAAGAATATTTCAAAAATGTCACTTCAGTATACACAATTGCATTTAAGAAACAATGAGTTCATGCACACAGTAAATATACACAAATTTAATAATATGAATTTTTGAAAACAGTAATTTTTTATGAGAAAATCTTAACTGGTCAAAGTATGTATTTTGAAAGATTTATTAAATCCCAGTTTTGACTTTATTATGCATAATTAAAAAAATTATCTTCATTATCTAATAAATGATATGAAATTTCTTTTATCATTTTGAAGCATGTATGATTATGTTACATTTATTAGCTACATAATTATTTATTCTTATGTTATATTATCAGCAAATATGTTGGTCACATTTCAACATTCACATTTTTTTCTAGAAGGACAAGCAACTCTAAAAATTAATTTCGCACAAATAGTCTTACCTCCAGATAGTTCTACATTTTTTAACACCTTACTAAACCGTAACATGTGTAAATAATCTGTAAAAAAAGCTAATTAAAATTTAATTTAAAGTAAAGAATGAACCTACATTTCAATAAAAAGGCAAGTATAAAAGATCAAATATAACATTCAAATCACTAAAGCCATTGTCGAAAATTGGCTCCAAAAGCTTTTAGCATATCTAACAGTTAAACATGCAGTTATTATATAGTTATCTAAAGCTAATTGCGTATGAATGAATAAAATAAGTATAGGATTTGCAACTTTTTCCTAGGTTTAAAAAGACAATATGTTAACATTTCTATCTGTCAAAGTGGGCGTGGTACATCAGCTGATTATTTTTTTTTTTAAAAATCATTTTAAAATACTTCTAATTCATAAAAGGGCTAGTATGTTATATCATTGGAAAGGTGCTGATTTGGAGATTGTAGAAATACTAAAAACTTAAAATCAATTTCCCGAAGGGTTTTACCCTACTGACTGCTCTTAAGGTTTTCGTGATTTCTGGCATTAAAGAGTGCATTGACTTCTCATCGCCTGTGATGATTCTGGATAGGTTCTCATTTTTTTCTTGCACATACCACATCAAATGATTGAGGCTGATTTCCATTCTTAAACTCTTGTGATCTAGGGTCAGATTTATCAATCTTTTTTTATCATCAACCATTATGCACAAACTTTGACTTAACCTAACACATTATGGAGTTTCTCACCCCATGCCCTGCACTCTAGCAATGTTGTTTTCTTTCCAACAACGGATGCGGTCGCTTATGTCTATTGTTTTCTCACATGATATACCATTTTCTTTTTCAAAAAAAAAAAGCCGAAACGTACTTCTGGAACATCCCACGTATTTATTGCGTGATCTTGATTAAAGATTTATAAATTAATGATGCCAACTTTTTACTGTCCATTATTTTGCCAAAAAAAAGTTCAATACTTTTAAAAATTTTGTGAAAATTCGGAATTTGATTTAGGTAGGTCATTCCTTAGCAATACTGCATGTTTCGTATCGGTTTTCTATTGATAATATTTAGTTATTAGGTATATGAACCGGTACTAACACGCTGCAATCTTCCTTGAAATGAAATCTTTAGATTTGAGTTTCGAATTGATTCCAAAATCAGTTTAAAATCCATTCATCATAAAAAATCAGGAACAAATGTGCTATACGCGACATTCACCAATATTTTGTAGTCAAAAGATTAAAACTTTTTTTCCTAATGCAGATACCTATTGTAACCTTTGCAGATCTAGTACATTTCACAGGAGATGGTATCACTTTTTAGCGCGGCTCCATATAGGTGATACCAATTACCGCAAGTAATTTTGACGCCCAGTTTCCTCTCTAGAGGGAGGCACCTGAGCTCAAACAATGCGAACGTGTACTAGGATTTAATTTTGCAGAGAGCACCCGAGTTAAACAGACATTCTAGGGATATTTCATGTACCGTGCAATATACTATGATACGGCCGCTGTCGAGTTTCTGCATCATGAAAAGCCACTGACTTGGGCCGAGGTCTAACACGCAACCTTTGGTGCAGAAGGCCAGAAACAAACCAACCATGTCACCCAGTCGGCTAAAGATTAATTTTTTTTTTATTTCCATTGGCCACTGTTACAAAAAAGCCCCTACACTACAAGAGGGTAGGAACAAAAACAAAAAAGACAAAATAAACAAAGTAGAAAAAAGCATGACGAGAAAAGTCTATGAACCCAATAAGTTCCCAGCTTACCAATAAAGATCGCACAAAGAGGAGCCCTTTAGGGCTGGGCAGTGGCGAATGTAGTCAGCCTCCATGTCCTCCCGAAAATCGCGGAGCGTGCAGAAAGAGGTCCGTGCAACATGAATTCGATGAAGATGTTTGAAGAGAGAGTCGCGTCCAGTTATCAGACGAAACTCGGCAACTGCTTTACGTCTTGGCCACATGGGAAGATCTTTTAAATTATTCCACCAGATCTTATTGGAATTTCTTTCAGCGTATTGAATTGAAGAAATATCATTCATCTTTTTCTTAATGATACGCTTGTCACTGGTAAAAGGGACAGCTTTCCTTGCTGTATGTTGAATGGAAGCTCTCTTCTTTGTTAGATGGTGCACTAACTCATTGCCAGCAACACCGCAGTGTCCAGGAATCCACTGCAAGACGAATTTCTTAGAGTACTCAGACAGACTCTGGAGCAGTTTTTTGCAATCAAGAATGTTAGAGGAGGCAGGAGTAGAATTTGAGTTCATAGCAAAAAAATTGCCATTTTTGAATCACAGAAGATAACAGCCCCAGTAAAGCTATTCAGATGACAATGGGTGAAAATTAAAATTAATAAGGCCATTTTTGAAAAATCTCCGGAGTTTCAAAAGATTATGTTTAAAGAAATAATTTATACTTTTCATATAAAGTTATTTCCTTCTGAAGAGAGATGCAAGTTTAATTTTTCAGATATCAGTGTTAATGTATAAGGTGTATTATCTTTTGTAAAATCCCATTTTATTAAATTTATAAAAGTATTTTATAGAAGAACGATCTTTAACTTTTGTAGTCCTGTGTACAATTTAAGTCACACTTTCATGAAAATTTAATTTTTCTATTAAAAATTTAAACCTTCTGCAACAATAAGCACACAAGCAAGTTTGTGTTTTATTTATTACCAGATTCACCTGAAAAGTTATATTTACTCCCTATACTTTGAAAAAGTTAACTGTAATTTTTTGTTAGCTATGTGAGGAATCTGTACGGAACCTTTCCACTAATCTTCTTAGGCGTCTTTCTGGGGAATATAAATTCGCGTTTATTTCCAATCAACTCCAAAAAGAAGTTTGTGATATTTAAATTAGATAAGGTATTTAAGTCGAGGGTTGCGAGATAGCAAGAGGGATGATGGTAGGCTATTGAGCCAACAACGTTAAAAGCAAAACTAGAAGGTTCAAAGAGATTAGATTCGTGAAGACGTCATGCTGCTACACGTACCAGAAAGCTGATATAAGCCAGCGGTAAATATAATTCACATACGCTTAAAGTAAGCGTCAGTTTGGGCTACTTAGTTAAAGTTAATGGCAATTAAGAATTCGAATACGTGTGTTTCTCGGATCTCCTATTTCGGTAATCCTTACTTGAGTTGAGCTAGATTACTAATTAATTGTATTCTAGGTAATTTAATTTAATATAAAGGCAAATCCCTTTAGAAGACGTAACATTATTGTATTATTTGTTATCAGAGATTTTTGAGGAAATTATAACAAAAATAAACAATACTATTATTCAAAATGGCTCTTGGTGGTTCTTTGCCTCACATTAATCTTGGTGTTCAAGGTGTGACCCAGGGGGGGTCATCACAGTGGCGCCCAACGAGTAAATCCCGAGTTAAGAGTCGGATCTAATTTTCGGATCATCCCTGAGCAGTATTTTTCGGAGGTGGAGAACGTGGTGGAATTTTTGGAAAATATGGATAATAACTTAACATATTACGAAATACCCACACAACTCGCTTGTGCATATTTAAAGGGTCATCTCACATGACGGCACTAGATTGGTTTGAGGTTCTAGGTTATAGGGTTGTTGAAGACAAGGCGACGGATTACGCGCACTTAAAGCAAGTTTTGTCAGAACAGTTCCCCGTGGTTAGAAATAGGTCGGAGCTAGAAACGCGTTTCTATTCATGATCTCAAAAGCATAACCAAAAGCCGTCTGATTTTGTGTATGATTTGTTGAAGATTCACAAAATCTTAAAACTCGAAATGACGGAGGAAAAATTCATCGATCATATTATTAGTAGTTAGAACCTCAGATTTTGGATTATGTAGGGGATAGGAATCCGCAAAGCACATCTAACCTCCTACAAATTATTGATAAGTATGAGGAACGGTTTCTAAATAGAAAGATCAGAGGTTCGAGTTGGGAATCCCGAGATATAAAACCAAACGAGAACAATCGTTTCCCTAAGAGTAATAGACAAGAACATTGGAGGGAAACGAGAGGTAACAATAGGTATGCGGACAATAGTAGACCACGGAGAGAGTTCAATAGATTTGAGAGTCAAGGTGTTGTGGATAATCAGAGATTCGATGGTCGACGCCGAGGTGGTTAATCGGATCACAGATTCCACAATCAAGGCGGTCGACAGGGTGGTTCAAGGAATAGTACTCTTAGGGTATCCTCATTACGAATGACTCCAGTAGACTTACCGTATGTCCCTATTCTTTTAAGGGAACCGATACGTTCTCGATGACACAAAATGAGCAAAATTTGGCTTTTCGAAAGAACATGATTTTCAAAAACAGAAAGACTCCATAAATAAAAAAATTGTGTCATACAATCTATGTACTTTTTTTAATATACTACAACATAAAATTATTAAATATATAAAATATTTTAAGAAATATAAGGATTCGAAAAAGTACACACCAAAAGAAGTTTTCGGATGCATGGTGCTCTTTAGGTACATGTATCTTTCCTTTTATGACATATAACACCACAAAACATGCTGTTTTAGTTATAAAATTGTACGTTTATTTAAATGTAATAGTTCTTTTCATATTTCCTTGCTTAGAAATTTTTAAAAAAATTTGACTTTTGACTTTTTGAAATTTTGATAAAAATGGCAATTTTTTTCTAGAAATTGAACAATAAAAGTAAAAATACTCACTTTTCAGAAATAAATGTAGTATCATTAAATACATTATCATGACACAAAAGCTCATACCAAGTTTCATTAAAATATTACAAATAGATTTTTCTACACATGTACCTAAAAACTGAAAAAACCATTTTGAGAAAATTGAAAAAAACTAAATAAAATGATACACTTACCTTAAATTTAAAGTCTAAAAATTTCCAGCACTGTACTCATATTGCATCGACTGTTCTAAAGCATCCTGTTTTCTTTTAATTTGCCTTTTTGTTGTCCTGGCTTCTTTGGAAGCTTTTTGAACAGCCATCTCAGCTTCACAAATTCTGACGTAGTCAATTTTACGAAGGCCTATACAAATGTTGACGCCTGGATTGATTTTTAATGCTTTTAATACTTCAGTTCTTGCATATACACCTTCATTGAAGCATATAACCGCGTCCATAACACCTATTTGCAAAGTTCTTTTGCTTACAAATGTTTTTTTCGGCACACGATTCCATACACAGTTATTAAAGCTTTCGTTGGGGTTCTGAGTTCGACCATGCAAACATTTTAATAACAGTTCTTTTGCAGTTAAATCTCTAAAAAAATTTTTAATTTTAAAAAGAACTGCATCTAGGAGGGAATGTTTGTGGGTGTATTTTTCACCTTATACAATGCTTTTATTGTACCCGCACCAACTTTCTTCTCCCATAGGGCACAAAGCATGTTGTGGATTTTCATCTGTCGACAGTTAATGGAAATATATTGCCCAGATGGATTTGGACATATCTGCGACTGATTTTCCAACATTTCTTCTTATGGCTAGGCCATAATATTTTTGCAGCAGAAAAATTTCTGCATCTGTCAGCCTTCCTCGTCCAGATATCGGTTTGTTGTCTGAAAGCTTGGTGGATTTTAAATTGTTCTTTAGGGCTCTCAGTCTTGCTCCCATCCTCTTTTGAACGTGGCCGATGCACTCTAGTTTTTCAACAGGAAATTCATCACCGTATATGTTTGATTCTTGAACCCTTAGGAACCCCTTCGAATCTCCATCTCCAAGGTACTGAACATACCGAACATTGTAATTTTGTAAGGAGCGACTGAAAATCCGTAATGCTCCTTCACTCTCCATTCCCGCACTAAATCCATGATAGTTTACCTGGCAATTATCACAGGTTTTGTTCGTACTTTTGCATTCAAAACAATATTTTGAAAAAGGCACTCAAAATCAATTAATTTTCCATTATCGAGATAAGTTGCCGTTACAACGCCATTCTTCGAAGTGTGTCCTCTTTTCTGCCAGGTCCCATCAAGAGCAATTGCTATGTTCTTATTGTGTTCATTTTCAATGACAGCTTCATTAACGCTGTTAACCATTGAACGAGATGAAACAGTTTCCAACGCTTTAAAAATTGGCATATACAATCTTTCAAATTTAGCTGGAGGAGGAGGTAAGTTCATCAGTGCACAAAATATCTTAGCTGCACTTTTACCAATTCCAATGCACCTCATATGCCATAAACAAACCTCAAATTTACTTCATATCCATCTGACATGGTATTTGAAGTCATTGAAGTATGACCAGAACCACAATACTTGCAAGTTGCTGACACACTAGTCGCAAGGCCTTTGCGACTACTTTTATTTTCAGCAACATCAAAGCAGAAAGATTTATCACAATATCTGCATTTTGCAATATTGTTGAAAATATCATTGAGCATATTTAAGTCAATAATAACATACCTGCTTTGAGTATCAACTGAAAAATTATCTTCATAGTTCTTAAAAGACCCTTCACTCTTCTCAATTTTTTTTAGATGCACTGACATCAACTGGTTTACTCTCAGCATTTACTAAAGTTTTAATATGAATTAAACGACGTTTGACTTGGCCAAACTTTTTTGTTCGAGGCATTGTGTAGATGTTTAAAATTCTCGCAAATTACAAACAAATTGAATGTAAACAAAAAAATAGTATATAAACAGTCAAAATAAGAAGTTCGTACTTCACGTGTTTGTAAACCAAGCACGAGGTAGCAAAATGTTCAAAAATAGCACAGCTTGTGTATAAACAAGATTGAGTTGAGTAGTTATAGTCCTTCTCAAACCACAAGAATAAAATAAATAAATCAGTTTAAGTAATATAAAAACTCCAATCTACATACAAACATGCTTCGGTCAGCTGTAAGATGGGCGTGGCAGTTGACCGTGCGATAACGTAAACAAAAGGCGTGACAGCTGTTGCTTGCATTTTAAAACCGCAATCACTGGGATATTAAGTTTTAAACCTATACATGTTATACAATTTTGGAATCAGCATTAAATTCACTTTTTTTTAAGATGAAAATTGAAAAATCGATTTTTTCAAGGCTTAAAACGTCTCTGTTGGCTTAAATGCGACATTTATTACAGCCCTTTTTGACACGGGGGCGGAGAAATCTTTCATATTGGAAGAGGTCTATCGCAAATAATTTTCGTATCGACCTCGTCAAAAGACGAAAAGATAGAGTAGTGACGGCGCAAGGAGCCCCGTGTTGCCACTTAGGTCGGGTTGAATTACAGATTCAGATCCGAGAATTCCAGAAAACCTGAGAATTTCACATTCTTAACAATATGCAGTACCAATGCATATTAGGCATTGATTTTATGAAGGAGTCCAAATTAACTTTAGATTTCGATCAGAAATCTCTGATCATTCCAGATGACCAAATTAAGCAGTTACCAAAAACGGAAATAGCCGGTCGAGATTGATCTATCAGATACAAAGCTCGGTGAAGGGCAAAAGCAAAAATTAAGGAATTTATTTAATGGTTTTAAAGGGCTATTTTTAGATCAGCCGGGGTTAACTCATGTGTTTTATACCATGAAATCGATACTGGGGACAAGGGACCAGTAGTGTCGAGACCATACCATTATGATAGGGTCAAACAAGGAATAATCGATTATCACATTGAGAAAATGTTGCGAGAGGGTACGATTCGTACTATTCAATACCCATACGCGTCTCCAGTAGTTTTAACGCGCAAGAATAATGGCCTTCTACCGGATTCTCCGGAGGCGTATCGATTCACGATTGATTATCGCAAACATAATGCAATAACTAAATACCCCCGATATCCATTACCGGTGATTGATGATGCAATAACAAACATTCCGCAAACCATTATATCGGTTGAAGAAAAAGGGGGCTAAATTTAATTGGTCGACAGAAGCACAAGATTCTTTTGATAAGATAAAACAAGCATTAACTGAGGCACCAGTTCTGCAATTGCCGAATTTTACAGAACAGTTTAACATATTCACTGATGCTAGTGGGGTCGGAATTGGTGCTGTGCTTAATCAAAACCACAGACCTATTACATTCGCGTCTAGAACACTCAATAAGGAGGGGAACGAAACTATACTGTTACTGAACGCGAATGTTTGGTGGTGATATGGGCCTTAAATAAGTTTAAAACTTATTTCGGATTACTGCCGGTGAAGGTAATCTCAGATCACGCGGCATTAACAAAGCTAACGAATGGGAAAAACTTATCTAGTCGAATGATTAGATGAGCACTCAAGTTATCCGAGCTCAACTTAGAATGAGAACATCGACTGGGGGTTCAAAACGTTGTCGCGGACGTTTTGTCAAGGAATCCATTAGGTAATCTTGATGGATCACAAATTTCGTGCGCAGCCCTTCGAGCCCTTGCTTTAAACTCACGAGAACAACTCATTCGAGAGCAAAGGGAAGATCCTGAGTTAGGACACATCTATCGTTATTTAGAAAATCCAGACGACGGTTCTGTTAATGCGACTATGTGTGAAAGTTGGTCCCAGGATTTTAAACTTATAGATGGTCTACTCTTTTGCGCGAAATACTATACAACTCTTGGAGAACTAAGATTGTATATTCCTAGATCGCTTCACAAAAGAATAATGAAAGAATTTCATGATCTGCCCTAAGCAGGCCATCTAAGAAAGAGGAAGACCTATTTAAAATTACGAGACACATGTTATTTTCCATATATGAGGAAATATATATTTGAATATGTAACAACCTGTGACCGGTGTCAAAAATTTAATTATAAAAACGCGCTACCAACTGGTCGTTTAATTCCGATAGTATCGAATGACCCCAATGAAATTGTAACGTTAGATCTATTAGGCCCCTACCCCACATCCCGATCCGAAAGATATAGATTTGTATTAGTAATAACTGATCATTTCACTAAGTGGCGTGAGCTTATTCCTTTACGAAAAGCTTTGGCCCAGGCCATAGCTAATGCCTTTTTTGAGAATTATATTTCACGTAACGTAGCTCCGATTTCTTTAATTAGTGATAACGGCCCCCAATTTATATCAGAGGTATTTGAACACTTATGTCACAGGTTGGACATAAAGCATATGAAAACGGTAACATACAGGCGACAGGCGAATTTAACGGAAAGAGTTATTCGCAATTTAGTCCAGATGATAGCCTGTTTTGTAAAAGAAAATCACGAAAACTGGGACCGATTTCATCATAAATTCGCTTTCGCACTGCGCACTTCAGTGAACGAAACAACGAATAAAACTCCGGCTGAGTAATTCTTAGGTAGAACGATTATAACACCTTTTAGTAAATTAATAAATGTCACAGAGGGTGCTGAATATGTAGGAAGAAACATTGAGAAATTATTCGATGAAGCAAGGCAGAATAGGCGGAAAAAACACAAACATTGGGAAAAATATTATAATCGGAAAAGGAGGGAAGTTAACATCATAGTAAATGATATGGTGTTGGTACAAACTCATTTTATAAGTGCTGCGGGTAGAAGAGTGGTTGGAAAGTTTATGCCTAAGTATGAAGGGCCATATAGAGTGTTGGAGGTTCGGAATAACAATTTAATTATTTTAAAGAGGGGTAAAAAGGTAACAGTTAACATTGACCAGGCGTGTGTGTACCGTACACGACAATCCGAATCGATTAGTTCGGGCAGTCATGTTGAGACACTGTATGACTGACAGAGGTCGAGTGATAGGTCAAGTAGATCGCAACCAGGAAAATTCAAAGGATCTAGGAAAACCTCGAGTGAGCAGAATAACGGTCATAAATCAAGTAAGGGTAATGCCGGATGGGAGGATCCGAGATTGAAACGTATAGTAGATTCAAATGGATCAGGGGACACGAAAAATATAAAAAGATACAAAATTTGCAGAAAACGTTCTCTGCTGGGGTCCGAACATAGGGACTAGAAAAGACCAACCCCTGATCCAAAAAAGGGGGTAAAAAGAACATTTCCGTCCTCGGTTTCATCTCGTAATCATAAATATAGAATACCTAATAACCCCTCCCAGGGATCACAGCCCATTGCAGGTCCTTCTCATCAACAAGATTCCAGGCAGGACAAGTCACCTACAGTAGCGAGCAGGCACGAAGGAAGCGGACAATACAACAAGGCCCGGGAGACAAAGAAAACTTAAAACGGAACCAACAGGGCAGCTGAAAGGAGAACAGTCCGGTCGAAACAGACGACAGTAGTGAGACCTTGTCCGTACTACCTACGCAGCCGAGTAAGACATCCCGATGGATTTCCAGAGGAGCGGAGGAACAGCGGAATAGCAAGTATTCCACAGAACAACATCAGGAAAAGGAGCCTCAGTATGGAAGCCTTAGACCAAGATCCAGTGGATAGGAGCGAATAAAGGGCAAAGAAAACTATCAGGTTGTATCGTTTCTTTCTTTTCTCCTTTCGAACAAGTGGTCGGAAAAATTATTGCAATGAAGCAAGTCACGGGTGGATTTTTAATTTAAGAAGCCAAGCAAAATTGGACACTACAATGTGTGTTTTTTCTTGATGAGAAAAATCAGATTTGTGTTAATTTTTTGTATAAATATGGAGAAACCATTTGTAAGAATGCATTTGTTTACTTCTATGTATGACTTCGCTAAGATGCGACAATTCCTTTGGTTGTTTGTTTTATTGTTTTTTAAAAAATGTTTTAAATTGTATGTATATATATGTGTATATTTTATCTTACATCTGGTGACTTGGGACGCGGCGTAATTAGGTAGAGCTAACAGTTAATACTAACAAGTCCAGCATATACGGAATGTAAATGTTAAGGAACCAGATGTTTAAATTGATATATATGAAAATGTTATGTAAAAAATGAAGGAATCTGTATGCACTATAGATGTTTGTTTTTCACACAAAGAAATTCTCATTTCAGGGTAGCTGACCCTGAGAATTGTTATTCAACAAAAGAAGCAAGATGCAAGTCCGAATATGTGTTATAATATTTAAGTAGATTTTTAAGTAGTTAAGAAAACCACGCAGGCAGGTTTTTCCACTTAGGTGGTTTTACCCTCGCCTCACAGCCGAATGGGCGTGGTGTAGGGAAATCTAATTCTGTAAATGTTACGTCCTTTAAAGTGAAGTTTTAGGACGTAATTTTTTCTTTCTCTTAAGGAAGGAGATTTTTTAGTATCCGATTGGTAGATATATATATTAAAGTCGTCGGGACTGTATATCAAGTCTAGGAATTGGTTACGTAATTTATTTTCCAGCCGTTTGTGACCTTCGAATAAATCCCGTTTTCTTTTTGGAAGGGATTGTGACGAATCTGTTCGGAATCTTTCCACTAATCTTCTTAGGCGTCTTTCTGGGGAATATAAATTCGAGTTTTTTTCCAATCAACTCCAAAAAGAAGTTTGGGATATTTAAATTTGATAAGGAATTTAAGTCGAGGGTTGCGAGATAGCAAGAGGGATGATGGTAGGCTATTGAGCCAACAACGTTAAAAGCAAAACTAGAAGGTTCAGAGAGTTTAGATTCGTGAAGACGTCGTGCTGCTAGACGTTCCAGAAAGCTGATATAAGTCAGCGGTAAATATAATTTACGTACGCTTAAAGTAAGCGTCAGTTTGGGCTACTTAGTTAAAGTTAATGACAATTAAGAATTCAAATACATGTGTTTCTCGGATCTCCTATTTCGGTAAACATTACTTGAGTTGAGCTAGATTAGTAATTAATTCTATTCTAGTTAATTTAATTTAATATAAAAGCTAATTCTTTTAGAAGACGTAACATTATTGTATTATTTGTTATCAGAGATTTTTGAGGAAATTATAACAAAAATAAACAATATTATTATTCAAAATGGCTCTTGGTGGTTCTTTGCCGTCAAATTAATCTTGGTTTTCAAAGGGTGACCCAGGGGAGTCATCACATCTACTTGATTATCTGTGCTTGCTACAGCTACAGGGTATACCCATACAACATTTACACACTTTCAGTACAGATGGAGTACATCTAGATGTTGGGAAAAATGTAGAAAAATATGGTTGGAAACGATTTCCTGTTGCGGTAGTGATGATACACAAAGCACAAGAAAGACAGGACGCGAATAAGAGGAGAAAACATTTAATATCCTTAGTACAGCCAAACACTAGGGAAAAGAACTTTAAGGAGACAACAATCATCATGAAAGCTGGTATTCGAAATTAGAACACAGAGCCTTGATGCAGGTCTCACTTCTCCAACTCGTTGAAGAAAAAATGTTAGCTAAAATACTGAACTTCCCCAATAGCTGTTGCTTCGCGTGTAACAAGGTCCTTCGCACTGCTAATGGGAATTTCGTACGCCAGTGATTTGACGTAACCATATAAGAAGTAATCGAGGCAAGTGAGATCTGGCGATCAAGTGGCCAGTACAATGGACAACCAATTCTTCAGCTTACGTAGCTCTACCTATCTTTTTCCCAAGCAAAATATTTCCCAGTCTTTTTGCTGTTCTAGGAATAATAAACAAGTTCTCTTCTCTCATTCATGTCCTGTCTTTCTTGTATTTTGTGTTGCCACTACCGCCCCATGAAGGTGTTTCCATCCATAAATTGCTATGGGATTTCCTATTGTTTAGGTGTACTCTATCTGTCCTGATAGTAAGTAACCACTTAACTGATACACCCTGTATGCGAGTTTAAAATATCCTTTCTCTCTATAACATATCTAATGTAGGAAAAAATAAAATAAATATAAGATTTCTTAATCAATCACACGCTTGAGTTATTTCGTTTTTTTATCTAATACAAAAACATAAACTGAATTAAAGCACTATTTTTCTATTTATTTGTCTTTCTTTCGTATTAATTTCTGTTCTGAATACAAAGTGGTACTCTGGAATACAGC
This sequence comes from Trichonephila clavipes, assembly GCA_019973935.1. Taxonomy (NCBI): domain Eukaryota; kingdom Metazoa; phylum Arthropoda; class Arachnida; order Araneae; family Nephilidae; genus Trichonephila; species Trichonephila clavipes. The sequence goes on from BMAU01021361.1 coordinate 1,156,611, forward strand.
TTTATAAACTAACGACATAAATGAAAACATTCATATATTTATTATTAAGTTAGTTTTATTTTCTTATTACGGAACTAAAAAAATGCTTAGCATCTCTTCTAACCTAACTTTTCTACTAAAAATTACACTTTTCTTCCCTTTGTATATCCAAACATTTAAATGTGCTGCATTTTGACGTTTCCTTTTGTTTATGTATTTATTTTTATTTTAAACATTTGGAAAACTGGAAAATTTTTCTCCTTCATGCAAACACAATTCAAATGCGGGACCATTTGTAAATCCTCTTTTTTGTAAACAGTGGTCATAACGAAATACAGAAAAAATCAAGATAAAAAATGCATTTATTTATCTTTGCAATTCAAAGAAAGAGGAAACTTTGCTTATGGCTATAAGCGACACTTAAGGCTTAAAATTTGGCAGGAACTTTTCCTTCCCACCCCTCTTATGCATAATGTGGTTCTCCCCTCCGGAAAAAAAAGTTTCTGAAAATAAAATACAATACTATTCTGTCAGCTAAAAACAAATCACTAGAAAAAATTTCCTATAAATAAATGATTACGCAGCTTGAAATTTGTTAAAGACTAAAATGTCTTTTCTCTTAGAAAAAAAAGATTTGAAATACATATATTGTATGACCAAAAAGAAAAGGTTGAAAGATACAAGAGTAGAATACCATTTTTTTCTTGTCATGCTCATAGCTCCTTTGAAGTTATTGCACTCAGGCAGAAAATTTATTCCGAATGGGGAAAAAAGCTTTCTGAGTTAGAAGGAAAGCGAGTCCCAATTTGCATTTTTATTGCTTTGTGTGGACATTTTTTTTCACCCAATCGTATCCAGCCTTATGGACAATTCAACAATCATCCAGAAACGTAATTATAAATGCAATACATGTACTTTAACTTACTTTAGTTAAATAAACACGTAGATGCATTTTATATTTGTTGTGTATATGTTCATGATACGAACTGAACAAAATTCATTCAATTATAGTTCTACCTCAAAATTCTTTGTTTATTATAATGATGAAAATCCAATAAGTAAATACTGGAATAAACATAGTTTGAAAGACAACTGTGTGTGAAATTTAGTTATCTATAATTTGATATATATATCTGATTTACTTACAGAATAATTTTGATTCCTATTGTTTAGCTTTAATAATTTCACTAACTTTTGCATAGAAATTCGTTAGACAATTTAAATATAAGAATTTGACTTAAAACGTAACTCGAAAAGTTTTTGAGACATTTTGTAAGTGTACATATCAAACGTTCACGAAATTGTGTGACATTTAACATTCAGAAAACAAATGTTATATCTAAGGTAGAGCAAAATATCTTATAAGTCAATGTATAGACAAATGTGTAATATTCAAACTTTGTCAAATCTAATTCACGCAATGAGAATTGGATGAAAAAATATAAAATACTATTCTTTCTAGTACACCACAAATGCATTTATTATCAACTTTATCTCACGTAATGATTACATTTGCTTGTGATGACTAATAGAAATAATAATGTCAGAAATTTCTATATTGCTAGACACAATTTGTTTAACATTTAGTAATATATTTAATTTTAAGATTTCAAATAGCTTAGTTTAAAACGACTTGGTACCCCAAAAATGACCGACCTATCGTTTTATTCTATTTTTATTTAATCTTATTCTTTGCATTATTGATATATCACTTGTGCTAATCGGAAAGTTAGAAATTGAATAAAACTTCATTTGAGAACAAATTAGGCAATTCGGTCACGCCCTCTTTTTCGAAAAAATACTAAAAAGCGTTATGATAAAAGTCATCTATTTTATAAAGAGAAACAATAACTATAAAAAAGAATGTGCGCTACATAAAGCAGAATTTTTCCGAGGCAATGCAATAATGAAATTTTCTTCTTTGTGAAGTGTGTGCATGTAAAATTTTTGAATTAAATCATTTATATTAATAATTTTTCATAATTTCAGTTCTTATTCCTGATATATTTTTTATACAAATGTAGTACTTCAATGTTATATGAAGAAAAATACTAAACTTTCGGTCGTGACAGAATTTTTTTTTAAACATTTTTCTTGAATTTTCTTGTGTGTGTGTGCAATTAATAACTTCTTAAAATTTATCATTTATAAAAATGTATGGGTTGAGAAAAATAACGAAAATACAATTATTTTAAAGAAAAATATGTAACTAATATTTTAAAGTGGTATTTTAAGTTTATTTATGTTTATTCAATATAATGTTTATTTTCTGAATTATAAACTTTAAAGTGGACTCATTTGTGTTTTTCGAAACATTAGTACATCCAAAACACTACTCTTTCGACAACTATTTACCAATCCGTTAACTTTTTTTCCTGTGTGTTGCATATAAAGCATGTAACACAGCGTTTCTCAAATTGTGGGGCACGCCCCCCTGGGAGGCGCGATAACCCTGCGAGGAGGGTGCTAGCATATTTAAATTAAAATGTTTGAAAATAAATTTTTTGGAATGAAGTAAAACAAAATGTTTTCTGACAAAAGAAAAAATACTCATATACACTGATATAATTTATGTATATCATCTGGGGATCATAAAAAATAAAAGATTCCACTTCAAACGCTCATTAGCTATTTTTGATCCTATAACAAAATAAAAAAGACATTTTGTATGCTTTGCTGTAATCCCACGATGAGAGATTTTTTTATTACGTTTCCTTTAACCCCTAAAATACTACTTTTGATTATCATCTCTTTGACCTTCAAACTTACTGGTATGTTTAAATCCGACTCTTTTACCTTTTAGGAAAGTTGTAAATAATATTTTTTGTTGCTTTTTTTCCATGTGGATGAGTTTTATGATATATAGATAAGCATATTGAGCACTTTGAAGGATTATTTGGCCATGATGTATTTTTATGAGTATTCTGAAACATAATGCATAATGAAAAACGTTTAACACAATTATTTTCTTGAACGGATATCGATATTTTTATATTGAATACACGAAATCGTTAATTCTGGGAAAACTGTTTATTCGTTAACAGTGACCTTGACAGTATCCTACTATTAGACAGTCTTAATGGGAACTAAAAGGAATTGGTCACAAACATGCCTCTTTTTTGAGAGTGCAAACGCGTTTTTTACAATTAAGGTACTTGTTTTGATCGAGTTCCCTGCGCGACCACTTTTGTTCAAAAATATTTTCTATGAACATGCTACACTTTCCCCCATGAACAATTTTGTGGTTTTGATTGTTGTGTTGTACGACTTACTATGGTTTATAAATGTAAATGAACAGAATATAAAAAAATGGGTAGAAAAAAATGGATCTCTCTTGTAGGATGTTGAAACTGATCAAGCAATTGAAGAACCTGCTGAAATAATGCATATTAATCAAGATATAGCGAAAGTAAATATGAGAAAAGTGCTAGACATGAAACATTTGAGTTGAATTGAAATTTTCAAATGCTGCCTAAAGAACTCTATGAAGAAAACTATGAAGCCATAAATGTAGCACTTCGCCTTGTCGAAAAGACACAAGTAAAAATTTTAAAAAGAGTAGGATTTCAAAATTTTTCAAATTTTCTTCAAAAAATTAAAATTTTTAAAATTGTGTGAATAGTATGTGAATTTTTTTCATCTCGTATCATTTTCTTAAATAGAAACATTATATAGAATGCTAAAATATAATTTTTAAATACACAAAGAAAGAAATTAGTTCAAACGGTACCAAGTTTTCTTAAATTTTTGGTCATGGGTATTGAAATATATACAAAAATTGCACAAAATTAAATAAATATTATAAACAATAGAGAGACAGATATCTTATTTTAGAAATATGCTGTTCACTTTTACACATGAAAGAATATGTCTTTATCTCTTGAAAATCCATCCCTTAAGAGATGCTGATATTTCATTGAGTGAGTCATGAATCACAATTTAAAGAAATAACACTAATTTATTCTCTTTACGACTAAAGTATTTCATATTATATAAACAAATACATCAAATGCAGTTTATAATGGTGCAAATAGCAATAATATAAATGATGTACTCTTACATTTAGTAGGTTAACAGAGATACCCTTAATACCAAGGCCATTTTAGAGAAACAATCTCCGCACCTAAATTACCTACAAGGAAAAAGTAATCAAGTTACCAATCATATACAATCTCAATAATTGCAAAAAAATTATAAATACTGATTAAAACATGATTACCCTGTTAATTTTCTTTTTTCACATATTTATAAAAATAATGCCAACACAATTAAAGATTATCATAATTTTCCCACACAACTTAAAATTTTCCACTGTCTTTCTCTTTTAAATTTTATTAGTCACAAGCTTCATGTGTATAGTGTTGTAGCTGTAGTTTGTATCCTATTAATTGTCATTTCAACGCATTTGCATTCATCAGTTTCCTGTTTCAATTTTATTTTTAATTTTACATTTGCGAAATCTCTGGTATGGTATCTCATTGCTCTTTTTATTTGTATTAATTTTGTTACTATATTTTGTTCGTATTATTTTTCTCTATTCCTATATTGTTTAAATTGTGACGGAGCTTTACGTGACTTTTAATTAATAATCCTCTTGGGGAATCTTTGGGCCAGCAATCGCGTTATTCCAAAGCCATCCCTCTCAAGAAGAAACCATGAAATAAAAAATAGCTAGTGTATATATAAAGTTTAATGATCGTAGTTTAGAAGGAGAAATAGCGGAGTCGCGCTGAAAGCATTGCTGATACGGTAAGAATCAGAACTACGCCGTGTGACTAAAGGATGGATTTTAACTACTAGAATAAATTAGGAAAGTTAAGATTACTAAGATATCATTGATTAAAGTTAAACTATTCGGATTTCTTACGCTTATTCACAAAAGGTTTGAGCTCTCTTTATATCATTCCAAATGTTCCCTTTATAGATTGCTTGTTCTGGAATATTATCTTCGGTAATAAAAAAAATAGATTTACCATGGTTAGTCTTGGTCATCCATCTTTACCTCCTACAGATTTAGGTGGATTAGATGACGAGGAAGCGTCCCCAGGGATGAGGCTCTTACATAGGTTCTCAACGGGTTTGTTCCAGGGACATATTAATTTCGCTTACCCCGAGATAGGAGTTGGATCTAGATTGAGGGTCTTGACTGAATATTTTTTTTTCCGGATCAGAAAATGTAGATCAGTTTTTAAATGGTATCGAAAGCAATCTGATATTTTATCAAACACCCGGAAATTTATTCAGTGCATATCTGAAAGGTTACCTCATGCGACGCGACAGGGATTGGTATGAGGTATTAGGTTATGTCTTTGTGCAGGATGTGGAAACTGATTTTGATCAGTTAAAGCAGGTGTTGAAAGAAAGTTTTCCTATTGTGAGAAATAAGGCAGAATTGGAGGCCAGGCTTTTTGCGTAATATCAAACTAGAGGTCAAGCTCCGACGGATTTTGTTTACGAATTATTAAAGTTACAGAACACCCTTAAATTAGAAATAACGGAAAAGAGTTTGATTCAACACATTGTTAATCGTCTCGAACCTCAAGTTCTAGACTACGCCTAGGTTAGAAAACCCCACCTCTAGAGCTCAGTTGTTACAGGTGATCTCAAAATTTGAAGAAAGATATTCAGCCAGGGAAACCCAGGGTTCGCGTAAAAATTATAATGAAAGACGATATTGGGATGTGCGTCGGAATTCTCCCGACGATCATAGGAATAGAAATTGGAGGGATGAAGCAGTATTGGATCGACACAATGATAGGAGAGATAATTATAGAAGTACATACGGTAATATAACCCAGAAGAACCGGTTTAATCAAGGTTTCGAGCACAGATATCGGAATAACAGAAGAGATCATAGGTTCGAAAATAGCGGTGGTAGGAATCAGCTCAGAAACAGGGGACTGAGTGAGAGTTTTAACCGAGGAGACCGAAGATAGGGTGGACGTCTAAATTTTTTGAAGGTCCACGTTGATCAAAATGATCAATCACAAATTGAAGTGAATCCTCCTATCAGGCTTTCTGCTCTGTGCGTGTCTCCTTTTGAACTTCCATATGTATCAATTTTATTAAATGAAACGTTTACAAAAGCCTTATGGGATACTGGGGCATAAAAATTATTTATTTCAGAAGAGGTTTATAAAACATATTTTTTTATAAACCAGTTAAGAAGTCACGAGTTGAGGTGATGATGGCACAAGGTGCCCGTTGTAAAAATATAGGGATGCTAGAATTACTAATTAGCATAAGGGAATTTAAAAAGAATTGGCAATTTCACATATAGGCAGATTTAGAATATACTTGTATTTTATGGGTCGATTTCATAAGGGGATCAAAAATTATTCTGAGTTTCGATAAAAAGTCATTAGCGATTACAGATTCGAAGATTGAAGAAATTCCAATAGATGAGAGGAATTTAGAAATTGATGTCTCAAAAACGAAACTGGATGAGGGACAAAAGGAGGAGTTAAAAATGTTATTTAATAGTTTTAAGGAGCTGTTTTCAGATAAATCGGGGCTCACTCATGTACTATATCATGAAATTGACACAGGCAATAAATCGATAGTAGTTTCGAGACCTTATCGGTACGATATAGTAAAACAAGGCATCATTGACTATCATGTTGACAAAATGTTAAGGGAAGGTAAAATTATACCGATTCAGTCGCCTCATGCGTCGCCTGTAGTATTATATCGCAAGAATAATGGATAGCATCCGGATAACCCAGAAGCTTATAGATTTGCGGTGGATTATCACAAGCTTACTTAACGCGATAACGAAGTACCTCAGCTATCCTTTACCACTTATTGAGGATTTGATCACTAACATTCCACAGACGAAAATTATGAGTTCGTTAGATTTGCTCTCTGGGTATTTTCAGCTAACTGTAAAACCCAGTGATGTGGTCAAAACTGCGTTTGTGACTAAGAACGGCATTTTCGCTTAAGCGCATGCCGTTCGGTCTCTCTGGTGCGGCTCCAAATTTTCAAAAGGCGTTAGACATTATTCTTAAACCGGTGCTGTGGCGTTTTGTGAGTGTGTACATGAATGACGTGAATTTCGTCTCCATCATTTGTACAACACGTCGAACATTTAAGGGAGGTATTTAGGTTTTTGCAGGAATCAGGGTTGATTTTGAACAAAGATAAGTGCAATTTTGTTTGCGAGAAATTAAAGTATTTTGTTCTGGTAATTAGCAAAGATGGCTGAGTGAGTGATTTTTGGTTTTATTGGCGCAAGACCCGATTTCGGCTATACTGCGCCAAACATTTGTTTTCATTTCCATAAAATTTTTAAAAAACAGTTAAAAATTTAAATTAAAGATGTAATTTTATATTTAAGCATACAAATTCATTAAAAAGTTTTTAAAAATTCATGTTTAATTACTTCATGTTATTAAAATGGCAAAAGTGTGAAATAAAAAACACGATTCAAATCCAATGTGTAAATTTTAATTTCTCCGATTTTTAGTAGGTGTCAGGAAATGTGAATAACCAGAATAACGAATATATTTAAAACCAAGGAAGGCATAAAGTAAAAAAATAAACTCAGATATGACGACTTAAAGTGCAATTATGTAAAAAAGGTAATTTCTTTCTTTTTTTTTTAATTCCTACCTTTTCTGACACGGGTTGGAGTCAAAGTGTGAGAGTATTCTTAACGTTTCCAAGCTTCAGTCTGCCACCATTCTTCGGATAATTTTTTCATTTTCCCTAAGGAATTATTATTCTTTGGTGGTTCCACATCTTCTTCCACATCATATACATCCACGTCTGATGTATTCTGTAAAGGTGTGCTTTTTCTGGTTTGTCAAATGCATTTCTATTTCGGGGATTCTGTTAGGACGGTTTTTTTTACGATTTCTTGAAGTTTGTTTTGCAGCCTGAGGAGCAAAAGGTATGGTCTTGGATATAGTGGTACCAGTTTCAACAACAGGATATGTTTCAGCTGGTAAGGGTGTAAACATTGATACTTTGGATGAAGAAAGTGCTTTATTAGATGAAGATGCAGCAGAGGTAGATAAACTATTAGATGTAACGGGAACAGTACCTATTAAAGAAATAGTAGGTTGAGATTCTGATGACCATGTTACTGTGACAGAAGATGTGGATGGTAAGAGGTTTGCTTTAGTTGGGGTTGATGATTTGTCAACTAAAGGAATTTTGGAAGACATTATTGGCTTTGGAATGGATACCAAAGGTTGCAGTAGTTTTAAAGGCGGACATACTCTTTTTGTAATATTTTCATCAGTTTGGGTTGTTGTGCTTACAGTTGAGGGTTTGGCAGCTTGTGCGCATGTTTAGGACAATTGTGGAGATATTAATTTCCGTGTTTCTACATACGATATATTTCTATTTGTTTTAATAGCTTGGATTTCTTTTTTGGTTTTCCATTTTGAGCATAATTTTGAGTCGGATGAATGGGACTGGGATCAATTAACACATTTCGTGTTTGGAGTACAATACATGGAAGAATGCCTGACGGATGTACATCTAGAACATGTTAATTGACCGCGGCAGGAAGTTTGGGAGTGTCCGAACCTCTGACACTTAAAACAGTGCAGATGATTCGATATATAAGGACGTACTTTGCAATTTAGGTATCCAGATTTAATGGTTGATGGCAATTTAGGGCTATTGAAGGTTAGAATTAAATGTTTAGTGGGGAAAAGTGATGAGTCTTTTTTATTGTAATTCTCCTGACCAGGGTAACACCCTGGTCAGAAAGTTCTTCCAAGATTTCTTTTTCAGAGGCACACTTAAGATCTGGTTCGGAGATGACACCTCGACAGGAATTCAAAGATCTGTGAGGAGTTACTGAAAGAAGAAAATCTAAAAAGGTTTTAGTCAACAAAAATGATTTACTTTGTAACGCAGATGTGGTCTCTTTAGAAGGTCACCTGATCGTAATTTTTTAACTGATTTCGGATATCCACCTATTCCATTCAAGGCATTTTGAATAGTAAATGGAGACTTCCGGGACATTTCTTGATTTGGTAGCGACAATATTAAAAACCGTGAGTTAGTGACAATGGTATCTATGTTGATGTTGGGTTAAACAAGGCCTTTACCCGAGGACGAAATTTCAGGATCCATGAAGAGAGAGATGGTCTTCATCCTGGAGTGCCTCCACCCACCACGGAGTCCAACAAGGGAAGCAATGTGCCGGTCATCTGGCAAATACCAGACACGGCACTTACCTAGAGTACATCCAGAATATAGTGATATAGAATCAGGGTGAGGATCCAACGGGTAAACCCACCACCCTTTATCGGAAGCACTAACCCTACAGCAATGTCTCTTCGGGGACACCGAAGTGAGGTATCACCAGCTGATTGACAGGAGCGGGCTCACTCCTGCCTCCCGTCTACAGCGAAGCGTGGGCCAAAGGTATTCTCATGACACCACTTTCCTCCTCATGGGTCACCGCACACGGCAAACATGCCGGTTGGCTAACCTACGTTGTTAATAGAAAACAAACAAAGCAACAAAATCCAAATATTTAAAGAAACCTACGAAATTAACGCAAAAGAAAATTTAAATCAAAATACGTTAAAAATATTTAGAAAGTTTTTTCATTAGAAAAAACTAAATTTGAACTATGTTCATATTGTAAAATTTGTCTATGGTCTGGACGTGAAGAGAAGGAAAGGGAAAATTGAATGACAAGAAGGAGGGTCGAAAATAGAGAAAGATCTCTAGGAAATCCCGTGTTCGTGAAACCTGTGTTTACCAAAGAGAGTAAACCCCTTGGAAAAAGGAAAAGATCACTAGGGCACCTTAGGAATTTAGCAAAGATGGGATTACCACAGATGAATCTAAAGTCAAGGCAATAATTGAGATAAATCCTCCAAAACATTCTAGAGAAGTGTCGAAATTTTTGGGTATGACCCAGTGGCATCAGAAATTTATTAAAAATTATGCAGATCTCTGCGAGCCTCTTTATCAGTTGAAAAAAAAGTTTAAAAAATTTAATTGTTCAGAAAAGACGCAGTATGTATTCGATTCAATCAAGCGGGCGGTTACGGAAGCAGCAGAACTAAAATTACCAGATTTTAATAAGCCATTTGAGTTGTTTACTGACACTAGTTCGATAGGGAACGGGGCTACACTTACGCAAGAGCAGAGACCCATCATGTATACGCCTCACGCATGCTCAATAATGCGGAGAGGAATTACCCGGTAACAGAGCGGGAGTGTTTAGCAGTTATTTGAGCTCTGAATAAATTTCGTACCTACCTCGGTACCCTGCCAGTAAAAGTGATAAAGGATCATGCGGCTCTGCCCAAGTTGACACATGATAAAAAATTATCGTGGAATGATTCGATGGGTACTTAAACTAGCCAAGTTTAATGTTGAATGGGAACACCATTCGGGATCCCAAAATGTGGTGGCAGATATTTTGTCTAGAAATCTCGTTGAAAGTATGGTGGGGGAAAAGGTTGCGTGTGCAGTGATTAGAGATTTGGTACTTTCGTCCAGAGAGCAATTAATTGATGAACAATGACGGACAATGAGATGGGTCATATCTATAGATATCTAGTCCAAACAACGAGGTCACCAACAGCCGGAGCAAAGTCTAAGGAGCGGAAGATCCAGTCTTAATCTAGCCAGAGTCAACACTCCAGACAGCAAGATCACCAGGAGACTAAAGATAATCCAGCGAGCAAAAGGTCAGCATCGCTTGGAGTCCATATTGGAGAAATCAAGGAAGAAAGAAAGGAGCTTTAGCCAGGTTGTATTGTTTAATTCTTTTTTTTTTTTACTGACAGGCAGTAAGGTGAATTTTCGCAAGAAGAAAGTCTTGTTTTGTTAAAGTTTTTATTGTACAAAAGTTTTACGCTACATTGCGTAATTTTTCTGGTTGTGTGATAAATGAACTTTTGTATGCGTAAATTTATTTTAAAGTGTAGAAAGCAATTGTATGATTACATTTGTTTACTACTTATTGAGACTTAGCTGGGTTGATAGAATTCCTTCTATTGTTTGTTTACAACGAATGTTTTGAAATTGTGTATAATTGTATATATATGCATTCATATATTGATAGATATTAGTATATATCTGGTTTTGGGGTTGCGGCGTAGATAGGAAATTAACCTTAATACACTAACAGCACTGCGTGATTGGGAGTTATTTTGGAAAAACCAGATGATGTGTTTATATGCTGAAAAATAACTGACGTTTGGCATATGTGTACAATTTCAAGGTGGTCTTTAGACGTAAAAAGTGTTCAAATTTTTTTTGTACGTCCATTGATCCAGTTCTCATTTCAGGGTGGCTGACCCTGATATATTTAAAAGTTTTTCTGCTGTAACGATCAAATCACCAAAATGAAGTACACCTTCAATAATTAGTATACAGGGGGAAATTTTGTGAGTGATATAAAGAATATGCTAGTAGTTTTGGAGTAATTTTTTATTGTAATGTATTGTTGTGTAGAAGTTAATGCTAATTTCGAGTTAAAGATTTCTTGTGAGTTAAAGTGCAGATTTTTTCAACGTAATTTCTATCGGGTCATTAAGACACTCAAATAAATAACATTTTCTTTTTGGAGGGGATTGTGATGGGGCTTTACGTGACTTTTAACTAATAATCCTCTTGGGGAATCTTTGGGCCAGTAATCGCGTTATTCCAAAGCCATTCCTCTCAAGAAGAAACCATGAAATGCAAATTAGCTAGTGTATATATAGTTAAAGTTTAATGATCGTAGTTTAGAAGGAGAAGGAGCGGAGTCGCTGAAAGCAGTGCTGATACGGTAAGAATCAAAATTACGCCATGTTACTAAAGGACGGATTTTAACTACTAGAATAAATTAAGAAAGTTAAGATTATTAAGATAGCATTGTTTAAAGTTAAGCTATTCGGATTTCGTACGCTTATTCACATAAGGTTTGAACTCTCTTTATATATAATTCCAAAGCTTCCCTTTATAGATTGCTTGTTCTAGAATATTATCTTGGGCAATAGCAAGTTAGATTTATCATGGTTAGTCTTGGTGATCCATCTTTACCTGCTACAGATTTAGGTCGATTAGATGACGAGGAAGCGCCCCCACGGGGGAGGCCTTTACAAAATACGTGGAAAAGTTTTAGGACTAAGTGATATGCAATTGTGTTCTATATTCTTCATTATTTTCTTGTACTGTTATGTATAAATTTACTGCTTAAAGGGAAGTTTAGGATCCAATAAAGCAAGCTTTGTCCAAAGTCACAGTCTTCCGGCAATTGCAGATTTAAAAAACGTATGATTTCATTTTGGTCCATTAACTTTTTATTATTGTAATATATCTCTTGTTCTCGGTTCCCTATCTCAAAGTTAAAGCTGTTTCTGATTTGTGGAAATGCTGAATCTATCCATCATTTCTTTGATTTATAATACCTTTCTATCTACTATACTGTTCGAATTAATTGGGACAAATGCGAAAAAAAGATTTTTTATAAAACATTAGCTTTTTATCCTTACATACCTTAAGTAGACTGAAAAATCTGTATATTAGTACGAAGTATGCCCTCCTTTAGCAGAAATGACCTCTCATTGACTGTACTAGAGTAGCAGATGTTCTTGATTTCATTACCGAGGAAACAAATTTTTGCAGCCCTTTTTATCATTTGTTCTGTTCTCATGTAATTCATCTTAGCTAAATGATTCTTGAGAATATATATGTCATAAATTCTGAATAGGATTTAAGTCTGGGGGAATTTACAGGCCAATCGAGCACTTTTATTTTATTTTCCAGCACAGAAGTATGGGCCAATTTTGAGTTGTGATAAGGAGCCAAGCCATGTTGAAATGTTCCATCAAATGTTTTCATGAATTGGGTTAAATACTGCATAATATTTCGATGCATTTGACAGAATTTATCATGCCTTGAAGAGGAGCTAAGATTCCAGTGCCATTTGTTGTAAAAAAACCTCTTTAAGATCTGCTCAGAAGGGTGTTTTACCCTCTGTTGGATGTGATCTGGGAACAGAGTTTCAACTCCACTTCGTCTAACTACACGTGATTTGTATCCGAGCACAAATAAATGTTTCCTCACTGAAAATACCCTTCTTGTTGTCGTTAATAGGTTCGTGATTGGTATTTTTTGGCCCACGCTAAATATTTTCTCACCATTTTCTGAGTTAGAAATTGTTTTTGCCCCAGTCTTGTTGCCTTAACGCCAACTTTCAAAAGTCATTTGCCTACAGTTGAGGTACTCACTTCAACAACATTATTCAAAAAATCCCTTTGAAGTTCTGCGCTTGACATTCTTGGATTTGTTTTGCTATTTCTTATTAAAATTTTTATCAATTATTGGAGTAGTTTTCTGCTTGCAGCCATATTTTTCTTTTCTTTTTGGAGACGATGATTCAGAATCTTGTAAAGTTTTTAAAATTCACGAAACACTTCATTTGCCCACATCAGCTTCCACAGTAACATCTCTCACAGTCATAGAAATGTATTAGTTAAGAGGAGTTATTATAGGATGGTTCCTCGGAGTAATATCCATCTTTGAACAAAAGAAAGTAACATGTGTTGCACATAGCGCACAATTTTAATTACCAGCTGCTACACTGAAAGGCCCTCTCGCTGCGCATTCTGTTATTTCGACGGGCAATGTAGATGTATTAGACTTCGCGCAACCTTCGATTTCCAAGGGTTGGCTTTTTTTTCGACTATTGAGCTGTGCAACTCGTGCTGCTCTTGCTTTTCATTTATGTTCATATCTTGATGATCTAATTCTATATTTTGAAATAAAAACTTTTTAAAATTTTTTTTGTATGTTTTAACTTTAAAATGTAGATTTAATTTGTAGATTTGAAATACGTCATAAAACTATACGCAATTTTTGAACCTACTTTAATAAAATAACTACGCAGAGAGAGGGTTAACTGAACTACTGATATCCTAAAATGAGTAAGGTATTGTCAAGAACAATCTTTTTATTCTTTGAACAAGTAAAAACAACACGTCTTATATAGAACGCAAAATTGAAATTACTCACTGCCCCACTGAAAGGATTACAAATGAGCTCTTGATGCATTAAAATGAATAAATTATAGTCAGTCGATCTGTCACACGACCTAAAGGCACATGTAAAGGGTTTGAGATGGTTCGAGATATCACTAGTAATAACATACCAACTCAAACAAGAAAAACATGTTTGTCTCAATTAATTCGAACAGTATAGCGCATGTGTAAGTACATGCAATTAAACAAACCTCGTATAACAAGCAGAACAATTTGTAAAAAAATATGAGTAGCTTAATGAATGACATTTCACACTTAACATATTATCTTTCAAGCTTTAATAACACTTGAAAAAATATCCCGAAGGAAAAGCTGCAAGAAGACAAGCATAATAGAAGAAAAATAGCCGTAGAAATAAAAAGAACAAGCATTGAAAAGCGAGAACAAGGTGTGAGCGTGACTGATTAAGCATGCTCGTACAATTTGCTACGCATCAAAGATTTACACAAGAGGTATTCTAATCTTTGAGCTTATCAAGAAAGCGAATTTCTTCTAATGCCACATAAAGTATACTTAACATAGTTGATAGGCAAAATAAATGAAAAATATGTAGTTAATATATTTCAGCAAATTGAAATTTATTATTTTATGTTTTTTTTTATTATTAAATCGCCAAGATAGAATTTGTTTGACAATGTATGTATTTATATTTCATATATAAAAATTTCATTGTAAATTTTACTCATAAGTAAATTATAAATGGAAATTTCGTATTGAAGTAAATATGATTAGAAATTTTACACATAAGTATGTAAACTAAAGACTGGGCTACAATACCTCATGGAGGCCATGGTAACCTACTGGTCAAGGTCATGGACTCGAGGCCTGCGTGTTATAAGTTGGAGCCAGGAACCGTTTAAGACCCGCTGTGTAGAGAAGCTGATGCACGTTAAATTTGTCGACGCTCAAACGTCCTCCCGTTGGTGTGGTGTGGAAGTTAGGAGATGGAGATGCTAGCTCAGGTGTCATCCTCTTCACTTGACCATGGTTCAAAATTTCGAAGTCCATCGTCAAATGCCGTCATATAGCTGAATAGGGTGATGTTAATATTCACTCACTCACTCAAGCAATAGCCCATGAGGACCCAAACCTACTGTGCCCATCTCAGTTTTCCTGAACTTAGGCACTGAGATGTTTGATCAGATATTCCAGTCAAGTGGATATCTAACGAGAAACTTCTAGTGTTTTAGTTCCCAAGCAAGCTTGGTACTCTTTTATCGACCCACTGAAAGGATGAGTCGATCTCGCCTAGCCGGGATCTGAACACTGGACCTTTGGCGTGACAGTGCAATAAGCTTCCACTCAGCCACATTCATAAGTAAATATAGACATAATTCTATAGTGATTAAATTGATATTTGATATTGTTTTTAAAATTTGATGCAACAGTATCTGGTCCGATTGAAGTGCTGCAGCTCTTAAAAAGTTCTCAAGGGGTTCAAATCTGAGATTTTGGTTCTCATTTTACTCTTAGTGATCTTCACTCTTAAAAATGGTTATTCACAAATGTATTTGCTTCCAAAAGCGAATGATGACCGTGCTGAAAAGTAATGCATAACGTACACCGAGGAATATTTGTTTCTGGGAAATATTCAAGTTCAACTAAAATTTCGCTTTAAGTTGTAAGTCAGATTGCCCCCCTAAGATTTCTATTTGAAAACTTTTCGGCAGCATATCTATATCGACAGTAAGTTAAACGCAAAAATATAGGAATTCTGATTCGAAAAATCCTTAAATTGAGTTTCAAATTCTTGCATAAAATAGAAAAAATGGAAGCATATTTTATTTCGTCCTTTTCGTTTATGTTCAGCGAACGTGTTGAAAAGTATTATATATATATATATATATATGACAGGCCCCAGGCCTGCTGGTAAAATGAGGGCATCATCTTCAAAATACTTCTTTATTTCGCTTCAATCACATAAAATCCAACATGGCGGCCCTTTACCACGCAACCGGGTTGTACAAAAGACAACATCTCAGCGAGGAGACATCAGCCAATCCTTTTCGAGTATGCGTTCGCCTTCGTCAGCGCTAGTTCCACCTCTTTAAATAGGCTTATTTACCCACAAATCCTTACGCGATGGTAAAGAGTTCGCTCTATTTTCCTTTATTACTTCCTTAATTTCGAATCTATACTTTTCAAACCTGACAAATCCCCCCCCCTCCACTGAAGCCTGGCACAGCCAGGTTGGCCAATCCAGACTGGCAAGTCCCCAGGGAAAAAAATAATATTTCAATGATATCAAATTCCCCAAATGAAATAAAAATCTAGAAGATATAATAATTGTGTTAAAGAGTGGGATAGTGAATTTTAACATGTACAAAAAAATAGCAATAATGAATAACAAAGTATCAAAAATTTGGTATAAAGCTTTGTGTTACATAGAATTGTTTTCCGAAAAATATCACACATCTAATACTTCCACTATGACTATAATAATAATGAGGTTAAGAAAAAACAACATAAGATAAAGATAAGTCACATTAGGCATTCAAAAATATAGTAGTGCTAAACAACATAACATAAGATCAAGTGAAATTCTCACTAAATGTGCATCAATAGTAAACAATGTTAATAAAGTGATAAATGTTGAAAAGTTACAAGTACTTCGAAATGGTATTGAATTATGGAATAATGAGTAAATAAATAAATATAAAGAATAGGTATAGAGTAATTAACAACATGATTTTAGGAATAATGGTAAAGTAAATACATACAAAGAATAGATATAAAATAAGTAACAGCAAAATGAGTTTAGGACTTCCCCAAACAGAAAAGATTTCATAACTATAACACAGAAATTTACCAAAATAAACACAGCATCAACATTATATCAAAATATCACTAGAAATATAAAATGCAAAGAAAAAATGAGGGTATTTCAGATATATCAATTACAGGTAAAAGTTCAATCAATGTAATGTAATGTTTCACACAGTCCTGTCTTGGAAAAATCATAGTTCAATGTTCATCATTCAATTATTGTTTATCTCACAGTTCTTTTGTTTATTACTATTAGAATCACTACTCAATGAACTCATTTCAAAAACACACACAACCATAATAAATTCTTCATAATATCACATACTATATTTTAACTTTCAGAATATACTTCTATCACAAATAATTACAATGAAATTATTACAACATGTATCGTAAAATTGACCTCATCACAATGTTTTCATACAGTCTATAATTCAGTTATTTTTTCAAAAATAGTCTTCAATAATGTGTTCATTATGAATAAAGATACAATACAAATTCAATTACATTAAATTTTGATTTTCATAATGTAAACAAGGCTTAAATTCAAATTTTAAATGCAACATTTATTATTTTTTTTCAAAATAACATTGCACTTCTCCCCCCCAACGTTTGAGAAAACAAACTCTATAACAAATATAAATAAGAATTTAGCATAATTGGAAATTGGATTTTGAATGAAAAGGTTTTAATCTTGTAGAATGGACAATATCTGATAATTTTCCTGTATATTGATTTGGTTTATCTATTTCATAAGTAAAATTTGATAGTTTTTTGACAACTTTAAAAGGACCATTATAAGGAGATTGAAGTTTACTTGAATTAGGGTATGAGAAATTTTGATATAAGACTAAATCTCCAACTTTAAATTTTGCATCAACATAATGTTTATCATACCTTTCTTTATTTATCTTATGATGTTTAATTGTTCTGTTTACTACAATTTGTCTTGCTTGTTGTATAGGTGGATAGTTTAATTTTAATTGATTAGGTAATGGTGAATCATATGGCAAAGTTCCAAACATTAAATATGCAGGTGGAAAGCCAGTAACATCATGTGACGAGTTATTGTATTCATATGTAACTTGTTCTAATAATTTTGTCCAAGGAATTTTTGTAGTTTAATTAACTTTACATCTTAATTTTGCTACTAATGTCTGATTAACTCTTTCATTCTTTCCATTGCATTGTGGTCTATTTGCTGAAGTTAGTAATTGTCTAATATTATGATGTTTTAAGAATTTTTTAAATTTAGAAGTAAATGCAGATTTTCTATCACTTAAAAGTTGTTTTGGGCATTGAATTGGAAAAAAATTTGTTTTAAGCATTTTTTGTATAAGTTTCAGAAGTGACACTTTTGGATGGAAATGTCCAAGCATATCTGGTAGCATGGTCCAGAACAATATGCAGGTATTTCTTTTGTGAACTATGGTAATTAAATCCTCCTACAGTGTCTAGTGACATCATTTAAAATGGTTCTTCTGCTACAGGAACTTCTTCCAATAATCCATACTTTTTTTGTGTAGATTTTTTATTCATTTGACATGTTTCACAACATTTAACAAAATTTGAAAAATGTCTAATATAATGTCTTTCCAGTAGTAAATTGGGGAAATTAATTTTAACATCTTTTTCACACCTGGGTGATCAAATTGTCTACGTGCAGTTGTAATTAATTTTTCTCTCAAAGCTAATGGTGCTACAATTTTAATTAAATTCTTTTTCTTAACGGTTAATACATTATTATATTCTGTATATTTTGGATCATTTATGTTCTTTGAATTTCGGAACCTAATAATTTCATCAGTATTTAAGAAATGACAAATGGGTGATATATAATGGCATACAGGGTTCCTCGACAACATGTCTGCTTCAACATTTAATTTGCCTTTTATATAAACCATCGAATATATTCATACTGAGAAAGTTTTAAACTCCACCGAAATAAACGTCCAGTTAAATGTTTTACACTTTTAATCCATTGTAAAGCAGCATGGTCAGTATGTATTGTGAATTTGGATCCATGTAGGTAACAGTGAAATTTGTCTAAGGCATCTATAATTTCTAAGCACTCTTTTTCTGAAATTGTATATTTTTTTCATGTTTAAGTAATTGTCTCGAGTGATAAGCTATGGAGTAAAGTGTTCCATTTGGGTGTTGTTGTTTCAAGACTACGCCTATTGAATCCTGGCTTGCATCACAAAACACATGACATGGATATTGTGAGTTGTATAATTTAAGTATAGGTTTTGAGATTAAACAATTTTTTAACTTTTGATAAGCTTCTTGACATTCATGTGACGAATTCCAAATTGCATCTTTTTTAAGTAATTTATTTAATGGTACTCTACGTTTTGCATAATATTTAATAAATTTTTGGTAAACATTGATGGAACCAAGAAATCTTTGGAGTTCCTTTACATCTTTAGGTGGTGCAAATTTTCTTATTGTTTCAATATTTGGATTACTTGGGGAATAATGACCTTGTGTTATTTCCTATCCTAAAAATATTATTTTTTCCTGTGCAAACTGACATTTTGATTTTTTAGGTTTAATGTTTTCTTTTTTACAAATTTGAAATATTGTATCTAAATGAGTTAAATGCTCTTCCCCCAAGATTGTGAGAAAATTATAGTATCATCAAAATAGTTTAAAGCAAAAGTTAACTGATATTTTTGTAAAATTTGTCTTATAGTTCTTTGGAAAACAGCTAGGGAATTTTTCCAGCCAAATGGAAGTCTTAACCATTCATAGAGTCCAAAATTAGTTGTGAAAGCCAATTTCTCTGCGTCCTTTTTATGAATTTTAATGTGCCAATATCCGCTTGTTAAATTGATTGTAGAGAAAAATTTAGCATGAGATAAATTATCAATTACGTAGTCTATCAGAGGTACAGGGGGTGGAATCTTTTCGTGTGATTTCATTTAGTTTTCTATAATCGATACATAATCTTGATCTTTTCCCTTCATCCTTTTTGTATGCTAAAGTTACAGGGGCATCATATGGACTATGGAAGGATCTAATAAAACCTGTGCTTTTAACAATTCTTCTATCTGTGTTTGTATTTCTTTAGATTCTTGTTGACTGTTTCTATAAGGGCGTAAACTTATAGGAAGATCTGAGATTAAATGAATTCTTTGAGGCTCTAAATTGATGCAGCCTACATCATACTTATTTTGTGAAAATATGGTTTGAAATTTTTCAATGAGTTGGGTTAAATCTTCCCATTGCTCAATAGTTTGTTTTGGTAATGTGTCCTCAACAACCATGGCTGTCCTAAAATAATATAAGACAATTTAGTATCAATTACAAACAAATCTATTTGCTTAGATATACATCCAATATTCATATAAACTTTAATTATGCCTTTGAGATGAATAGTCCCACAAGTTTAATTTATTTTTACATCACTATTTTTTAAATTTTTAAAATGTTTAAGTTTTTTAGATAAATTTATTGGAATTAATGACACACACACACACACACACACACACACACATATATATATATATATATATATATATATATATATATATATATTGCTTCCTGTGTCAATTAGAGTATAAAATTGTTTGGAACATACCATTGAATCAATAATTAGTTGTCATCCTTGCCTCTGGTTATTTTCATTTCTGGGCGATTGAAAATTATGTCGATTTTGTTGTACAAACTGCCTAGGATGACTGTTGAACTGTTGCCTTCCATTGAATCACACCATGTGAGATTGATGCTGCTGTCCATGATTTCCTCTAGATAGGAATCGGTACTGTGGATCACTACCTCTGTGTACACTACCGTCGGCTTGATTATTCCATCGGTATAACTTCCAGTATTTACCAGATTTCGGTCTGCGCTGTCCCGTGTTACTGTGATTAATTGCCGCATTGTCGAAATCCATTCGCAGGGTGTTGAAATCTTCTTAATAACTAAGAACTTTTGATATTGAATGGGACTGGATAATGTCATATGTTCCACAATGGAACTGTTATCATAATTTAGTTTCTTGCCAAAAGGAAAGTTTTTCCGTAAAAAAGGAAATTAATTCTTTAGGGTTGTTTAATTTTAAGTTGTGAATTGTTTCTTGTTTCGTCGCATCGAACACCGTCATTAACATTAATAATTCTTTGCTTTCTTGGTAAGACTTTTTTAAATAGTTGGTTCTCGTACCAAAATTTAAGATAAACTCCCGTGAGATATCTAGGAATATTTCACTTCTTCCATTGTTTGTCTTTTTGATATTCCAAACATTGTTGATCAAAACCGCCAAGAAAACTTTTAAAACTGTTAAACTTATTATTGTCAAATTCAGGAAAAAAGAAGGATTGTTTCAAAGTGTTGACTGGTGACTCCTGCCGGAAAGAGTCGTCCTCCATGTGGTAGTATAGTTTTCAATGCAGTCGGTCGTTCGTAAAAATTTTTTTGAAGTTCATTCCATTGGTTTCGTGGCGTATTTTGCGGTTCCTTAAGTAATACTGCCGGCTCTTGATAGGCCCCAGGCCTGCTGGTAAATTGAGGAGGGCATCATCTTCAAAATACTTCTTTATTTCACTTCAATCACATAAAATCCAACATGGCGGCCCTTTGCCGCGCAACCGGGTTGTACAAAAGACAACATCTCAGCGAAAAGACACCAGCCAAACCTTTTCGAGTATGCGTTCGCCTTCATCATAGGCGTTGAATAGGCGTTTTTTTTAGGCGTCCGGACTGTAAACAGTCCTCAATCCCATATCGTGAGTGTCAATGATGCTGGGCTTGGAAAAAGTTGTGTTTTCCATTCTGCTGAGTGGCATGTTGGTGATTGGTTGAGCGATGGAATCCGGGAGGCGAGGCTTATGTTCTTCATCTGGGTGGTCAGTTTTATGAGTTTTTTAGCTTGGCTGAGAGCTAAGAGGTTGCTCTCTGATTGGATGCAGGGTACAGTGAACATTGACTCCGATTGGCTGCCCCGGGATCTGATCGCCTTCATCAGCGCTCGTTCCATCTTTAAATAGGCTTATTTACCCACAAATCCTTACGCGATGGTAAAGAGTTCGCTCTATTTTCATTTATTACTTCCTTAATTTTGAATCTAAACTTTTCAAACCTGACATATATATATATATATATATTTAAATTTCATTTTGTACTTCGTTTATATTTTGAAACATTGTACGGTTAAGTTGGTTTTTACCATCAAGGTGTATGTTAAGTTGTGAGGGGGGTACCTGGTTCTTATGACTTGTAGTTGGCGTTTCCTACCAAGACATCCAGTGACAAGGATTTCTTTGTACACGTTCCTCTCCTTTCGTGGTCTTGCCGTTGTTGATCCCCTCCTCGTCTGGCATTCTTGTTGCTTGATCTTGTTCGCTCCTCAATGTATAGACTATCGTTCCTTTCTCTGCCTTTTCTGGATAGAAACTGGTCCTCCTTGTTGTGCCTTCCTCTTTATGGTCGGTCGAAACTCTTCTTTTTTCCAATTCGTGGTCTAAGGTTGTAGCTGCTTGTGGTGGGCATCACTGTCTCTTCCCTTCGGCTTTTCTTTCTAATTTTTGTCAGACTATGATTAGTTCTGTAATTAGACGACAAAGCCCTTTTAGTAACTCTATATTCTGAACCCTTCTGAACTTTCCTTTCTGGTCCTCCCGACCTAGATTCATGTGATCTTTTATAGCCTAACTTTTTATTTTTACTCTTTTTTTAATCATTCTATCTTTCTCAGACCAAGAACTAGGTATTGATCTGATAACTGGTCCGCGCCTATTGGTCTTATTTGTGTGTTTCTCACCTTGATTATATCTAAAACTTAACCCTTTTTCCTCCAACTCACGCTTTACTTCTGACCCTTTCTTTTTACCATCTCGCGAGTCATTTGATCTCCGTTGTACTCTGTCAAAACCACTTGATTCATCGCGCAAACTACCGTTATCCGAGAACTACCAGTTCCTATCTCCGTCTCGTCACATTTCCTATGACGATATGTTCGAACCTGATCTATATTAATCGTTAACCTTTTTCTCACTTTCAATATCACTACGTTGTTATTCTTTACATCTAATACTCTATACGGACCTTCAAATTTTGGTTTAAACTTAGCTACCATTTTTCTTGTTGCCGAACTTAAAGGATGTGTTGCTACCAAAACCCAATCATTCACCTTAATTTGCACATCACGCCTACGTCTATTATAATATCTCTTCCATTTTTCATGTTTAGTTTCTGTGTTTCATCTAGCCTCCTCAAACAATCTCTCAATATTTCCTAGAGCAAATTCCGTTCCGTCTGATACCATCACTAATTTCTGAAAAGGCGTAATTAATTTTCTACTTAAGAATAATTCCGCAGGGGTTTTCCCCATTGTTTCGTTTACAGCCGTACGAATAGCATAAGCAAACTCACGTAAGAATTGGTCCCATGTGTCATGTTGCTCATTGACATAATTTGCAATCATTTGCACCAGATCGCGATTTACGCGTTCTGTTCTATTTGCTTGAGGTCTATAAACAACAGTCTTCACATGCCTTATGCCTAATATCTCTCTCTTTCACTTAAATTCTCAAAAATGTCGGAAATAAATTGGGACCGTTTTCATTAATTAATTTTATTGGAGCTCCAAAACGCGATATATAATTATCAAAAAAATTATCTGCTATAACTCAAGCAGAGGTTTTTTAAGGGGTATGATTTCAACCCACTTGCTGAAATGATCCGTAATTACTAATACACATCGGTTGCGTCTTACTCTCGACACGGGATACGGACCTAACAAATCTAACGTAACTATTTCATTTGGATAATTTGATACAATTGGTATTAACCGACCAGCTGGTAACGCGTTTTTATAATTATTAATTTGGCACATATGACATGTAGAGACATATTGATCAATAAATTTTCTCATATACGGGAAATAACAAACATCCTTTATTTTATGACAAGTTTTAAAACGTCCGAAATGACCTGCTAATGGCTTGTCATGAAATTCTCTCTCATAATTTCATTCCTTAAAGATTTTGGGGGGAATATATACTCGCATTTCTCCTAATGACGTTGCATATTTCGCATAAAATAACAAGCCTTCTACTAGCCTAAAATCGCGAGACCAATTCTCACATATTGCCGCATTAACCGAGCTATCTTCTGGGTTTTCTAGATATCTATAGATATGACCTAATTCTGGGGGGTCTGTTTTTTGTTCTTCTATTAACTGATCTCGTGACGAAAGTGTACCAAATCTCTGATTTTTGCTTAATTAACTTTCTCTCCTATTATACTTTCAATTGTATTATTATCTAAAACATTACCCACAACATTTAACTTCGTTTCTGACAAATCAGCGCGCAAATTCCCGTCATCTATCTTAATATCTTCTACCTGTGATTCTTGAATCGCCAACGATTTCCTATCAAAGTCCAAAATGATCTTTGATCCACCTATGAAGTCTATCCCAAGAATACATGGGTATTCCAAATTTGCAAACACATGGAATAACCAAGGTTTTTTAAAATCCCATATTCGAATATTTAATTCTACAACTCCCATATTTCGTCATTTAGCTCCTTGCGCCGATATCACCTGAGTACTCTATTTCTGTACTTGCTTATAAAAATATTTTTGGTATGTCTCTTCCGATATAAATGACTTCTCCGCTCTAGTGTCCCATAACGCTTTCGTAAAAGTTTCGTCTAATAAAATAGGAACATACGGAAGTTCTACCGGAGACATACATATTGCTGAAAGTTTAATCGGTGACTGATATATCGACTGCGTCTGATCACCTTTAATATCACTCACTTTCAAAACATTTAATCGTCCCATTTGTTTCTACTGCCTCGACTAAAATTTTCACTCGAACCCCTATTTCTTTGGTCCCCTCTACTAAAATTGTCCTTTTGACCTCGATTTCTAAATTGATATCCCCTATCGTTATATCGGCGATCATCATTTTGAAAACTATTCCACTGATTTCCTTGACATTTGTTCTGATAGTTACCCCTATAATAATTTCTACTATTATTTGGTCTATGTACCACTTCAGAATTTTTCCAATTTCCTCGATTATTACCAACATTAGATATCCTACGCTCATTCCAACCTCGTCCTTCCACGTTATTACTATTTCTCGAACCCAATGTTGCCGTGCACGAATATCTTTCCTCAAACTTAGCTAATACTTCTAATAATTGGATCGCGGTTTGTGAGTTACACACCTCCACGTAATCTTGTACTTGCGACTCAAGTCTAACGAAAATATTATCTACAAGTGCTATCTCAGACATCCCCAGTTCTAATTTTTTGTTTAACTTAAGCAAATCATAAACAAAATCTGTCGGCTCCTGGTTCTGTATTTGCTGAGACGCGTAAAAACGTGTCTCTAAATCTTTCCTATTTTGGATGGCAGGAAATGCTTTCGACAATGCTGCTTTCAGCTGTGCGAAGTCCGCGGGGTATTTTGCACTAACGTCGATACGAATATTTGGTACCAATCCATGGCTTTACCCAGGAGATGACCCTTTAAATAAGCACACGATAAGTCACTGGGTATTTCAAGTAATTTAATTTGGTTATCTATTTCCTCTAAAAGATCGGTGACGTTCTCCGACCCAGAAAAGTATACTTCTGGCCAAACATTAAATCCTCTCGCGTTTCTCATCCTTGGGTCATATAGAGTAAACTTAGTTGGGCGCCATTATGAGTTACCTCTCCTTCGAAGTACATCCCTCGAAGAATCAGCGTGAGCTAGAGGTGTAGGGTTAGCGAAAGAACTCGAATCAAACATTATCTTAATATGACTTTATTAAGATATTCAACTTAAACCTTTGACAAATATAATTATAATAATTAATTTGAGAGAATCTACGATGACTTAATACGCAACACACAATATATATTTATATTTATAATAGGATCAATTTTAATTCAGACCAATCTCAGTAATCGAACCGCCTAATCCTCAATTCTAATAAAGTGTAATCAATCCAACATTATATTATTCCGTAATGCTACTTGTCTTTATCTGCAATGTTATTTAGCTTGACGGTTAACTTCTAGTTGAACACCAATATGCTTATCCACGGCAAGTAGAACTTAATCAATCTTACACCACGAACTGCAATAATCAACTGCCACAACGCACATCAATTGTCTAACATTCGTTTACATTGCCATACCGCTTACTCTAAGATCCTATATTTAAAGTGGGTTTATTTGCATTTCTTCTTCACATCTCGTTTCTTGGATTTGGTTGGAAAAGAGTTGCCATTAATTCTGGCCCAAAGAACCCAAAAGCCTTGTTAAAGAAAAGACGCGTAAGACGTCACAACCTTATTAAGCTCGTTACTTTGAAACTATGTAACTCTGAAATCAATCAATCAATTTTTCTGAAATTTTAATGATTTTCTATTCTTTACTAAATCTTTATATTTACCAATTTTTGTCTTTGTCGGACAACTCTTTCTTGGAGCGTCATGTTTTTTGTTATAGAGTATATATATATATATATATATATATATATATATATATATATATATATATATATATTTATATATATATATTATATATATATTATATATATATATATATATATATATATATATATATATATATATATATATATATATATGCGTGTATATAATAATTCCTTTTGATTTCATCTAAACAACTTTTTTTATTTGTAATGGTCCTGACCTTTCAGACTCGTGCGTAAATAGTTCACTAGCTTGCTCTTCTAACGGAATTTATTCGTGTCTTTATCTTAAAAATTAAAATATCAGTGTTTTTGAAGAAGTTTACATAAGAATCATCGTATTATATATTTCCACTCATCCCAAGCTTCGTCCACGGAAGTCATGTGGATTTTGGAACTTCCGTTTGCCAATTCATATAAAAGCTCTCCTCTTCATGGAAATTTTACCTGTTTTTTGTTCTTTGTCTTAATGGCCGCCTCATCTCGCTTTTATGATGTTGCTACGCTAAATGAAATCCAATTATTTTTATAAATGTGTGTGTGATTGTGAGTAAAAGTGGAATACCCAAATACCAAAAGATGCTTCATTCACTCAACAGCATTGAAATCAATCACCTCATAATGGAATAAACTAATAAAGAAAACCAACTACTCACCGATGATGATATATATATATATATATATATATATATATATATATATATATATATATATATATCTGTAATATTAAAACAAAAAAAAAAAAGATGATAAGATAGTGTAGAATTAGGACTGCTTTATAAATAAGCGGAGTTTACCTGTATAAAAATCTATACACATACATATATTTGTGTGTGTCTGTTTGCACGTATGCATATAAATTGTTATAGAAGATATTTATATCTTTTCTTAATACAAAATTAGCATGATTCTTGAGTATTCTGAGCAATACCATGCAGCAAATGTGGGAAAACTAACATCCTCCCTAATTCATGAATTACAACATTTTGATTAAAGCAAATTCTATGAGGAAAAAGAAACTCTTTTTGAAATATTTATTATTTGTTAGATTAATTTATTAACAAAATATCCGATTGCAACTATAATCAAAACTTAAATAAACACACATAGAATGACATCTTTTATTTCTCATACATATTCATGGCCCTTGAAAAAAATCCATCAGAAATACATTGTAGTTTTTGTAGATATTCAGAGGAATATATTTATGCAAGCTGATTTGTTGCTTTATAGTATTCATGTTAAGTGAATTGACGTGCTTGTGTCTGTCTAAAAAAATGTACGGTTCCTTAGCGTCGTATAAGATTGTTATTCTTATGTCAAAAGCGAATTTCAATTAAGAAATTTTCGAAGTGTTATAGCTTTAAAAATAATCTATGTAAGAAACTACCTTATTTACTCGAATCTGGGCCGCACTATTTTCCCAGTGTTAATGCTACTGAAAATAGGGTGCGGTTTAGAATCGATTGATTGTTTGATTAATTAAATATTAACATCGCACTGTTCAGCTACACGAGGGCTTTGGCGACGGACCACGTAATTTTGAACCATGGTCAAGTGACGTGGACGACGCCTGAGCCGGCACCCCCTATCCTAACTACCACACCACACCAACGGGAGGACGTTTTAGCTCGCGACAGATTTAACGTGCATTGCTGCCCTACACGTCGGGTTTTTAGTGGTAGGCTTAGAATCGAAGGCACAACATTTGTTGGATGGAGGAAATTGAGTTTTTACTACATTAAAATGGAAAAAAAATGTAACTATCCATTCTGACCACTTGCATCGATGACTTATTAGACTCTGTAATTTATCTCCAGTATTCAGTCTATTCTAAACATCGTTGTTTGCTTGTATTTAGAAAAAATTTTTTGGACACACTTTCTTTTAATCATCTAAACATGAAGAATATCTTTAATAGCATCATGGCGAGTTCACTGATACAAGTAGGAAAAAGAGCAGTGGTCACTGAAAATCTGACACTGATGAAACAAATATACGTGAATGGCGTAAGCAACATGATGAACCATTCTTCTGAAAAATGTTGCATAACGAATGCTCTGAGTGGCACGGAAGATGACACCGTGTCCGAAAATGGTAACACCGGCACCCATTCCTTAGTCAACTGTGATAATGGGAGTGACGAATCATTTTCGAAAGTTGATATTCATGGTTATAGTAATTATAAGTTATACGTATGTATTTGGAAGTTTTTAAAACTGGTAAAATAAATTAGTTATTAACTTCTTTTTTTATTTCTCATTAAAAATTATTGCTTAAAATTTCTTAAGTATCGGATATCAATTAACCTTTTATTATTTTTTTCTCAAAAACGTGTAGAGAATTGGAAGTGCGGCTTAGAATGGATGGTGGCTTAGATTCGAGTAAATAAGGTTTTATATTTATCAGTGTATCCGACCGAATCTTGTTTTTTTATACGATTTTATTAGTATTCAGATATATGAAATGTACGGTAGCTTTAGATGTTCAAGGGTTACCCACATCCTGGCAAAATATCAAAATACCTTGAATATGTTACTTTCAAAGACAAAATAAAATTATTTTATGCACATATAGTATGATGTCCTGACATTGGCGTGTTGCAGAAGTCTGGAGAGTAAGGTGCCAGCCTAAGTGTTACTTGACCATGATTCAAAGCTTTAAGACTTTTTGTAGCATCTAAATGCAATGCTAATAACTCAATCGATTATTCTTTTGTTATTCTTACATTCTCGTAATTGTGTTTAAAAAATTTAAACTTTATGGAAACTAGCTTTAAATTTACAAAGAAATTCTTAAGAAACCAAAAATAAACGACTTTGAATGGTGCCTTTGCCTCTCAATAGCAATACTTGTATCTATCAAATTTCCGCAGGTAATTATGTATAAACAATAATAAAGAAACAAATAAAAGTAAAACATAAAACTAATTTTAACACGCTTTTATACGTTTTACTTGTATGTAACGAAATCTTTGAACTCGATTTTTACCCATTTTAAAAGGTCAGATTAATTCAAAATTTGGCACAATTGTCAACGACCGATGACAATACAATTTCATATAAATTTGTTTCATTGTCCTGATAAAGATCTTTCGGAATAAGGATTTTAAGGATTTCCAGATTTGTGGTGACTGCTTGCGTATACCACTTCCAGATTTGGCAACTAATTCCATATTCCAGTTACAACCCTATAAAAGTGAAAACGTTTGCACAGCATTTCCTTACCATAATATAAGCAGTATTGTCTAGTTTTTCTGAAATAGAACAAAAGACTCGTGCATGTGAGGGAAAAAAGTATGATCTAAGACAGCGTTTCTCAAAATGTGGGAACATATGGAAAAGTCCCAAAAATTAAAGATTTAAAGTAATAATTGATTGACCGAAAGGAAGCGAAACAAAATACATTGACGTGATAAAAAAATAAAATACATATTCACACTGATATAAGATACTTATAAATGTATCAGAGCGGCAAAAAGTATATTTAATAATTCATTTATCAATACTAAATTCAAAGCAAGTTTAGTAATTACTAGTGACTTCCATGGGCTTGTCAGATACAAAATATAATGCATATATTGGTAATATGTGCAGTTTATAATATTAAAGTCGCATTGCATCTTTAGCGTTTAAGTACATTATTATTGCATTCAATACACTGTTATTGTATGAGGAGGGCGACATGAAAATTATGATTAAAAATTGGGTCACAAATACTGAAAGTTTAGAAGCACTTATCTAACCACTAAACTCATAATTAAAGTGTGTGTTTTCTAAATTCTGTTGTTGGATCTGTGGAATGAAACGTTATTCATTGCTTCATTTTACCGAAACAGCTGAGAATTCATTCAGAGATCTCACCGGATTAAATAATTTCTCACAAACTCTTTGATGCAAAAAGAGTACTTTTGAGTCTAATACTGATGCAAGTTTCAGAGAGTATATTGAGCTATTTTTAGTGAAAAACATCATTGCCTTTGAACCTTCTTTCTCTTGAAATATTTCGAACTTAGCTCTTCCAGATTTCCTTCAGTTGGCTGATCTTACATTTGGTAAACCAGGCCGTATCGACGCACTGATGGGATGCCAATGGGTATTCCAGATTATAAAAAAAATGACGCATTTAAGAATAACTCATCAATGAATAAATGATAGGTTAAAAAATTAAAAATGCATGTTGTAGATCGAACTAAAAATAAAATAAGATATAGTTTATAAAAAGACTAAAAAACACGCTTTAATGTTTGATCGAACTAAAAAGTAAAAAAAAAAATTCTTAATATAAGAATAAAAGGATTAACGAGAAAATTATATATAATGTCATTATGGTAAAAACTTGGGGTGCTTTGTATTACATTTTTACAGTAACTCAGCATTTTTCGGAATAGAACTAGTAAGAGATTATAACAATTGATATAGAGCACCCCACGCTTTTAACCGAATGACATTGTATAATTTTCTTGTTAATCATTTTATTCTTATATTAAGAAGAATTTTTTTTACTTCTTAGTTCAATTAAACATAAAAGTGTGTTTTTTTAGTTTTTTTAAATTATAATTTTTTTTTAAGAAAATTAAAAATTACGACATTGATCTGTAATACAAATCACCAAACTAAAATAAACCAAAATTTTTACAATAATAATAAAATCCAAAATAATGAATATAAAATTAAATTTAATCATAAACCAAAATCTAAAATACTCCACTAAAAAAAATTACATGTTTTTTTTATTTATGTTATACGCTTGAGTTTTTACCAGCATTTACAATTAAAAAACAACCCAGCCATGTGCTGTATAACTCGAACACTAGAATTAAAAGGGAACGCTCAACATAACGGGAGTCTGCTATTCTGAATCAAATTTTCTTTTAAGTTACTCTGAATCAATCTAAGTTACTCTCAATCAAATTTTCTTCTACGTTAAAAATTATTTAAAAAATATTGCAATTTAGAATTTTCTCTAGAAAATTTAGGGCTAGAGACAGTAAAATTTTGGAGCCCTTTTGGGTGTGTTGGATTCAAAAACATTAAGATGTTGCGTCTTATTTTAAGAATAAAATTCTTTAAATATATGCCATATATTACAAACAAAATTATCCGTTTTTGGCACATAAACTTTTCATTAGAACTTATCAGTCTCTTCCATCACGCATTTTAAAAAAGAAAGTATAAAAAAATTAGTAAGATATATAAAGAAATAAATTTCCCAATTCCTTAGGGTTCCTTTACGAATCATTTCTTAACATATTTAAGAACTCAGGTCACAACTTTATTTCTAGAAACGTTTTATATAGATTTTTTTATCGAAAAAAAAATTAAACCACGTTAAAGGGTAAAAATTATACGTTGACTCTTTCAAAGTAAAGCTAATATATTTTCCTAAGATTCAGTTTATTGAAAACAGGAAACAGCTATTATTTACGAGCTTAAAGCTTTTCTTTTACCCTTTGCCCTAAGTTAATACATATACATATATATACATATAAGCCATTTTCGACTTTGCAACTTGTCAAAGTCAGTTTAGTCGCCACTTGATTAATTGAGTAGTGAGAATGTTTTAGTTTTAGCTTATCGTCTTTATTGAACCTAAGTCAACGTCATATTTTGTTTGTATTTCCAGTGCTAATAGTCATCACTTCAGTTAATTGGTTTTGAAGAGAGATCACAGATCAAACTCTGGAGGTGCGAGACTTTCTATGAAATGAAAATTTACCAGACGTATTTTACCCATTACGTTAGTATGTTTGACCATGGAAGAGAGATTTATTTCTAGAGAAGAGGATGTGGAGAAGGTGACGTTTTAAATTCTATTATTTTACCTCTTATTCCTTTCTGTTAAAGAAAAGGTGAAAGCTTTAACATGAATGACGAGATATCTCTTTAATAAATAATATAATATAAAGGCAAGTTTATATATATATATATATATATATATATATATATATATATATATATATATATATATATATATATATATATATGTATATATGTATGTATGTATATAATTTTCCTTTTTTTGTCGTATCTTCTATTTAAACTAGTTCATTACTAATGTTGAAAGAAAGTTACCGTACTCTAACTTATTTTTTTTTACTGATACAATACATGAAATGAGGCCTGGTGGTCGAGATGTAGCGTATTGCGCTTTCACACCACGTGTCTGGGGCTCTATCTTCGGGCTGGGCAAGGTCGGCTCAGCCTGTCATCCCTTCAGTAGGTCTATAAATGAATACTAAGCTTGCTTGGGGACTAAGACACTGGGGGTTCGCTTCGGACTCACCACCTGATTTGGACAACTGCTCATGCTCCCCAGCGCCTAAAGGTCACGTATACTGAGATTGGCACAGTAGACATTGGCCCTTATGGGTTGCTCCGACACTGAGTTTATTTTAGTTTATAATACATAAAATAAATGAACATTTTCTATCACAAGTCTGGCTGCATGGGATTTTGTCTCCTCTTATTACGAATCCCTAGACGGGATCATAATAAGAGGAGTTTGAAGCTGTTGTTTACTGACTTTAAGTGAAAAGGATCATGATTTTTATTACTGATGACTTATGAAATGGTATTTAAAACTGTAGCTTGACCTCCATTCCAATTCATATTGACAGGCAGTAAAAGTTTGAATCTCAGTAGCATTTAAAAAGGAGACGAAGAAGTCTGGATTAAGCCCCATCCTACCAAAAGCAGTAATGCCGAGAAATTCAGGATGCTACGTTTCAATTCTATTCAATGTGATGAATCAGTAATTATTCTTCTCAAACGACCCATCTTGTAAACGATCATTGCAATCATCCCAGTATGTCGCTCTACTACAATGGTAATTCGACGAAATTAAACCAAAAGCAAATCAAAGTGCTCTCAGGATGTCGCAAAATCTACCAGTTTGTGTTAATTAATATTTTAATTAAATCTGAAAAGGTTTATTTTCAGTGAATTTGAAGTTGTAAAATATATGTAAGACACACAAAGCGCATAACTTTAGAGGGGGGATTAACAGCGAGAAAAATACATGAGTAAATAGACTCAAAACTACTCAAATTTTGGAATATTTTTAAGGCGACAAAAATAATGTGAGCGGTTGTGTTGCGCATTGAGCCAATGTCAAAACTCGGGAGACATTTAAACCGTTCCCCTTTTTTCTTTTAACTTAATAAGTATGCTAGCAGACTAAAATATGTAATTTAATTCCATTGCTTGCTGTCAGTTGTTTACTAAGTTGAAAACTTATATATTCCATTCTAAAATATTTTTAACCAGTCTACTTGTTGCTCCCTAACTGAATAGCCAAAAAGCTCAAGCTTTTCAATTTATTAATACAATATAACTGTATAATCTTAAGAAGAAACACTGTAACATTAAAATATTTAACTAAATTAAGAAAAAACAAGAGCTGAAAAAAAGAAAAGAAAAAGGAGGATGGATTTGGGTAAAAATGGAATGTGATCGATTCCATTTTTTTCTGATCGTCACGCATGTAATGCAGATTGGCCGAAAAAAGAACATACTTTTGGTGACATAAAAATATTTTGCCCTATACTTCATTCAAATATGCTTCGTCTCTCTGAAAGACATTTTTAAAATGATTCCTGCCACTGGCAAGAAAATGAAATATACAAGATAAAATTATGCATGCTCTCTTAGAAAGAAGGATTATTTAAGAGGATCTGTAAAGAAACCAAATGAATTACATTTTGCTTCAAATTATGTCATATGAAATAGATCATTTATAATGAAAAGATATAAAAGTGTAAATTTTGAAATAATTATTTTCCTCTAAGCTTATACCTGCTGTAGTATTTATATAAATCTACCGCTATATATTCTGCCAATAACGTGCAGAAATGAATTTTTCTACAGATGATCTGCATAATATATGCAGTTTAACTCAATGGATCCATTCAAATACCGAACATTATTTCGTCTCTCAAATGTAATTCTCATATTACATTCTAGGCACTCGTTCAAGAGAAATAAGATAGATATTTGGCTACTACACACACACACACACAGCACCTACAATTTTCTAAGCTTCAATTAACATATTAACAATATCTACAGAATCAAGTGAATGAAATCAGACAACTAAAAAATTGATAGAATCCAACATCAGTTAATTAAAAAACTTTAATACAAAGAATCAAAAGGCTCATAATACTGTCGCAATTAAAGAAATTTACCTTTGTTTAACGTATGATAAAATGCTGCTTACTTATTAGTGCAATCTAAAGATTGATGGCACTTTTGAATTACACAGCAAATGGCGCATCCATTTTTGGTACATTTGTATACTTTGTACACAGTCAACACATCATACTTTTGAATTAGTCTATAATTTCGAGAAGATTCTTTTTTCTTGAGAAATTTTTTTTCGATTTACATCTCAAGTTATAGAATCAAACGTTCGTTTTGTTATTAAATCAATATTTTATTTCAAATCTGCATTAAATAGATTTGCGAATAGCATTTTCTTCACCAATTCTCTACTTATTTGCATACTAAGAGTTAAATATATCTCTTTTAAGGTATCTGAATACGTTTGGGACGGAACCGTGATTTTGCAAAATTGTATAATTGAATAATTTGTTTGAAGTTTAATGTCACTTAAATTAGAATACACCTATAAATTGTCTTAAGAATATTATTTCAACAAAATATCGCTTAAATGCAATTTTTTGACAAAAAAAGAAGAAAACATTATGTTTTCTTAAAAAAACATTCCTTTTTTATGGAAAATGCTTCTAAAATTATAATATTTTACCAACATCCAACTAAGACCAGACTTCTTTACTGAGTCTTTGCTATGATTTTTGTAAAATTTACTTTATGTTCAGAGTTACTTTTAATTGAAATAAAAAAAGATGTTTTTTTTGTTAAACTTTCTCTTCAAACTCTTTCTGTGATGTCATAAAAAAAGAATAAATCCATTTCTAAATTATTAATTTCAAATTTATTTCAGTATACTGAAAAAAAACTCTCCAACAGCACTATGTTTGATGTTGGCTTCTATATCATTAGATGTATTGCTGAGTAGATGTGGAAACGGTTTCTATCTCAATGTACAATGCTTGACAAACAATGTAAACATTTTTTAAAGTATTTAATAAAAATTGGACTGAAAACTGAATTTACACATCTTTTGCACATATTTGTATTCGAGTTTATGTTATTTATTTCCGAAATTATACATACATATATATATCTATATATATATATATATGTAAGGATAATTAAATTAGATTAAAAATTAAATTTCCTATCCAGCACTTGATTCATCTTCAAGTATCAAACTAATCACCCATTTGTTTCTTCCGAACATATGGCCTAGACAATAAACATGTCTAATTCCAGATCGTTAGATTTAATAGTCAACATATGTCAGCATTAACTTGCAAGCACCATCTTCAAAGCAGCGATACTTACCATATGTTTTTCAAGTGTTATCCACTTGAAACCACCACCATGGCGTGCTTTTTCCTCCCTGCTCTCAGAGTCAGAACAGATGTACTAATGAAAGAATAAAGGTCGTCTTTTCACTTCTCTAACTATAATCTGATTCTGTCTTAAAATTCATGACAGAATTAAAGCCGGCAGGATCTTATTTGTTATTAACTTTCAAATCTTAACGTAAAAAACTAATCTTTTTTATAAAATAATTTTAATATAAAAACTAAAGCCAGCGACCATAATAATTGATATGGAGAATTTGACTGAACACCAAATGCACCATATGCCAAAATGCTGAAGACAACGGATTGCCGGAATGAAAAATGGTACGGAAGAAATAGAAACGCGCTAGTAATCCCCGAAAGAACATCGCTCTTCATCCTCTTCTCCTAACAAAATTTCATAAAATCATACTTCAAAAAGGGAAGCAAAGAACGAAAATAAAATTAAGCAAGAAGATAATTTAGATGCTGATGAAGAAAACTTAAAGCAACCTATAATCATTATTAAAAATGATATTCGATTTGAAGATCTACTGACTTTTTTTCCAAAAATATAACCTGGAAATACCCATCTAAACGGTCATTAGAAATTTTGAAAGTACGTGCGATTGCTTCGATATACCAGAGAAACAGAAAATCCTATTTATAACCAAGTTAGTAGATGGAGCTGTGAAGATTTACATCAAATCACAATCGATCCTTAAAAGTTTTTATGAACTGAAAAATAATTTGATACGTGAATTTAGAAAACGAGTCAATCCAGCGGAGATTCATCTTCAATTATCTAAAACAGAAAACACCTCAAAAGAGACCCGCATAGAATATTTCTACAGAGTAAAAGAAATCGCATCCCGGATAAACATGGAAGAAGAAGCAAGACAATTAGCCAAAGAAAGAACAGAACAATATTATAAAATAAATAAGATTAGATATGATAAAAAATTTCAGGAAGCTGATTTCAAGGTTGGTGACTTAGTAATGTATGAGGAATTTCAATACCCCAATACAAGGAAATTAAGTCCCCCTTATTCAGGCCCTTATACCGTTTTAAGAAAATGTTCTGATGTGTTATTTGAAATTGAGAGACCCAATGCCTTTAATAAAACTGACACTGAATTGGTTCATTCAGTTCGTTTAAGACATTTTCATCCATCTGAAAATTTTCAGTTAAATTACATTCAACAAAATACCCATAATAATGAGGAGAAGATAATAACTAAAAGAAACATCTTACGTAATACAGAAATAACTGAGTTCTGCTTAACAAGACTTTTCTGCGAAAAAGAATAATATATATGTGTGGTATGGTATTTAATTTTTATAATATAGTTGTGTTATAAATGAGATAATTTCTTTGTATTTTGATTGAGAAAACAAAGTATATAGGTTTAGTCATACAAAATTTTGAGAAATTTTAAAATACTTCTCATAATTTTATCTTAAGATGTCGAATGAGTTAAGAGTTATGATAGAAATTGGTGTTTTAAAGTGAAAGATATAAATTAAGTTTTTAGAAAAATGACTAATGAGAGAACTAATACTAGAGATATTGATTTTTATAAGAAACAAAAGTAAAGTCAAGTTGTATTCTTTTTTCTCCATTGAATTCAATTGTTTTGTTAATTATTTTATTCAGCAGTAATCTTATTGCATGTCATTTAATTTTTTTCATTTTGAAATTGTGTGTTTTGATATACCGGCCATATATCAGGATTCACTATTTCTTAAATCTTTCCTTATCTAAATTTAAAATTAAATTAATAACTTGAAGTCTAATTTTGGATATTATACAGTGGTTAAGGGAGAATACAATCATATTATAATTTTGTATATGTCTCGAAACATTAAGAGGACAAATTTGTTTAGTTGGATATGTTCACCTCTCATTGTTTCTTATCAGCATCCCTGAACATCTGTGAGTTGATGACGCAGATTTCTCAGAGAGATGTGTTCAAAATTAAGTAAGGTGATACAGTTTTATTAGTGATTGTATGATGCAAAGAGAAACTCAAGAATTTTTGTCTATGAAACGTATTTTTAGAAGGTTACGGAAAGATTCAAAATATTGCATGCGATATTAAGTTACAATGAATATTGTGAAAAATTTTCAGAAATACTAAAAGTTATTATTGAAGTGAGTCCACTTTTCCGACTCAAAATAATAAAAAAGTGCTCTTATATTCTTATATTCTTATATTTTTAATATTTTATAACGCATATGAAATAAAACATTGTTTATTGTGTTGGATAGTGCATAGAAGTTGTGTGTTTTACACCGTTTTCATATTATTAATAATTTCATTTTATTAGTGTCTGTATTTTTTTATCTTTTTTTTAAAAATGTATTTCATATATGCAAAATGTGTGTAACAATATAAGGTATTACTACGATGGCGCCAGAGTAGATTTTATACAAAATTATTATTTTAACATTTGTATGATATCATGTATTTTTATATTTACTATCTTATTGTTTGATATATTATTTTCCAATATAATTTTTTTTTGAAAACTTTATCTGCTAGCTATAATATAAATCTATTATTATGAAGGAATAGGAGGAAACGCGAGCTCTTTTTCTGGATGTCGAATAGATTTAAACAAGCTTATCTTCAATTATATGTATGAAAATTCATTTTTATCAATTAATGGTCATTGCTGTGTTTGTTGTTATAGTTTCGTTTATTATATTGCATTTTGATTTTAGTATTCCTATTGCTTAAATATTTCTACTGTGTGTAATATGTCTTTCTAAATAACTATGTATTGTTTTGTGTTTGTTGAAAATTGATTAAGTTTGTAAAGAGAGAAAAAGCGCACGCCATGACTCCCTTTTAAAATTGGGGGCGAATGTAGAGATAATTAAATTAGATTAAAAATTAAATTCCATATCTAGCACTTGATTCATCTTCAAGTATCAAACTAATCACCCATTTGTTTCTTCCGAACATATGGCCTAGCCAATAAACATGTCTAATTCCAGATCGTTAGATTTAATAGTCAACATATGTCAGCATTAACTTGCAAGCACCATCTTCAAAGCAGCGATACTTACCATATGTTTTTGAAGTGTTATCCACTTGAAACCACCACCATGGCGTGCTTTTTCCTCCCTGCTCTCAGAGTCAGAACAGAAGTACTAATGAAAGAATAAAGGTCGTCTTTTCACTTCTCTAACTTTAATCTGATTCTGTCTTAAAAATCATGATATATATATATATATATATATATATATATATATATATGTCATGATTTTGGAGACAGAATCAGATTAAAAATTAGAAAAAGGGACGGTCTTTATTCAATCGTTTGTACATCTCTTCTGATACCGAAAGAGGAGGAAAAAGCACGCCATGGTGGGGGTTTCACGTGAATAACACGTGAAAAACATCTGGTAAGTGTCGCTGCTTTGAAGATGGTGCTTGCAAGTTAATGCTGACATATGTTGACTATTAAATCTAACGATCTAAATTAGACATGTTTATTGGCTAGGCCATATGTTCGGAAGACATAAATGGGCGATTAGTTTGATACTCTGAATATGAGAACGGAGACAGATAGAGTCAAGTGCTAGATAGGGAATTTAATTTTTAATCTAATTTAATTATCCTTACATTTGCCCCCCAATTTTAAAAGGGAGTCATGGCGTGGTTTTTTCTCTCTTTACAAACTTAATCAATTTTCAACAAACACAAAACAATACATAATTATTTAGAAAGACATATTAAACACAGTAGAAATTTTTAAGCAATAGTAATTCTAAAATCAAAAGCAATACAATAAACGAAACTATAACAACAAACACAGTAAGGACACTTCCAACATATTAATTGATAAACATGACTTTCCATACATATAAATGAAGATTAGCTTGTTTAAATCTATTCGACATCTAGAATAAGAGCTCACGTTTCCTCCTATTCTTTCATAATAATAGATTCGTATTATAGCTGGTAGATATTTTACAAAAAATTATGTTGGAAAAAAATATTTTTTCAAACAATAAGATATAGTGTGTAAATATAAAAATACATGAAATCATACAAATGTTAAAATAATAATTTTGTATAAAAATCTACTCTGGCGCCATCGTAGTACTACCTTATGTTGTTACACACATTTTGCATGTATGAAAAACATTTTTTAAAAAGATAAAAACAAATATAGACACTAATAAAAAGAAATTATTTATAATATGAAAACGGTGTATAACACACAACTTATATGCACTATTCAACACAATAAACAATATTTTATTTCATATACGTTATAAAACATAAAAATTATAAGAATATAGGAATATAAGAATATAAGAGATCTTTTTTTATTATTTTGAGTCGGAAAAGTGGACTCACTTCAATAATAACTTTTAGTATTTCTGAAAATTTTTCACAATATTCATTGTAACTTAATATCGCATGCAATATTTTGAATCTTTCCGTAACCTTCTAAAAATACG
Organism: Trichonephila clavipes; assembly: GCA_019973935.1. NCBI lineage: Eukaryota > Metazoa > Arthropoda > Arachnida > Araneae > Nephilidae > Trichonephila > Trichonephila clavipes. Next base: position 1,196,723 of record BMAU01021361.1, read on the forward strand.
TTTCATAGAGAAAAATTTTTGAGTTTATCTTGCATCACACAATCACTAATAAAACTGTTTCACCTTACTTAATTTTGAACACATCTCTCTGAGAAATCTGCGTCATCAACTCACAGATGTTAAGGGATGCTGATAAGAAACAATGAGAGGTGTACATATCAAACTAAACAAGTTTGTCCTCTTAATGTTTCGAGACATATACAAAATTATAATGATTGTATTCTCGCTTATCCACTGTATAATATCCAAAAATTAGACTTCAAGTTGTTAATTTTAATTTTAGATAAGAAAAATTTTAAGAAATAGTGAATCCTGATATATGGCCGGTATATCAAAACACACAATTTCAAAATAAAAAAAAATAAATGACATGCAATAAGATTACTGCTGAATAAAATAATTAACAAAACAATTGAATTCAATGGAGAAAAAAGAATACAACTTGACTTTACTTTTGTTTCTTATAAAAATCAATATCTGTAGTATTATTTCATTAGTCATTTTTCTAAAAACTTAATTTATATCTTTCACTTTAAAACACCAATTTCTATCATAACTCTTAACTCATTCGACATCTTAAGATAAAATTATGAGAAGTATATTAAAATTTCTCAAAATTTTGTATGACAAAACCTATAAACTTTGTTTTCTCAATTAAAATATGAAGAATATCTCATTTAACACAACTATATTATAAAAATTAAATACCATATCATATCATATATTATTCTTTTTCGTAAAGTTCTGTTCTGCAAAGCTCAGTTCTTCAATGTTACTAAAATTGGAAGTATACAATTTAACTGACCTCCACTTTGCAGCGCCAGAAACCCTTCGTGAACGGTAATCCAGATGCTGTTGTCACGTTATTTAACTAGTAAAATTTTTTTTTTTTCAATGTTGTTTCTTCACTATTTCACAGTATTACCGTGCAGACTTTCCGGCGAAAAAGATTTTTTCTGGTACTGTTGGTTCTTCCATCATTGTATCACTGGAACTAAATCACAATACCATTCGGAGAAAAACATATTTTTTATCTATTTTTGCAGAAGGGATTGACATCTTTCATCATGGAGTTTAGGGGATTCACGCTTTCCCCCCTTTTTTTCTTTTTCTCTCCATTAGAATGTTTCTTCCATTCACGGTAAACTGGATGGCCTCTTCAGCAAAAACAGAATATCGTTCGGCTGTAAACAGTGCATTCTTCTCGATGTTCAGAGTGATGTTCTTTCGGGGATTACTAGCGCGTTTCTTTTTCCGTACCATAGATTAATTCTGGTAACCCAACGTCCTCAGCTAACAAATGTAGAGTGCCGTCAGTCTTCCATAAAATTCTTCATATCAGTTATTACTGCAGTTGGCTTTCGTTTTTATATTAAAATATTTTATAAAAAAGATTAATTTTTTACGTTAAGATTTGAAATCCATTCGCAGATAAGAAATCCTGCCGGCGTTAATTCTGTCATGATTTTAAAGACAGAATCAGATTAAGGTTTAAGAAAAAGAGATCTTTATTCCTTCGTGTCGACATCAGTTCTGATCGCTAAGAGCAGGGAGTAAAAAACACGCCATGGTGGGGGTTTCACGTGAATAACACGTGAAAAACATCTGGTAAGTGTCGCTGCTTTGAAGATGGTGCTTGCAAATTAATGCTGACATACGTTGACTATTAAATCTAACGATCTAGAATTAGACATGTTTATTGGCTAGGCCATATGTTCGGAAGACATAAATGGGCGATTAGTTTGATACTTGAATATGAGAACGGAGACAGATAGAGTCAAGTGCTAGATAGGGAATTTAATTTTTAATCTAATTTAATTATCCTTACACACACACACACACATATATATATATATATATATATATATTTATAAGGATAATTACGTTAGATCTAATATTAAATTCCCTATATAGCACTTAACTTTTATTTTCCGTCACATCTTCAAGCCTTAAATTGAACACCCAATTATTTCTCCGAACAGACGGACCAAACAGAACACTTCTAATACCAGATATCATTATTTTTTATAGCCCCATATGTCAGCATTAACTTTCAAGTATAACACAGAAACTAAGAAAGGTACTTAACACATCTGGACATAAATGGTACAGCCAATTAGACTTCACTTGAACGTCCTTTGTCTCTCAGCGACAGACGTATAAATTGCTCACTGAACAAAGCCGTTTTTAAAAACGCTTGGTGTCGATTTGATTTAAGTCAACAAGTTGATTTGAAATACGTCAGTATTAAAAGCCAGCAGAATTCACCTGAAAACATATCTCAAACTATAACTTGAAAATAATCTTAAAAGAAAAAGCATTATAAAAAAACGATGCCAAGTCAGTCAACTATCATGAAAATTGATGTAGAGTAGTCTTATAGTACTCCGAACGCGAGCGGTATCTCTCTTAGCTGAAAGCATGGTTTCAGGAGAAAAGAAGCGCTCCTAACAGCGGAAAGAGAAAACTCCACGCCGACCGCCAAAAGAAAAAACAGTGCCCTAACAGAGATTATCTCTTTCACCTAAAAGAACTTTGAATAATCAAATTTTCAGTATGGAAACTAAGGCAAAAGAAAAGGAAAGGGTACAGAAGAATTGTGTAGAACACATACACAGAGGAAGGAAAAACAACACAACTTATAACCATCATCAAAAGTGTTAAACGTTTTGAAAACATGCAATCGTTTTTCTAAAAGTAAAATTTGGAAAGTCCAATTCAGTTATTCTTAGATAATTTTGAATATACATGCGATTCTTTCGAAGTTACTAAAAAACAGACAATCGTATTTTTAACCAAGTTAGTGGACGGAGCCGGTAAAACTTTTTTTAAAACAAACCCGACACCAAAAGGCTTCTGTGAATTCGGAACACAAGTAAATTCAGTAGAGATACATTTTCAATTACCTAGAACAATAAAAACCCCGAAAGCGACCCATATGGAATACTTCTATAGAATGCAAGAAATCGCGTCCCGAGTAAAAAAGGAAAAAAAAGCTGAAAAATCCTATATTATGAAGAAATTAAAGGACAGTAGAGCCATAGAGATGCAACTACAAAGTACCCAAGGTATACAGGACCTGAAAGAAAAACTGAAAATTTTAGATATACAATCCAAACAAATTCAATTACAAGTTACCCAGAATTTATATATCCCAAATATCTGGTGGAAAGAGTAGCTATCAATCTGACACAACTCTTGTCCATCGACAAGAGTACGGAAGATGGAATTGAAGAAGTGGTCAAAATCCACCCCCGGTGGGTTATTCAAAAAGCAATATATGATATCCTCAGCGTCCAGCATCTTTTCCTCTTGATCTGGCTTTCTCCTCAGCGGCCGAAAATGTATCCCAGAAACCAACGAGTCTCGCAGCAACGACCAGGTGCTCCAACCTTCCATCCCACAATCAAAGGACCCAAAAAAGAAAATAGCATAATATTCCAGCAACACTGAACATGAGAACTAATGATCATCCAGGAGACAGTTTACTTCAAACAAGTTGCGGTTGTCTTGGACACAAGATCAAGTGTCAAAATTCTCAAAAGATACTAGCAAAAATCAAGGGACAACAAACTGTGCAACACTTTATATCATACAAATGAAGATAGGAGAAATTATTAAAAATATTAAATTCCTCAGAGTAAATGTAGAACTGAAATATTTAATTATTTCTTAAGAACTATGAGTAATTTTAAATTAATTATTAATTTTAGTGAACATAAAATTTTTAAAAGAGACAAAAATAATTTCAAAAAAATTGTTTATCTAATAAAAGCATTAAAGAAAATTAAACCCTTAAATTTAATATTACTAAAATTATCATGAAGATAGCTGATCATGTGTTTAATATAGAAATATTTCCTAACAGTGATTATGATATTATTAATGTGATTATTGATAAATATAAATATGTCTTTGCAAAAAATAAGTTTGATGTAGGTGAAATAAAATGCAATTCTCCTAAAACAGTACTTACCTCAGAATCAACCATTGCAAATCGACGAAATAGGTCATCTTTTAACGATGATGCGGAAAAAAAAGCAATTAAATGGTGTTTTTTTAGAGGTATAGAGCTTTAAATTGCAATAAAACAACGATGTATTATTCTAATGACATGAATTGTTTTTTATTCGAAAGATAATCTTGTGGTATTACATTTTAAATATGATTTCTGGCATATGACTGCCACGGCTGGCTCGGATGTAGTCCAATCTAAACGTCCAATTTTCGATGACTTTTTGCAACATTTGTGGCCGTATATCGGCAATAACACGGCGAATGTTGTCTTCCAATTGGTCAAGCGTTTGTGGCTTATCCGCATAGACCAATGACTTTACATAGCCCCACAGAAAATAGTCTAGCGGTGTTAAATCACAAGATCTTGGAGGCCAATTCACAGGTCCAAAAAGTGAAATTAGGCGGTCACAAAACGTGTCTTTCAATAAATCGATTGTGGCACGAGCTGTGTGACATGTTGCGCCGTCTTGTTGGAACCACAGCTCCTGGACATCCTGATTGTCCAATTCAGGAATGAAAAAGTTAGTAATCATGGCTCTATACCGATCACCATTGACTGTAACGTTGTGGCCTTCATCTTTTTTGAAGAAGTACGGACCAATGATTCCACCAGCCCATAAAGCGCACCAAACAGTCAGTTTTTCTGGATGTAACGGTGTTTCGACATTCACTTGTGGATTAGCTTCACTCCAAATGCGGCAGTTTTGTTTGTTGACGTAGCCATTCAACCAGAAGTGCGCTTCATCGCTAAACAAAATTCGCTTATGAAAATCGGGAATAACGGCAATCTCGTTTTGGGCCCATTCAACGAATCTACGCCTTGCTTGATGATCGTTTTGATGAATTGCCAAACCAAACTGACAATAAATCACTTGACAGCTGTTAAATAGGTCGCCATCTTGGAAAGTAATGCCAACTTAAACTTCTATACCTAGAAAAAAAACACTCTTCAGATGCATTATTGAAAGCAAGAATAATTAAACCATCTCATAGTTCTTACGTTGCCCCTATAACATTGGCATTTATTGGCATAACATTGCCTTTTGAATATAAAAATTCTCCAGCTATATTTCAAAGAGCTATTGGATAGTTTTAAATAAATAGCAAATGAAATTTCCATTAAATTCCTTTGACGCTATAATAGTATTTTCGGAATCAGTTGAAGAACATGCAAAACATTTAGAGGAAATTTTAAAAATTTGTGAAATAGAAAATATTAAATTAAAATTCTCTAAATGTAAATTTGGTATCAATACAATTAATTTTTTAGGATATGAAATAAAACAAGGGTCATACACTCCAAACAATATGAATGTCGAAATAATTAAAAAAAAACTTTTACCCCCAAGCAATGTAAAATATTTGCAAGGATTTCTAGGTAGGTTGAATGTCATTTATAAACTCATTCCTAAATATTCAAAATTAAGTATGCGCATAAATAATTTTCCTAAAAATAATTTTAAAAAAACGGAATTGGACCCAAGAAAGTCAATAGTATTTTTAAAAACTTAAAAAGACAGCTTAATTTTAAACACCAATTTAGCCATATTCAATCCAAATTACCATTTTCATTTTTATGTAGACACTTCGAAAACTTCGATCTTACGTATCCTCAAACAACAAAAACCCAAAGGAAATCCGCATCCATTTGAGGAGACTGAGAAATTATGAAATTAATTATGCAATAACTGAATTAGAATGCTTAGCGCGATAATTGATGTTTTAGAAAAATTCCATTGCTATCTTCATGGATCTCATTTCACAGTTCATACCGATTATAATGCATTAGTTTGGTTTAAAAGTTTTAAAAATACCATATATAGATGTTTTATATGGTCTTTCGAAGTTTCTATGTATGATTTTGACATAAAATATAAGAAATGTAGCATAATATTGAAGCTGACATGTTAACAGGAAATCCTATTGCTTATCACATACTTAATACACCCCCAGAACCATTATTAGATATCAATGAAATAAGTTATTTTCCAAAATATAGAAGATACATCAGCTCCTAAATGTTTTAATAAGAGAGATGGTGTTTCTGTTGTAAAAAGTCAAGGTTTAGCTAAAATAATTGTACCCAAAGCTCTGCGAGTGAAATTAATGAAAACAACTCATGAAAAATTTTGTTTTCCTGGTGTAGCTACCATGTCAAAATTAAAATCACCACAATATTTTTGGATAAAAATTATTACTGAGATAAGAAATTACGTGAAACACTGTGAAACTTGTCAAATAAGTAAGTCACATCACAGAAAAAATACGGAGTGATGCAATTGCTTCCCCTATGAAAAACCTTTTGAACTTTTGTCGATGGATAGTGTAGGTGGTTTAAATTGTTACAATTCTGTTAAAAATATTTGCACATTATTATTCATCATGTAACCAGGTATATATTTGGACTTTCTCATAAAAAAATGCAACAACAGATGCTTATATAAATTGTTAAAGACAAAATTTTCAGAAATAATATTTTCAAAATTTTAAATAATACAAATGCTGCGTTTACCTCTTTAAAATGTAAACATTTCTTAAGACGTAATAATATCACTCAATTATCAACAACTTCTCACAGACCACAAAAAAATGGAAAGGTTAAACGTGTAAGCAAAACCATTATTACTGGCTTAAAATGGGAAATTAGTAATAATTCAAGAAAAGTCCTGCAAAAAGAAACCCGTCAATATATATTCAAACTCCACATACAATAACAGGTTTCCTTTTAACCTACTTAATGTATGGTAATTTACCTTTTGAAATTTCATTAAGAGGTAATGAAATATATCGCCCATAGAAGAAGTAAGAAAGTTAGCCAAAGAAAGAACCAATCAATATTGTAAAATAAATAAAATAAGATATGACAAAAAATTTCAGGAAGCTGATTTCATGGTTGGTGACTTAATAATAAATGAGGAATTTAAATACCCAATACACACACACACACAAGGAAATTATGTCTCCCTTATTCAGGCCCTTATACAGTTTTAATAAAATGTTCTGATGTATTACAGTTGAACCAGTTTTTGTGCGGTAGATAGGGATCACATAAAAAAAATCGCACAAAAAAAATATTCAAAATTTTCGTAAATTCTTACATATGTATAAGAAACTTATTCGTGGAAATACTACAAAAAACTTTTTTTTATGCGGTGGATAAGGACCGCTTAAAAAAGTAGCATTTATAAAATATGCCAATTATTTGCGAACTTTATCTAAGAGTACTTCCATTACAAAATAAATAATTAAATATTACACATGGAAACATTTTTAAAACATATAGTTTCTCATTGTATATACGGATAAGTCTTTAAAATGCACATATATAATTCATCGCTACTGATCGTAAGCCGGAGTCCTGTGATGAATAAGTTTAAAATCTCTTTCGTCACTTAAGGTACAATTTCAATTGATTTATTTTTTGGCAACACAAAGTAAGAGATAAGTTTTTGTGACGAAGGTCGGGTGGTCAGTTACTTGTAAATGTCACGATAACCAGATATACATGATTGAAGCCCTTTTTGGAATTTCATACTCCTTTCTTAATTGTTATCTATTTGAAGAAATTGTTTTTTCAATTTGTTGGGAAGCAGTATCCCTGCATATTTTATCTTCTCTCAAAGAATCCGGTTCTTCTTGTCCGTCTTCATAATCTATCAAATTATTCGTAATGTCACTGTCATTGAAAGTTTTGTCTTCAATCAAGCACGGCTAATGGAGCGTTGAGAGAAAGCAACTGAATGAGCATTGTCGGGAGACTTTATAACAAATGAATAGAGCGTCGTGAAGTGTCTACATTTCAGTGGCGTAACGTACACCCCGCATCATGGGGAAGGGGGAAGGACTCTAGAGGTCCAAGGCCTGACTTACGCTAAGTACGTATTTACCCAATTTATAAAATATTAAAGGCAAAACTTGACTTTCAGGGGGGGTCCTAACATTCTTCGTTACACCACTGGTAAATAGATGTAAAACATTACAGTGGAGCAAAGCCTTTGAGTCCTGTCACGGGGGAGGGGCAGGACTCTAGGAGCGCAAGGCTTGATTAACGCTAAACACGTATATTTACCCAATCTCCAAACATTCTCCGTTACGCCTCTAGTAAATAGATAGAAAACATTACAGTGGTGCAAAAACCCCTGAAATTCATACACCGTATAAAAATATCGCACACAAAAATCGCACAAAAAAATAAAATGGTTCATTCAGTCCGCTTAAGACATTTTCATCCAGCTTAACATTTTCTGTTGAATTATATTCAACAAAATACCCATAATAAAGACAATAAGAAAATAACTAAAAAACTCTTACGTAATACAGAAGTAACTGAGTTTTGCTTAACACGACTTTTCGGAGAAAAGAGTAATGTAATAAGATATTAAATTTTTATAGTACACTGTTGGCCACCGTAAATGCAAACCAAGAAGGACAAGAGATAGCACAACAAAATTTATTTTATAGATAACATGTTGACCAAGTATCAAATGATTAAATTTATAGACTTCCGTGAAGTGTGGTTACTGCCAGAATCAGTAGCCAGAGTAGCCTTCATTGTTGGAAATCACCACTGCCACACGCCTCGGCATTGATTCAAAGACACTTTGGTTTTTTTTCTTGGGGTAAAGCAGACTAAGCAGCTTTTACACGTTGCAAAAGTTGATCTGGTGTGGCAGCTGGGGGTGTATCTGGGCCAATCGTTGAGCAACTATAGGCTACATGTTTTCTATCGGTGAAAGATCTGAAGAGCGAGCCGGCCAGGGAAAAATTCAATCTGGTGATTGACGAAGAACCTTTGGACAATGCGTACCACGTGTGGTCACGCATTATCCTGTTGAAATATGGCTGTGACCAAGCCCTTAAGGTAAGGAAGGACAACTGGCTCCAACACCTCGGAGATGTAGCGCTGGCTGTTCAAAGTACCGGCAATGTGTTCTAGAGAAGCGCGAGAGTGGTATCCAATACCGGGCCCCATATCATAATACCCGGTATAGGACCAATGTGGCGATGCATACGCAGCTGTTCAGCATACTCTCTCCACGGTGTTCCCAGACTCGAACCCGACTATCGTGGTATATTGCAAACAGATGTGTTACTCGTCAGTAAAGACAACTTCATTCCATTCTGCCACCCACATCCTTCTTTCATCGCACCATTGGCGACAGAGACGCCCGTGGTTTTGCGTCAAGGGAAGACCAAACAATGGACGTCTTGCGGAGAGACCATTCTCCTGTAAACGGTGTCGAATGGTACACGCAGTTACTGAATGATGCGTTACAGACTCAATGTGCTGTGCTATGGTTCGTGATGTGGCTGAGCGATCCGTCACTGCCATGCGCACAATTTGCCTGTACACCCGTAAAGTGGTGCCCTGAGGTGGATGCGATCGACCACGTCGGTAAGTCTTACCCTCCTAGATCCAACGTTCACTGATCTGCATGACAGTTGTTTGGTTTCGTCCAACACGACTGCCGATTTCCCTGAAAGATAATCCACAATTTCGTTAGGCCACTATCCTTCCTCTGTCGAACTCGGATACTTGATCAAAAGCTGATCGTTGTTTTCTACGAGACATAACTGATCGTTTTTAAAGAAAAAACACAATTTTCCAACCTGAAATCGTCGAAATTTCCAAGCCTTAAATAGCGCTTTGAGGTGGCGCCACAGGCACGCGTGATGTGTGTATGCGCTGAAATTCTAATCATTAGCATATCTCACCTCCGCTAATGCATGTTGTAAATGTCTTGTTATTTGTATACTTCCTTTAGGGTTTTGCATTTACGGTGACCAGCAGTGTATATTTTGTTTTAAAGGATATTGTCTATACTTTAAAAGAGAAATCAAAGTGCATATGTGTTTCATTATACAAAATTTGAGAAATTTTAATGTACTTTAGTATTTATTTTAAAATGTTAAATGAGTTAACATTTATGATAGATATTGGTGTTTTAAATTTGAATGGTATAAGTTTAGTTATTAGAGAAGTAACTCTAATGTACTAATACTAATGATATTGATTTTGATGAGAAAACTATAAAATCACATTGCATTCTTTTTTCTCAACTGAATTTTAATTATTTTGTTAATTATTTTGTTCATCAGTATCTTTATTGTATGTAATTTTTTTTTTCATTTTGAAACTATGTGTTTTGATATACTGGCCACATATCAAGATTAATAGTTTATCGATATTTGCTTTATCCAATTTTAAAATAACTTAACAGCTTGAAGCTTATTTTAGGATATTGTACAGTGGATAGAAGAAGATTCAATCATTATAAATTTTTGTACAGGTCTTGAAACATTAAGAGGACAAACGTGTTTAGTTTTATTTGTACACCTCTTGTTCTTTTCATATTAGCATCCCTGATCATTGGTGATTTGATCACGCAGATTTCTCAGAGAAATGTCTTTAAAAAGTATGATGCAATTTGTATTAGTGGATTTGAGATGAATGAGTGAGTGAAGATAAACGTCGCACTGTTCAGCTGCACGAGGGCTTTTGGCGACGGACAACGTAATTTTGAACCATAGTCAAGTGACGTGGACGACACCTGAGCTGGCACCCCTCTCTCCTAACTACCACACCACACCAACGAAAGGACATTTCAGCTCTCGACAAATTTAGCGTGCATCGCTGCCCTACACGGCGGGTCTTTAGTGGTACTGGGCTCGAACTCATGACAAAGCCAGCCACGATCCGATGCCTATACCACTCGGCTACAGCGGCCAAATTTGAGATGAACGAAAGAGAAGAATATGTCTATGCAATGGACGCACTTAAGAAGTTTAGGAGATATTCAAAATATTTTATGTGATATCGTTCAGCAAAATTGAATATTGTGAAAATTTTGTTTCATCAAGTTGTAGTCTTCGTTGAAACATAAATACTAAAGGTGATGATAGGCTTATTTCTAGAAGTGAGTTCACTTTTCCGACTCAAAATTAATATATATATATGTCATGATTTTTAAGACAGAATCAGATTAAAGTTTTAAAAAGGACATCTTTATTCAATCGTTTGTACATCTGTTCTGACGTTAAGGGCAGGGAGTAAAAAAGCACGCCACGATTTTCGGTTAAAATGGATAACGCTTGAACAACATGTGGTAAGTATTGCGGATTTGAAGAGGGTGCTTTAAAGTTAATGCTGACATATGTTGCCTATTAAATCTAACGATCTGGAATTAGACATGTTTATTGGCTAGGCCATACGTTTGGAAGAAATAAATGGGTGATTAGTTTGATACTTGAATATGGGAACGGAGAAAAATGAGTCAAGTGCTAGGTAGGGAATTTAATTTTTAATCTAATTTAATTATCCTTACATTTGCCCCCAAATTTAAAAGGGAGTCATGGCGTGGTTTTTTCTCTCTTTACAAACTTAATCAATTTTCAACAAACACAAAACAATACATAGTAAATTAGAAAGACATATTACACACAGTAGAAATATTTAAGCAATAGGAATACTAAAATCAAAATGCAATATAATAAACGAAACTATAACAACAAACACAGCAATGACCATTAATTGATAAAAATGAATTTCCATACATATAATTGAAGATAAGCTTGTTTAAATCTATTCGACATCCAGAAAAAGAGCTCGCGTTTCCTCCTATTCCTTCATAATAATAGATTTATATTATAGCTAGCAGATAATGTTTTCAAAAAAAAATTATATTGGAAAATAATATATCAAACAATAAGATAGTAAATATAAAAATACATGATATCATACAAATGTTAAAATAATAATTTTGTATAAAAATCTACTCTGGCGCCATCGTAGTAATACCTTATATTGTTACACACATTTTGCATATATGAAATACATTTTTTAAAAAGATAAAAAAATACAGACACTAATAAAATGAAATTATTAATAATATGAAAACGGTGTAAAACACACAACTTCTATGCACTATCCAACACAATAAACAATGTTTTATTTCGTATGCGTTATAAAATATTAAAATATAAGAATATAAGAATATAAGAGCACTTTTTTATTATTTTGAGTCGGAAAAGTGGACTCACTTCAATAATAACTTTTAGTATTTCTGAAAATTTTTCACAATATTCATTGTAACTTAATATCGCATGCAATATTTTGAATCTTTCCGTAACCTTCTAAAAATACGTTTCATAGACAAAAATTCTTGAGTTTCTCTTGCATCACACAATCACTAATAAAACTGTATCACCTTACTTAATTTTGAACACATCTCTCTGAGAAATCTGCGTCATCAACTCACAGATGTTCAGGGATGCTGATAAGAAACAATGAGAGGTGTACATATCCAACTAAACAAATTTGTCCTCTTAATGTTTCGAGACATATACAAAATTATAATATGATTGTATTCTCCCTTAACCACTGTATAATATCCAAAATTAGATTTCAAGCTATTAATTTAATTTTAAATTTAGATAAGGAAAGATTTAAGAAAGAGTGAATCCTGATATATGGCCGGTATATCAAAACACACAATTTCAAAATGAAAAAAAATTAAATGACATGCAATAAGATTACTGCTGAATAAAATAATTAACAAAACAATTGAATTCAATGGAGAAAAAATAATACAACTTGACTTTACTTTTGTTTCTTATAAAAATCAATATCTCTAGTATTAGTTCTCTCATTAGTCATTTTTCTAAAAACTTAATTTATATCTTTCACTTTAAAACACCAATTTCTATCATAACTCTTAACTCATTCGACATCTTAAGATAAAATTATGAGAAGTATATTAAAATTTCTCAAAATTTTGTATGACTAAACCTATATACTTTGTTTTCTCAATCAAAATACAAAGAAATTATCTCATTTATAACACAACTATATTATAAAAATTAAATACCATACCACACATATATATTATTCTTTTTCGCAGAAAAGTCTTGTTAAGCAGAACTCAGTTATTTCTGTATTACGTAAGATGTTTCTTTTAGTTATTATCTTCTTCTCATTATTATGGGTATTTTGTTGAATGTAATTTAACTGAAAATTTTCAGATGGATGAAAATGTCTTAAACGAACTGAATGAACCAATTCAGTGTCAGTTTTATTAAGGGCATTGGGTCTATCAATTTCAAATAATACATCAGAACATTTTCTTAAAACGGTATAAGGGCCTGAATAAGGGGAACTTATTTTCCTTGTATTGGGGTATTGAAATTCCTCATACACTACAAAGTCACCAACCTTGAAATCAGCTTCCTGAAATTTTTTATCATATCTAATCTTATTTATTTTATAATATTGTTCTGTTCTTTCTTTGGCTAATTTTCTTGTTTCTTCTAAGGGAGGATATATCTCATTATCTTTTAGCGAAATTTCGAAAGGTAAGTTACCATACATTAAGTAGGTTGGAGGGAAACCTGTTATTGTATGTGGAGTTTGATTATACTGATGGGTTACTTTTTCTAGAATTTTTGTCCATGGGACTTTGTTTGAACTATTACTAATTTCACATTTTAAGCGGGTAATGATGGTTTGATTTACACGGTCAACCTTTCCATTGGTTTGTTGTCTGTGAGAAGTAGTTAATAATTGAGTGACATTATTATGTTTTAAAAAATGCTTAAATTTTGAAGAGGTGAACGCAGTATTTCTATCACTTAAAATTTTTCCGGTATGTGATTCTGAAAGATTTGTCTTAAACAATTTATATAAGTATCTGTTGTTGAATTTTTTGATGGGAAAGTCCAAATGTACCTAGTTGCAAGATCAATAATAATGTGTAAATATTTTTTAACAGAGTTGTAATAATTTAAACCACCTACACTATCTATCGATAAAAGTTCAAAGAGTTTTTCACAAAGAGGAAGTGATTGCATCAGTCCGTATTTTCTCTGATGTAACTTCTTATTTATTTGACAAGTTTCACAGTCTTTCACATAATTTCGTATATCAGTAATAATGTTTATCCAATAATATTGTGGTGATATTAATTTTAACATGGTAGCTACACCAGGGTGGCCAAATTTTTTTATGAGTTGTTTCCATTAATTTCACTCTTAGACCTTTGGGTACAATTATTTTAGTTAAACCTTGTCTTTTAACTACAAAAACACCATCTCTCTTAAAACATTTAGGAGCTGATGTATTTTCTATGTTTTGAAAATGACTTATTTCATTGATATCTAATAAAGGTTCTGGGGGTGTATTAGTTATATGATAAGCAATAGGATTTCTTGTTAACATATCAGCTTCAACATTAGTGCTACCTTTCTTATATTTTATATCAAAATCATACATCAAAGTCTACCCGTGGGATTTTTGAAATTTTTAAGCCAAACTAATGCATTATGATCGGTATGAACTGTGAAATGAGATCCATGAAGATAGCAATGGATTTTATCTAAACTACCGATTATAGCTAAGCATTCTAAATCAGTTATTGTATAATTAATTTCATAATTTCTCAGTAGTCTCGAGTGGAATGCAATCGGATGTTGATTTCCATTGGGTTTTTGTTGCTTGAGGTTACATGAGATTGCAGTTTTCGATGCATCTACATAAAGATGACAGGGATAATTTGGATTGAATATAGCTAAAATGGGCTTTGAAATTAAGCTGTCTTTAAGTTTTTGAAAAGATTGTTGACATTCTGGGGTCCAATTCCAATTTTGATGTTTTTTAAGAAGATTATTTAAGGGCATTCTTAATTTTGCATATTGAGGAATGAATTTATAATAGACATTAATACTACCAAGAAATCTTTGTAAATCCTTTACATTTCTAGGGGATAAAAGTTTTTTCAATTATTTCCACATTTGCATTATTTGGAGTGTATGACCCTTGTTTTATTTCATATCCTAAGAAATCAATTGTATCTTTGCCAAATTTACACTTTGAGAATTTTAATTTAATATTTTCTATTCCACAAATTTTAAAAATTTCCTCTAAATGTTTTGCATGTTCTTCAATTGATTCCGAAAATACTATTATATCGTCAAAATAATTTAATGCAAATTTTATTTGGTATTTATTTAAAATCTGTCTAATAGCTCTTTGAAATATAGCTGGAGAATTTTTATATCCAAAAGGCAAACGATTAAATTGAAAAAGACCGTAATTTTATGTAAATGCAAGTTTTTCAGATTCATTATCATCTAATTTAATGTGCCAATAACCCCTGAAAGAGAGAAAAATTTTGCATGTGTTAATTTTTCTAAAACTGCATCTATTCGGGGAATTGGCTCTGCATCTAATTTTTTGATAGCATTTAGCTTTCTGTAATCGATACATAATCGTGTACGAGCATTATCCTCTTTTTTAAAAGCCAATGTTATAGGGGCAGCGTAAGAACTATAAGATGATTTTATTATTCCTACTTTTAATAATGCATCTAATTGCTTTTTTATTTCCGTATCATCTTTAAAAGATGTCCTATATGGTCGATTTACAATGGGTAATTCTGAGGTAAGTATTATTTTAGGAGAATTACATTTTAACTCGCCCACATCAAACTTATTTTTAGCAAAGACATGTTTATATTTATCAATAATCATATTAATAATATCATAATCACTATTAGGAATTATTTCTATATTAAACACATTATCAGTTTTCTTAGTGATAATTTTATTATTACTAAATTTAAGAGTTTCATTTTCTTTAATATTTTCTTAGATTCATTTGTTTTAAAATTTGTTTTCCTCTTTGAAAATTTTATAATCACTAAAATTAATATTTAATTCAAAAATACTCATAGTTTTATTAGAATTTATTAAATATTTCAGTTCTACATTTACTATGAGGAATTTAATATTTTCAATAATTTCTCCTATTTTCAATTGTAAAGTAATTGCCTCACACTCACCTCAATTTCTCCATTGATGGTGGCAATTTTTGTTTTGATATACTCTACATTGTGGTATCCCTTGATTTTTGATATTATATTTTTTTGGAATAATATTGACACTCTCTCTCTCTCTCTCTCTCTCTTGATCCTGTATCCAAGAGGACATCAAATTGTTTGAAGTTGATTCTTCCCTGGATGATCATAAGTTCTCATGTTTGATGAGGTTGGAATACCGTATTATTGTTTTGTTTTCCTTGACGGGGGTAGAAAGTTGGAGCATTGGGTCGCAAAACTGTCGGTCGTTGTGGAAATCGTTGGTTTCTCGGACATAGGGTCGGCCGCTGAAGTGAAAAGGAAGGGTGATGATAAGGTGATGGAAACTGAGGAGAGTATACCTTATATCTTGTATTGGTTATGGTATCCGGATGTTGAGATTGATCATTTCTCCAATTCCATCCTCCATATTGTTGTCTATGGACAAATTGATTCGTATGATAAGGTATTCTTGTCATTGGATACTTTGGGTATATAACTTCATTCTTACTTGATTTTGATTTTTCTTGGATATCTAAGAGTTTCATTTTTTCCTTCATTTCCTTTATGTTGCTGCAGCTTTGTAACTGTATTTCTATGGCTCTATTTTCTTTTAATCCTCTTATGATGTAATATTTTTCAGCTTCTTCTTCCATGTTTATCCGGGATGCGATTTCTTTTACTCTGTAGAAATATTCTATGTGGGTCTCTTTTGAGGTTTTTTCTGTTTTAGATAATTGAAGATGAATCTCCGCTGGATTGACTTGTGTTCCGAATTTACGTATTAAATTATTTTTTAGTTCGTAGAAACTTTTAGGGATAGATTGTGATTGGATGTAAGTCTTCACAGCTCCATCTACTAACTTGATTATAAATAGGATTTTCTGTTTCTCTGGTATATTGAAGGAATCGCACGTACTTTCAAAATTTCTAATGAATGTTTGGATGGGTATTTCCAGGTTATATTTTTGGAAAAAAGTCTGTAGATCTTCAAATCGAATATCATTTTTAATAATGGTTATAGGTTGTTGTAATTTTTCTTCATCAGCATCTAAATTCTCTTCTTGCTTAATTTTAATTTCATTCATTGTTTCCATTTTTGAAGTATGACTTTCTGAAATCTTGTTAGGAGAAGAGGATGATTCAATTTTTTGGCGGTAGGATCGATTTTCTTTCGGGGATTACTAGCGCGTTTCTTTTTCTTTTTCCGTACCATTTTTAATTCCGGCAACCCTACGTCTTCAGTATAGGGGCATACGGTGCAGTCGGAAGTTCCATCAAATTCTCCATTGCATTTATAACCGCAGTTGGCGTTCGTTTTTATATTAAAATTATTTTATAAAAAGATTAGTTTTTTACGTTAAGATTTGAAATCCATTCGCAGATAAAATATCCTGCCGGCTTTAATTCTGTCATGATTTTTAAGACAGAATCAGATTAAAGTTTAAAGAAGGACATCTTTATTCAATCGTTTGTACATCTGTTTTGACGCTAAGTGCAGGGAGTAAAAAAGCACGCCACGATTTTCGGTTAAAATGGATAACGCTTGAACAACATGTGGTAAGTATTGCGGATTTGAAGAGGGTGCTTTAAAGTTAATGCTGACATATGTTGACTATTAAATCTAACGATCTGGAATTAGACATGTTTATTGACTAGGCCATATGTTCGGAAGAAATAAATGGGTGATTAGTTTGATACTTGAATATGGGAACGGAGAAAGATGAGTCAAGTGCAAATAGGGAATTTAATTTTTAATCTAATTTAATTATCCTCACACACACACACACACACACACATATATATATATATATTTATATATATATATATAAGAGCTCTTATAATTCATATATTTTAATAATGCGTATGAAATAAAATATTTTTTATTGTGTTGAATAGTGTATATAAGTTATTGCACACCATTTTCATATTATTAATAATTTCATTTTATTAGTGTCTACATTTTAATGTGTTTAAAAATGTATTTCATCCATGCATAATTTTGTGTAACTATATTTGATATGACTACGATAGCTCCAGAGTAGATTTTAATACAAATTTATTATCTTAGTATTTGTACGATGTCATGTGTGTACTGTTATATCCACTATCTTATTGTTTGATATGATATTATTATCCAATATACAAAAAGTGAATATATTATCTGCTAGCTATAATACGAATCTAATATTATGAAAGTATTGGAGGAAACGTGAGATCTTATTCCGGATGACAAGTAGATTCGAAAACACTAATGTGAAGTTATGTGTAAGGAATTTTAATTTTATTAATTAATATATTAGAAGTGTTATTATTATGTTTGTTGTTATAATTTCGTTTATTTTATTGTATTTTTATTTTAGTATTCCTATTATTTAAATATACTTACTGTGTGTAATAATGTTTCAAAATGATGTTATGTATTGTTTCGTACACTTTGAAAATTGATTAAGTTTGTAAGAGAGAAAAACAACTCCAGTGACTTCCTTTTAAAATTGGGGAGCAAACGTAAGGATAGATAAAATTAAATTCCTTATATAAAACTTAACTTTTGTTTTCCATTACATCTTCAGGTAGTGAATTAAACACCCAGACGGCCCAACCATAAAACACTTCTAATCCTAGATCATTATATTTTATGACCCTATATGGCAGCATTACCTTTCTAGTACAACTCATAAACTAAGTACATCTGAACTTAAGTGGTAAAGCCACTTAGATTTTCACTTTAGCATCGTTTTCTTTCAGTGACAGACAATGTAAATGGCTCGATGAATAAAATCCATTTTCAGCGAAAATGCTTAGTGTTGACTTGAAACATGTAATATATACATATATACATACACACATGTGTTTGATTGCGAGTGTGTTATAATATCTAGCATATTTGATGCAATTAATTCAGAAATGTCGATGTTCTTTTGATTCTTTTATCAATCGTCAAGTATCCCACAAAACACAATTTACAAACTTGTAATCTGTTCCAAATACTCCCGCTCCCTCTCGAATCTCGTTCCGTTTCAATTCTCAAACTCTCGTCCAGTTTTAAAATTTCATTTCATTTGCACTCGTTGTAATTTCCTTTAGAAGTATCTTACAGTGCGTGTACACACACATATGTGTTTCAGTGAGAGAGAGAGAGAGGAAAAGAGAGAGAAAGTGACATTAAAAATAAGGTGCAAAAAATTTGCACGATAAAAATTCATAAGCTAAGCTGAAATATTTTCTGCTCTGTCTTCTGTTTATCTAGAGAGAAAATCTGAAAAATTAAAATAGTGAAATTTTCCATTTAATATTGAGAAAATAATTACAAATTTAACATTATATTAAATCTACGGTTTGTAAGAAACGGTACAAAATATTTTAATATAAAAACAATTAAGAGTTTGATAAGAATTCCATAATATATATCTTTAATTAGATATTTATCATTTGAAAAAATCAACACCCTCCCTGCACTGTTTTAAATTCCTTATCATAATTAATGAAATTACCTACAAAAAGAATGCAACACCAAACTTAGCATGGTTTTTACAAAATACTACATGAAAGCACTGCTCATACTGCTAATGATTATTTCAAAATATGAGAGAATTTAATCTAGTAAACCAAGAATTAAACATGCACATGAAGAAAATAATAAAAAATCTTCTTTTAGAGCAAAAAATAGAGACTAGTTTTAGTCCAGTTTTAGAAATCTCATAATTAGGAATCAAAGAAATATTAATATTCAACAAAGTATGTTTATTTTTAATCATTGCCGTACGTATTCATTTTGCGTCCAACTGCATTGAATCTTGAAACATGTAATTAAAGCATATATTTGTATAATTTTACAAGCCGTTATTTGTTTGATTCAAATGTTGGAATTTCAAACTGTTGTGCTCCTATGCAGTTTTGGACATATGTCTGAACATTAAACTTTCATATGTAATTAAAAACACTCTTATAGTCCTCCCGTCTTAATTGAAAAAAAAAGTTTAAAAACTGTATATATATAAGCATTGAATGTCCGTTGTTCCAAACTTGTCGCATAGTTTCAGGTAAAAATTAGCTTAATTTTTATATAAATTTATAATATTGTAACTTAAAACACCGTTTATTATAGAGTATTTTTAATGTATAACCTAAAAAATATGAATTAAAACCTAAAAAGTATATACTTTTTTCACTTAAAATTTTTCGTATTTCAGTGTCGGAGACAAAATATGAAACGTATTTTTCACTCGAAAAATTGAATTCACTCGAATTAAGTAGTATTTTAAGATAAACTGTGATAATTAAACGAGCCATCTCCGAACTTTTTTGATCGTGTACCTCTAAAACCCAAATAATTCAAACTTGACATTTAAAGTGTTCGTCCGCATGCGCGTCTGTGTACTTATGATGGTGAGCTCCCCAAACGCTAATGAAACCGCAACTACTTTATAGACGTACTCCCATATATCAACTTGCGTACACTTTGGAGTACGTTCAGCATATTTTAGAGACCACTGCTCTAATGGATGATGAATTTTTAACATAATATCTATGAATGAACGATTTGATCGCAAAACGCAAATATCCCCAATTTTACTCTTATTCTTTAACCTTAAGCGAAGAAAAACATTTTACTTTATGCTGTTTTTATTTTTTTTTTCGCACAAAAATAGAAATAATTTTATTCTAATTTAAAATTTATAACACTTCATAAAGAGGATAGAAATAATTTTATAATTTTTATTTCCATCTACAAATTTCTGTAAGCGTAGCAAATCAAAGGATTATATTGCACATTTTGAAAGTTCATCTAATTACATTCATCTCCTCAAACATGCAATGCACCAGTAAAGAACATGTTGCGCACGATTTCTAGTGTTCAAAAAAGCAAAATGTTAAACTTGAGGGTATTTTTAATATTTTATTTGCATTTAAACTGGTTTGTGTCTGTGAGAGTTTCTCCTTTCTAACCTGATTCCAGCATTCTTTTCCGAGGAGTGTAAAAAATCTTAATGAAATCTCAATTAGTGTGGATTTTCTATACATATGGCTTACATAGACAGTTGAGACTACTCCTAACATGAATGTCAATCACGTAACATTTATACAAAATTGTTCGAAAATTTGTGTGCATAATTCATTTTCTTATGCAAAAAAGTTTTAAAATATTTTTTATTTAACTAAAAATTGCCAATTTCTATATTCTGATAGATAAGTATTGATTTTACAAATGTTGTATACACATAATTTTCCTTCTTTCTTCACATTCCTTAATATGATACATTTAAGTAAATATAATCTTTTTATTTCTATACACATTATCAATCATAAAACAGCTTGAGTGTTAAAAAAAATCTTCCATTTTCTAATTATTTTTCCAATTGCTCCTGATTAAAATTTAAATAAAGTTTTATTACATTATATATATATTATCCTTATTTATCATGTTTTTTTCTTGAAAATGCATTGATAACATTGTACTCTAAATTAAGCAATAATAGTTATCAGCTCCGATTAAAATTTACGGGCTTGTTTACTTAAACTGAAAAATATTTAACTTTCTCTAGTTTCTAAATGATCTAAGAAGTACATCAAACTTCAATTTCAATTAAGATGGTTTGATTTTTATATTATTCATGATTCCTTAAAATTAACTATTTTAAATATCTAGAGTAAACATGCCAATTACCTGTAAAAGTATCAAGTTCTTTCTTAATAGAAAAAAAAAGACCTTCGTGACGTTAGTAGTTTAAATTTATCTCAATACACTTTTAGTTTTATTTTATTATATTATAATTAATCAACCATTCTAATCACAAATTTTAAAAAGAGAACCGACACGCATATTCGCTTACGATACAGTAACTTACAATAAAACGGCTAGAATAATAATTTTTAATAGGATTGACTTATCGATCTATTAATCGATTGCGCCTTTCGCAGTTCGATATTTCGACTTTAAAAAAAATGCAGCAAAGATTAAAACTCTTCTATCCGATACCATTTTTTCCCTTTTAATTCTCTTTAGTCATATCGATTAGTCCCTCGTTATAGGTAGTTGCATTTAATTCGAAGTTCCAGGGGCTTCTGTCCTCATAAGGGATTTCTGCTCACGTTCGCTTTAGTTACTCTTATCTCGCCCTTCATTTATTTGCTAGTTCACCTTCATTTGAAAGTTGATAGAGCTAACATAAAAAAGAGAATCGTGGAGTTAATTTAAAAATTGTTCTAAAATAGAAAGAAAAAATGTACCGTTTTATCTCGTATTGTAGTCAAAATAAAAAATATAACCCTCTCTCACATAGAAAAAACTTATTTGAATAGAAATCAGACAAGAGGATTAATTCTTCTGTAAAATTAAATATTTTACTGATCTTAGTTAAGAATATTATTTAATGGTGTGAATTTTGAAGGGAAAATAAATTATTTTTTTAAAATTTTCAAAAATAAGAAAATATAAATTTATTTAAATTGCATATGGTGTCCAAAGTTTAAAAAGTGTTTGTTATAATATTTTTTCATGATTTTTGTTATTACTTGATGTATAAATTGTTTTATTTAAAACATAATCACAATTTAAAACATATTCGATATTATGTAGACATTCAAAACTAAGAGATAATTTGTTATATGTAGCCAAATTTCTCGAAAATTACTGAAAGAAATGTAACATTTATACTTTCATACAAAACTAAATTTTTTTAGAGTCGATTACCGAAGTATTCCGTGCAAGTGTATAATACATTGGGAGAAAATGTTTCGTTAGCGCTCGTGCCAACTAACGCTCTTGCTTTCAATTTCATATTTCATTCTTGGTATTTTTTTCTTTTTGCAATATTCGGTGAAAATCAAAAGCAAATAGTTAAAACGAAGAACCATCATCGTTTAAATATAGGAATGAGGTGGCGAGTGATTTGGCATGGCAATCTAAAGTGTAAATCGCTAGAGTTTAATGTAATGCTCATTGTTGCGTAAGACTTATAAATACAATTTGCTTAGACCAGACTCTTAAAGCAGTGGTTCTCAAACTTTCACTACTGGTGACCCAATTTTCAATAATGATTTTATCGCTCCCCCCAAATAATAACGTATTGAATGCAATAGTAATGCACTTTAGGGGAGGGCGCTAAAACTACAATACGATCATAATTATAAACCGTACAAATTAACAAGATAAGTATTACATTTTGTATGTTATTTTTAAGTAATATATTTTTACTTTTGAGTTCGATTCACTATAAAAGCATGTTTTTAAATTGTTTTTAAGCTATAATTTATTTTATAATTATTTTACTGTACACGATAAAAATCAGAATTCCAGTGAATAATTTAATTAAGAGAAAATATACTTACCTGCTTTCAAGGACTTTTCAATTTTTCTTTGATAATTTGAGAAAAATACAGAAACGTTACTTTCCAGCAAAACTGTCATATTTTGTTCACGTTATGGTAGTTTTACTGTCATTTGATGATCTAGAAATAGCATTTTGAACTTTTTCTTACTTGTGTCTTTTCGACAAAGCGAAGTGCTGCATTATGGCTTCATAGTTTTCTTCATAGAGTTCTTTAGGCAGCATTTGAAAATTTCAATTCAACTTAAACGTTTCATGTCTATCACTTTTCTCATATTTACTTTCGCTATCTTGATTAATATGCATCATTTCAGCAGGTTCTGCAATTGCTTGATCAGTTTCAACTTCTTTCAATAGAGATCCCACATGCCCATTTTTTTATATTCTGCTCATTTACATTTATAAACCATAATAAGTCGTACAACACAGTAATGAAAACCACAAAATTGTTAAGAAGGTAAGTGTAGCATGTTCATGGCAAATATTTTTGAACAAAAGTGGTCGCGCAGGGAGCTTGATCAAAATTAGTAACTTGATTATAAAAAACGTTTGCCACTCTCAAAAAAGAGGCTTATTTGTTCCCGTTAAGAGTGTCTAATAGCCGGATACTGTCAAGGTTACTGTTAACGAATAAAGGGTTTTCTCAGAATCAACGATTTCGTGAGCCTGAGTTGATTCTGCGGCTCATGCGACCACTCCCAAGTTAAAAGTGTATTTATTCAATATAAAAATATCGATGTCAGTTCTAAAAAATAATCGTGGAAAACATTTTTCATTATGCATTATATGTTTCAGAACTCTCATAAAAATACATCTTGGCCAAATAATCCTTCAAAGTGCTCAATATGCTTATTCATATATCATAAAACTTATTTACATGGAAAAAAAGCAACAGAAAAATATTATTTACAGCTTTCTTAAAAGGAAAAGAGACGGAGTGAAACATACCAGTAAGTCTGAAGGTCAAATATATGATAATCAAAAGGAGTATTTTAGGGGTTAAAAGAAACGTAATAAAAAAATCTCTCATCTTGGGATTACAGTAAAGCAAACAAAATGTCTTTTTTATTTAGTTATAGGATCAAAGATAGCTAATGAGCGTTTGAATTGGAATCTTTTATTTTTGATGATCACCAGATAATAAAAATAAATTATATCAGTGTAAATGTGTATTTTTATTATGTCAGAAAGCATTTTGTTTTACTTCACTGGAAAATTTTTTTAAAAAAACTTTTCTTTTCAATATGGTCGCGCCCCCTTCGCAGGGTTACCGCGCCCCCAGGGGGTGCTCCCTGCAGTTTGAGAATCTCTGTCTTAAAGAGAAAGCCTGGTCAAAGTTGTCCAAGAGCACGATAGCCAACGAAAATCGACAGCCGTCCCTTATAGAAAGGCCTAAGAAGAATGCACTAGTTTCCTAGCTGTCTCGTGAGTTTCATGATGCTACAAGAATTGAAGTTTCTAAGACAACTGTGTGTGTTTCTTGAAGGCTACATTGAAGATATATGTTTGAAAAAAAAACTTGCCGTTTGCTTCCAGCTCATTCTTGCGTTCAAAAGAGCCCATTTAGAGTGGTGCAAAGAACATCGCCATTGGAACAGGGATCAATAGAAGACCAATTTTTCTAACCAAGGATTCTGGACATACTTCCAAGTGGAGAAAACCAGGAAACTTTTCCTTGTCCTTTGAGAAAAAGACCAGTTTGGTAGAGAAGAATCGATAATCTCGGCTTGCATCATGTCAGATGGACACTCTGACCTACGTGGCAGAGGCAATGTGGCTGTTGTGAGTGATAGGAATGAAAGCTTGAAACCTTATAGATTCACCTTTTTAGAAATGCATAGCATCATATTTCATTTTTGAAGAGGAGAATGCGTATCCACATTATTCTCATTCGGAAAAGGAGTATCCTCAAGTTAAATTGACCACAAAACTCTCTATACTAGATCCATATCGAGTAAAGTAAGGAGGATGTGGTTTGCTGGAGGAGTGGGATGAAATGCCATAGGGACATATAAAATGTTTCATTTTTTGCATGAATTAGCAATGTGAAACCGTCATTGGTGTACATTTCTTTGCATTATATCAGTCTATGTGTATGTACCTAATTTCAACAAAATAGGTCTAAAATACTCTTGTGAATCAATTTAAATGTGAAAACTCCTTAGGTATTTCACACACCGATGTATAAAAAATAGTTTCTTACATTCCTTATATATATTGAAATAGGCAAAGTTCAGCTAATTGACTACTCACTGTTTTAAAAATTAGTCAACTTTTTTATTTATTTGTTTTTGAAGGTGGATTGTTTCTTAAATTTCTGAGAGATTCAGAAAAGAGAATTTAAAAAAACAACGAATATAATAATATTTTGAAAATAACTGCTTGCTATTATTTTCTCAAAGAGTACATCATCAATTTGTTACCAGAAATATATATCCGAGACCAAGTATTTAACCCTTTATAAGGTCGTGGGAAGCATACTTTACATCAACTTCAGGAACTTTGAGACGGGGCTTTACGTGAATTTCTATTAATCATCTTGGGGAATCTTTGGGATCAGCAATCGAGTTACTTCACAGCCATCCCTCTCAAGAAGAAACCTTGATTTGCAGATTAGCTAGTATATATATATATATATATATATATATATATATATATATATATATATATATATATATATATAGATATATATAGGTGAAGTTTAATAATCGTAAGGAGAAGGAAAAGAAGCTGAGTCACTGAAAGCAGTGCTGTTACGTTAAGGATCAGAATTTAGACACGTGATTATAGGGCGGGCTTCAGCTATTAAAATAAACTAAGAAAGTTAAGATTTTAAAGATAACTTTGAGTAAAGTTAAGCCATTAAGATTATTCACATAGGCGTTTGAGCTATTGTTGTTTCACTCTAAAGTTTTCCTTTACAGTTTGCTTGTCTTAGATTAGTAGAGTTGGTAATAATAAATTGGACTTCGCATGGCTAATTTGGGTCATCAACCTTTACCTCCTACAGATTTAGGTTGAATAGATGAAGAGATGGTTTCCCTAGGAGGGAGGCCATCACGACTTTTAAATGCTACCTTCTCACCTATGATATGGGCTGTAAGCACTTCAGTAAAGGCGGCGACCGAATTTTTTTTTCAAGTCTTAACCCGGCATTCCTCGTGCGAAAAAAACGAACGGAATTCCACTCACCAGATATCTCATATCCAAATGTGTTTACATTTTTTTTATGGTAACGTTTGCATTCAAAAGCGAAAAAGGAAGAAATACAATATGTTTATAACACTTTTCCTACGTAAATTTATGTTTTAAATTATTTTTATTAGGGTATGCAGTACATTATTTATACACTCCTTTAGTCTTCGTCACTAGTGAATACGATTTTTTCACTGGATATTACTGTTATTTATTTATTTATTTATTTTATTTCGTAGAAGAATTGCTAGCTGGTTTCTACATTCTTATGTAAATCGAAATCCAAAACATCTCAGAAATCAGCATCTGGTTCAATGTTTAGTAGGTGGTTTCTGAGTACTTAACAAAATAATTTCCGCATTTATTGTTGCAACGTTCAACAACACAAAAAATATTGTCATAGTCTAACCATTTAATTTTATAGCCATTGTATAGGATGTGGTCATTTGATCAAGAAGGATAATTGTTTCATCGGTTAAATGATCTGGATAGATTTCAGTAGAGGAATCATACATGTTTTTATACTCTTCATCATTCGATTCTTCCTCATCATCCCCACAAAGAGATTTTCTTTACCCGAAAATACTATTGTACTGTATCTATTAAATACCATATCTGTTAAATTACTTAAATATCACATTTATTAATTCGAACTACAATAATACGTCATTGTGTAAGAAAGATTTTAAAGCGTGCTCATGCATTTCGAACTGTAACAGCGATTGATAGGCATGGTAAGACAGACCCGAAGAGGCGTTATCCAAAAATAAATCTTTAGAATTTGCGTACAAGCTAAGTCCCCTCAAAGGATATGACCTTAAAGTCAGCTACACGAGAATCTATTCATTTTCCAAACAAAGGCTTCGATGCAGTCTATAAAAGAATTAGGCGTGAGAAGTGCCGGGTTAAGCGCAGAGTTAAGCAAGTTTCCCGAGCAGCAAGAAAGCGGCTCCAGATTTCGTGCGAAGGACTGAAGTTGCTCACCATAAGGCAGCTTCACAAAAGACATATACACACACAAGTTGTTCATTCTCTACTAAAGGACACATATAAGAAGAGAACAAGGTATGTGCTTTTGTATAGCTTGTATTGATCCTTTTTCCTGAAATTTCATGCAAAGTAATATGCATAAATTCTTGAATCTTTTTATACAAAATATATCTTATTTATAATTTATTTTATAGATTTTAGTATTTTCAAGTTATGTTCTATAAGTATCGTGTAACACAGTTTAAAACGAAATGATCAAGGTAGAAGATGTTATATGTTAAATCTTTAGAATTTGCGTACAAGCTAAGTCCCCTCAAAGGATATGACCTTAAAGTCAGCTACACGAGAATCTATTCATTTTTCCAAACAAAGGCTTCGATGGAGTCTATAAAAGAATTAGGCGTGAGAAGTGCCGGGTTAAGCGCAGAGTTAAGCAAGTTTCCCGAGCAGCAAGAAAGCGGCTCCAGATTTCGTGCGAAGGACTGAAGTTGCTCACCATAAGGCAGCTTCACAAAAGACATATACAAGTTGTTCATTCTCTACTAAAGGACACATATAAGAAGAGAACAAGGTATGTGCTTTTGTATAGCTTGTATTGATCCTTTTTTCCTGAAATTTCATGCAAAGTAATATGCATAAATTCTTGAATCTTTTTATACAAAATATATCTTATTTATAATTTATTTTATAGATTTTAGTATTTTCAAGTTATGTTCTATAAGTATCATGTAACGCAGTTTAAAACGAAATGATCAAGGTAGAAGATGTTATATGTTTGAACAGCTGCCAGTGAGAGGTGGGAAACGCGCACTTCCCACAAAAAAAGAATAGCCTTAAAAATCAAACTAATTTTAGATACTAGGTTAAATACATTTCTGTTTATAAATCAATTTCAATTTTTTTAAAAAAAATTGAAATACCATTACTAGGAAAAATATGGCCCTATAAAAGATTGAAAAATCATTTGATATTTTCAATAAAAAATTGTTCTTCATTTGCTCTGTAAATGTCTTTCACCATACACTATTTTCCATGTGCATTATAAATCTAACCACTGCATTTATCCATTTTTATTTAATTCCAAAAATATTTTCTGAGTCGATTTTGCTCCAGAAATTTGCATTCGCTTCTGGAGGCGAAAACATTCAACAAGGAATTTAAACATTGATGTCAGTCATATTTTGAGTAGTGATAGAATCTAATTTGAACTCTAACTGAAATAATAATAAACCTTTAGGAAATCCGGAAATTCTACATTTTAAATTATTCAACAGTACATTTTACGAAACCAAATTGTACCTTATTATTATATTTGCACAAACGTTGATATTAAAAGTTATATATATATATATATATACAATTACGCACATCAACAACACAAACATATTTTTGAAAAAAATTCTAAGATAAAGTTATTAGTTTTTGCCATTTATATAGTTTATGGAATGACAACAAAGAAAAGATGAAAGTAAGCTCTCTAAATGACTGTACACTGTAACTTGTGAAATTCGAATGTTTAATTTATTGTTTAATATAAGGATCAATATATGTGTGTTCCCTGAAAGTATACTTAATACAAAATTTAAAATAGGTTTATGTATTAACTTTTGAAAGAGTCGTTTAAGCAAAAAATATATAATT
Organism: Trichonephila clavipes; assembly: GCA_019973935.1. Lineage (NCBI taxonomy): Eukaryota > Metazoa > Arthropoda > Arachnida > Araneae > Nephilidae > Trichonephila > Trichonephila clavipes. The sequence goes on from BMAU01021361.1 coordinate 1,225,746, forward strand.
ATATTAATATGTAATTTTAATTAATATATATATATATATATATATATAGAAATATATAACTCTCATTAATGTGTAATTTGGGGTTCAAAATGTCATTCAATAAATGAGAATTGCAGAATTAAATTGAAAAGAAAAAAAACATTACACAAGCTGGAATATATATATATACATAAATCTTTTGAATCCATTTGAATCTTCTTAAAGGGTGTTTTTAAGACAACCTGGCGCAAACGTGATTCATTTCCGATATTCGATAATTGCCAAAACACATGTAAGAATAATTCACTTTTGTAACATATGTGAAAGACAGTTATGCCGAACTAGTAGAAAAGTATCATTTAAAGATGAAAACATTTTTTTTTATATTTCCAAGCAAGGATATGTGAATGTAGCAAAAAATTTACATTCATATACTTAATCAATTTAAATTTCATTAATTTTAATTGAAATTGAATTACCGTAAGAATTTTCTTTCCGTAGATAAGGAGGTGAAAGTGATCGCTTTTAAACCTGAAATTTCAATTCAATTTCCTGTTTGATCCTTTAAGATTTGTTTTTAATTTTGAAAATATTTCACAATTTGGATTAATTAATTTTCCATTTAAAAATATTACTTTTTTGCACACATATATTCTCTCTATATATAATATCTATATTATTACATTAGACAAATTCGTATTCAAAAATATTTTCCATATAATTTACAAAGAAACATAGATAGTAAACGGTGCTCACGAAATAGTTTCGTCTTAGAGTTAATAAACTCTCCTGTGATTTGGCAACCCCATGCATATTTGGCCGAATGAAAATCTGTAGCAAATCACATTCCTAGAATCCGTCGTCATTTGTACAAATGAAACCATACTCAATTCGCTTGGCCTCGCTGCCTCCTTGGCTTTTGGCCAGAGATGGAATTTTTATCAGTTTGTAATTCTGATCTCTACTTCTCTCAGAGGTTTTTTAAAATTAAAGTCATCAATCTCTAATGTTTGATTAAACTTCTGAACTACTGGTAACTTATGTCATTACTTTGATATGTAAGTAAATTCTCTTCATGGACTTCAATGGAATTTTGAGTTTACTTTTTTATTTTATGGGGAATGAAAGAGTAATAAAACATTTTCTTTCATTCATTTTTCATTTTATAGGCTTAGGGATATATGTTTTCAACTAAAAAAGCTCTTTTGTACGATTAGTTGATCGAAAATGAATGTTTCGATGTTTTTTCTACAATAACGATTCCCAAACTGATACGTTTGATAGAGGTAAAATGACGAGGACTGTCACCACATTAGTCATTGGGATGCTTTACAGTGCTACGATAAATAATTCTCACTCACTCGCAAACAGATACGCTTACTCTTACGGTACACAAGCACATTTAAAAGAATAAGTACTTGCCCAAAATTATCTACAATATTTTGAAAAAGTTTCTGAACACAATTAGAAGCCAGTTTTAATCTAAAACGAATTGAAGAAAATACTAAAGTTAAAGTATATGGAAAATGAAATGAAAGTAAATGAAATACTAACTAGATTTTTAACTGCAAATATAACTTTTTACTACGAGCTACGTAATTGTTCACAGCAGAAAAACGCCAAAGTAGGTTAAAATAAGTAAGTATTATATACATATATGTAAAGTATTGGCCTAGTGGTATATTTTTGTTTAGTGTTAGCCGAGTTTCAGTAAAACATCTTCAGTGAACTGACATCTTTATTGTGACGCACACATCGAAGCTTAGGACAAAATAACGGGACATTTTCACGTTGACGAGACAACTTGCGACGATTATAAAGCATAGTGGACAGGAGACAAGCAATAGCAACATCTTGGAGGACACAACACAAAGATACTGAGAACAGCTATTTACATTATTACATGACGGGGACAAAAAGAAGAGAGAAGAGAGCGCGATTACACAAGGTGTTTAGTTTTATACCAACAGTGCAAGCGCGTGATGATTACGTAATCGTAGTTCTGATTGGATAGAATGGGCGGAACAGGGATTTCTGATGCAATAATATTCATCGATTGCGATTAAGATCAGGGTGTTTGTTTCAAACCAAATAATTAAAATATTATACAATATTATTAAAGGAGTTAATTAAAAGGATGCTAGAGGGAATTATTACATATATATATATACATGTAGATACACAACATATATATATATACATATATATATATATATACATGTAGATACACAGCATATATATATATATATACATATACATATATATACATGTAGATACACAGCAAATATATATATATATATATATATATATATATATATAAGCAGCAACACGAGACATGTTGGAGATGAACTTCGTTATATTGAACCACGGCCAAACTACAAGGACGCGTGACACCCCCTTTCCTAACTTCCACATGGCACCAGGGTTAGTATTTTCAGCCCCAAAAGATTTAATGTAATTCAATCCCCTATACACAGCAGTCCTTTAGGTACAGAAAGGATTGAACTCATGACCTGCCAATATCGAGTTTGTGACCATGACCACTAATCTAAAGTAGCAACTAAAATATAAAGAAATCCGTATTTAAAAATGATGTACTGTAAGGGACCTTTTATAATCAGATTTCATGACGGAATTCTAAAATATTTAGAAATGTATCTGTGGAAGAGTCAAGTACATTTTGACTTGTCATTATTCGGAAAATAGCTTGTGATAAGTTTATCAAAAAAATACATCAAGAGAAAAAATATTCATCAAAAATAAATATTATCAATACATTATCCTTCATTTTAGGTAAATAATGTATTATTTTGGTCTTTTCTTTAAAAAAAATATTTATATCAGCAAACTTTAGAATTATACAAAGTTGAAATAAGATATATCTAAAAACTAATTCAACCTTCATTCCATTATTTTAAGCTCTGCTTATTAATATCTATAATTTTTTATCTTTAAAATAGGTAATTTGAATTAAACAACATTTATATGCTTAGAGCATTGCTCAGTTTTGTTATACCTCATTGCAATGTACTACCTAATTCTACTTATTTCCAAGCCATCAACAGATCAAGAAAGCTTGTGCATCCCACAAAAACACATCCTTCAGTATTCAAATACATTCACCGATAGCAATGCAAGGAATATAATTTTCTTTTTGTATGTACGATTCTGTCTTATATTTCTCATTTGATTCTCCATATTTACCTCTAAGATACGGAACACATTTATACATCTGTTCCTCGAGCAGTCCAATCTTAGCTACATCCTGGTTACTAATCTCATATCCTAAGAGTCCTAATAATGAAAACATGACTCGAAGCAAATAGTGTTGAAATCTCCCAGGAATTGGGAAGTCCCTTCCTCATTCCGAGTAACGAGAATCTTTATAGATGGCTTCGTGATACAAGCAGCCCCTTTAGCTGACGATTGGAGATTATCCGGATCAGCATTGTTAGCGTAGTGTTGCTGATGGGTTCAGATGTTTTTCAATTGACTTGTTTACCTTGAGGTATACCTTTGACTTGGTTAAAATTCAGTATTTCCATTGATTTGCCCAGTGGTTGCATTTAAAATATATAACTATGCAATGCCAAATTATGTAATGAATTTCATTGAGTTGCCTCTGGGTTAGATCTAAATGCCCACAAATAATAATTGCTCATAATCAGTGAAAAAATGAAAAATTGCTTTCATTATCATCACTTTTACTGAGTAGATGAAACATTTTCGCTTCCAATCACACTCTTTAAAATCTAACTTTTCAAAGACTTCAAATTTATAGAGTAGCTTTTGATGACTTGAACAAGTTTTTGTTTCTGGAATGTGTGTGTAACTGTATAATGTAAAACTACAACTAAGTAAGTTAAACTAAGTAAGTTACGATTGATGCGATTTAATGTCAATAATTATGTACACAGTTCAGTTGTTATATTTTCGTATTATTTTATGCAATCGATAAAACACATAATTATTTCACAACTCATGAACTAGTTCTTTTATTAGTCTTTTAAATGTTTAAAACACCCCTTTATTGTTCTGCATTGATTATTTGTTGCAAATATTCAGTTTTTAAAAAAAATCCTGTTTTCTTTTTTATTATTTTTACAAACCTTCCCATTTTTTTTTCAGTTGATTTTCGATGAGTGACAGAAAATTGACGTAATTCCTCAGAATTCTCTTTGAACCTGTACAGTAATATTTCTTTTATATGATCCAATCGTGAGCGCTTCTTTCAGGTTCTCTTGCAGGGAGTTGTGCAACATCCTAAGGTAGCAGTCCAAGTAGACATAAAACTGATTTTCCATCTTTAAAAAGTTGAGATAGCATTGAAATATATGATGCAATAAGCGCATATGATCTTCTCTTACTTAGGAAAAAAATTGGGATTCATTTATGTAGATCAAATTTTTTTTGATTGATGTATGCAAATTTAAGAGTTTGTACTCACAGACGGTTGTAACAGTTTTTGGGCTTCGATTTGCAGATGTTTTTTGACTTTAATGCGTATTGTTGCTCCTTACCCTTATAAATGCTTTCCTCGATTATAGTTTTTAAATAATCTCGGCAAAAATTTCATCAAATTTGTCAGACGTATTGATTAAATCTTTTATTTCAATTACACTTGCGTCTCCAGGCACATTTATTCCCACCTCTTCTCCCCAAATAAGGTGAACAGCCAGTTTGATGTTTAAAGATTAGGTCCAAGCTAAACTATATTTTTCTTTTTTGCTATTTAATTTGAATGCATACAAAATGTAACCAAATTTATTGTACCTTAAAATCTATATGTTTTTAAGGTTTATTCTAAATTAAAATGTTTAAACATTGTAAGAAATGTACACTTTCATATACATGATTCAAAAAATAATTCCCTTTAAGAGTAGTTGGTAGCCCCGATACCGACAAAGTTAAATTGAACCATTTTAGGAACCTGTTTCTCAGAAATTGTTCAGAATAAAAACTTCAAATTTTGGCTGTATAATAATTAGGCTTTTTTACTTAAATAATGGTAAAATGTTTCAAATGTATTGTTTACTTTTTTCAAAAAAATTCATCGTAAAAGTATTGCTGTGAAATTTGTGAAAATTGTCATTTTTTTTACGATAACTGCTTCTGAGCAAAACATTTTGTGAAAATCTCCAAGAAAGTAGCTCCATTATATATAGTTACATATTTTTTATGTGCAGTACAAAATTGCAAGTAGTTTCATTCATTATATTTTGTGAAAAAGTACACACACTTTGAAAACAATCATTTTGAGATAATTGCATTTTAAGTGTAAAAAGGCACTTAATCACAAAAATAATGAATTACAACATGTATTTGCCCTATTTTATTAAACATTAGTATCTTTTTTTAATTTTTTAAATGTAAAATAGTAAACAAAAAAGCCTTAAAATGTTCAGAAAATACATACATAGTAGTTTTCAGTTTTTGCTCAACGAGATTTTTTTAGCATTTTGCATCAATTTTCACAAATAATGTAACAATTTGTGAAGAATTTTTACTTCTATGCATTGTAAATAACAAATTTGAAGTTTATAACATCATCAATATAATGTAAACATGTATCAATATGTAAAAGTCATGATTTGGGAATATGTGATTTTACGACGTTAGGAAAATTTAATTATGGATTTGTATGTTCCCATGCAAACACAATTTCTAAAAGTTTCAAAATTCAAAATTTTCTCTAAACTGTACAAAAGATTTCTAAAAAAGTCGAAAATAAAACTGTTTTCATGTTTTTAAATATGAAATTGGTGTATTTTTATGCATGTAACAAGCTTCTCGCAACGACAAAAAGCTTTACACATCTCAGTTGTTGTTAGTTACCTATTATTCAAAAACTTTTGAATTATTAAAGCTTAAAAACTTGTCTGAACAATAAATAAATATTAATATTTGCAATTAAGCGAAATATTTAATATATATTGTTTAGTTTTCTCAAAACCATGCAACATAAAAATATCACTATGATTTTCTTAAAAAAATGACATTTTTTGTCACGATATATGGACTCCAGTCAAATATTTTGGGAAAATCCCCAAAAAACTCACATAAATGTATATAGTGACATATCAGTAACATGAGGGGAAAAATTCATTACATTCATACATTATATTCTGAGAAAAGCATGAACACAGTTTTAAAAACATCATTTTTGAGAAAATTGAATTTTCACTATAAAGTGCCACTTTATCACAAAAATAAAGAAATACAACATGTATTTGTCCCATTTTATTGAACATTAGCATCTTTGCAATTTATTTTGCGTAAAATAGTAAGCAAAAAAAGTTTTAAATTGCCCAGAAGAACATTTTTCATTTTTTTTGAACGAGATGATTTCTAGTATTACATCAATTTTCTCAATTTTTGAAGAGTTAGTAGCTTTCATGCTTTACAGATATCAAACTGGAACTTAAATCAACATAAAAATAATGTGAAAATGTATCAATATGGTTTTTGTATGAATTTGTGATGGTATTCAAGAAAACGTGATTACACGACATTTTGAAAGTTTTCGCTGGGATTTTTTGTAACGTTATCATTAGGTTTTGTTGTTGCAGACCTTTTTTAAGTTTTAAACTTCAAAAACTACTCTGTGGCCGCGGTAGCCGAGTGGTATAGGTATCGGTCTGTGGCTTGCTTTGTCACGGGTTCGAGCCCAGTACCACTAAAGACCCGCCGTGTAGGGCAGCGATGCACGTTAAATCTGTCAAGAGCTGAAACGTCCTCCCGTTGGTGTGGTGTGGTAGTTAGGAGAGGGGGTGCCAGCTCAGGTGTCGTCCACATCACGTGACCATGGTTCAAAATTACGTGGTCCGTAGCCAAAAGCCCTCGTGTAGCTGAACAGTGCGACGTTAATATTCAATCAATCAATCAATCAAAACCTACTCTAAACTGGACAAATGTTTCTGAAACAGCAAAATAAAACTATTTTAATGTTTTTAAACATAACATTTATGTATTTTTATGTATGTAACAAGCTTCTCGCAAAGGCAACAAACATCACATTTGATGTATCTTCTCATACCTTTATCTCAGAAACTATTAAACATATAAACTCAAGACTTTGACTATATGTATTTTTTATACATTTATATTTATACTGAAGTGAATATTTTTTTAAATATATTAATTAATTTTTCAAAAACAAACTTTTAGTTGAGCGAGCAAATATGATTATTTTGAATTTATTGAAAATTGTCATTTTTTATTATATCTACTTAAGAATATTTCAAAAATGTCACTTCAGTCTACACAATTGCATTTAAGAAACAGAGTACATTGATACAATTAAAAAAAGCATTTAGAAAACAATTTTTATAAAAATCTTACCTTGTAAAAGTATCCTATATTAAGTATGTATATTATCTTCATTATCCATTATGCATTTATAAAATGAAGATTCATTATGTAAATATTTCTCACCTGGTCACAATTATACATACATTCTATTTTTTTTCTCTTTTAACACTACTTAAACACGCGAAGATTAAGTAATCATTAGTTAACTAACTAAAAATGAATTTAAACTAAAGAAAAGACCTAAATTTCTGTAAAAAATGCCATCATTTTAAGTATAAAATTTACTAACACCCACATGAAAATCTGAAATTGTTCCAAAGGTGTTTAGCAAATCTAACAGTTGCAGTTATACAATTATTTAAAGTTAATTTGGGTATTAAAAAATAAAAATTAATTGAGGCTTTGAAACTTTTCTCTAGTTTTAAAAAGGCAATGTTTACATTTCTATTTGTCAAAATGGGCGTGGTAAATCAGCTGAATATTTTTTAAAAATCATTTTAAAATACTTCTAATTCATATAATGACTTGTATGTTATATCATTGGAAAGGTCTTGATTTGGAAATTTTAGAAATATCAAAAACTCAAAATAGATTTTTAAAAGGTGTTTACCCTATTGACTGCTCTTAAAATAATGTATAGTGCTAACAAAATAACTTTTATGTTAAAAGGAATTGATATTTACTGCAAATACTTCTTTTTGATTTAGAATGAATTTTTTTGTACCAAAAAGAAAACATTGAAGTTATCTAATACACAAAAAAATTCAAAATATCTGTAAAATTATATACTGAAAAATTAATATTAGCATAGAAGTTTTATTACAAACCCCAACTGAAAAAAATTATTTAATTTATTTTTGTAACGAATTAAACACTTGCAGGAATATTATTTACAAATACGTTTTCACTTTTTTAAAAAAGAATGGAGTATCAAGGATCAAAAAGTATACATTTCACAATATAAATCCTCTAATCGAGCAAAAAAGAACAAATTTTATTGTCTGTTCAATTCCAAACAAAACAAACTATAACAAAGCAAAACGAATGACGTTCCTCTTACAAGTTATGAGGTCACATTGAGTGAGCCTACTTTTGAAAATAGAATTATTATACAATTATTATTTATCACAAAATTTCAATATAAAATGCAAATTAAAATAGATTTGTGGATCACAATGTTGATTATTTTTATAAAATTGGTCGATTGTTATATTACATAAAAGAGGAAAATGTATTAATCCTTTAAAACAAAAATTGATTCCCATTACATACAACATGCAATTTTTATGTTCTCTCTCAGCAACACAAACACTCACCAAACAATTAAATAAACAACTTTCTGCTGAAGTTCACGTGTTGGCTGGATGCGTTCCTTTCATTAAGTATTTTTACATAAAAACTCAAATTAAAAAAGGATTGAAAGCAGAGAAGGCGAGAAAAATTGTTGAAAAGATATTACCTCGGCTTGGTGCGAATTGTAGAGTTGGACGTCAAAGATTAAATGAAATACGGTAGATTCGAGGTTGTGTTCAAGGAAGTCTCTCTTTAGTGTAACAATTATCTTTATTATTTTAGGTTGAGTTGCAAACCCTCAATAAATAACAAAACAAAAATTAAGGATACCGAACATGTGGATGATTTTTCATAACGACCCCATTCATTCCTCACTTAACCAAATTTTAGTTGGTTGGTCACTACAAAGGGTTTTTGCTGCTTTTCACAATCAGTAGAGTGTAAGATCGTCTTGTAGTTGAATTAATCACCTCTAATTAACCGGATTTACCGTTTTTATTATTTCCTTCAAAACACATCACTATATTAATAATTTCATTTACAATTAAAAGTCACATCGGGAACTACAGGCAGTTTCGTCCATTTTACGTTCGAGACTTCTTCTTCTCTCCTTCCCGCTCAAAGGCCAAAGCAGTTCACAGTAGCGCCCTCTTTCTAGTCTATCGTGTGCTATGTGTCAAGCCTCCTATGTGCCACGCCGTTACAAGAGTTATCATGATAGCAAAGGTTAAATGAGTAATGTCTTAATAGGATAGTGTAAGCAGAATGTAATATTAAAATTGGTGCATTCTTCAGTTTTTTTTCTTTGGGGACAAATGAGCTCAGCTTACTTTTAGCTTATCTTTTACACTGGGCAAAATCAAAATTAAGCATCCAATTATTTTTGAAAATTTTATTAAGGGTGGCAACAAAAAGTTTTATCAGTATTTTTCTTATTTATTTATTTTATCAAATTAACAAATTATGTACTATTTATTTTCATAAAAAAAGATTAATTGGAAAATAATTGCTAAAAGCGATATACTGAAAATAAATGGTTTGTGAATGAAATGTCGAAATTGTGACATAACTGAGATTTACTCGTTAGCAACGGATTACTTTGGGATTAAATTAAGCTTTTCTTATGTAAAGCATCCTGTAACTAAAATGAGTGAGCAGATGACCATCAAATATGATATATCACTAGATGCACACTCAAGTAATTTCAAAAAGATTTTCTTTCCTTTTTTAGCTCAAAATTATCAACAAGGTGACACTTGCAAATTTAACAAGGAAAATCACGGAATACATAAATAATTTAAAAATCTCTTATTTAATTTTTTTCTATATTGTTGAAATACGTTAAGTCAAAGTAGGGAAATTAATAACACAGTCCTCTTAAACAGAAGTTTAATAGATTACGATTTTAGAATAAATATGTTTAGTAGATTACGACCAAACACCACAAATGTAGTAATTTTTAGTCTTGTTCAATACAATATAACGAAAATTGCTCTAAGTGGTCACTGTCATACGCATGAAAATTTTAAGGCATGACATGATTGATATGGTGTGATGCTTCAGACATGACTAAGACCTTTAAGATATTCCAGCGATACAACACCTCTATGATAAATAGGATTCTTTAAGTGGTTCCATAAGCTGAAACCGCACGGAGTAAGATCCTGGCAAATATGATGTCTATGGAATACTAAAGGATGGACTAATAACAAACTCAGTGATGAGGTAAAATTCTTTTATGGATCATGTGGCATGTAGAACCCCAACATCATGAATGAAAATGGCCTTTAAAATAAACTCCCTTTGTTGTAGCTGAATCAAAATAAATGTTCACAGCATATCATGAAATTGAAGGTTCGTAACAGAATATTTGAATGGACATCAAGCAATTATATCCTGAAATAAAATTAACCAAGTTTCGATATCCTCATGAATCCTTACCGGTCGAATTTGAAAATTTTTGATGACACATCCAAAGAGTTTCCTTGGTCAGAATGCTACCATTATGTAAATCGATTATCCTAATAAGGTTAGAAATTAGCCACATCAATTCACAGGATATTTCACAGGCGTAACAGGTCAACATCCTCTCCTTTGAAATAACGAATTGCGAATGTGAGCTTTTGCGAACGTTGCGTTGTCCGTATCAAGCATTTATTGGATGCGGAGGACTTTCACGAAAAGATATGCATTAAATTTCGAAGCAACTTCCGGAAGGTGATTCAAGTAACTCCTGACTATCGAAATACTACACTGTCTTTGGAGTTGTATGTGAGTAATTATTCTACAACAGTTGTCTTGACTTCCATAACAACCATCAGTGTGTTGACCTTAGGTCCTCTTACAGGCTGGGCTAATTTCCCGGTCTTTTCAAATTGCCTTATGAAGGTCTGAATACCTTTAGCAGACATTGGTGCAAGCCATGCATTTTTATTTAATGAACCAGCTGCAGCAGATACATTCTTTCTTCGTTTTCACAGAACAGCTTTACCAGTAACACGTTTTCAATTAATGACAATGTCATCGTGATAGCCGGAAACTTCAGAATTAACTTGAATACTTCTGGAAACATTTTATAGTGGTACCTGTTTTGCATAAAACTTTTTTCCAGGTACACAATGAAGCTTTCCCCCCTAGAAGCAATGCATATCTTGTACTTTTCTCACTTATACATTTTACTGCAGGAACTTTGTGCACATAATTGTTCTTATTGTTTACATGTTCTGAGAGGGGAACTTTCTTAATTAAATTTGCTATTTTTCCATGTACAGCGCAATTAACTGAACATATTGATTTTTTTTAATTTCATGAGCGTATTTTATGTAAAGTTTATGTATCAAATTGTGGGCAATCCACTGTATCATTTTAGCTGCAGAGTACCGTTTATATAGGGGAGTTTTCATTTTAATATTTGCTTATATTTCTTAACATTTTGCATGAAATAATAATAAGAAAATTTTCACTACAAATTAACCGGTATGTAACATTTTTTAAAAAAATATATATAATAGGAGCTATTTTTGGATGTGAGATGCTAATGGTAATAATTTGTAATTTATTTTTTTACATTTATGTGATGTAGACAAACCACTGTACACCATTTTTAAACAAAACTTGCTTATTGTAAGTGACTTTCTAATTGAAACACTTCATCAGATTCCTAATGTAAGAAAGATAAAATATTTAAGCTTTAACAGAATTAAAGATATTCAAAAAAAAATTTAAATAAAATATGTAGATATAAGGTAAACACATTAGTTAAAAATGCTGAAAACGATAATAATCCAGTAAAGTTAACCATAATTGGAGAATTAAAAGATTCTGTTTCTCAATTTTTTTCGTAAGAGTATGTAAAGAAAAAAACTTTACTTAGCCAAGTGAATATCATCTCAAAAATGTTATCTTCGATCTTTTGTTACATTTCAATTTTTATAACGAAGCTTTTTGTTTATAAAACTAATTGAGTTTTTCGTTTTTTTTCTAAGAAAAACATGTTTTTTAAAAAGTATTGAAACATGACTTCTTTTACTTCATTTTTTTCTGAATATTTTCAATTGTCTTTAAAAAATTAAAAGGAGATTACTGAAAGTTTTCTTTTTTTGATACGTGAAGCAGTTATGATTTATTATGATTATTATTAAACCATATAAAATACAAAAATTAGGTATGTTAAATGTTATGTTTTAAATCGGGCATAATATTACTTTATTAGATTTATTCAATTAAAAAAATGATATTTTCGTGAAAAGATTGCTTTTGTTTTTACTCCAAGATTTCAAATTATTTACTAATTTATGTTTGGTTATTTGATATTTTTATAATTTATTCGTTTTTTTTAAATTAGTTTTTACATATTTTTGACACAAGTGTTGAATCATTTGAAAGTAATAAATCACTTTTTCATGTTTAAGCTCAGAGATAATCATTTTCATAACGAAGGAATTTCATCTTATTTTCAAAAAGCATTATAATAAAAAAAATATATATGATATATTTCAGATTTATATATAATATATATATATATAATATATATATATATATATATATATATATATATATATATATAATATTTCTTTTGAGGAGAAAATCCACTGAGTTTAAATAATATGCTACTTATATCTTGTGTGTGAGTCATTGCGAGACACATCTCAACTACTTTTACCTTTATTGACTTTAAACCTTTCAAACACATTTATTTGACTTGATTCGAGATAAATGCTTCATTTTCTCTGTACATTTAATTTCAGAGAAAGTAACTTCTTATGCATTATCCAGAATCAACCGTTTAAATTATTTTCTTTTTAAAATGAGGTTCCATGAGCACTCAACACCAACCAACTGTATAGTTTCCTAATTTTAACTTATTGTTTTTCATAAGAGCTACTTTTTATTTGTTTCAAACATAAGTTATAAAGAACTGAAAAAAATTTCTTTGGTACACATAAATATTTTTATTAAATATATATATTTATTACTTAATTCATTTTGCTGTGAAAATAAATAAAACTTCATATTCATTTTTTTTTTTTTTTTTTTTGCTTTTGCTCTTGAATCAAGTATTCATTTATGGATCCGATTAGCAAATGACCTTGCTCCAAAAAAGCGCCACTGCGAAAAAGCTACAACTATCTTATAAGAATGAGGAAAAACAATAAAACTAATTTGCATTTTATTTATTACAAAAATCTAATCCATTTAAGTTAGATTCTGTAACTTTGAGAAATGTAACATCTACATTTCATTTTAGTGAAATGAGTGGTGAATATATTTTTTCGCTGCACGAACGTATAATGTACTAATTCCTAAAATATTTGTAATTCATTATTTCAATGTATATATCCTAAAAAAGAATTGTTTATGTAAAAAATCGTATTTAACAATTATTTAATTCAAGTTTTGTAAAAATATTACACAAGTATAGTCAAAGACAGTTAGTTTTGTCTTAATCATTATTTTTTATTTAATGTTTACTTCAAAAAGTTTAAAGGTTTTATTGTATAAAATATTAATGAAAAGAGAAATGAAAATAAAGCCTCATTAAGCAATTTATCGCTGTATTCAATTACTAGTGACACCAGTCGATGATCCCTCTTACAATGCTTAAAATCAGTGCATTCAATTTGTTGATCTTTAGAAATGGGTCAAAATTTACGAAATATAACATTTAGGATTAATGTGACAGTTTTAATGGATTTCTTGAACCATTTTTTCAACGCACATTTAATATCAGTTGTTCAATTGAAATCCACCATTCTAACAAAATGCTATTTAAGCACCCTAGTTACTTGGATTTTTGCTACATTTTACTTATTCTTCCAAATTATAATATCAGCTTTCAAAATACATCATAAGACCTTCCAATCTAGACATAGAAAGAGCTCCAAATGGTCTCAAGTGGGCCTTATTTAACATACTTTTCGGGGAACTATTGTAAGTTTCGCTTAAAAACTTATTATTCAGCAAGTAAATTAAAGTAATTGAATACGGTCTAAAAACATCGCTATATTTCTTTATATTTTACTGATATTGTTGCTGAATTAAATTTACGAATACATTTTGCGCGTTTTAATTCTTAGACCAGAAACACAGAAAATTTGTTAGTTTGAATCGGTGGTATTTTACTACTTTATACACATTGAAGTACTGCGTACTCATAGCAACGTGAGCGAAATATTATCTATAAATCAAGATTAAAATTGCATTTGGAGAATACATATTTTATAAACAATTTTAAATGTGTGTTTTGTACATGGAAAAAAATCAATACAATTACTACTGACATAAATTGTATCAAACCAAAATTTTAATGAAAATTCAAAGAAAAAAATGTTTGAGAAGGAATTATATGAATGATATATAATAGCGAAAAAGTGAAATTATAAATTGTTTTCGAATGAAGAAAATGAAACAGTGTGATTTAAAAGATTGATGGCAGATCTAAAATTACTTCAATGAGTGCAGGTGAAAAACACCATTTAATTAAGTTATAAAATTTGAATCTGATACAGCTGTAAAACTTACAATGAAATAAAATGTATTGGGAAATTAAATAACGAATCAATGCAATCAAAGTTACTTTGTAGGACTATTCTGTACACAACTCACAATTCTTATTTCAAGCAAATTCAGCAAAATAACTCAGGAAATTAAATATTATCACATGTCTTTTGTCAAAACAGTTAATATAAATCTTACTGCTTAACACAATCTTCTACGAAAGAAAAATATGTCACATAATGCTTGTTGTTTCAGAACTCATACTGAATTTTAAAAAAAAGTTAGTGTTATAAAAATATTAGCATCCATTTCTATTGAACTAATTTATTAAGAACAAATTTTGAGGCTACAAGTTTCAATTGTGATATTTAGAAATCTGAAATGCTTCTACTTCAGTGAAGTGATTGTTTTTACTTTATTGTTAAAAAGAGGAGGCATATTGGGGAAGATTCTTCAGCTGGTATCCCCTTCTCCTAACTTCCCCACCCTGCTAAAGGGAGCAGGACAGATTTAACGCGCATCTGTTCCTCTACACGGTGGATGCTCCAAGGCACCACATTTCAAACGCGTCACTCGACTTCAACTCTTAAATGAATGCTAAGACGTAGTTTTGGACTATACGCTTTTCTAATGTGCATGTTGTTTAATGAATTATAAATCAAGAAATTCAATGGAGAGACACGGTTTGATAACACAACCTAGAGAACTTGAAGTTCTAATCTGGGTTTCAATTAGGAGTGTCAATGAGAACAATATGGAAAACATTTTTACATTAAACCTAGTTTGACGTCAACATTACTGTTATCTTGAGTAAAAAATTTTTGAAGAATGACGTTTTTGAGTGTATATTTCTACTTCGTTACATTTCTTGTGGTTCAAAGTAACTAGTTTCGTAACCAACAGCTAATGTATTTATCTTGTGTGGTCTTAACTCTTTCTGTTTAACAAGAAATCCAAACTGCTTTACAGTTCCATAACATCTAATGATACTTTCATCTGCAGAATAAAATAATAGTACAGATGAGCTGTTTAAATTAGGGATACACGTCCATTTTCACTTCTACCCCATGGCCTCTTAGCTCGTCCATTCCAGTGAGAAACCCAATCAGACAGCAATCCTGATATATAGTAACTTTGTGTCGCCTTCACCTTTCATTCATTTCTCAAGTCGTGCAGTTGTAAGAGAAGATGATACGAGGAGTGACCCGTCAACTAATTTTCATCGACGCGATACATAAATCACGCATCTATAATCTGACGAGATCACTTATTTAAGCTGATTAACGGACGATTGTGGCACTGTTCCATTTTCACGCCGGGAGGTTGACGAAAGCCATTTATTACGAAATGAAGGTTTGCAAATGATCATGTAGTTATCTACCCAATGGATAGGATGGGGTAATTCGAAGTGGGATTAGATGTCTTCGTGTTTTTGGTGTTGAATTCATTGAATTTTTCTAAAAACAAATCAGTAGTGTTTGAGTAATGAAAGGTAATAAAATCACCTGAAAAAATAAGAACTAATTTTGGATTTGTGTGCAGTAAATTTAAAAAAAAATAGTTTTAACGAGTTTCTTTGCTTGTTTCAAAGCTTAAGACTAAACACTTTTAATATTTAGCATACTTGAGCATACTTTTTTAGCATTTTTATCCATTACTACAGTCTCTAACCCTAATACAGTGCTTCTCAAACTTTCAATACTGGCGCCCCCCTTTTCGATCACAATTTTTATTGTGCCCCCCTTATACATTAATAATGTACTGAATGCAATAATAATGCACTTTGACGCTAAAGCTACAATAGGCGATCTTAATTATAAACCATACAAATTAGTAACATAAGTATTAAATTCCGTATACTACTTTTATAAGCAAAAAATAATAATAATAATTAAATAAATAAAATAATAGAATAATTATGTTATTTTTCCTTTCTCTAATTTTTAAATTGAACATATTGCAAAAGGCGGTGGCTGCTTAGAAGGCAAAATATAGATATCTGCTAAATATAGAAAAAGAACTCGGAGGGTCAATTTCTAATCATAAGCATTCCTTATAAAAACTTTGCTTTCCAAGACAAGCTCATGGAATTCGTTAATACTTATTAAACTTGTTCTTAATTTAGTATTAATTAATTAGTTATAAAATATTCTGTGCAGCACTAATTAATTAAGAGAAAATTTACTTACCTACTTTCAAGGACTTTTCAATTTTTATTTGGTAACAAATAAACAGTTTTGCCAAAACTAACGATTTCGAAATCTGTGTGTCCCACGCGACCACTTCCGGGTATTAAGTATATTAATTATCATAATATGTATGTTACTGCTAAAAATTGTGTGAAACGTTTTTCGTTATGCTTTATATGTTGAGAATACTTATAAAATATGTCTTGGGAAAAGTAATCCTTCATAGTGCTCCTCTCCGTGGTTTTCCAAACATCATAAAACTCTTTTGCATGAAAAAAAGCGCAACAGAGAAACACATAAGAGAGGGGTCATAACTAACTGTACCAATAACTTAGAAGGTCAAACATATTACAGCTATAATGTGCAGTATTTCAAAAATAATGACAGTGATGAATTTTTTATGTTCCTAAATTTTTTCGATTCTGGGTCTGGGATCTGTTTTTTCTCTGAAAGAGTAGTATGTTAGTTTCTCAAAAATAAAGCGTAATAAAAAAATCTCTCATCATGGGATTACAGCAAATCAAATAAAAGTTTTTTTATTTGGTTATAGGATCAAAGATAGTTAATTAGGTATTGAAGAAGTTTTTATTTTTGATGACTTAATATCGCGCGCGCGCTTATAAATTATATCAGAGTAAAAGTGCATTTTTTACTATGTCTGAAAGTATTTTGTTTTAATTCATTCCAGTAAACTAATTATTTTTTACATCTTTTATTTTCGATATGCTCGCGCCCCCCTCGTATGGTTATCGCGTCCCCCCAGGGGGCGTGCCCCACAGTTTGAGAAACACTGCCCTAATACTTTGACTTATAGTGCATTCACAATTTAGTAGTTTTAAAAAGTTTGGGGGAGCGTAGTCTCATAAATATTAAGGCAAACTTTTTACTAAAAAAATTACTAACAATAATTTTCTAGATGAAAAGTTGTCATTTTACACCTGTCACTTAATATTTCTTCTGCATATATAGTATTACGTCTATTGCTTAATACACACTAGATATTATTTCTTGCAAATCGTCCACTCTTAACATTTGTGTGTGATTTACTGCATTTTTCTAATAAATCATAATCTTCTAAGCCTATTTTTTTAACTTTATGTCAAATTTTAAAAACAGTTTTTGGATTAGTTTGATTTTACTCCCCTCTTATATCAATTCTAGTTTTGTTCTGATAAGAAAATTAAATTTTGTTCTTTGTTGATTATCTTCTAATTCCTTCACACTTCGCATTTATCACTCTCTAATTTAAGAATTCTTCCTTGTGCAAGGTGTCTTCTCCAGTTACTTTCTTAAAGAAATATAAAGCGTTCTTGTGTATAAGAATATATTACATATAAGTAGGTAGAAAAAGCCGATTCTGCTGTAAAGGCGGTGCAGGCGGTGCAGGCAGTGCAGGTGGTTGCAGGCGGTTGTAGGCGGTTGCAGGCGGTCGACGGTGGTTGCAGAGTTGAGTTGTTTCGTTCCTACTGACGAGTTGAGTTGTTATGTTCATGCTGCCGAGTTGAGTTGTTCGTTCCTGCTACCGAGTTGAGTTGTTTCGTCCATACTGACGAGTTGAGTTGTTTTTCTCCTGTATTGGCTTTGATTTTCGTGTTGAGGGGGCGAGTTGAATTGTTTTTTTTCTACAGCTAAGTTGAGTTGTTTTTAAAAAATGTGCACAAAAAATGGAAGTATGGGAATATTAAACGTGCTCATGGCGCCACCTATTGTTTAAAATGTACACTAATTATAGATTTTAAAATGATTGAAGTAAATAACGCTCAAATAAAAAAAAAAAAAAATCCAGATTCAAACTCACGGCCTCAGATCAAAATGTCTCCACAGGACAATAGTTTTTTCAGTTACGCTAACCATTATCCTATGAAGGCATACAGACCTGAAGAAAACTTATGTTTATAATCTCATGAATTTAACTTTGCAGGCGAAGCAGACGGCGACATGTTTTAAAATCATTTTCTTGATTAAAATGAAATAAAAAATATTTAATTTATATTATTTTAATAATGTGTAAATTTTAATTCAGTATAATGATTACATACACACACAGTAAAGATACAAAGTAAATTGATTATTCAGAAAAATGTGCCGTAGTATACTCGTCATCACCGTGAACGGGTTACGATTTAACTTGTTTTAGCTTGTCTGATCTTGATTCTACAAGACGGCTTTTCCAGGCGAAGCAGACGGCAACGTGTTTTTAAAATCATTTTCTTAATTAAAATGAAATAAAAAAATATTTAATTTATATTATTTTAATAATGTGTAAATTTTAATTCAATATAATGATTACACACACACAGTAAAGATACAAAGTAAATTGTTTATTCAGAAATCAACATCTAGTATTGCGTTTTACATTACAATCGTATATTTACATTACAGGAGAACAACAATTTGTAAAATTTATTTCAGTGTAATGATCATACATGTACAGTAAAGATACAAAGTGAGTTGTTTATTTACAAAAACAGCATTCCGTTTTACATTACAATCAATTATTTACACATACACACAAAATCACATTATTGGATTTTATGTCCTACAGCTCATTAAATAGTTCTAAATTCATCAACGACCAATGACCATGTGCAAGAGTAGTAATGCCATCACCATTAATAAACCTTTTGTCATCTTTATATGACAGAGCAAGTTTGTTTTGCTTTATTGAATGTAATGAATGAAATTTGGATCTAATTAAGTACATGTCAACATATTTTATTTTTTCATTAAAAAGACAAGCTTTGTAGTCCTCAAATGTTATTTTATTTTTTATAGTTTGTTTTTAATTCCTTTTAACCGCTTTTCAATCTTATTGTTTGTTTTGTAGGCATACATTTTCGATTTTAATCCTACATATTCTGTCATAATATTTCCTTTATTTTCATCCTTCATTTTCCCGATGACTTTTTTGTTAACAAGAGGTAAATTATAAATATTGTTTTCATCATAGTCTGAAGTATCATATAAGTTAATATCATCTTTCATGTCACTATAAAAATCATCAGTTTTTATTTCATATATAAAAGAATCTGTGTCTGTATACATGAGCCGTACTTTTGAGTCATAACGGTGCTTCATGTACTCATAATGAAAAGAATACATTAGAACTTTTGATATATCTAAAATTACCATTCCTACCTGTATTGGTTTGAAAAATTTGATTTGGGTTTTTTTTAGATGGACAGCCATTAAGTTTTCAGAAAATATTGTGCGTCGATTAAAATTTGATTTCGCTATTAACTTTCGAGCCTGCTCTTCTGTTGAACAAAAACGTATATCTACTCTTCTTCTTACATTTTCCATCGTTTTCCCGAAAATGCTATTATTCATTAGTTTGTAATAATCCTTTTGAAAGTCATTTATAGATTTAGTTCTTAATTTAGTATTATAATCTATGTAATTTTTAAGCCAAGGAGATTGAAAAAATTTTAAAACGCGATGATTTTTTTTTCAAGACTAACCTAATTTTAAATATAGCTTTAAATTAGAATAATGGAGAATATATTTTGTTTTGGTTCCAAAGTAGTTAAAAGTCTAGGCTCTTTACAATTAGGTGGGGGCTTATTTTCAGGGCAAGGGGAAAGTCTGAATGTTTGTCATGCAAATCGGAAGGATATTCAAGATCTACTTCCAAGATGTAACCTACATCGGATTCATCTGATAAATTTAAAATATCCTGTTCAGTTAAATCGTTATCACTCCAAACAAAATCTTTTAAGGGTAGATATTTACTCATTGCATAACCGTACAAATTATTTGCGTCAAGATACATTAAATATTTTATCTCATCATCTTTGTTAAAATTAGACATATATCTGTTGTTAGCTATAGCATAACGATTGCAACACTGACTTACACCTCCTCTTACACCCTTTTCTATAAAAAGAAGCATGTCGTAATCTGTGAACCGTTCGATAGCTACTTTAGTATGTAATAACATAGCATCCCATGATAAAGCTGGGGTGGTAAAATACCAACAGGGGTCAAGTTTATAAGTTTGCATGCATATTTTCCGAAAGTTTTCAAAGACATCTGTTAACAATAGAACATCTGTTTTTACATATAGATCACAGTATTCACCAAGATTATTAAAATGAAATTCATTAAATACTTTACATGCATGATTATAATCCTCTACACTTATAGCCTCCTCATTTAGTTTATTGTAAAATTTGCTAATAGGTGGTAAACAAGAATCTTTACACATTTCAAAACTATCAAAATAATCATACGGAAAAACTCCCTTTCTTAAAAGTAAATCTATTTTTCTGAGTCAAAATAATGTTTCATATATTTAAATTCATCTTTTTTTTAGTGTTTTTATCAAATTTTCCAAACTAGAAGACATGAATTTGAAAGAATCTAAAAACCTTAACTGAAAATCATTTGAAATATTTTTACTGAAGGAAATATATTTTTCTTCGGTGTTCGAATTAAATTAATTTGTTTTCATCATATCCTAACTCATTAATAAAAATATGGGCGTCATATCCTGAAAGATTATGGAAGAAAACAGGCAAAAATTTGGGGGTTTTCATTGCTAAATTACAACTATTGCAACAAGGGCCATTAAATTTTTGAGTAACATTATTATGATCCCTAACCTTGATATTGTTTTCGTGAAAGGTTTGACCACAAACATAACAATTATTAGCATTATCATACAATTGCTTTTCTGATTCAGTAAGAGGTAGTAACGGTTTTGATTTTTTATAAATATTATAAATTTCTATTGCATCTTTTTCTAAATTTTCAATAAAAATTTTGGGGGCATCAATACCTCTATATACAACTGGATCTTTATAATGCCCCCCTTGATAACTGATAAAATAACAAAAACCTATTGGGACATGTTTTTCATAAATATTTGTAAAGGAAAAGTTTGGATTAGGACAGCAAGTATCAGTTTTCCTAGTTACACACTCGAATTCCGCATATACAACAAAAGGTATTTTTAAACAATGTTGAAAATTTTTAAATTTTAAAAACTTACTTGTTTCTGACGGCATTACTACCCTTGCAGGATTTTTATGTATACACATCTCATTGTGCTGAAGAAGTTTGTATTCTGTTTGGAAAGCACTTAAACATCTTTTACATATAAATGTTTTATGTTGATGTTTTGTTAGTTGTTTCGAAACAAGTCGAGATAAGCTTTTAATGAAACAATAATGTCCAAACTCTCCATTTTTTACGTAAAGCGAATCTATATGTTTCTCACACACTATATCACTAATGAGGAGAGGAAATATTTTTAAATCTTCTTCAAAAGAATAAATGTTTATTCCTATATCGTTCATTTTTGAAAATTTTTTCACCTCGTTAAGCGGTGTTGGAAAGTATATTCCATCAAAGTTCAGCTTATTTAGGTGGGGGACATAACTTGACGTTTTGTTGGGGTTGCTGGTGTTGGGGTAAAGAGCTGCGAGAATAGACCACATGAAACACTGAGAGTCCTTTTATTGATGACATTGATGATTGCCTTTGTTTCAGCGATCTGCTTCGGCACCTCGATGAAGGATGATGAACCTCTGAAAGGAGAATAACGGTTCGTGCGGACTTCGAGTCTTAAAATTTCGTCCAGTGTCCAGCCCGAGTCTCTACCTTCAAAATCCTCACTTTATTTCACTATTTTCTCAGACATGTCGTCATAAAGTCTGGCGAGATTAGTTCCTTGTAATACCTCATTATTCGGCGTTTTGAATTCTACGTTCTTTATCATTTTTTCCAGCATCTGTCGCTTTCGAGTAAATGCAATGAACCCATTTACTCACTTTCAAAGCTTTGTAAGTTTCAGTTCATTGCGAAAAATAAAGATTGTCTCTTCTTTTCTTAAGAGTAGAAACTCTTTTATCCCCAGTGAACTATCGTTATTGGGAAGATTAAAAGTTTTATATGCTTTTGAAAAGCACTCTCGTTCTCTTTTGGTGGTAAGAAGATATTTTCAGGATTAGCCGTAGAGTTTTCAGCAGATGTGGACAACTGTGTTTTCTTTTTCCTACTTGATACAGACAAATCCACTCTCTTTCTTTTCCCCGCTTCTTTCTCCAACTTTGTTTCAATAAATTGTCTTTACGGGTAAAGGACGTATAGCAAAATTTACAAGTAATTTTCTCGGTTGAATGCACAGAGTCTCTGTGCCTTTTAAGTCACTTTCTCGGACGAATTTTTTACTACAATCCGCACATTGAAGGACAGCATTTTTTTTTTCATGAACTTGTAATGTATGGCGTTTTAAAACATAGTTTGTAACGAAGTTTTTTTTCCACAAATATTACAAGTATACATAATGAAGACGTAGAACTTATAGAACGTTGCTAAACACACACACACTACTAAATCAACAATCAAATTTTGTGTTCTGCTACTCTGTGACAATCAGGCGCAATACATAGATTCAATAGAGCAAATTGGAATGAATATCTCCCACCAACCCCTTTTAAACTCCAGAGGTGGGTCCACTACACCCCCCTCGTCATTTCTCATTGGTCGACCCAACAGAAATCTGCACACGGCCCGCAGACTCATTAGCGTCCTTATTGGTTCGAATCTGACAATAGCTCTATCTCTGACCCTCTCACGTGGTCCGTCGCCAAAATCCCTCGTGTAGCTGAACAGTGTGACGTTAATATTCAATCAATCAATCAATCTGACCCTCTCACACTCACTGGCGACACAAGGTCCGTCCGAACACCTGATCCCCTTACCACCCGCCGTTTTTGAGGCGCCGATGTATCGAGTCAGACGAACTCAGTCAAAAGATGAAGAGCGGGGTTTCGTCCAGCCCATTAAGACTACAGACCCACTGACGTCTCAGACCAGAATCCCAACAATGAACAATGACGCCCTAGGCCATGTGCTCTGTCCCCAAACCCACCTGCTCTAATCTATCAAACACCATGAGAAAATATTCTACTGAATGTATATCACGAACTCACTTTTATCTGGTAACGAATCAAGACGGGAAAATACAGGATACAATAGATATGATTACGGACAGGGAAAGAATTTTCCTTTCGGTATCACACAAAATGAAATTTATAGAATTAAGTGACTCGTAGTATAAATAGCAACATCATTCATAAAATTATTTAGTTTAATCATGGATTCTCTCAAATTAGTTCATCCATTTGCTTTAATCTTGGCTGGGCCATCTGGTAGCGGTAAAAGTCAATTCGTTAAAAAATTAATCGAAAATAAAATGATTAAACCCTTTCCTAAAAATATAATTTGGTGTTATGGAGTTTACCAAGCGTTGTATGAAGAAATGCCGAATATTTCCTTTCATGAAGGTATCCCCTCTAATTTGCACCAGTATTCGAATGCGTTAATTGTTATAGACGATCTTATGGGAGAGTTAGGAAATGATCCCCAATTAACAAAATTATTTGTAAAATTTTCGCATCACAGAAATTTAAGTATAATTTTTGTGGAACAGTATATTTTTCATAAAGGGAAAGAAATTAGAGAAATTTCCTTAAACGCTCATTATCTTGTATTATTTAAGAATCGAAGAGATCAATCCCAAATTACACATTTAGGTCGCCAATTGTATCCTCGTAAAGTGAATTTTTTCAAGAATGTTACGCAGATGCCATCAAAATCGTACGGATACTTACTTATTGATTTAAAACCTGAAACTGATGAATCCTTGCGTGTGCGCACAGGTATGTTTCCTGGAGATTTTTTTTATGTATATCAACCTCGATGACTCATTACTTTGAAGCATATAAATAGATTCAAATTGTTCAATGAATATTCAATAGTTCACAAGATGCCGGTGTGTTCTGAACAAGCTTTAGAGCTCTTAAAACTAATTTCTAAAAGAAAACACCCAAAATCTATTTTGAAAAAGTGTTCAAAGAAAGAAATAAAAACTTTGTGCGAGTGTGTGCTGAATTTTTTATGTGGTAACATATCATTGACTAAAATTAAAAAAAAATCGCTTATCTTCCTATAAAGAAAGCTTAAGAAAACTTTCTAACAAAAAAACACCTCTTTACGAGAAAAGAAAATTTTAATTCAAAAGGAGAAGGATTCTTAAATATTTTATTGCCTGCGACTATTTCAGTCATCAGTTCTTTAATTCAAAATGGAATTTAGCAAAACATTTGTACTGGTACCCGAAGAAAGAGTTCAAGTAACGGAACACTTATCGGAACTTGATCAACGCATGAAAACATTCTCCATAATAAGGATTTAACGGAAGAAAAAAAACAATTCTCTGTTTACAAGTTTTACAAAAATATACGCACTTTTCTAACGAAAATCGAAGAGAATCTGAACCAGTTCCAAATGAAGCATCTCTATCAGAAAATCAAGAAACGGAATCATTAAAAGAAAATCTAAAAGAATCAGTAGTAAAGACGGAAAAAGAAGTGTTTGAGGATGAAATTTTTAGAATTGTTCCAGCTAGGTATAAAGAAAAGCAAAAAATATTTTCCAGTTTTTAAAGCTTCAAGAATTTTCAGTTGGAATTCTGATGGTGAAATTATTTACAAAAACACTGTTATTCCAGGAAGCAATATTGCATTCCTCGTGAATGATTTTCTACGGAATCGAAAATCAGCACCTGAAGGAAGATATGTATTTTTAAGAGCTTTGAATGATGTAAATTTACCGAAAATCTAGATGTAAATAAAAATTGTATCAGAATAACAAAATTATTAAGAAACCAATAATGTATGCTCGCAGAAATGCATGGTTGAAACTTTGAAATAAATGATACTCATTTGATTAAAAAATTGTCTCAGTTGTCTCTTTATGATTTGAACAGTTTTCTTTTGCTGAGGAAAATATACTTATTTGATAAAATTTAAAAGTTTCAAATATATAATTAAATAAAATTGTATTGATCTTTTGGGTGAAAAATTTATCATAGAAAAAAAAAAAAAAATTTTTTAAAGAAAAAGAAATTTAACATAGAAAAATATTAATTATTTTTTTAGAAGAAAAAAATTATCATAAGAAAAAAAATAAATAGAAAATAAAAAAAAAATTAAATAAAATAAAAGACACACACATATTTAGTTTCATTCCATTTTTTATTTTCTAAATACAAATCTTACACCATATCGTTTCTTTACAAATTGATACATTTGAAAATCATTTATATACAATTGATTCAAAATATAATGCATAGAATAGCCTTGGCTGCGTTTGAATAAAAAGTAAATACAGTATTGCCCACAAACATTGGATGTTGGTGATTGAAACACTTTAGAATTCCATAATACATCTAAATAGGTGGTAGTACTAATGTTATAGAATACAGGAGGTTGTCCAAACGAGTCATAAAATTCTAATTCTCTTTTATCATTTACAAATAATGCTAACCAGTGTGTTCCAGGTTGTGATGAGTCATCAGAATTCACAATAGCACACATGTTTTCTTGCAGAGGAGGGAGCGTATCTCTAGAATAAACACCTTGAAAGTAGGGGGACATTGTCTTCTCTTGAGATAAAATTGTATACATTTGCATTCCATCCATTCTTTAATTTCCGAAATCATACAAGATATTTCTCGATTTGTTTATTTCGATTAAATTTTCAAACTCGGCGAAAACGATAACACATACGGTTTGTTCTTAAGATTTGCTGAATTTTAATTCTATTCGCAAATTGCTATTTTTATCAGACTTAAATGTTCTCCTGAAGAACATAAATCCGGTGAGAGGTTAAATCAAACAATGTATTTGAATCTTTATATTCTTTTCCAGAAATAAATATACCTCTGTCTTGACCCATTCGATCTGTCCCAACAAATAGAGTTTGATAGGCCCGTATGTATTGATCTTTAGAAAAATCGAGTTCTAATGGATTGTGAGGCACTGGTTGTCCATCCACATACACTCCAATAAAATTTAAATTAAAATGTTTAAACTCATAAGGAGATTTTGAAAATGCTCCGTGAAAGCTTCATTATCTACACATCATCCTACAAAAAAGTTTTTTTTGGCATTTGGCCTGAAAATATGTTATCTTGAATAAAAGACATGCTTCCTTTAGGAATCGAATACACCTTGCACAGAACTCGGTTAATGGGGTATTTTGCGCTTGTTTTTCCAGGGCTTTCGCATGACCAAGAATTACTCCAGGATTCACACGAACTTTTCGTATGAATAAAGAAACATGATCCAAAACAACTTTAAATCCCTCAGATCCTTGTAAACAAAATTCGGGCTTGCTTCGTATTAATTTATTTTCAAATCCACTAAATTGAGTAAAAGACGATCTTGATGAAATAAACGAATGTATACAACCAATTATGTCTACAGTGGCACTTTCTTTAAAAATTCGGTTCTTTTCTTTGAGACCATCATCAGAATCCTTGTAAAATAGTTCAGCCGTTAACTGTGAAGTTTTGCTGTCATATCCATGGTTTAAGAGAGTTTCAATATAAGATCGATAGGGATATGTATTACTGGAATTGGAAACCACGCGATCATTTAAGGATACATCTACTTGAGAAAATAGTGAATGTAAAATAAATTCACAGGTCCTATAGTATCATCTTTAGAAATAGGCGTATTGTCCACTTTTACTATTTTCGCTTTTACGTATAATTGTGTTTGACTGAAATCTATGTAATCTTCTGCACTTCCGGAAATGTGAAATTCTACAGGTGCATTATCGAAAACGTTAGAAAGAGGATGAAAATTGTTTCCACTGCCCATCTTGAATAACTGTTTGAGTTCCTTGTAAGTTGAAAAGTTCCAATTCAGATTTAACACATTCAGGGGAATCTTTAAGAATAAATGCCATTTTTACGAGTCGAAAATGTCACGTACACTCACTTTACGTGCTTGATGAAACGATTTTTTTCTGTTTCTTACGCTTTTTCTTTTATACTGCCCTTTTCCTACCATAGACTGAACTCTATCAATAATAGCTTTCTGAGCTATTTTTTTTCCACTTTCTCTGCTTCTTGTTTTTACAGCTTCTTTAAAATTTTCTCCTGACAATACATCAGAGGCAACACGACTCCTGTCATTAATACTTCTTTCCAATAGTTTTACCTTTTACTAAAAAAGGTAAAGCTGTTCTAAACAATCGACGAAATATTCTCCGATTCCATAACCCTTTTTGAAAATTAATGCCCTTGTACTGAGTCAGACCCGAACCTATTTGACCTGCATAATGCTCTTCAAATCTTTTAGTACAGCAAACGTATGGTACACTCATCTTGGTCTTTTATCTCCAAATGAGGTTATGAGAAATGCATTGCTTTATTTATAGTATTTGCCTCATGCGAAAATGAAGCACTATGATCACTTTACCTCTTTCAAAGGAAACAAAATCACCCGAATTGAGTCTCAGTTCAGATTGAATAGTTTGAAACGAGTGTCTCACCAAAGGTAAGTATTGAGGTCTATCATAGTATTGACTAATCGTTTCCCCGTCTTTACCTTTAGTGCAAACGATTCGCAATAAAGGAGCCTGTGTATCCCCCACAATTTGGGGTGAAATTAGATCGGAGTAAACGTAAAAAACTGAAAAATTAGACCATGCATCAGCAACGAATTCGCTTTTCATGTTACCTATTATAATTGCATTGCGTTTGAATCCTAACAACTCGCCTAAATTCTCTAAGTGAAGGCTGCTACCTTGAACTGCATTAATTTTCACCCGCTTTGTTGCTTTATTGTAAATTATTGTGAACCTATTAGGATTTTTGGGTAAAGCAAGTTGTACGGCTGATATAATATCTAACATTGTTTCATAACAACCCACATCAATTGTTCGCTTAACAGTTAAAGAGATATTGCTGTCACCAGCTTTGTATAGAAAATAATTGTTAGTTTCATTTACGTTAAGCCAAGAATATATTTCAGACAATCCCACTTCCCATTCACCATTTAAACAAACAGGAGAGGGTAATTGAGTTTTGAAATGAGATATTTTGTTTTCTGGGAAGAAATGCATAGAACTATCAGAAGGTAATGTTACGTAGAAAGACATTTTGAAAATGAGTCGGCAAAAAAAAAAAAGTTTAACTATTTATACTTTTTGAATATCAGTCACCCAATCATTAAATTTTTCAGGACAGCCTAAAAATTTAACAAAATATTCAGTGATTCTTCCTCTTTTTCTTTGTTTGATAACATTCTCTACAGCGTAGAAACCAGAGTCGACCACTTTTTGTAATTCTGCTTCGTATAATAAGTACCTTTAATCTCTTCACCTTGTAAATCTTTTAATCTATAAACAATCGGAATTCTTTGCACGATTTCAAAACTATAAAAAGTTCTCTTCTCCAGTTTTGTTCGTATCCTTTTCAAAGTGAAGTGTTTCTTTATTAATGCGTACATATCACCAATTTTAAATCTAGGGGCTTTAGGTTTCTCATTTTCTTAGACCACCGTATAAATTTTTTAATACCTGCTTCCGGTTATGTCTACTTACAGAAACAGGTTCCATTTTAATTGAACGGTGAGGAGTGATTATAACTGTGTATTAATTTATCAATGACGTCGATGTAATTTTTTAGTGTTGAATTCAGTGAAATATTTCCACATTTTTGTTTTTAATGTCCGATTAAACCTTTCAACAATGCTACCTTTTTTTTCCATATTTGTAAAAAAAGTACATTCAGATTTTTTAAATAATTTTGAACTATTTTATTTAAAACTCCTTACGTGGCATCTGCTTGCAACACTTTAGGCTTCCTCTTTCTTTAAAAATACTTCTAGCCCAGATTTTACACTTCTTTTCAAATTTATCTTTTCAGAGGAACTGCCAAATTTTGAAAATAAATCAATGCAAGTTAACAAATACTTATACTCCCTTTATTAAATTCTGCTAAAGATTGCATTAACGACTAAATCCGCTTGAAACTGACGATCAATATCACTTACAAAACACTCGATCTTCCGCTGAAACTTATGTCGAACAGGTTTATGAAGAGTGTAAGCATCTTTCTGCGATAACCAATGTTTGACATCTTTTTTACTATATTTACTTTTACAGAGCGATGTAATGCTTCCACACCCCGAAGCTATTTGGAACTTCAGGATTTTCGTAAAACGCTGCTAAATCTTGATGCATTGTTACCCTGAAAAGAACTTGTTTGAATGACTATTACAATGGAATAGTTATATTATTATATACTTTTTGGATAAGGCAAAAGTTTATGTATAAAAATATGAGTAAATTTTCTTACTTTCATATGAAATACATTTAAATATCACTTGTACATACTTTGGATAATTTCTTTTAAAAATACTCTTTATTTATTTTTAAGATGTGAAACAATTTCAACATAAGTTAAACTAACAAACAATAAAAAAAATAATAAGAACTCAAATTCAGCATATAAAAAAAGAATTTTATTCAAATTTATAAAAACAAAATATTGTGTGAATCTTATAAAAATCTTTAAACAAATACCTCATAGTATTCAACAATCAATTGGACATAATGATGTCTCTTACTTTAAAATAATATCTAAGCGAAGATTTTTTAAAAATTCTTGAGTTACATAATGTACAGGTTTTAACAATAAAAAGTGTTCATTTTCAAAAAGATTATGATAAAAACAATCAGCTATCTCATTAGCTTTTGATGGAAGCATATGAATTAAATGTTTCTTCGCGATTCCCCATAACCCCCTCAGCGAAAGTTTGAGGCTGTTCTTTAACTCTTTTTCGTTCAGGAGGCACAAATAGATTTTTTCAAAATTTGCGTCAAGTATTGTTGACCCAGACTAACATCCAAAGAAGAAGGTAATGTATTTTCTATAAGGCCTTCGCAGAAGGTTTTATATGCAGTTAAAAAGTCCATACACTGAAACATATTGTCTATAGCAGCATTTTCCAATAGCACCATATTTTTTAAATCATTTCAGCCCACTGCTCTCGGGATATGGTTATTTCTTTAAAAGTGGGCTCTTTATACGGACTGTATTTAATGCGCTTGGAAAGTAAAATCAATGAAGTTCTCACTAGTTATTTGAATGTGTCGTTCACGAGGGAAAAGTCCACTTGGTAATTCCTCCAGTGATTCCGGCACTTACTTTTACGCATGATATTTTCGATCCACCGAGGGTCTAATGTTATTCCCTCGGGAGTTGGGTAGTATGTTTTGCCCATATTTCTTGAAACGTCTATATGTACCGATACGGAATCATAATAGGTGCTTGCAAAGACAAAAACATCATCTCCAATTGAAATACTCCATCTGTATGTGCAATCCTCGGTAAATTTTCCATACTTCTGAAAATAATATAACAAAATTAATAAAGATCAGAAAATGTAAAAAACATTATAAAAATTACATATTAAATTTATTTAATGTTGTTACTTTACTTTGAAACTTCTCTTCTGGCTTTCTTTATTTACAGAAGATTCCCCGGCTTTTCCAAACTTTCGTTTTTCACTCATGTGTTTCAGACCTCACCATATTTTTTCTTTGTTGAATACAGCCCACCGCAATACTAACAAACGAAATGAATTGTGAACTAAATGTGATAAGTGTCTAACGCATATCGGCGAATTACACTTGAGCGGCGTTTGCTGGAGTGGTTGAAAGCAATGTATTCATCCGCTCTGGGCATTGAGATAATTTCTGACGTTGAATTCAGTCGCCGTCTTGTAGAATCAAGATCAGACAAGCTAAAAACAGTTAAATCGTAACCCGTTCACGGTGATGACGAGTATACTACGGCACATTTTTCTGAATAATCAATTTACTTTGTATCTTTACTGTGTGTGTATGCAATCATTATACTGAATTAAAATTTACACATTATTAAAATAATATAAATTAAATATTTTTTTTATTTCATTTTAATCAAGAAAATGATTTTAAAACATGTCACCGTCTGCTTCGCCTGCAAAATTAAATTCATGCGAGATTATAAACATAAGTTTTCTTCAGGTCTGTATGCCTTCATAGATAATGGTTAGCGTAACTGAAAAACTATTGTCCTGTGGAGACATTTTGATCTGAGGCCGTGAGTTTGAATCTGATTTTTTTTTTTTTTTATTTGAGCGTTATTTTACTTCAATCATTTTAAAATCTATAATTAGTGTACATTTTAATCAATAGGTGGCGCCATGAGCACGTTTAATATTCCCATACTTCCATTTTTTGTGCACATTTTTTAAAAACAACTCAACTTAGCTGTAGAAAAAAAACAATTCAATCCCCCCTCAACTTGAAAATCAAAGCCAATACAGGAGAAAAACAACTCAACTCGGCAGCATGAACAAACAACTCAACTCGGCAGCAGGGACGAAACAACTCCACTCGGCAACATGAACGAAACAACTCAACTCGTCAGTAGGAACGAAACAACTCAACTCTGCAACCGCCTGCACCGCCTGCACCGCCTTTACAGCAGAATCGGCTTTTTCTACCTACTCATATATACAGTCATTTTCACATTTTTTTTATTTTTAATCAAAAATAATTGATGTAATTATTAAGAAGGGAGCTATTTGTTGAATTGAACAGATAAAGAGATTAAACCAAGCACATTTATTATGATCTAAAGCTATAACGAAAATATTTAATTAGAGGTAGGAGTAAAACAGTTTTGATTTGACAAATAATGACAATATTCATTTTATTGAATCACATCATGTATAGTAAAAGAAAATATTTTTTAATCGAAATTTAAAATTCCAGGTGATTGATATTTTGCCATTTTTTCTAATCTGTGGACTTAAAATGCCTCATTTTAATTCTAAGAAAGTAAATATTTTCTTTTTCATCATATATGCATCCTATCATATGCACTTTGAATGCAGAGTTATTTTGCTAAATTGAACATATCAATTAACTTCAGAAATCAAGTTTGATACTCCTTTTTTCTAACTACGGCAAAAAATGCCAGAACTTTTATCATTTTTTATTTAAATAAATTTAATGTTAACAAATATGTTCTATAATTTTAAGCTGAAGATGTTTTTATTAGTAAGTAAGAAGTTTTTGCGGAAAACTCACGGCCATGTAGTTGTGCATTTATCGTTGCTAGTACGTAGCCGGTTTTTTTGCTGTCTGTTCCATTCTCGAGGCCACTTAAGACGAAACATGTAGTAGGGACAATACATATGAATTCTGTTGAGGCTCAACATTTGAATAATGAGGTATTCTCATCATTTGATCGTAGTTTTAAAGCACCAAGTGATTGCTTGATACACTCGTGCTGCTTTTGATACACAATCAGTTGAATACAATTCATCAAAGTTATCACTTTCTATTGATTTAGTACTTATTAAAAATATATATATTTAGTTATATACTGAAATTTTGTTATTAAAATATTTTACTTATTTTCATGTGGTACAATTTAAATGGAATTTATAATTAAATTCATCTTAATGTTGAATACTGCCAACACAGAAAAAACTTTAAAAATATTTTAAGTTGTGTTTTGTTTTATAAGCTGTTGGTAAAATATAAGACAAATAAATCCGTTTTTATATAAAACATAAAAATTTATAAAGGAACTTTTTCGTGAGAATTAACACTAAAATTTTTGCTTACAATTAATAATGTATTATAAAATATGTTATAATATACTTACAATGTTGTTATGTATTTTTAGTACCTCTATCAGTATTTCGGTATCCATTTTGTGGTTACTTTCTAAGAATCCCTTTTGAAAAATAGCTGTAATTTAATGATATGTTTATTAAAGATAAATATACCTTTGTACTTTTCAATGGAACTGATTGCAATGTTGAGACAATTTTTTTCTCTTCATCCTACTTAAGACTTGAGAATGGGAAGACAGATCATTTGGATTCAATAGTCATTTTTATCCTTAAAACAACGAAAAATAAAATAAATTGGTGAAATTGATAAGATATTTAAGACTGTAATAAAATGCCATTGCAAACCTCAGATATCAGTGGGAAAGGACAAGGAAGTATTCTTGCTGAAATTCGTCACATACCCTCTAGAGAATTTTCGACAGGATTGCCAGAGTAGCCGCGTGTACTTTAGCATCCCTTTGAAACATTTTTGTACTGAATTTGAACATTTGACAAATTTGCAGTTCAAATTAATGCAAAATAGCAACATTTAAATACAAAATAAAAATTAGCATATAAAGTTGGAAAATACAAACTGAAAGAAGGGAAATTTCAAATAAACACATTTTTTACCCATTATGTGCAATGTGTAACGAATATTTTACACAAAATATATGCCAAGTACAATAACATAATTCTTAGACTTTTAATGTTAACAAATGTATTTTTTAAATTAAAAGCTCTTTTTAATGCCCTTGACTTCATTATTACATCAATTACGCACACAATGCCTTTCACTCCGGAGTAAGTATAATTAATATGAACCAGTAACAATTTACAAACAGGCAGATTGTCATTCTTTAAGATAACCATATGTTCAATTTTAATATAGTTTTTAAAAAAAAAATTTAAAAATAGGATTTTTTTTGTGTGTGTGTGCCGAGTATTAAAGTAATGTGTGCTCCATTTTCTTTCAATTGTAGTAATCTGTAATCCCTCTTTGTAGTTTGTTCTTTATGAAAAATTAATCACAAAAATGTCAATACCAATAATATTTAAAATAAAATCAGGATTAACCCTTTCCCTTGGTGAATTTCCCATCTTTTGCTAACATCCTCTCTCTTTTTGGAATTTACCCGAAAACATTTTTTTACAATCATTGAAAAATCTTTCTGCAGTGGCCGTTATTAAAGTCCAATATTTTTGTATATTGTGGTAGAGTAAGGCGTGAAGGCCTAAAATTGTGATGGGTTTTTACGCGACCTTCACCAACTAATTCTCTTGGGGAATCTTTGGGCTAGCATTCGGATTAAATCCCAGCCATCCCTCTCAAGAAGAAACCTTGATATGCAAATTAGTTATAGTATATAAAGTTAGAATTTGGTAATTGTAGGTCAGAAGGAGAGAGCGGAGCATCTGAATGTAGAGTTACCAAGGTGAAATTTAGGATTTACTTAACTTGATTTAAGGACGGAGTTTTGCTCTTATACTAAATTAGTGGATTAGGAATTGAAAGGTTAGGATTGATTAAGGTTAAATTGATCTGATTGCGTGCGCTTATTCACTTAGGGCTGTTGAGTTCTTTGTATCACTGATAGGGCTTCCTTTAGTGGTTTACTTTGTAGTTGATTACTGCAACCGAATAATAAGTTAGAATTATCGTGGAAGTTTCTGGTCATGCTTTGTTGCGTCCCACAATTTTAGGTAGGCAGGACGGTGAGGAAGCGACTTGTGGGGGAAGTCGCTTACAAAAACACTTAACATGATAATCTTAAATAATTCATTCACTTTCATGATAATATAATTGCATATTTAGGATCCCATGAAATATATCTCCTACTCTTCAAATTGCTTTCAAATCGAGAGATTAAATTTTGCTTGCAGGTGACACCATATACTTTGATTTCCGATGTTCAGTCTTGGTGAGAAAATGTTCATTTGGAATCTCCTTTGAATCTTCTGTAATATTTCTTCCTAAAGCAGGAATGGGACAATTTCGAACTGAAACTCTCCAACAAACATAAAGAAACCTTAAAATATAATTAAAAACAAATCTAAATTTGTTCCAAGATTATTACGAAAACTCAATAAGTGATGAGTCAGAAAGTGTTCTTAAGAAAACAAAATTATTCAAGCTATTTGATTTTGTTAAGTTTAGTAGGATATTTTTCTTCTGACCTAGAGTCAGCTTCAGTGGTCAGGATTGCGAACTCAAGGCCGGCATTAGCGAGTCGTGAGATCGAAATCTAGTGTTACTGAATACCCGCTGGGGAATGGGACTGATATTAGGGCTTCTGATTTCCCGGTCTGTTGTGCTTCCTGGGAACATAAAATCAATCCCGGGGCATCAATATTTTGAAAAATCTAAGAACAAGCTATTTTAATAGGTATCAATGAAATTATAGGAAATAAGTATTCACATAACATTTTTACTTATTTATGTATTGAACTAAAAATATATATACACTCAAATAAAATATATTAACTATTCATTTTTTTAAAAGTATGATTTAAGGAAACATAAGCAATCTATGATCTTATCACTCAACGTATTTGATTGTTAACGACATTGAAATATGTTTTAATTAAATAGTTAGCAAATTAAAATCTTGAAAAAAATTTCCTGTTAAAAGTAATAACTATAATTAATGTTTCTTTTACGTCCATAACTAATTTCTCTAATATTGCTAATAAACGATAAATGTTATATATATATATATATATATATATATATATATATATATATATATATATATATATACATATATACTTGAAAATTTGTTTACTGCGGAAAGAAAATCACGTGCGTTTAAAGTACTAATTATTGTATATAGGTAATTTTATTTGAATAATTGATGTTTTTGCTTATGGAATTCCTATACACATTTTTTTGTTGCTGAAAAATAACTAAATATTAATCTAAAATCTCACACAAATATTTGGTTAAGAAAAAAATAATAATTAAGAAAATTGGTAAGACTTTTAAAAAAATTTTCTTCTTCAATAGTTTTAGACATCATTCCCTTCTTACCTTTTAATGAAGAGAATATCGGAAGAAAAATAATAAAGTAACAAATTGGTAAACAATTTTTAAGTATTAGTACTTACGATATCCCTTTAAGACCCAACCCGCACGATCATGCAGATTAGATATTCTTATTCGTTTTTTCTTCTGGAATAGTCGTTGGTTAGAAAATTCCTAATCAAACGATTGAGCGGGTTTGCAGAAAGTGTAAAGTATCACTTCTTATCAATGGATGATGGTTGTGCTCTATGTTATACTTCCAGCTGGAAAATCTAGCTTTGTTTTCCCAAACAAAGAAAACATGTCTTCTTTTTATCTGTCGTGAAAAGGTAATTATCTCAATATATTTCTAAATGATATGATATAATTTTTTGTATTAATGTTTAAATAACTGTAAAATATAGAAAAAATATTAAAAACACTCTCTATTAATGTTGCTTGTAGAACTCGAGATTTCGTTACCCGCACGATCGTGTGATTTGGGCGTTACTTGAGTCACTGCAGCTATAAAGGTAAGTTATTGCCATGTGAGTTTTCTTTTCTGTTTCAATAATGTTGATAAAAGTCTAAATTAAAACGAAATATATTGTTATATAATTAAAACCATATTTCCTTCGGGTTGACATGCACAAGCCCTTTTTTCTTTCTCTGGCTCTTTTTTGCTATTGATTATTTCTTTCAGACATTTAATGAGGGGTAAAGCATTTTCATTCTTTACACAGATATCTGCATCCACATCTCTCCCCCTGCCCCGAAAAAATTGGGTTTTCCTGTGGGAGTTAGTATGGAGTGGTTTGAATATTTTATTGTTTTTTAATAATAACATTTTGTGATACATTTTATTATTTTTCATAGAATACTGTGCAAACTTTTAACCCAAAACTTTTTCAGATGTCTAAAAGGAGAATTCTCACACAAGAATAAGTTTGTGATTGATGAATAAATCAGATTGAACTTTGTGATCTCTCGCGGATGATTACAATGGTGCAAGCAAAACATATGAATCGAGTATACTGGAAGGAGAATCAATTTCAGATGATAGCAATAAAGAAAAACACGAAAATATTTGAAATGGAAAGACAATTTTGGATCATTCTTTATTATAAGAGTATCTTAAACACATCCATTTCATGAGTTACATTATTGCAAATTTTTGGTTTCTGTGCAAACATGATGCAATATCTCAAATAATATTCCTTCAAAAATCAAAATGGATCGCTTAAAATTTAAGTTAGAGATAGTTAAAACGTTAGCAGCCTCTCCACCTACTAACAAAAGTATTTTAACGAATGATGAAGATAACAGTGTTGTAATTCCACTTGCAAAAAGATCGATGTGTTTTAATCCACGTGTTATACATGGCATGTCGTTTATCCTGGCCATTCCAGGATAAATGGTTTGACATCGATAGCCATTAATGACCTTTAAACGCCTCACAAGTGCATATTTGAAAACTACGAAAGCAGTTCAAAAGCATGTTGAAGAAAATGCAATGTTTATTTAAATTTGTCAAAAACAAAGCATATTTTAAAAATTTTCACAGTAAGTAAATAATGAGTTAATAAAAGAATTAATTATATATACATCAATAACGTCCTTATTTGTAACAATTTTAGTTTAACTAAGATATTGTTCCTTCTATCAACTTAGAGCTAAAAATGTATAACTCGTAAAAATGTTATAGATGACCTGTTTCACAGATAAAGCTGAACCCGTACAATCGTGCGGGTACCCTCTACGTTCCAGGGGTGGGGCGGTAATTTTTTATTTATTTTCCAAGTGTCATTGGGGTCCATATAGTATAAATAACAGTAGAATTTAATATTTAAAGATAAAAATTATTCGGGTCTTAATGGGATATCATAAGACAAATCAATTGAGATTTTAGAACTTTGTCAAAGTGGACGAGCTATTACACAAATAAATGACGCTCCTTTAAAAACTAAGTAACTTTCTTTAGCGAACTGACAGAGAGAAGCTAATCAAGGCAAAAGGATCTTCTCACCCAACCTACGTGGGCGTCTGTGGTCACGACCCTTCATTTTTTTCCCCATTCATTATAATCCTATGAAAAAAGTACTCCACATTCCAATATGTACTTGTTATTATCAATTTATTTTATTAATTATAATGCTAATTATTTATCTAATAATTTATTTTTTCCTTTTTTTCGCTCC
Organism: Trichonephila clavipes; assembly: GCA_019973935.1. NCBI lineage: Eukaryota > Metazoa > Arthropoda > Arachnida > Araneae > Nephilidae > Trichonephila > Trichonephila clavipes. The sequence goes on from BMAU01021361.1 coordinate 1,264,198, forward strand.
TTGCAATCGACAAAATCAAAAGAATATGTTGGCGACGTATAGAAGTGGGATACGAGAAGGGCGGACATTCAAACCTTGACCCCACTTTAAAATTCTTGAGTGCACCACTGGGGGTCATTGTAGTTCTCTTATTACACTTTTATCCCCTGACATCCACAACTTTTTCTTCTTACATTTAAAAACTAACGAGAATGATTTTGTATGTAGCGAAAAGATCTAAATAAGCTAACTCTAAAAAATAATATTTTTAGAAATACATCCTACCAAACACAAAAAACGTAGACTTCTGAAACAAACTTTTATCTTTCTGAAAACAATATTCAACAGGAAAAAAAAGTAAGCGATCCCCACACTCAAGGATTTCTATCTAGTGTAACCCAAGTTAAATCCGCATTCGAAAGAGGGTAGAGATTTAATTTCTAAGTTCCGAGATTTGCCTGGAAGAGTCGCTTTAACCGGATGTGTTGCAAAAGCCAATTTTCTCTTTCGGAGAGTTATCCGCTCAAAGAAATAAAAGTACTCATTCCTTTGAAGCAAACTATGGGGACGTAATTTATTCCAACCCTCACAACCCCCTTTTCTTCTAATTACATCTGCCTGACCTCAAAATCCGTTGTTCTCCTAGAGAAAAGGTGGATCTTCCTTGCACTTCGGGCACCCTTTTTCTTCGAAGAACAACCGTCTTTCCATTCCACCACCTCACTTACCTCAAATGGTATAAGTCCTCAAGATCATAATTCGTAGGACTTAGAGTGGTACAAGTCCTGAAATTTATAGCTCTAGAGATTCAGTGGTGCAAGTCTTCTCCTTCAAATCATAATTCGTAACGTTTTTAAATGAGAGAACAAAGTTCCTTTTATATTTATTAGAGTTAAAGCAAAGTGGTTTAAGTATATATATTATGGATTTATTTTTCCCTCCCAGATTGTAAGTATTTAACGATATGAAAATGTTAAGTTTTAAAAAGGGTCGAGAATTTATGGTAATACTGGTAATGAACAAGTTAAAATTTAAAAAAAAAACTAATTACGATAATATTTTATCATCAAAATTTAAACAAACATCGTTCTTACTTCTACGTGTGAATATTTCTTATTTGAATTTAGCGAGACTTTTAGGGAACTCACTTTAATCCTATTCAAATGTTTATTTTTAAATGGGATTCATAATTTGAAAGAGATGTTTGACTGTCTGAAATGGAAATGAAGGAATCCTTTTCTAATTATTAATGTTATATTTAGCGTAAAATCGGAATATTTTTACTAATTCATTTTTGATTTCAGAGACGAAACGTAAAGTTTCAGATTGTATTTTTCAACAAATACGTTAAAAGCCACAAAATACATTTAAAATAAATAATTTCATATTGTATTAATATACAAAAAAAGATGCTTCTCATTCTGCCAATTAAATTTAGTTTGTTTTTGTATGCATATTTATTCTTTCCTCATTTTTATTTATATTCAAAATGTTGGAAAGATTTAACACACTCTAAATAAATAACGCTTGGCTAATATTTATTAAGTAAATTGTATTATGTTAATATTTATTGCGTAATACTCGTTAAAAATAACACAGATAAATTGAAAGTAATTTCAGTTATTTTCCGTTATAAATTAATAACAGCAGATATTAGTTCAGAAAAATATAGCTTATAATAAGTAATACCTAATATTTGATTAAAATTAGAATTCGTTTATTATATAAAGTTCTTTTTGATTCAGAATCATTCGGATATATGAAAAAATGTGTTATTCAAACTTGCGCATCACAATAAATACAATACATTCAATCTTTTAATGTAACTTGCATTATTTCCATAAGTTGATTTTAATAATTATAGAAATGCTTTTCATATGTTTTTTATTTAAGGTGACGTTACCAAATTTCTGAAAAAAACTTTTTCAAAAATAAATTATTGATCTGGAGGAGAAGGTAAAAGTGTTTAGTTTAATTGTATTTTATCGAAATAAAGTTTCACATCTATCACTCGCAAACACCACAACTTAGAAACAGTTTTTTTGGCATAAACTCTTTCTCAAATTCTTTATCTTATGCTTCATTGCTTATTTAGATAATATTCAGCATTATTTCTTTAAATGAATCGATAGGTCGAATTAAGCAAAATAATTGAAATTTAGACGTAAATATCTTTAGATGTATGTTATTTGAGTAACTCCCTTATAGCATTTAATAAATTCATATAAGATTTGAAAAACGCACACACACTGTCTTACATGTGTTACCTTAACTGACAGACATCTTATTTCATGGTATATATCATTTCATCATGTTTTATATATCACATATATCATTAATACACATATGGGCAAAAAAATTAGCGCACCAAGAAGGAGCCGTCAAAATGAAACGAAATTTTACATACGTAATGGCTACTTTGATATAAGTAAATGATCAGAAAATAAAAAAAGGATCCTTTATTTCAGAGAAAAAGGGAAAAGGACGGATGATTTAAGACCCTGTTGAACCCCGTCTAGCGTGAATGCATGATACGATACGATCGGACATTGAGGCATACAAATTTTGTATGATGTCTTGAGACATTTCATTCCATATTTGCTGTAGGCTTGTCTCTAGTTCATTCAAACTCATGGGATGCCCAACTTGTCGTCCCAAATGATCCCATATATGCTCGATTGGTGACACACCTGGGGATCGGGAAGGTCAAGGAAGGGTAGTAACAGTGCATATATAGCCTTGTGACATCCTTACCGTGTGAAGCCCGAGCATTGTCTTGTTGAAAAATAGCTCCTGGGAGAAGTTGCATAAGTGGCAACACACGTGGTTGCAGGATGTCAAGCTGCCACGGATCAATACTAAGGGTGACCGTGTATTGTAGGCAGATATATTGTAGACCCATATCATCCCAACAGCTGTGGGAGCAGTATGTCACTGTAAAGAAAAGGCAGGATTGAGGCGTTCACCACGGGGTCTCCACACACGAACACGATTGTCATCATTGCTAAGATTGAATCTGGATTAATTGCTAAATACGACTTGGTTCCATTCCTCTGCAGTCCACTTTCCTCGTGCGTGGCACCACTCCAAACGGAGGCGTCGATGGGTATGCGTCAAGAGCAGCACACGTAATGGGCACCATGATCCCAAATGTCCTTCAGCCAGGCAACTTCGTATGGTTCGAGAAGACACAGGGGCCCCTAATGAAGGTGCTAACTGTGCCTGGATGGCAGCCGATGAAGCAGTTGGCTGTACTCGTGCATTTCTTACGGCATGGTGGTCTTCTCGACGACTGGTTTGTCGAAGGCGTCCTGAGCCTGGTCTTCGTATAAATGACATCCCTCGGATCCACTAATTCTAAAACCTCCTCTCAAAGCAATCAGAGTGGTCTCATTGACGAGCTACTTGCCTAGCTGACCACCCAACTTCCATCATGCCAATGATTCTCCTTTCAAACTCCGACAGCTGCTCATATTGTCTTTGAAAACAACGTAATGGCATGTCTACCTCAGTTCTTTCTTTGTAAACGATTCAGCCCACTCAAACCAGTTTTGGTTACTTGTTTTATACTCCGCAAACGCCCTCTACTGGCTCTTCGTTATGCATAATCAAACTGCATTTTTCATCATTTGTGTATCTCCCCGTCATGTTTCGCAACGATCCCGCAATTATTTCTTTGCGAGTTAATTTTTTTTGTCCATGAGTATACACTGGTGTGCAAAAATTAAGGACGAGACGGTTTCTTCAATATAACTTTGTACAAAAGCTTTCCAAATCAACACATTTAATACCGTAAGATCCCCAATACGTAAGGACATGTGTAATGTAAGCAACACTTACTAAAAGATAAATCAGAGGGATAAAAAGAAGCTTGATTGAAAAAGTAGCATGGAGCGCAATGCGACTGAAGGCCGAAACATCCCTGTGATGGGTGTCCAGCAAGAAACATCCGGTCGTTAGTAGGGGATATGATCTCCCCTGATTGCTAGGCAGGTTTCACAGCGTCTGTCCATGCTGAGAATGAGGGTGTCAATGAGATGTTGAGGCATTGTTGCCCATTCGTCTTGCAGCGCCAATCGAAGCTCCCGAATCGTTACTGGTGGTATGGTACGAGCTGCCAAGTGTCTGCCTAGAAAATCCCATACATGCTCGATGGGATTGAGATTCGGAGATCGTGCCGGCCAATCCATACGTGCAATATTCTCACTCTCTAAGAGCTGTTTGGCAGCTACTGTGCGATGACATGGTGCATTGTCGTCCATGAAAAGGAACTGCAGTCCCATAGCGCCTCTAAAAAGACGCACATATGGAAGAAGAATCTCGTTACAATAACGGGTCCCGTTGACTGAACCTGCGTCGAAGATGTGAAGGTCTGTACGACTACCAAGCATGATGCCTCCCCAAACGAGAACACCGCGATCTCCATACCTGTCCCTTTCAATGATGTTCGAGGGATGATTGAGGCTTCCCCGCTCTCTCCAGTTGATTATGCGATCAGAATCGCTACTCAAACTGAATCTGCTATCATCTGTAAAGAGTACTCGTCCCCATTCATCGTCTCTCCTATTCCGGTGTTCCCGGCACCACAGAGAACGCCTTCTTCGATGGGCAGGCGTTAAAAGTACACACCGTACAGGGCGTCGTGCAAACAGACCACCACCGTGCAGTCTTCTGGCCACGGTAAAACGCGATATCGGTCGTCCAGTCGCCTGTGCCGTGTGTCTATCGATTTCTCCCGCTGTCTGCCGCCTGTTTCTTCTGGCCTGTAAGACAATGTACCGGTCATCTACGGGTGTGGTTTCTCGTGGACGACCACTACTGAACCCCCGGATAGCTGTTCCTGTAGTTTGAAATTGTCTCCAAAGTCGTGAAACGATGCTGTTAGCAATTCCGAACTCTGCAGTATGCCAGCTATCGAGATAAATGCTGTGAATAACGATTACGGACTCCGTCAAACGATATTTCTCTCTTTGCTGAGGACGCCGGATTGCCGGAATAAAAAATGGTACGAAAAAAACGCGCGCAAGTAATCCCCGGAAGAACATCGCTCTTAACACCCAGAAGAATGCAGTGTTTACCGCCGATCGATATTCTATCTTTGCTGAAGAGGCCATCCAGTTTACCGAGAATGGAAGAAACATTCTAATGGAGAGAAAAAAAAAAAAGGTGGAAGCGTGAATTCTCCCTAATTCCATGATGAAAGACATCAATCCCATCCACCAGAATAGATAAAAAAATATGTTCCTCTCCGCATGGTATTGTAATTTAGTTCCAGTGATACAATGATGGAAGGACCAATATTGAAAGAAAAATAAAAGGAAAAAATCTTCTTCGCCGGAAAGTCTGCACGGTAATACTGTGAAATAGTGAAGTATCAACATGGAAAGAAAAATAAATAAAATTTTACTAGTGAAATAAAGTGAGAACATCATCTAGATTACCGTTCACCAAGGGTTCTGCCGCTGCAAAATGGAGGCCAGTTAAATTGTATATTTCCAATTTTAGTAACATTGAAGTAACTGAGTTTTGCTGAACAGAACTTTACGAAAAAGAATAATATATGATATGATATGGTATTTAATTTTTATATATAGTTGTGTTATAAATGAGATATTTTCTTTATATTTTAATTGAGAAAATAAAGTACATATGTTTTCTCATACAAAATTTTGAGAAATTTTAATATATTTCTCATAATTTTATCATAAAATGTCAAATGAGTTAACAGTTATGATAGAAATTGGTGTTTTAAAGTTGAAAGATATAAATTAAGTTTTTAGAGAAATGACTCTAATGTACTAATACTAATGATATTGGTTTTTATAAGAAACAAAAGTAAAGTCACGTAAATTCTTTTTTCTCCACTAACTTTATTTGTTTTGTTAATTATTTTATTCAGCAGTAATATCTTATTGCATGTCAGTTATTTTTTTTTTCATTTTGAAATTGTGTGTTTTGATATACCGGTCATATAACAGGATTCACTATTTCTTAAAATTTTCCTTACCTAAAATTAAAATTAATTGCTACTTCCCTGAGGCAGACCTTTAGTTTGTTTATATAATGAGCCATTAAAATTAAGGTAATTTTCTTTTAAGACTAAATCCATGACAGTTTTAAATTTGTTAAAATAAATATTAAGATTACAATTACCGTAATTTTCTAAAAGATCTTTAATAATATCACTGATATCAATGGAATTGAGAAGATTTTCAAAGTCATAACTATGAACTGAATAAATGTTTTTATTTTTAAAAAATCTATAATATCTTTACTATTTTTAATTATAGCTTTATTATATTGCTTATTAATGGAATTTTGTATAATATTATGAAGCATTTTGACTGCAGTAGTGATATATGTTTCAAATATATATATATATGAAATGTTTTACAAACACAAATGCATCTTTGTAGATAGCAGTAGACTTAGGCCATTTTAATTGTAACACTTCATCAAACTTGAGTATGATTAGCATGTTTTCTTGCAAACGCATTCCCTCCCGTTCCCTTTTCTTTTGCTTCCTAATTTTTTTCTAAAAGTGAGAGCACTCCTCTTCCTAGCTTCATTCCCAACATCACTCTTCCTTTTTTATTTAGCACTTTTTTCTTCTTCAGCATGGGGCGATATATTTCATAACTAATTAAGGTGAGTTAGAATTATTTATGAATATGCAAAACAGAGCAACACTGACTAAGCGGATGGTAAATGCAGAGGAAGGAATGATTATGGAAAGCAGGATCTTGTAGATTTAACATGTAATTACTACAGACATTCTTTTGTCTGCGTTTGACAGTCTACCTGTCGATTGACAATGAAGTGTAAAATAAATTTTTTCAACTTTTCTTTATAATTTTTTTTCTGAATCAATGACAGTGAAAGAAAGCAAAATGTTTGAATAAATTCCACATGGTAAATGAATACAAAATGTAATAATAATAAACATGTAATTTACATTGATGTTTTATGCAGGTTTTTATAAAAAATAAATCTGAGGAAAAGAAAAAAGGAAACGAACACAATTATTCCCTTTTTCAGATAAGCTTTATTCAAAAGAAAATAACGATGTAGATAATTGAATAAAACGATATTCCAAACTTGTAAAGGAATAATATGTATTAAAAACAAAAAGGCGCATCCGTAGAAGTTTTTAAATATATTTCTTTCCTATTTATATATATTTTTAAAAAAATTGTGGCAAAAATGGCGTCAAACCGTGCATGAATAGTAATAAAACCAACATTATTTCTTTTTATTATTGCTTTGCGTGCAGAAAATACCGAGTTAATTGAAAAATAATAAAGCAATAATTTATTTCAGACGTCTAGCATATACTAAAAAAAATCAGATATTGCTTTATTTTGAGGTAAAAAATTTACTAATAAATATATTAGAAAAAAATATTGGATTAATTTCATATTTGTTTCAAAAATATTATTATGATTAAAGAAAGAAAAACATGGTACAAGTACGATACGAAAAAAATGTGTTGGTAAATATGAGTAAAAACGGTCCTTTTCATGGTAAGCAAAATATGTTAAATAGAAATAAACTATCCCCATTTTAAACCTATGATAGTTTTGTTCAGATGTAATTTTGTTTCGAAGTTTGGCGTCTCCAATTTTATAATTTCTCAGATATACGAATGGGGAGAGGTAAAATTATAACTAGTTACAGGTTATCGCTGATTTTTACTTAATTCTCACTTTCTGCCTTTCATAATTATTTAAGTCAGAAATTTAATCCAAGTTCTCCATTAGCGAACACGGTTTTTGATTTCGTTCAATAAACACCATGACAAATCATTCTTATTTCATACTTCATTCAATACATATTGTGGCCAATATATTTCTTTTAGAATAAGAAGGAGAGAATTCGTTTAAGGAGGACTAAACATATTTAACATTTGAAATATGTTAGCTTTCAGATAGTAAAACAAGCCGTTTAATGATAATTTAAAGATTACTGCTGAAAATATTTTGTTAAAAAGTGAAACACTTGCACATAAGTATGGAAATACATTTTATCAAATGCTGTAAAAACGATTATCAGGAAGTATAACCACATTATGTTGGATGCCAGAAAAAAATCATGCTTTCATGTTTAGAAATGAAACGTACTAATACTATGATAATATGGAGGATAAAATAGTGTTTAACATATTTATAACAAAAATTACTGGATATATCTGCTAAATAATTATTAAACTAAATGCCCTTTTTCATCTTTTTAATTGTAGAATAGTTTATCTTTGAAAGTATAATTTTATTCTGTCATCAATTTTTTTCACAAAGTATTTTCAAGCTAACAATGCAATTATTTAAAGAACCCGACCATATTCTTATCTTCAGAACCAACTCTGCAAAACGGATTGCATATTAGATAACTAAATGGTCGCCTAGTGTTTAATTAGTCCTTTGATTTACATATGGTTTTTTTTCTAATTATGTGTTTAGCACACTTTCATTATAATTTTACATACGTGTCACACAGCATACGCAGGATAAAGTGCACAAAATTACTAAATGATTATTGAAACTTTAATTCACTTGGTTTTAACTAAATCATGTATTATGAATCTTCAAAGATATTAAAAATATATAAAATTCATAATTTATAAATGAAAACAAATTTCATTCGAACTTATTCTCTATAACTTAAAAAGTGATGCCCCCAAAAGAACTTACGTGAATGTGACGAAGTTGCTTATGCATATAGCTTATGATAGAACATACAATTGATGAACTTTGCATAATAATTAACTGATTGTCTAGAACTAACTCAGTGGAACATCCGAGTGATATAGAACAAAACACATTGCAATGTAAAGCTATCCTTCACGCGAATGGGATGCATAGACACACGTGAACTTTAGCAATGCTTTGTTGAATGATTCAGAAACAGAATGAGCCCATATCACCATTTAAGAATGGACATACTATTGAATTAATGTAAGCAAGATGGTCATTTTACATAATCGTCCGACATTTAGGTCAGAGTGAATTGAAACGATACCAATTAAAGACGATAGAAGGAATGGGTGAATCAAAATAGTGCAGTCAGGAAGCTAGTGGTTGGCCAATGGCTACAATAGAACGTGGAAACGGAATGGTCATTTGATTAGCACTGATAGCCCTCATGTATCTTTATCAAAGATCTGATGTAAAATCGGAGCATCAGTTACTCCAATTACCGAAAATATATGAATCAGCGTTCAGGAGGTTGAAGCTATGGATGTCTTTGCACCAAATGACCCTTAGCTTTGCACACCCGTAGCCATGCTAGCTGTACTTAGTACACTCCATCTAAAATCTTAAGAGGACTTTGAACAACTTTCTTTATTTATGTATTTAAGAATTATATTTTAGCATTTTGTATAATGTTTCCCTTCAAGAAATTAATACGAGATGAAATTTTTCACATATTATTCACACGATTTTAAAAATTAAAATTTTTTGAAGAAAATTGGGAAAATTTTAAAATTCTACTCCTTTTGTAATTATTAAATTTTTGACCTGACATTTTTTCATAATATTCTGAACAACTTTAGGGATCGATTTTACAATAACTTAATTCGTTTCCGAGAAAAAAATAAAATGTTGATATGCATGCTAAAAATCAACAAAAAAAGCCAATATCTCATACATTTTAATTTTTTTTAAAAAAAAATATTCAGTTTATAGAAAAATGGATCCCTAATTTTATTACATACTTTATATATAACACACAGGAAAAAAAATGGAAGCGATTGGTAAACAATTGTGGAAGAAGTAGCATTTTGAATGCACTAATGTTTCGAAAAACATAAACTGAGACAAACCACTTTAAAGTTTATAAATCTGAAAAATAAATATAATAAGCTTAAATAAACTTAAAATACCACTTTAAGATATTAGTTATATATTTTTCTTTAAAATAATTGAATTTTCATATTTTTCAACCCACGTATTTTTATGAATGATCAATTTTTAGAGAGTATAAATTGCAAAAGAAAATCCAAGAAAATGTTAAAAAAATTTGTTTTTCTGTCACGACAGAAATCTTAGTTTTTTTCTTCTTATAATTGAAGTATTCCAATTGTATGAAAAACATATCAGGAACAAGAACTGAAATTATGAAATTATTAATATAAAATGCCTTAATTCAAAAATTTTGCATGCACACATTTCACAAAGAAAACAAAGTACATTATTGTATTGCCTTGATAATATTCTTTATACATAACACATTCTTTTTTTATAGTTATTTTTTCTCATTATAAAATAGATTTTTTTAGCTTTTTTTTTCAAAAAAGGGGGCGATACTTAATTGCCTAATTTGTTTTCAAATGAAGTTTTATTCAACTTCTAACTTTCCGACATGCACAAGTGATATATCAATCGAAAGATAATAATGCAAAGAATAAGATTAAATAAAAATAAAAAAAATGATAGGTCTGTCATTTTTTGGGTCCTAAGTTCTCTTAAGAACTGGAATAAAATTGTTTTAAATGTTGAGCCCTACTACAAGTGGAGCCCGATGGCCAGCAAAGAGTCCAGTACATTGGTGAGATACACATCGTACTGCCATCCGCCACATAACTTGAGGAGTTAAGATGTGGGATGCCCTTTCATTTAGCATCTGGACCCCTTTAGTTGTCATTTGTAAAACCGTTACAGGTTGGCAGTAAATCTACGACATTATATGTCCCGTAGTACTGTTCCTTCTTTCACGAAACCCTATGTTTGCATTTCACCTTTATAAAGCAAGACCACACATGACTTGTCTTTCTATGCCTACTTTCTACTAATTCTTCGTACTTCAACACTTCCTTGCTCGACTCGATCACCAGATCTCTCCTTAAGAGAGCACATAAATGATTCTTTGATGAGAGTGTATAGGCATTCCCAATCGTCTCTAGATCGTTCCGATCTAATTCACCAATTAGAACGTGCAAATGGCAAACAATGCCTTAGGATAACATCATTAACTCTAAGAGTCAATACTTAGCCGATTAATACTTTGCATCATGCGCAAAAGTAGGTGAACACGTAATCGATTTTTTAAAAATCTAGTTACAATATTTCCAGGATAAAACGTTCAATTACTATTCTATCATTAGTATATGGATTTCAATGCATGTAAATCACATTTATCAATTTTTGCTGCATTCGAATAATTCCTTCTTGTTGCGTCGCTTTTTATGTTACAGAATGTAATTAAATATTTGAAGAAATCAATAAACTATAGTAAAGAGTGTTTTTTCCAGGTATAGAAGTTTAAGTTGGCATTACTTTCCAAGATGGCGACCTATTTAACAGCTGTCAAGTGATTTATTGTCAGTTTGGTTTGACAATTCATCAAAACGATCATCAAGCAAGGCGTAGATTCGTCGAATGGGCCCAAAACGAGATTGCCGTTGTTCCCGATTTTCATAAGTGAATTTTGTTTAGCGATGAAGCGCACTTCTTGTTGAATGGCTACGTCAACAAACAAAACTGCCGCATTTGGAGTGAAGCTAATCCACAAGTGAATGTCGAAACACCGTTACATCCAGAAAAACTGACTGTTTGGTGCGCTTTATGGGCTGGTGGAATCATTGGTCCGTACTTCTTCAAAAACGATGAAGGCCACAACGTTACAGTCAATGGTGATCGGTATAGAGCCATGATTACTAACTTTTTCATTCCTGAATTGAACAATCATGATGTCCAGGAGCTGTGGTTCCAACAAGACGGCGCAGCATGTCACACAGCTCGTGCCACAATCGATTTATTGAAAGACACGTTTGGTGACCGCCTAATTTCACGTTTTGGACCTGTGAATTGGCCTCCAAGATCTTGTGATTTAACACTGCTAGACTATTTTCTGTGAGGCTATGTAAAGTCATTGGTCTATGCGGATAAGCCACAAACGCTTGACCATTTGGAAGACAACATTCGCCGTGTTATTGCCGATATACCGCCACAAATGTAAAAAGTCATCGAAAATTGGACATCCAGATTGGACTACATCCGAGCCAGTCGTGACAGTCATATGCCAGAAATCATATTTAAAATGTAATGCCACAAGTTTATATTTCGAATAAAAATCAATTCATGTCAATCGAATAATACATCGTTTTTTTATTGGAATTTAAAGTTATATACCTCTAAAAAATACCCTTTAGTACATAATACAGAATTAAATATAGTAGAGTAAGAGTGTCAAACATTTACGGAAATTTATTGCTTATATCATAAATTATATTAAGAGCTTATTCATTGAGCTTTATCATCAAGGAATATATGTACTTCTTTGTCTTGAAAAATATTTTTTTAGAATAATACAGATATAATTATTCTGAACAAGAAAAATTTGGATTGTATTTTATATGTACTGTAATATGTCGTGACCTCAAGTTTACTGAATTCCCGGTTAGCGAGAGAGATCCCACAGCTTTAGTAAAAAAAAAAAAAAAATACTTTTACTTACAAAAAGTTAGCATGTTCTATTAGATATAAAAATATCTTTTGCACATCATACACTAGGTATCATCGACTGTTGGGCACGTTCTTAAGATATGTGACTACCCAAAATTCGCCGTTTGGGTGAAAACTTGTGAAATTCCTTTTATGATTTTATTTTATAGCCCATACATTTAAAATTCCAAAAACACTCTATTTTTGTTTCTACGATCTTTGGAAGCAAGGTTATAGTATGATTATTAAACCGGAAATTGAAGTTATAAAACCGGAAGTAGACGCCTACACAATATATTGTAAAGATATTTGATTAAAATTTAAAGAACATGTTTTATTTAGTTCTATCTGTGTTATGAATCAAAATTTAGTCTCTGTGTATATATTTATGAACTTTATTGCTTTCTTGTGAAAAAAAAATCATAATTTTTTTAAAAAAAATCGTGTTTTCTCATAAAATTTGGCATATTTAAAAAATTCCAAAAAAAAAAAGTATTACTAATCTTTTAATTCCTAAAACATATAAATATGTTATTCACAAGCTGTATAAATATTATTTGAATACATTTTTTAGAATTTAGTGTAATGGCAATTTTTTTATCAAAATTTCACTAAAAACGACAATTTTTATAGTCTATAAAACTCTCCAGAAAACAGCAAAAGGTTCAAAAAAGTCTGAGTTTGTTACACTAAACATGAAGCTAAAGAGATATCTTAACCTATAAATAGAGTGAGTTTAAAAATGTATAATTAGTAGAAAATTTTTCATACTCTATTAAAATCTGTAAATGCATTTTCTGAGAAACTATGTTTTTCAATTTTTTGCTTCACGGTAGAGTTCACACAAGATTTTTTTTTAAGATATTGAATTGAAATTTTCAGAAAATGTTTTACTTAATTGTATCTCCAGTATAGACTATACTATAAATTCTGTGTATATATTTATGTATTTTATTGCTGTTTTTGTGAGAAAATAACACTGGTTTTTTGTAAAAAATATAGTTCTTTCATAAAAAATGACATACTTCAAAAACTTTCAAAAGAATTACAAATCTTATAGCTCTAAACATAGGAAATGAGGTTATTTATGTACTTTAAATTAATATTTGAATATTCTAATTAGAATTTTCAACACAAGGTTTACCGTAACTGCAATTTTTCACTAAAATCTCACTTAAAATTCCCAGTTTATCCAAAATTATTTTAAATTTTGTGAAAATAGTACTTGAATTCCTAATTTTATGCCCCATTTAAAATAAAAAAAAAAGTGTTTATTTAGTTGAAAATTTATATATTTAAAAAAAAGTGCTCCGAAGGTAGTCACATATCTTTAAGGTCTTCAACTGGATATCATATCGTCTACGACCCTCCCAAAGTGGAGTTTGTAGTAGTTGCTCGCAACTCTAGATGAGCTACATATTGTCATGGAACGCCAGTATCATTCTTTCGCTGTCCCACAGATTTTCACTGGAAAAAAAATTCATGTCCCGATCGCTGGTCTTCTTGATACCAATCAGAGTACGATAGATTTTCTCTCTCTGGACTAAGATCCTCTAAGCGTAAATCATGTGAAGAGTCTATAAACCTCCTTGTCATTTCGACACTGATAATACTAGCCCTGGCATTTCTTCCTCACAAGTGTATCACGGTCACATGTTACAGGGAACGAAAGAATGGTTGGCTGTTGAAACAGGTGCATCTCTTTCAAAGTTCACTGAGGAAAAAGTCCATTTTAGGGCTACTAGTAGCCTAGGGAGTCAAAAATGAACAGAGTGACAACAAAACCTTCCAAGAAACAGCTGTTTTTTTTTCAGGGCGTGAGAGAAGACTCTATACTTCCCTGAAAAAAATCCCATCTGGCAATTCTGTTCGCCTCTGGGCGTTAAAAATGAAAAAAGTGGTAGCAAACGTCCTGTCTATGAGCAAACGCTACACTATTATAAATTTATCTACTGATGCTATACATTATGATACTACATTACAGAAGTCAATTTTCTGAACCTTTCATTAACCATTGCCAGAATGTTATATTGCAGCTGCCCAGATGATATAGTGGTTAGTGATATTGACTGCTGTGTCGTAGGGACTGGGTTCGAATCCCGAAGAAGGCAAGGATGTTTGTATAATACCTGGGTAACATGGATGTGCTTTAAATATATGTTTAACCAAAAGTCTTCTCAAAAAGGTTGATAATGAGGGAAGAGAGGAGGGAGGCCTCTAACCAGTCTCCAGGATGTCCTCTCTCAAGATTAAGTGGAATAGAGTCAAAACTCAGTGTGAATTGCATGTGTTTAAAGCCACGGTTAACTACAAACATAAAACTACCCACTTACCACTATGAATTTCGTGGAACTAGATCTGACACTGTCGATCTGGTGGCAGTAGAAACAAGAGTGGAATGTTTATTCATTAAACTTTGTCACCAATGGCTTACATTTTTCAATAAGTGAAATAATAAAAACTTGATCAATTTTTGAAAATATATTGTCTTGTCCCGTCGACCGCGTTAGGTGGAAAGTTCGAGTAAATATCAGCCATTTTTCAATTATTACAATTTTATTTACTGTATCACTTAATAATCTTAATCAACTTTATCGAGAATGCATTTAAATCACTAAACTCGAGAAGCAGTCAATCTTAACTTAGTTATAATACAAATAAGAACACTTATCTAATCTCCTGAGCGCTCTTGTAATATTCCACTTGAATTGACTGTACGACCACGGGTCGCGAACTTTATGCTTTCTTCTATCTCAGCGTTCAACCATCATCAACCCATTACAATGTTACCGAAAGTGTTCTGAGCGTTCTCTTCTGAATATTTAATCGCATTTTCCAACCATTTGGAGAAGTGTCCATTGATTAAAAATTTAAATTATCTATAATATATTTTATGTGTTTGAATACCACTTACATATATTACAAATTATTTTATTTAATAATATCCTTCTCCAAAAAGTAGCAATTCCATTGACATGGCATTATCGAAAAAATTTTCATTTCTTCATCAGGCAAAAGAAAAGATTGGAAACAATTTATTTGCTTACGAATTCTACAAATAGCTATTTGACTTCCATACTTAATTCTGAAACAGAAAGCATTTCTCCCCGAAAACATTTTGCTGCCAATATAGTTACCAGTACGTCCTTCTCTTTTTTCTCCAAGTAGATTTGTAATACGCCAGAAGCGTAAGAAAGACAAAGACATCTTATGAAAAACGACACTGAATTTAATTTTCGGGATACTTTCCCATTTCTACAATCGTCAGGAGTGGAGGAGACTCTTTAAAGGAGCAACTGCGACGCTATCAAATTCCGTTTACATGTTTTTCTATTTTTTGGAATTATCGGGAAACACATTACTCGAAAAATCAATGCGAGAGAAGTGGAAAAGCTACAGAGATTGTTTCCTTTAAACAAAAAGTAGGAGAAAAAACATTGCCTGGGATTGTATTTTACTTCTAAGATCGTTTCAAAAATAACGCCTACTATTTTATTTCTTTCTTATTTTTTATTATTTTCTGTCTTTTCTCTTAACATAAAAGAAATAGATAAAAGATAAATTGTCTCTAGCTAGTGTGTTTGGAAAAGGAAGTAATATGGAAGTGGCATTTCTGAAGAGAAATCTAATGCTTGCATTTTATTTGAAATTCGTGTAATAATAGGACACGGGTCGGAACTGAAAATGTGCTGAAGAGTTTTCTTCGCTATCAGATGATAAATTTTGTTTCATCGTCTAAAGAATCTGAAGGGAAGTTTAACGGTTGGAATTTAATATTTTCTCTAAAAACAGAAAAAGCTGGTGCCTGTGATTAGATTTTTAGATTTTTTTATTTGCTTGTCAAACTTGACACGAAATCAATTGAATTTAAAACAGAATTAAATACTTTTCTGGGCATTATTTTGGTTTTGTGTTACTGAAACATTTTACTCAAAACATTATGATTCTTTGATTGTATCAACAGATAAATTTAATGCACATGATCTTTATGTCATATATAATACAAATTTCAGTCATTCACAGATTTCATAACAGTTAATCTTATATAATATCAGAATCTTTCAGATATAACTAACTCAAACTGACTTTTTTCCTTTGAAATATTTTTACTTTTTCTGCTATTAATATTATTAGAGTAGATTTTAATTTTTATTCTAGTGGGTCATATAGCAGTAGAAAAATGTTTTTGTTTTAAAGTTTGGAGCTAAAAGGCTTTTAAGAAATCGGGTTTTAATAGACTAACAGGAATTATATTAAATAAATACTTCGTTACAAAAAACCCCCGAGGTATATATATAAATGAAGTTCCCTGTGGTAAAATGTGAAAGTTAGTAGGGGGATCATATTAACATCACTCTACAAAGTTGTACAAGGTTTATTGGCAATGAACAGTGTAACCTCGGTCAATTGAGGTCCTGAGCTGGCAACCCCTTTTCTAGCTTCAATACCAACGGGAGGACGTTTCAGCCTCGACAGATTTCACGTGCACTAGCCCCCTCCACATGGCGGGTATTCGGCAGCACTATGCTCAAAATGACACGCCAGCCACGAGTCCGTGACCTTGACTGCTAGGCTATCATGGCCATTAAAGCTAGTAGAAGTTAGACATTTAATCACTATTCCCTTTTCTTGACTGCGTTACAAAATCACATGGACCATCACCATAAGATTTTGACTTATCAATCCATGCCAACTATAATGAGTAATCGATTATTATTAAAAGGCTACGCGTGGTCAGTGACTCATGTATCATCCTCATCACTTGACCAAGATTCCAAATTATGAGGTCCGATGCCAATATCTATCATGTTGCTTTGGAGTACGAGATTAATAAATAATCAGTTATCGAATCATTAAATACTCCCACAAACACAATTCATTTTTAACAAATAAATGTTTAGAATCTTTATCGTTATCTTTAAACATATTATCTATATGTAGCTTGAAACTCCTATTCAAGGTAACTGTTTTTGAAATTAAATGTTTCCTTGATTAGATATCATATAAGTGATAAGTCTTTCATCATATAAGTGAAATAATGGTTGACAGTTCTGTCTCTGAGAAAAGATACATTAAGTATTATTTTCTAAGGTAATTTTATTGTGATTGGAATTCTATCTATTATATAATGCAATGTTATTACAGAAATCTAGCAGATTTGTGATGAAATCCCTTTCCTTTTACTTTATTTAAGTCTTCTTATCGGATTTATGTGCTAAATTGGAAATAATTGTAATTGGAAGATTTTCTAATGGACTAGAGAGAAGAAAAAAGCACATTCGGTTGTTTTTTCGAGCCTCCGTATGTATGTGCAGTTTATTCTACATATTAGTGACAGTTTAAAAACACTTTTTAACACAAACCCCATTTTTTTTATTTCTGTATTTGGACCCGTGTCTATTTCAACTACTATGGAAATGCCAAGCACTCACATAATATTTTTATTATAAAACAACATATTCCCCAGGTTATACATGCTAGTCTAACATCAAACGTTATTTTTTTTTAAAAAAAATTATATATAAATATAAGCCAGGTCTAAGCGAACAAAATTACTTTATATTGCAATATTACATCGATAATTTGAATGTAGTAAATATATATATTAACCTTTTTATATAACATTAATAATGATATCTTTTAAAAATGATTTTGAATTGATCATTGATGTTAGCAGAGAGAGAGAACAAATAAGAGGAAAAAAAAAATCATCGATGTGTTAAAATATAATAAAGGTAAAAAGTGTGCGTGCTTATGACTACGCGATAGAATTCAAATGTTGTGACGTCATTTCAGGGATTCAAAACAAGGGGAGAGTAGTGTTGTCTTATAAAATTAATTATTTATATGTCTGGACTCATAAAGTGATATTTTTGTGCCAATCTTATTTGTGAATTAATTGTATTCTAAGGAGGAAACAATAGGTTTATGGTAGCTGAAACAGGTTATAAATTTCTTCGAGATTCAAAATTTTATTTAAATATCTATAAAAAAAACTCCTTGTTCTGTAGTTCCTCGTACTTTTATTTGGATCATTTGACATAATTAAATTGAATTTTGATTTCAAAAGAAATCAGTTACAGGTTTTAATTTGTCTTTTGAAAAATCTACCTTAAAATCCCCACTTAAAATCATAGGTAATTTGTTCAGAAGACCCGCCCTGGCTTTGTGAATTTTGGTAGTAATTTAACAATGTGCAGTTCTACCCATGAATTAATTTAAGCAAAGGGAAAGTAAGCCATGTAGTTCCTTAAGAAGAGAGGAATCTAGGTCAAAACCTTTAAAAAGGGATTTAATCAGAAGATTTATATCATGTAATCTCTAGCTTATACTCGCTCTTTTGTCATTGTATGGCAGTTTTGTACAAATATAAAAGACACTACTTCAAAGTAAGTCTTCTTAATTGTATTTTGTTTTCTTGTAAAGGGTGTTTTTTTAGAGGTATAGAACTTTAAATTGCAATAAAACAACGATGTATTATTCGATTGACATAACTTTTTTTTTATTCGAAAGATAATTTTGTGGGATTACATTTTAAATATGATCAAGCAAGGTGTAGATTCGTCGAATGGGCCCAAAACGAGATTGCCGTTGTTCCCGATTTTCATAAGCGAATTTTGTTTAGCGATGAAGCGCACTTCTTGTTGAATGGCTACGTCAACAAACAAAACTGCCGCATTTGGAGTGAAGCTAATCCACAAGTGAATATCGAAACACCGTTACATCCAGAAAAACTGACTGTTTGGTGCGCTTTATGGGCTGGTGGAATCATTGGTCCGTACTTCTTCAAAAACGACGAAGGCCACAACGTTACAGTCAATGGTGATCGGTATAGAGCCATGATTACTAACTTTTTCATTCCTGAATTGAACAATCATGATGTCCAGGAGCTGTGGTTCCAACAAGACGGCGCAACATGTCACACAGCTCGTGTGCCACAATCGATTTATTGAAAGACACGTTTGGTGACCGCCTAATTTCACGTTTTGGACCTGTGAATTGGCCTCCAAAATCTTGTGATTTAACACCGCTAGACTATATTCTGTGGGGCTATGTCATTGGTCTATGCGGATTAGCCACAAACGCTTGACCATTTGGAAGACAACATTCGCCGTGTTATTGCCGATATACGGCCACAAATGTTGGAAAAAGTCATCGAAAATTGGACGTCCAGATTGGACTACATCCGAGCCAGCCGGGGCAGTCATATGCCAGAAATTATATTTAAAATGTAATGCCACAAGATTATCTTTCGAATAAAAAAAAAATCATCTCAATCGAATAATACATCGTTGTTTTATTGCAATTTAAAGTGCTATACCTCTAAAAAAACACCCGTTATTTAAATTATATGTAATGTAACTTTTCTTAATATCTGTATACTTAATTTTGTTATTTTAAATTTGTAATTGTTTTAATTTTCTTTTCAGACTCAAAGTATTTTTGCGTAATGCAGTGTTTCTCAAAGTGTAGGCGCACCCCCCGGGGGGCGATGACCCTACAAGTGGGGCGCGAACATATCGAAAATTTAAACATTTTTTTAAAAAAAAATAACCGGAAAGAGAAGTAAAACAAAATGCTTTCTTCCATAATAAAAAAAAATACACAACAACACTGACATAATTTATGTTTATTATCTGGCTTTTTTCCGTATTCAAATAGCTATCTTTGATCCCAAAACCAAATTAAAGAAAAAAACATTTTGTTTTATTTGCTGTATTTCCTCAATGAGACATTTTTTTTATTACATTTAACATAAAATATTACTTTTCAGCCAGGCTGCATAGTACGTTTCCTAATCATTTGATTGACCTTTAATCTTATGGTATGGTTATTATCAATATTAGTTCCCTCCCATCTTTTATGCGTTTGCTTTTCGCTTAGGGAAATTGTAAATAATAGAGTTTTGCGATATTTGGAAAAGAATTGAGATTGATTTAACATTTCTGTAGGATAATTGAAAAGTGTCTGATTTGCGTCCTTTATTATGGTCTTGTACTTTTGAATCATTTTAGTTCAGTTTTATTGGATTTTTTCTCAAATCATTAAAGAATTGAATAGTCCTTGAAAGCTGGTAAGTATACTTTCTATAAATTAAAATATTCACCAGAATTCCGATTTGTATCGTGTACAGTAAAAATAATTCTAAGCAAATGATTGGAGTGACTAAGTCTCCCCGCACTACCATTAATATTAGTATCGAGTACGCGCCTGCTTCCGGGTTAAAACATTTTGAAGTCTTCTCGCTTTAAATGTTAAAAAGTAACACAATTATTCTTCATCGGAATTTTATATTCTTTTTCATAATTTAACATTAATTCTAAATGCTAATTGTGTGAGGTTTAAAATTACAGTTCTTTTAAACAGTTATTTACAATTATAGCATTTAACTAAAAAAAAAATCATTTTACATTTTTGTATACAATGTAGTGCACGCAGTTTTACTCTCCTTACAGTTCAGCTATTATATCAAGAATAATGTTTTATTTTTTTTAAAAATGAACTCGTGCGAAGAGTCGGTGTTTCAGCCAGTATACGTTTGATGTATCACTACTGAAGAAGGTATTTTATAAATAATTTCTTATTACTGAATTTGGCCGCGGTAGCCAAGTGGTATAGGTACCGGATCGTGGCTTGTCTTGTCACGACTTCGAGTCCAGTACCACTAAAGACCCGCCGTGTAAGGCAGCGATGCACGTTAAATCTGTCGAGAGTTGAAACGTTTTCCCGTTGGTGTGGTGTGGTAGTTAGGAGAGAGGGGTGCCAGCTCAGGTGTCATCCACGTCACTTGACCATGGTTCAAAATTACGTGTCCGTCGTCAAAAGCCCTCGTGCAGCTGAACAGTGCGACGTTAATATTCAATCAATCAATCTTATTACTAAATTAAGAACAAGTTTAATAATTATTAGGGACTTCCACGGGCTTTTATTGTAGAGGAAAGTTTTTCAAAGGAAGGTTTAATATCAGAAATTGACACTTAAAGAGTTATTTTTCTATATTTAGCTGAGATCTATATTTTGTCCTCAAGGCATCCACCGCAGAAAATCCGGTTTAACAAAAGTAGGATGTTGAAAATGGTAATAATATACGAAGTGCTTTTGTTTTCAGTACAGATAATTCCTCATCCACCTCTACCCCAAATTCAAAGAGCGATTTATCACAAAATTACCTTTTAATTTTTCACTGGATGTGAAATCTATGAAGATTTCTTCTTCGGAAGTTGAGAGCCCTTCTGGAGTATCTTGAAATAGATATCTAATCCACTCGTAACTTGCTATCAAGCTGTCCTCATCCAGAAAATAGTTTTTAAAATTCTTTGCCAACATAGCTAAATGATTTTATATGTTTTAAAAACAACTTTCACATGTTGTTCTACAGATTTGTAAGTTTTAACACATATCGAGCTGGGGCTTTTTTTCCATCATTTACTTCAGTAGAGGTAAATCTAAAATTTAAGTATTTTTGAGAAGATCGCCTTGATTTAATTTTCAGAACCATGCTCGTTCGTCTGTGTACTTGTTGATTCTTTATTATGGTCGAATGTTTGCTTACGACTTAAAAATGTATGTATGATATTGTTTCAATCTACTGCCGTAATACTTAACGTGTAAATTGAAAAAAAAATGTACATTCAAGCTAGATTCGGTAGCTATAGGAGTATCGACTTGACCAAAACTGACTGGAATTGTACGAGGAAAAGCATTTTTACATGTTTTGCGCTGACGTCCGATAGGTTGCCCAGACTCACGCAAACTTACCCTATAATGACAGATGTGATGGATATGATAGAGAGAGACATTGACTAGACTATTTTTCTAATGACATTTGTACTTTGAGAAATGAATGCTGAAGGAAATAAATATTTAATTAAATACATCATTTTGTTATCTGTTCCAATTTAAAAATTAGAGAAAGAAAAATAACATAATTCTAAGTAATATATATTTTAAGTAATTTTCCTAAAATATATATTACTTAAAAGTTACATATACACAAAATTTAATACACTTATCGTATTAATTTGTACGGTTTATAATTAAGATCGTATTGTAACTTTAGCGTCTCTCTTTGAAAGTGCATTTTTATTGCAGTCAATACATTGTTATACAGGGGGGCGCCAAATTTTTGATTGAAAATTGGGTCGCCAGTATTAAAAGTTTGAGAAACACTGGCGTAATGTGATTAATAGAACTATTTGTTCATTGCTATTCTGATTCGCTTACAAAAATAGATTTTTATTCTTAAATTCACTGCAATATTGTTAATGATAATTATACTATTTACTTAGTTCTGTAAGGATTTGTCCTTTTTCTACATTTTGCTTAATTTTAGTGTAGGATTTCTCTCTATAAGTCTATTTTTAAGAATATTACATGTTTCATTTTCATGCTTCAACTAGGATTAGAAGAAATTCCGCATTCATTTTCGTAGAAAGAGGTTGCAGGGGTGGGGGAACCCCATTTAGATCGAAGCTACAGTAGGAACTTTACTATTTTGGCGCATTAGTGGTGGGGGAGGGCAAACTATCGCGTTTCCAGTCGTTTTGGAGTAGGGCGGGGGGGGGGGAAGGTCCTTCATTTTCTTTCTAGGGGTGTGTATGTCACGGACGACATTGTAAGAGCACGATTTCCGACTAAAGAAGAAAAAGGCTGAATGAGCTTTACAAACTCGAGTGTGACATTCATTAACGTTCACTCTCCAGAAAAACGCTCCCATAGAAGTTATCACTTCAAAAATAATCGATCCCCCTAGATTTGTACGGCTGGTCATTAAAGATGAAACTATAAGAAGAGCAAAACATATCATAGCCAAATTATTGGAAAGATAATCTACAACACAAAGGTGAAGAAATACAGTCAGAATATATCTCTCGGCAAATTGAGGAAGATGATGAAATCAATATTGAGCTTTGATCCACGACTGGAAATAACTAGTTACCCTTCTCACCATTAGATGAAAGAGTCTATATTGTTGGTTAGGTAGTAGATCAGATGAGCAGGGAGGGAGGGGGGTAGGATTGCAATACAAATTAGAGAGTGGAAAAACAAGTTTTAATCATTTTTTTCCTCGTGGGATTGTGCAATTTCCCTATTGAAATGTGGCCACAGACAATCTCTGAAAGTAAGATATGACAACAGGCTCAAAAATCTTAGAAATATAGCCCTGGGGGAACAACAATATTTACCAGAAGGTGCGGGGTGAATAAAGCTTAAGGTTAGTTGCATAAGGACAACTAATCAAGTTGTTGCTTTAGTTGCAAAAGGTAACTATTAAGCAACCTCTCTTTACAGTGTCTTCAGACATCGTGGTAGATAGAAGCTTATATCATCTTCAAGGACTATGTCGTGTCACTCGAATGTCCATGTCTGCCTTTCAATGCAACATTGCAAGCGTAAGCGACTGTGGTTTTGAGGCAAAGGTAATTCCATTGTGTGGTAAATGACGTTTAATTTGACATGAGGACACCGATTGTTGTGGACCACACTCTTATGTTGCAAGTTTCCTGATGTAGTAGAGCGATTCATTATTCACATGCGCACATTATGCCTGTCATCCCTCGTAGTGAATCTACAAGACTAGTGTAGTCGTTGTCATTGGTAAGTCGTTCTCTCCCGCGTCCAGAGATAAAAGAAGCGCAACATTGTTGTTTGGTTATATCTGACATGATATCTGATTTTTCGGAAGGATAAGAAACATTGTTCAAAATCCACATTTCTTCCTCAGTCTAACTCAGGAACGTATTTGAATGATGCTCGCATTCTTTTTTGAGGCATACTGAAGCAAACTGAATGTGCGAAAAAGCAATACAAGTGTTTCCGATAGTTTTACTCTCCTTTTATATAGCGGTTATTGGTCTCTCTATAAAAATGTTTGGTAGCAGAGGTCCATTACGTGCGTCTTCTCTGAAATTCTAATCATTTACATATCCAATCATCGTAAATACAGAGTAAAACTTTCATGCGGCTCGGACAGTATTCATTGTATTACATTTGGGATGGCCAAATAATGTATAATTATTTTCCCAAACTGCAGATTATTGGGGTTTACAATATTTTTAAAATGCAATTAAAGTATTTTATATCAAACTAGAAATTTATACAAATATTTGAATTCATTTAAAATGATAACTTCATTGAAAACTACCCTTTATAACTCACTTTGTATATTTTTTACATTTAATGAATTGATACCTAATTATTCAATTTTTAAAAGATAAAAAAATGTAATCATATCATTTTCAGTCACATTTTATAATTAACGGATTTGTGGTGTAGTTGTCTCTATGAAGCTTTTTACATTTTTTCCAAACAGTACAGGGTAATATATTTCAAAATAATATATTTTAGAATAATATATTTCAGAATATATATTCCAGGATAATGTATTTCAGAAATGAAACTCAAAAATAAGTGAAACTGTTATATATATGTATATCAACTTTTTTATAATAGTATTTAAAAAATCGCTATGCATTTTAACAATAGAAAGACTGAAATCTAGTATATACCTATATTGCCCATAAGCAGTCAAAACGACTGCACTGTGAAAAAATAACTAATGTATAAAAAATTTGTTTAAAATTTTAATTTTTAGTATTTTTTATATTATTCACAGCCATATAGCAAGTTATTAGTAAATGTTAGCAATAAAAAAATTTGCTCTACTTGGGAAAAAAAATGTATTCTAAAAAAGTCTAAGAGAGAAGTTGTGTCATTATATATGTAATTGTTTTTCTAATTGAAATCAAAAAGCAGTCAAAATGACTTCCTTGGGCAATATAGTGTTAATACAAAAGTGTTGCCAAATACAGATATTGATGTAAAAATATATTCAAAAATAATATACTTGGAATGAATTATAATAATGGCATATTTCATTTATAGGTTTGTGTGCTAAGATCATAATAGATTTTTAAATTAATAAATAAATTACTTTATACAAAATGTGTTAAATACCCCTATAAAACTTTACAAAGTTAGAATTATTAATTCATTTTCTTCTGCATGTAAGTCGTAAGTTATTTACTTAACCTTTATTAAACATGCTTTCAAAATAGATTAAAATAAGACATAGATGCGCTTTCCAGCTCCATTCTCTCTTTTACATCGCAGCATATTAAATTAGATGAAATAAAATCTTCTTTGAAATAATTGCCTGACGTGCTGGCTGGGGATTATCAGGCTTTAATGAAGACGAATTTGAGGTTAATAAGAACCAGATGCAAATACGTAGAAGGGCAGTCTTTTCTAATTTAGATACAAACTGCATGAAACATTGTTGACACTCTCCATTCCATTCAGAGAGTACTTTATATTTTATGAATGTAGAATAGCATTAAAAGAAACATACAAAACACTGAAACATACGTAAATGAACTTTACTCAATTATTCTTACTATTAATTAGAAATTAATTTAAAATAAACTGAAGAATTTTCTAATAGCTGAATGAATATAAAATATTTTTTTTTCTCTTCGACAATATATATATATCATGAAAATGATATTTATTACTGTGTTAAGACAGAAATATTTTCGGGAAGCTAACTGCAGTTTTATTTTATTTTATTTTATACGTAAAATTTTATGAAAAACTTATAATTCATAAGTCCTTTACGGTATCCGACTACGTTCGAAACCGTAATTTTAAAAAAGCGCATAGATGGATAATTTTCGTGATATTTAGTGTCACTTAGAATAGAATACACGTATAAAATTGTTTTAAGGACATTTTGACAAAAAAAACTTATTTAAATACAATATTTCGGCAAAAAATTAACTTAGAATAACTTTTTTTTAAAAAAAGAAATGTTTTACTTTGTGAAAAATGCTTTTATTATAATAATATTTTGCCTGTATATAGCTCAGACCTCTCTACAGAGGCGGCTCATCTACGAGTTTTGAAAAATTCACATTATTTTCAGAGTTACAACCAATTGAAAATATTATTATTGGCGTTTTTTTCTTAAAATTTCTCGCCTCTGTTGTCCTAAAACATGGATAAACCCACTTCTAAGTTATGTATTTCAAAAATTCTAGTTGAGCCCTAGTGCAAAGGTCTGAGCTATATACAGGCAAAATAATATTATAATAGAAGCATTCTTCACAGAAGGAGAATATTTTGAAAATGGGTCATTCTATCTTAATTTTTTGTCAAAATATTGCACTTAAATAATTTTTTATTGTAATACTATTCTTTAAACAATTTTATATACATTTTCTAATCTTAGGGACACTAAATATCATAAATATTATCCATTTATACGCTTTTACAAAATCACGGTTCCTAACGTAGTCGGATACCTTAAGTTTCAGTCGTACTTTTTTCTGACATTTTATTACATACATCATTTCCATTACTTTATACATGTGAAGTGAGGGTTCACACCTCACCTCGAGTTGGAAATGAACATAAAGGCGTAGTTCACACAGAAACACATTTAATTAGTTAAAAATGGTGACGGCACAACACAAGCCCTAAAATAGATTGATAAAAAAGGAGGGTGGTAGCTGCCCTTTACATCAGCTAGCGAACTATCCACGAAACACTTCCATTCTCTCATCACATCCCTTAGTGCTCAGTTTTACATCCAACGTCTCTGCCGGAATCACAGTCAGAGTGAATGAGATGGTTCGTTAGGTGTCGATGCTACGCTAACTGGCGTGGATGTAAACTACATACATGTAGCAAAAAATATAATGCACTGTTTCAAAACTGCATTCTTAAATCGAAGCGTTTTCTTAAAGAACTCAGGAACTGATAAAATATATTTCCATCAATATTTATTACAAAGAAACAGGCTGCATTATAACGTGAATTGAGCTCAAAAGTATTCTAGCAGTTGTTTCTGCAGTTTTGTGTTTATTTCTAAAATAAATGAGAAAACATTAATAAAAACAATTTAGATTTTTGAACAATATAATTTTGACGAAACATTGTCTTTAAGCTATGCAACAGAAGTTACTGAAATAATAAATGCGTGTGAAGAATTTTTTCACACATAATTATGAATAACTCCGAATTACTAAGTATTTCATCCTTTTTTTAAAAAAATAATCAGAAAAGTTTTAGATATTGTAATATACTCATTGTCACAAACAATTATGCACCAAGAAGCAAGAATGGAAGTGTTACAAAACTTGGCATGAAGGTGTATGCCAGGCAGATATATAAAATATTAGAAAAGTAAAGTGACTGGACATTGCATCAAGCAGCCAGTTGACACTGAATTTCCTTCTTCTTGTATTATGAAACAGGTAAGCAGAATTTGTTTGCGTATATTAAATGAGTTGCAGGTGAACGCTGTTTAACAAGACATGCCCTTACGACAATATCGGAGGCTATATGAGCAGCTGTCGGTGTTCAAGAGGGGAAGAATTAAAGGGATGGTGGAAACCGCTTGGTCAGCTCAGCGAGTCACTCGCTGCCTAGGCAGTACTGACTTAACTGAGAGGAAGTTTTGGAACTAGTAGAAGAATGAAAGGTCTGTGTCATGGATTTCATACTCAAGACGCTCTTGACATATCTACAGGGAAGAATCTTCACATCATACGACACGCAAGTATAGCGACAATTGTCTCCTTGTCCTCCATCCATACACAGGCAGAATGGGGGGTCTTCACTACGGGCCTATATGTCAGTCTGTATTATTGTAAGGACCCTGGCTGAAGGACTTCTGCTACCACGGCCTATATTAAGTGTACTACCATTGGCATTTATTTATCGTCGTCTCCGCTAGATGTGGTGTCACGCTTGAAAGGATCCAAATGGAATCAAGTTGTCTTCAGCAATGAACCCAGATTAAATCTGGTCAGTGATAACAATCGTGAGGGTGAGAGGTGACAACGTGGTGATTATCTCAACCCTGCCTTTGCTTTACATAGGGGCACCACTCCCACAACTGGTGCGATTGTATAGGGTGTCATCACATACGACAAATAGTTGCCCTTAATATTAATCCACAGCACCATGACAGCCCAGAGGTACGTTCGTGATATTCTTCAGCCACTCATGGCAATGCTTCCAGGAGCCAATTTCAGCAGAACAGTGTTCACCCCCATCAGCAAGGGTTTCACAGGACTGACTTTGCAACATTTCCTTTCTCCCCTGGCCTTCTCTATCTCCAGATTTGTCATCGATCGCCCATATACGGGATCATTTAGGACGGAAAGTTGAATTACTTACGAGTTTTGCCGGATTAGAGGGGTGTTTACAGCAACTGCGGAAGATGTCGCAAGATCTCAAACGGGACTTTAGTGTCTCAACGCCCAACAGTATCACATCATGCTTTCATACTTGAGGTGACCAAACAGGGTACCAAAATCTCCATTCATTTGCAATTCATTTCTATAGTAAATAATATGTTTGCTTTGATTTTTTAATCATTTACTTTCATCAACGTTTTACTTACGTATTTAAAATTTCGTTTAATTCGGACAACTTTTTCTTGTTGCGCAATTTTTATGGCAATGAGTGTATGATAAATTTAATTCAAAAAGTAATACCAATATCAAAACATAAATAACATATCTTTTTAAAACTTAGCGAAAATTATTTTTTTACAAAAACTTCTCTTTTGGATTATTTATTCAAAAACTTTTAACAGAGATTTTAAAAAAATAGGTATAAGGAATGATCTCTTTTGAACCCTTTTTTATAAAATTCAACACAAAAAGAAATAAAATAAAATAAAATATTTAACAAAATAATTATTTTTATAGGAAATAAATTTAATTTTTACACACACTAGCAGATTTATTAAAACTATAAATGATCTAGATTTAACTTGTACAAGTGATGTTGTCATGAATTTTGTATGCGTAGTTTTTTAGTGTAGGAGTGTATACATACTAAATTCGGGCTAAATATGGCAAACAGAAAAATAATAATTATTCTATTTAACTGGATAAAATTGTAGAGTACACACGCATGCACAGAAACACACACACGCACGCATAGCATTGAGAGGTAAAATAATAAACTCATCTAAAGGTAAGCAATCAGCTTACCTTTTACAGCAAAAATGTATGATATCAAAATATAATCTACACCTCTTCACTACTTCTAGGGATATATTATAGTTCTTTCTCGAAATGTATGCTAAGGAGCCACTTCATAGGGCTTGCAATGTATGGAGAAGCACCGTTTAGCATTAAAAGTTTGCTACCCACACATGCACGCTGTTCAAATACAGAAACGATGTAGAACATAAAAGGTATTCGTGGCGTACATCATTGATGGTGCAGGTAATTCCTCAAAAAAGATTGACCTTATGGTAAGCGATACTGTAAATCAGCACCACAGTTACTTTTACAGAATGAAGATATTCTGGTTGTTCACCGAAAGAGTTTTCTTTTACCCATATTCTATAGTTCTCGGTACTGAGATCTTCACAGATATGAAAGTAGGTGTAATTTGTCCAAAAGTGTTCCATGACCATTCATTGTCCACTTCCAGTGAAACCAGAAATTCTAGTGTAAAGGTTAGTCGCAATGACAAATCAGCAAGATCCAAGTCTACTCATCTTTCGGACTTGCATCTTGACCCCCCTTTACCTATTTTGAATGGATTGAAAATTTTTAAGCATCGTGCTGATATTAAATCTCTGATGATCGGGTGAGAAACCCCGTGCACAACATGTTTTCACACCACTGCTCGTCACTTTTGCATTGCTGTGGTTTCACTTTCTACAAATGTTAATTCCTTTGTTATTCAGATTTCTGTTCAAATCGACTCGTATTAATATCCTTTTGCAGACAGGTTGGCAGACTTCGGCCTTCATTCAAACCTTTTAATGTCCAGAGCTTTTTCAGAGCTATGACCAAATAGTCGTCACTCTTGTAAAATATTTTCACGAACAGAGAGCAATCCTTTTTTAAACAAAACATGACGAGCTTTTGAGAAGCAATATGGAGGAGACAGTAAGTACCTCACGTTTTTATTTTAAATCTCAGACATGTTGCACATGACACGTTTCTTCTTTTACATATTTTAACGTGTAAAGCGCCGTCTATTCCTGCAATGTTGAACTATTTTTTATGCTATATTTTCCCCTCTTTTATGATGTATATTCAGAGCAAATCTATATTGTAGGGGCACAATTTCCAACAAATCAGCGGGCTAAGAATAAGAAATTATTCAAAATGAAGAATAGCCCGGATTAAAATAGAGCATCCTGATTTCATTATGGGTAAACCTGTTTTTGCTTTTCCGAAACTCCAATATCGGTCCTAACATTACCGGCAATTGTCGCTACTGAACGGCGTTTTTCAGAGCTACTGCTAGTCAAACAGTGATATTGCTTTTTCTCTCTTATAAATTTTTTTCGATCTCTGTTTATTTTATTTTTCTTTTTTGGATAAGACCTTAAAAGAACGAGGGATATAGACACGGAAACTTCTTCGAACTCATGGAATATGTCTCTTACCTGCTCGAGAGCTTCGACTCCGATAAATATTCAGGAAAATTTACCTGACTTGAGCAAGATTAATTAACTTCGGATAACCAATCTGTATGCTCTCGTTAAGAAATATCATCGAATCATGGGTATGTAGAAATTGAAATGGAATATAAGTAGGTAGAAAAAGCCGATTCTGCTGTAAAGGCGGTGCAGGCGGTTGCAGGCGGTTGTAGGCGGTTGCAGGCGGTTGTAGGCAGTCGACTGCTTGTTTCGTTCCTGAGTTGAGTTGTTTTGTTCCTACTTACGAGTTGAGTTGTTTCGTTCCTGCTGCCGAGTTGAGTTGTTTTCTCCTGTTGAGTTGTTTCGTTCATGTTGCCGAGTTGAGTTGTTTTCTCCTGTTGAGTTGAGTTGTTTCGTTCCTACTGACGAGTTGAGTTGTTTTTCTCCTGCATTGGCTTTGATTTTCGAGCTGAGGGGGCGAGTTGAATTGTTTTTTTTTCTACAGCTAAGTTGAGTTGTTTTTAAAAAATGTGCACAAAAAATGGAAGTATGGGAATGTTAAACGTGCTCATGGCGCACCTATTGATTAAAATATACACTAATTATAGATTTTAAAATGATGGAAGTAAATAACGCTCAAATAAAAAATAAATCAATCCAGATTCAAACTCACGGCCTCAGATCAAAATGTCTCCACAGGACAATAGTTTTTCAGTTACGCTAACCATTATCCTATGAAGGCATACAGACCTGAAGAAAACTTATGTTTATAATCTCATGAATTTAATTTTGCAGGCGAAGAAGACGGCGACATGTTTTAAAATCATTTTCTTGATTAAAATGAAATAAAAAAAATATTTAATTTATATTATTTTAATAAAGTGTAAATTTTAATTCAGTATAATGATTACATACACACACAGTAAAGATACAAAGTAAATTGATTATTCAGAAAAATGTGCCGTAGTATACTCGTCATCAGCGTGAACGGGTTACGATTTAACTTGTTTTAGCTTGTCTGATCTTGATTCTACAAGACGGCGACTGAATTCTACGTCAGAAATTATCTCAATGCTTAGAGCGGATGAATACATTGCTTTCAACCACTCAGCGAACGCCGCTCAAGTGTAATTCAATTGATATGCGTTAGACACTTATCACATTTTAGTTCACAATTCATTTCGTTTGTTAGTATTGCGGTGGGCTGTATTCAACAAGAAAAAATATGGTGATGTCTGAAACACATAGTGAAAAACGAAAGTTTGGAAAAGCCGGGGAATCTTCTGTAAATAAGAAAGCCAGAAGAGAAGTTTCAAAAGTAGGTAACAAAATTAAATAAATTTAATATGTAATTTTTATAATGTTTTTTACACATTTCTGATCTTTATTAATTTTGATATATTATTTGCAGAAGTATGGAAAATTTACCGAGGATTGCATACCAGATGGAGTATTTCAAATTGGAGATGATGTTTCTGTCTTTACAAGCACCTATTATGATTCCATATCAGTACACATAAGACGTTTCAAGAAATATGGCAAAACATACTACCCAACTCCCGAGGCAATAATATTAGACCCACGGTGGATCGAATATATCATGCGTAAAAAGAAAATGCCGGAATCACTGGAGAAATTACCAAGTGGACTTTTCCCTCCTGAACGACACATTCAAATAACTAGTGAGAACTTCATTGATTTTACTTTCAAGCGCATTAAATACAGTCCGGATAAAGAGCCCACTTTTAAAGAAAAAACTATATCCCGAGAGCAGTGGGCTGAAATGATTAAAAAATATAATGCTATTGAAAATGCTGCTATAGACAATATGTTTCAGTGTATGGACTTTTTAACTGCATATAAAACCTTCTGCGAAGGCCCCATAGAAAATACATTACCTTCTTCTTTGGATGTTAGTCTGGGTCAACAATACTTGACGCAAATTTTGAAAAAAATCTATTTGTAGCCCCCTGAACGAAAAAGGACTGAAACAGCCTCAGACTTTCGCTGAGGAGGTATGGGGGAATCGCGAAGAAACATTTAATTTATATGTTTCATCACTTGAAGCTAATGAGATAGCTGATTGTTTTTATATTAATCTTTTTGAAAATGAACCCTTATTATTGTTAAAACCTGTGTACATTATGTAACTCAAGGATTTTTAAAAAATCTTCCCTTGGATATTATTTTAAGAGAAGTAAGAGACATGTTATGTCCAACTGATTGTTTTGAATACTATGAGGATTTTGTTTAAAGATTTTTATAAGATTCACACAATATTTTGTTTTTATAAATTTGAATAAAATTCTTTTTTTATATGCTAAATTTGAGTTCTTATTATTTTTATTGTTTGTTAGTTTAATTTATGTTGAAATCATTTCACATCTTAAAAATAAATAAGAGTATTTTTTTAAAAGAAATTATCAAAGTATGTACAAGTGATATTTATTTTAAATGTATTTCATATGAAAGTGAGAAAATTTATGCTCATGTTTTTATATACATAAACTTTTTGCCTTTCCCAAAAAGTATATAATAATATAACTATTCATTGTAATAGTCATTCAATGAAGTTCTTTTCATCGGTAACAATGCATCAAGATTTAGCAGCGTTTTACGAAAATCCTGAAGTTCCAAATAGCTTCGGGGGTGTGGAAGCATTACATCGCTCTGTTAAAGGGAAATATAGTAAAAAAGATGTAAAACATTGGTTATCGCAGAAATATGCTTACACTCTTTATAAACCTGTTCGACATAAGTTTCAGCGGAATCGAGTGTTTGTAAATGATATTGATCGTCACTTTCAAGCGGATTTAGTCGATATGCTATCTTTAGCAGAATTTAATAAAGGGTATAAGTATTTGTTAACTTGCATTGATTTATTTTCAAAATTTGCTTGGGCAGTTCCTCTGAAAGATAAATTTGGAAAAAGTGTAAAGTCTGGGCTAGAAATTATTTTTAAAGAAAGGAAGCCAAAAGTGTTGCAAACAGATGCCGGTAAGGAGTTTTTAAATAAAATAGTTCAAAATTATTTAAAAAATCTGAATGTAAATTTTTTTTTACAAATAACGAAACAAAAGCTAGCATTGTTGAAAGGTTTAATCGGACAATAAAAACAAAAATGTGGAAATATTTCACTGAATTCAACACTAAAAATTACATCGACGTCATTGATAAATTAATACACAGTTATATATATAATCACTCGAATCACCGTTCAATTAAAATGGAACCTGTTTCTGTAAGTAGACATAACCGAAAGCAGGTATTAAAAAATTTATACGGTGGTCTCAGAAATGAGAAACCTAAAGCCCCTAGATTTAAAATTGGTGATGTTGTACGCATTAATAAACAAAAACTTCACTTTGAAAAAGGATACGAACAAAACTGGAGAAGAGAACTTTTCATAGTTTTTAAAATCGTGCAAAGAATTCCGATTGTTTATAGATTAAAAGATTTACAAGGTGAAGAGATTAAAGGTACTTATTACGAAGCAGAATTACAAAAAGTTGTCGACTCTGGTTTCTACCCAGTAGAGAATGTTATCAAACAAAGAAAAAGACGAGGAATCACTGAATATTTTGTTAAATTTTTAGGCTATCCTGAAAAATTTAATGATTGGGTGACTGATATTCAAAAAGTATAAATAGTTAAACTTTTTTATTGCCGACTCATTTTCAAAATGTCTTTCTACGTAACATTACCTTCTGATAGTTCTATGCATTTCTTTCCAGAAAACAAAATATCTCATTTCAAAACTCAATTACCCTCTCCCGTTTGTTTAAATGGTGAATGGGAAGTGGGATTGTCTGAAATCATCTACCCTCATTCTTGGCTTAACGTAAATGAAACTAACAATTCATTTCTATACAAAGCTGGTGACGGCAATATCTCTTCAACTGTTAAGCGAACAATTGATGTGGGTTGTTATGAAACAATGTTATATATTATATCAGCCGTACAACTTGCTTTACCCAAAAATCCTAATCGGTTCACAATAATTTACAATAAAGCAACAAAACGGGTGAAAATTAATGCAGTTCAAGGTAGCAGCCTTCACTTAGAGAATTTAGGCGAATTGTTAGGATTCAAACGCAATGCAATTATAATAGGTAACATGAAAAGCGAATTCGTTGCTGATGCATGTTCTAATTTTTCAGTTTTTTACGTTTACTCCGATCTAATTTCACCCCAAATTGTGGGGGATACACAGGCTCCTTTATTGCGAATCGTTCGCACTAAAGGTAAAGACGGGGAAACGATTAGTCAATATTATGATAGACCTCAATACTTACCTTTGGTGAGACACTCGTTTCAAACTATTCAATCTGAACTGAGACTCAATTCTGGTGATTTTGTTCCCTTTGAAGGAAGTAAAGTGATCATAGTGCTTCATTTTCGCATGAGGCAAATACTATAAATAAAGCAATGCATTTCTCATACCCTCATTTGGAGGTAAAAGACCAAGATGAGTGTACCATACGTTTGCTGTACTAAAAGATTTGAAGACCATTATGCAAGTCAAATAGGTTCGGGTCTGACTCATTACAAGGGCATTACTTTTCAAAAGGGTTATGGAATCGGAGGAATATTTCGTCGATTGTTTAGAGCAGCTTTACCTTTTTTAGTAAAAGGAGGTAAAACTATTGGAAAAGAAGTATTATTGACAGGGAGTCGTGTTGCCTCTGATGTATTGTCAGGAGAAAATTTTTAAAAAGCTGTAAAAACAAGAAGCAGAGAAAGTGGAAAAAAATTAGCTTAGAAAGCTATTGATAGAGTTCAGTCTATGGTAGGAAAAGGACAGTATAAAAGAAAGCGTAAGAAACAGAAAAAATTCATTTCATCCAAAGCACGTAAAGTGAGTGTACGTGACATTTTCGACTCGTAAAAATGGCATTTATTCTTAAAGATTCTCCTGAATGTGTTAAATCTGAATTGGAACTTTTCAACTTACCAGGAACTCAAACAGTTATTCTAGATAGGCAGTGGAAACAATTTCATCCTCTTTCTAACGTTTTCGATAATGCACCTGTAGAATTTCACATTTCCGGAAGTGCAGAAGATTACATAGATCTAAGTCAAACACAATTATACGTAAAAGCGAAAATAGTAAAAGTGGATAATACGCCTATTACTAAAGATGATACTATAGGACCTGTGAATTTATTTCTACATTCACTATTTTCTCAAGTAGATGTATTCTTAAATGATCGCGTGGTTTGCAATTTCAGTAATACATATCCCTATCGATATTATATTGAAACTCTTTTAAACCATGGATATGACAGCAAAACTTCCCAATTAACGGCTGAACTATTTTACAAGGATTCTGCTGATGGTCTCAAGAAAAGAACCGAATTTTTTAAAAAAGTGCCACTGTAGACATGATTGGTTGTATACATTCGGATTTATTTCATCAAGATCGTCTTTTACTCAATTTAGTGGATTTGAAAATAAAATTAATACGAAGCAAGCCCGAATTTTGTTTACAAGGATCTGAGGGATTTAAAGTTGTTTTGGATCATGTTTCTTTATTCATACGAAAAGTTCGTGTGAATCCTGGAGTTATTCTTGGTCATGCGAAAGCACTGGAAAAAACAAGCGCAAAATATACCATTAACCGAGTTCTGTGCAAAGTGTATTCGATTCCTAAAGGAAGCATGTCTTTTATCCAAGATAACATATTTTCAGGCCAAATGCCAAAAATTTTTTTGTAGGATGTGTAGATAATGAAGCTTTTCACGGAGCATTTTCAAAATCTCCTTATGAGTTTAAACATTTTAATTTAAATTTTATTGGAGTGTATGTGGATGGACAACCAGTGCCTCACAATCCATTAGAACTCGATTTTTCTAAAGATCAATACATACGGGCCTATCAAACTCTATTTGTTGGGACAGATCGAATGGGTCAAGACAGAGGTATATTTATTTCTAGAAAAGAATATAAAGATTCAAATGCATTGTTTGGATTTAACCTCTCACCGGATTTATGTTCTTCAAGAGAACATTTAAGTCTGATAAAACATAGCAATTTGCGATTAGAATTAAAATTCAGCAAATCTTTAGAACAAACCGTATGTGTTATCGTTTTCGCCGAGTTTGAAAATTTAATCGAAATAAACAAATCGAGAAATATCTTGTATGATTTCGGAAATTAAAGAATGGATGGAATGCAAATGTATACAGTTTTGTCTCAAGAGAAGACAACGTCCCCCTATTTTCAAGGTGTTTATTCTAGAGATACGCTCCCTCCTCTGCAAGAAAACATGTGTGCTATTGTGAATTCTGATGACTCATCACAACCTGGAACACACTGGTTAGCATTATTTGTAAATGATAAAAGAGAATTAGAATTTTATGACTCGTTTGGACAACCTCCTGTATTCTATAACATTAGTACTACTACCTATTTAGATGTATTATGGAATTCTAAAGTGTTTCAATCACCAACATCCAATGTTTGTGGGCACAATACTGTATTTACTTTTTATTCAAACGCAGCCAAGGCTATTCTATGCATTATATTTTGAATCAATTGTATATAAATGATTTTCAAATGTATCAATTTGTAAAGAAACGATATGGTGTAAGATTTGTATTTAGAAAATAAACAAATGGAATGAAACTAAATATGTGTGTGTCTTTTATTTTATTTAATTTTTTTTTCTATTTTCTATTTATTTTCTTATGATAATTTTTTCTTCTAAAAAAAATTAATATTTTTCTATGTTAAATTTATTTTTCTCTCAAATTTTTTTTTTCTATGATAAATTTTTCACCCAAAAAGATTAATATAATTTTATTTAATTATATATTTGAAACTTTTAAATTTTATCAAAAAAGTATATTTTCTTCAGCAAAAGAAAACTGTTCAAATCATAAAGAGACAACTGAGACAATTTTTTTTAATCAAATGAGTATCATTTATTTCAAAGTTTCAACCATGCATTTCTGCGAGCATACATTATTGGTTTCTTAATAATTTTGTTATTCTGATACAATTTTTTATTTACATCTAGATTTTTCGGTAAATTTACATCATTCAAAGCTCTTAAAAATACATATCTTCCTTCAGGTGCTGATTTTCGATTCCGGAAAAAATCATTCACGAGGAATGCAATATTGCTTCCTGGAATAACAGTGTTTTTGTAAATACTTTCACCATCAGAATTCCAACTGAAAGATTCTTGAAGCTTTAAAAACTGAAAAATATTTTTTGCTTTTTCTTTATACCTAGCTGGAACAATTCTAAAAATTTCATCCTCAAACACTTATTTTTCCGTCTTTACTACTGACTCTTTTAGATTTTCTTTTAATGATTCCGTTTCTTGATTTTCTGATAGAGATGCTTCATTTGGAACTGGTTCAGACTCTCTTCGATTTTCGTTAGAAAAGTAAGTATATTTTTGTAAAACTTGTAAATAGAGAATTGTTTTTTCTTCTTCCGTTAAATCCTTATTATGGAGAATGTTTTTCATGCGTTGATCAAGTTCCGATAAGTGTTCCGTTACTTGAACTCTTTCTTCGGGTACCAGTACAAATTTTTTGCTAAATTCCATTTTGAATTGAAGAACTGATGACTGAAATAGTCGCAGGCAATAAAATAGATAAAAATCCTTCTCCTTTTTGAATTAAAATTTTCTTTTCTTGTAAAGAGGTGGTTTTTTGTTAGAAAGTTTTCTTAAGCTTTTCTTTATAGGGAGATAAGCGATTTTTTTTTTTTAAATTTTAGTCAATGATATGTTACCACATAAAACATTCAGCACACACTCGCACAAAGTTTTTATTTCTTTCTTTGAACACTTTTTCAAAATAGATTTTGGGTGTTTTGTTGTTTTAGAAATTAGTTTTAAGAGCTCTAAAGTTTGTTCAGAACACACCGGCATCTTGTGAACTATTGAATATTCATTGAACAATTTGAATCTATTTATTTATATGCTTCAAAGTAATGGGTCATCGAGGTTGATATACATAAAAAACATCTCCAGGAAACATACCTGTGCGCACACGCAAAGATTCATCAGTTTCAGGTTTTAAATCAATAAGTAAGTATCCGTACGGTTTTGATGTGGCATCTGCGTAACATTCTTGAAAAAATTTCACTTTACGAGGATACAATTGGCGACCTAAATGTGTAATTTGGGATTGATCTCTTCGATTCTTAAATAATACAAGATAATGAGCGTTAAAGGAAATTTCTCTAATTTCTTTCCCTTTATAAAAAATATTCTGTACATCAAAAATTATACTTAAATTTCTGTGAAGCGAAAATTTTACAAATAATTTTGTTAATTGGGCATCATTTCCTAACTCTCCCATAAGAGCGTCTATAACAATTAACGCATCCAAATTTTGACCTGCATAATGGTCTTCAAATCTTTTAGTACAGCAAACGTATGGTACACTCATCTTGGTCTTTTATCTCCAAATGAGGGTATGAGAAATGCATTGCTTTATTTATAGTATTTGCCTCATGCGAAAATGAAGCACTATGATCACTTTACCTCCTTCGAAGGGAACAAAATCACCCGAATTGAGTACAGTTCAGATTGAATAGTTTGAAACGAGTGTCTCACCAAAGGTAAGTATTGAGGTCTATCGTAATATTGACTAATCGTTTCCCCGTCTTTACCTTTAGTGCGAACGATTGGCAATAAAGGAGCCTGTGTATCCCCCACAATTTGGGGTGAAATTAGATTGAAGTAAACGTAAGAAACTGAAAAATTAGAACATGCATCAGCAACGAATTCGCTTTTCATGTTACCTATTATAATTGCACTGCGTTTGAATCCTAACAATTCGCCTAAATTCTCTAAGTGAAGGCTGCTACCTTGAACTGCATTAATTTTCACCCGTTTTGTTGCTTTATTGTAAATTATTGTGAACCGATTAGGATTTTTGGATAAAGCAAGTTGTACGGCTGATATAATATCAAACATTGTTTCATAACAACCCACATCAATTGTTCGCTTAACAGTTGAAGAGATATTGCCGTCACCAACTTTGTATAGAAAATAATTGTTAGTTTCATTTGCGTTAAGCCAAGAATGAGGGTAGATGATTTCAGACAATCCCACTTCCCATTCACCATTTAAACAAACAGGAGAGGGTAATTGAGTTTTGAAATGAGATATTTTGTTTTCTGGAAAGGAATGCATAGAACTATCAGAAGGTAATGTTACGTAGAAAGACATTTTGAAAATGAGTCGGCAATAAAAAAGTTTAACTATTTATACTTTTTGAATATCAGTCACCCAATCATTAAATTTTTCAGGATAGCCTAAAAATTTAACAAAATATTCAGTGATTCCTCGTCTTTTTCTTTGTTTGATAACATTCTCTACAGGGTAGAAACCAGAGTCGACAACTTTTTGTAATTCTGCTTCGTAATAAGTACCTTTAATCTCTTCACCTTGTAAATCTTTTAAACTATAAACAATCGGAATTCTTTGCACGATTTTAAAAATTATGAAAAGTTCTCTTCTCCAGTTTTGTTCGTATCCTTTTTCAAAGTGAAGTTTTTGTTTATTAATGCGTACAACATCACCAATTTTAAATCTAGGGGCTTTAGGTTTCTCATTTCTGAGACCACAGTATAAATTTTTTAATACCTGCTTTCTGTTATGTCTACTTACAGAAACAGGTTCCATTTTAATTGAACGGTTATTCGAGTGATTATATAACTGTGTATTAATTTATCAATGACGTCGATGTAATTTTTAGTGTTAAATTCAGTGAAATATTTCCACATTTTTTTGTTTTTAATGTCCGATTAAACCTTTCAACAATGCTAGCTTTTGTTTCGTTATTTGTAAAAAAAAAAATTTACATTCAGATTTTTAAATAATTTTGAACTATTTTATTTAAAAACTCCTTACCGGCATCTGTTTGCAACACTTTAGGCTTCCTTTCTTTAAAAATAATTTCTAGCCCAGACTTTACACTTTTTCCAAATTTATCTTTCAGAGGAACTGCCCAAGCAAATTTTGAAAATAAATCAATGCAAGTTAACAAATACTTATACCCTTTATTAAATTCTGCTAAAGATAGCATATCGACTAAATCCGCTTGAAAGTGACGATCAATATCATTTACAAACACTCGATTCCGCTGAAACTTATGTCGAACAGGTTTGTGAAGAGTGTAAGCATCTTTCTGCGATAACCAATGTTTGACATCTTTTTTACTATATTTCCCTTTTACAGAGCGATGAAATGCTTCCACACCCCCGAAGCTATTTGGAACTTCAGGATTTCGCAAAACGCTGCTAAATCTTGATGCATTGTTACCGATGAAAAGAACTTGATTGAATGACTATTACAATGAATAGTTATATTATTATATACTTTTTGGGAAAGGCAAAAAGTTTATGTATATAAAAACATGAGCATAAATTTTCTCACTTTCATATGAAATACATTTAAAATAAATATCACTTGTACATATTTTGATAATTTCTTTTAAAAAAATACTCTTATTTCTTTTAAGATGTGAAATGATTTCAACATAAATTAAACTAACAAACAATAAAAATAATAAGAACTCAAATTTAGCATATAAAAAAAAGAATTTTATTCAAATTTATAAAAACAAAGTATTGTGTGAATCTTATAAAAATCTTTAAACAAAATCCTCATAGTATTCAAAACAATCAGGTGGACATAACATGTCTCTTACTTCTCTTAAAATAATATCCAAGGGAAGATTTTTTAAAAATTCTTGAGTTACATAATGTACACAGGTTTTAACAAAAAAAAGTGTTCATTTTTAAAAAGATTAATATAAAAACAATCAGCTATCTCATTAGCTTCAAGTGATGAAACATATGAATTAAATGTTTCTTCGCGATTCCCCCATAACTCCTCAGCGAAAGTCTGAGGCTGTTTCAGTCCTTTTTCGTTCAGGAGGCTACAAATAGATTTTTTCAAAATTTGCGTCAAGTATTGTTGACCCAGACTAACATCCAAAGAAGAAGGTAATGTATTTTCTATGGGGCCTTCACAGAAGGTTTTATATGCAGTTAAAAAGTCCATACACTGAAATATATTGTCTATAGCAGCATTTTCAATAGCACCATATTTTTTTTATCATTTCAGCCTACTGCTCTCGGGATATGGTTATTTCTTTAAAAGTGGGCTCTTTATCCGAACCGTATTTAATGCGCTTGAAAGTTAAATCAATGTAGTTCTCACTGGTTATTTGAATGTGTCGTTCAGGAGGGAAAAGTCCACTTGGTAATTCCTCCAGTGATTCCGGCACTTTCTTTTTACGCATGATATATTCGATCCACCGTAGGTCTAATGTTATTGCCTCGGGAGTTGGGTAGTATGTTTTGCCATATTTCTTGAAACGTCTTATGTGTACTGATATGGAATCATAATAGGTGCTTGTAAAGACAAAAACATCATCTCCAATTTGAAATACTCCATCGGGTATGCAATCCTCGGTAAATTTTCCATACTTCTGAAAATAATATATCAAAATTAATAAAGATCAGAAATGTGTAAAAAACATTATAAAAATTACATATTAAATTTATTTAATTTTGTTACCTACTTTTGAAATTTCTCTTCTGGCTTTCTTATTTACAGAAGATTCCCCGGCTTTTCCAAACTTTCGTTTTTCACTATGTGTTTCAGACATCACCATATTTTTTTCTTGTTGAATACAGCCCACCGCAATACTAACAAACGAAATGAATTGTGAACTAAAATGTGATAAGTGTCTAACGCATATCAACCGAATTACACTTGAGCGGCGTTCGCTGAGTGGTTGAAAGCAATGTATTCATCCGCTCTAAGCATTGAGATAATTTCTGACGTAGAATTCAGTCGCCGTCTTGTAGAATCAAGATCAGACAAGCTAAAACAAGTTAAATCGTAACCCGTTCACGCTGATGACGAGTATACTACGGCACATTTTTCTGAATAATCAATTTACTTTGTATCTTTACTGTGTGTGTATGTAATCATTATACTGAATTAAAATTTACACATTATTAAAATAATATAAATTAAATATTTTTTTTTTATTTCATT
This sequence comes from Trichonephila clavipes, assembly GCA_019973935.1. Taxonomy (NCBI): domain Eukaryota; kingdom Metazoa; phylum Arthropoda; class Arachnida; order Araneae; family Nephilidae; genus Trichonephila; species Trichonephila clavipes. The sequence continues at coordinate 1,307,057 of BMAU01021361.1, forward strand.
TTAATCAAGAAAATGATTTTAAAACATGTCGCCGTCTGCTTCGCCTGCAAAATTAAATTCATGAGATTATAAACATAAGTTTTCTTCAGGTCTGTATGCCTTCATAGGATAATGGTTAGCGTAACTGAAAAACTATTGTCCTGTGGAGACATTTTGATCTGAGGCCGTGAGTTTGAATCTGGATTGATTTATTTTTTATTTGAGCGTTATTTACTTCCATCATTTTAAAATCTACAATTAGTGTATATTTTAATCAATAGGTGGCGCCATGAGCACGTTTAACATTCCCATACTTCCATTTTTTGTGCACATTTTTTAAAAACAACTCAACTTAGCTGTAGAAAAAAAACAATTCAACTCGCCCCCTCAGCTCGAAAATCAAAGCCAATGCAGGAGAAAAACAACTCAACTCGTCAGTAGGAACGAAACAACTCACATCGGCAGCAGGAACGAACAACTCAACTCGGCAGAAGAAACGAAATAACTCAACTCGTCAGTAGGAACGAAACAACTTAACTCGTCAGTAGGAACGAAACAACTCAACTCCTCAGTAGGAACGAAACAAGTCAACTCAGGAACGAAACAAGCCGTCGACCGCCTACAACCGCCAACAACCGCCTACAACCGCCTACAACCGCCTGCAACCGCCTGCAACCACCTGCACCGCCTGCGCCGCCTTTACAGCAGAATCGGCTTTTTCTACCTACTAATATACGTGAAAAGAACTTACTTTTATTCGAAAGGAAAGTATCTACAACCCATGTCTGCATCTACATAAAGAGAAATAAAAGCATCTTCGTCAGTTGTTATGATAATTGAATTTCTTAGAGCTTTGCGATCTACATGGATGCTTCCTGAATAGCTTGCAGTTAAACTTAAATTCATTTTCTAAGCAATCTAACGGATTTGGTATCTCAAAAGGTATAAAACGCAAAAATGATGTAGCGAAGGAAAATTCAAATAGCTTTATTATCCTCAAAAGTGAAGCCCCATAAATATTTCTGCACTCCCAATTGTGCATTATATTCCTGTCTCAGACTGTTATGACAGTTTAAATAGTTTTTGCAATGTAAATAGCATGCCTCCACGATCCAGGTCTCACAAACTGTTCCTAAGTAAATAAACACGCTATAACTCGAATAAAAAGTAAATAACAGCTCTCCAGTTCCTCTCAAGACTACTACCAACCACAATTACGCTTAAAATTACTACAAATTACATGATTTTATTAAATTTTTTTACTCAAACCATTAACGGGTTACCTACGGAATACATAAATCTATACAATGATATTCATAATAGTTTAGTAAACTTTCTCGCTGGATAATAGAGTATTAATATTAAGCAATCAACCTCAAAACCAATAGGAAAATAAAAGTTACCATTATTCGGTTCCCGCGTATATATAAGTCTATTTTCAAAAACATCAAACAGGGTCTTATGAAACTTGGATTCACAATTGAAAAAATAAATCAACTCATATATAGACACCCCAAGAACTATGTACCAACCTTTCTAATTACTCTTCCCAGAAAGATTCTAATAGATAAATTCATGGCATAAAAACAATTATAAATGTCTGTCCAAGTGGAAGGATATAACGGGAAGAGTGCCATGTAACGCTTTGTAGACAATAATTTCTACCCCTTAACAGAACATTGGCACTTAAATCAACATTGCTTAAAATGCGGGGATGCACATTACACTAAAGACTGCATAATTACTGTAAACTAACTCAATTGCATAGCATCAATTGGGAAGTGTATGTGCATTTGGTTTCATGAGATACAGGCCACTGCTACTTAAGCCTTTCAAAGACAGCAATCGAAGCAATTGAAATCGAATTGAAAACAATGTGTGTGTGTGTGTCACATATGCCCAATCAACTTTAAATGCCAACGCTAATAATCTTAACAATTTTAAAAACTATAGCAAAGCAGTAGTAGGAAATGATGGTTCCTGTATAATTTCGCGAACATTTTCACTTTGCCGATATAAAAAACACGAACATTTGGAGACACATTCAAGAAAAACAAAATAAGTACATTATACCAACACCGTGCAAAGTATTCCTGTGCTTTACATGGAGACACATTCAGGAAAAACAAAATAAGTACATTATACCAACACCGTGCAAAGGATTCCTGTGCTTTACGAAGGAAAACATTTTACCACTACGATTGTAAAAGTTGACTTTGTTACGCGAGCATTTTCACTTCGCCGATTAAAAGCTTCAATAGAAGAAGGGGAAAAAACCCAACTTACCCCTTTTTTCATCCTGTCTTTTCCTGAATTCATGCTGACGAACTGAGAAGAAAAACCTTTTGTAGGCAATTTACTGAATATTAATCGATGACCTTCACATTTATGACTGGTTCTCGAAACAAGAAAAGTTTTTTTTTTCCCTCGCGTAGACCAAATTGTAAACACACGCTGTTCCTTGATCTACTTTTTATTTTTCACGCTGAATTTAAATGATGTGATTACTTTTTCGCTTGGTTAGTATTTTAAAATTGAAGGTAATGATTTAAAAAACATGTTTTACTGTTTGCGCAGGGGTTGTATTATGAAAAGTATTATGCTACTTAGAAAACTTGAAAGAACGTACATGAATTGCTTTGAAGTACTTTTCATGATAGAGTTTGCCTCGGAAGTTTTCACAGCATTAACAAAATTTTTTGTATCAAAATACACAGAAATGATGAGGCCATAACATTATTACTTTTTTTTTTCAAAAAATTGAAAAAATTTACAACTTAAGAGTCCAGAGAGCCCTTAAATAACAGAGACTCGGTTGCACAGACGTCAAACAAGCCATAGCACATCTGTGTATCCGAGCCTTTTTTATTCTTTCTCAGTGTTCGAATCTGGTAATACAAGAAAGCTCAAAAACGTAAAATGGATGATATAAACAAAAGTTATGGGACTGCATTATCACACCTGTCACAAAATATTCAAATAAATGAAGAATTATTTACGGAAATTTCAGAATCTCTCTTCCACGATGGAATGACTATGATTAAAGTAGGATTTTTATTATCATTTTCAGAACATCTTATAAATAGAAATCCTGAGAAAAAAACTTTCATTCTCGAACAGATGTTCAATGTGTTGAGTAAACATTTAACCTTCTAAAGATGGACAGATGTACAAAACATAACTATTTACACCTTGCTATCCTGTGGTTTGTTATCGTTATTCAGCTTGTAGTATTCATAAATTATTTGCAAGTATACACACCAACAGCGGTAGAAGTGAATATTACTGGAACACAGTGTGTATTTTCAAAACATATCGGTAGGAAAATATTCCTCCATATTTGTTATAAAAACAGAGAAAAAGTATTCGATATTCGTTATTTCTGGTCACCGCAAAATACATCTGAACAGTTGAAACCAAAACCAATTGGCGTACAGTTAACAGCAAAAGAATTTAAAAAAGTTTGTGAAATCTGCTGAAAATGATAAAATTACACCACCCGTCAAATTTAATTATCTCGGGGCCTTCCCAAAGTGGGAAAACGAGTTTGGTGCAGAAACTCATATCTGAACAAGTGTACGAAGTTCCCATGAAAAATATTGTCTGGTGTTTCAAATACGCGCAAAATTGGTTTCTGAACGAGAAAAAATTTTAAATTTGTTCCAGGACTGCCTTCAGAAGCAGAAGAAGAAAATTGCGATTTGATTGTACTGGATGATATGATGAATGATGTAACAAGCGAAATTTCCCAAATGTTTACTATGGGATCGCATCATAAGAAATACAGCATAATACTTATAACACAAAATCTTTTTCCGAGAGTGAAATCTATGAGAGATATTAGCCTTAACGCACATTACATAATTTTATTTCGTAATAATCGAGATGTATCACAAGCTGCGTGTTTTGGTCGACAAGCATTTCCGGGGGCGCGGTAAATTTTCATGGATTCATATAAAAAAGCAACTGAAGAACCATTTAGTTATTTGCTTGTCGATGTTCATCCAAGATCGCCAGAAGTACAACGTCTCTGTAAGTCTTTATTTCCCGATCGGGGAATGATTAATTGGGTATTTGTTCCTAAAGAAAAATGAATCGAGTTAGCCGACATGTTCATTTGCTGCATGTGCTAGCTGCTGCAAGTCCTGCTCAACGAAAAGCGATTTTAAAGAGTGCAACAGATGATCAAATAAAAACTCTCTGTGAAATTTGTGACAATTTATTATCTGGTAACATACCAACAAAAAAAAAGATAAAAAATTGTGTAGTTACAAAAGAGTGATACGATTATTAGCCAATAGGAGCGTACCTATTTCTCGCAAACGTAAACTGTTTACTACCAATAGACAAGTCGGGGGTTTCCTTCCTTTAATTTTACCAGGTGTTTTGTCTCTTTTAGGAGGAATCGCTGGAAAAGCGATCGGCAAACGCATATAAGAAACATGGCTCAAGAGATGGGTTTAGTCCCGAAAGGGTTAATATCACGTTACTTTGCAGAAACCCAACCAGAAGTTCGAATAGAAAATAATATTTCGAGTTTGTTGCATGAGAAAGAGACACCTGATGACATAAAAGCTAAACTGTTATTGGATTTGATACCAAAGTATCAGAGAGTGATGCAACCTCCTCCACCTCCGAAACCATTTGAAATTCCTCCAGAATTATTGACAGAACCAGAGCTTCCACTAACAAACAAATCCGAAGTACCATTAAGAATCAACATTCTGGCAAAATATATAGGATATGCTATACCCAAGACACGAAAAAAATATATATTGCCTATTTTAGAAACACTCAAAGATGCTAACTACACATTCAATGATAAAAACGAATTTGAAGTAGATGGCAAAGCAGAATATCGTAGCAATGTAGTATATCTCTTTACCTATATGATGAAAAATGATCAACGTGTTTTAACTCCTACAGGATTTGCAAAATTTTACGCAGCATTACGTCATGTGAATATTCCTTTGGAATGGATTGGCAATAAAAGATTAAGAGAACAGTTGCTTCTTTCAGATGCAAATCCTGCGTTCACAAAGATTACCCCACGTTCGCCAGAAATTAAAAAAATGGAAAAATTGGACCGATTAAGAAAATTATACTTTAATCCAAAGGAACCGTCTTCTTTCGGAGGCGTGAAGCGTTTGTCAAAGGCAAGCGGAGTTCACCTAAATAACGTTCAAAAATGGCTTTCGCAGCAAGATGTTTATACATTACACAAACCTGTTCGTTATAAGTTTCAGAGACGCAAAACTATTGCATATGGAATAAATGAATTGTGGCAGAGTGATTTATTAGACATGCAAAAACTATCTCGTTATAACAAAGGATATCGCTATATTTTAACCATTATTGATGTGATGTCACGATATTTAAGAGCTTTTCCAATTAAAGATAAAAAGCCAGCACAATAAAACAAGTATTGCAAAAAGTATTTAAAAAGTAAAACCCAAAAATTTTCAAACTGATAAGGGAACAGAGTTTTACAATAAAATTGTACGCGCTATGTTAAAGCGATATAAAATTCACCACTATTCTACAAAAAAGCGAAACGAAATGCGCGATTTTAGAGCGCGCGCACAGAACTTTACGAGAACGATTGTACAGAGCCTTTACCTATCGTAATTCCTATAAATATTATGACATTTTACCAGAACTAGTACATTCATACAATCATTCCATCCATCGCGCACATGGTTTTGAACCTACCAAATTGACAACAGATGACGAACCTGAATTATATAAACGTTTATATCATTCTAATGTAGATCCACAATTTAGTTTTACGGCAGGAGACATAGTCAGATTATCGAAAGGTCGCAAAGGCTATTTACCCAGTTGGACTGAAGAAACATTTCGCATTTACAAAATATATCCAACAATTCCTCCAACTTATACATTACAAGATTTTAATTCTAATGAAATTGAGGGTCGTTTTTATAACGAGGAGTTACAAAAAATAGACAAATCAACGAATGACTATTGGGCAATTGAAAAAATCATTCGGACTAAAGGTAAAGGTGCTTCTCGTAAGTTATTTGTTAAGTGGGTCGGATTTCCAGATTCTCAAAATTCTTGGATAAGATAAGAGCCGATCAAATCACATCTCATAATGAATCAGAACACGAATGATTTTCATATTTTGCTACCTTCTAATGCGAGTATGAATTATTTCCCCAATAACACTCCAGATCACTTCCGAACAAAATTGGCTTATCCAATAACTTTAAACGGAGAATGGGAATGTTGCTTGAGCGAAGTAACAATTCCCGGAAAGTATTTTACCATTCATCCTGATTACAACGATTCTTATTCGATAGAAACCATTGAAAATGTAGAGAGCACTTCATTGACGCCTGAATTTGTTATCCCCCTCTACAACGAGAATTATCAAGAGTTTACAGAAGGTGTTAATGCTAATGTGAAAAAACTGATAAAAGACCCTCCAATTACTTTTTCGCTTATTGAAAACAAAACGAAAATAAAAATCAATATTAACCCCTATTGGGAATTGACTATAACAGACGAAAAGGCAAATAAATTTCTACGTCTTTTAAAATTAAATCCTAACAAAGATTATGTAGTACCTGGTTATCCAGCTGGAGCATCAATCACACGCAATTATAGCGCTCCAAATGCTAATTTTTTAAAAATCAAGAAATTCGAGTTGCGCTCAAAAGTTCATTGACTAAGAAAATATATGAAATTTCACTTAAAGATTTGAATTCGAGCGACATATTTGATCAAATTACTGAGAAAATAATCTATGAAACAGGAGATGTATCCGCTGTTTTAAAAAGCAGAGAAATAAAGTTATTGTTACCTTGAATTCCAATATTGAACTAAGAATGAATCGCAATTCTTGTCCCCTACTGATGGACGCATTAAATATAAAAACCGAATCGCACAACATTCACCATGCTATTTTTCCCATTCGATTTGACTTTTCCGAAATTACACGGAAGTTGGATGGAGAGAAATTTCATCTTATCGAATACGAAAATTTTCCTCTCATTTAAGAAGCACGAAAAATTTATAAGCTGAAAATTCGAGTGGTATGTACCAACACGCAGATGCTTTGTTTAAGGAATTTAAGTATATTGTTTTGAGAGAGTTGGTAGATTCTAAAGTCGCAATGAGTGTGCCGCTTCATACTAAAGTAACTTTCGGAGAAAAGTTGTCAAATATGCTAGGATTTCGTATGAATACTTTCACAGAAGGAAATTATACGTCGGATTATATTTTAGAATTGCGAGCAGGAATTACAGAGGTGTATGTGTATTGTGATATTATTGCTCCTTCATTGGTTGGAGATGTATCAGCATCTATCTTAAAAATAATACCAATTGCCAACGAATATAAGGAGCAAATCGCAAAACAGTTTACTGTCCCGTTATATTTCCCATCAGGAAGAACTATTTCGATACAATTGAAATCGAATTAGTAACAAGTAGTGTCACGCCCATTAAATTCATATCAGGCAAAACAAACCTTGTCTTGTCGTTTCGAAGGAAAACTGCATAAAACAACCTACAAAGAGTTTTTATTGTTATATTCAAAACTGTCAGCCATGGAGAAACGTGGGCAAAGATTAGATCCGAATGATTGTATTGGATACTATTGTAAACAACAAATAGGAAGTGGCTCTTACTTTGCTTCAAATTATCCTATACAAAGAGGTTATGGGCTATTTAGTAATCTTAGGAGATATGCAATGCCGATTATGATGAAAGCTGGTAAATATTTGGGAAAACATTTACTGAGCACAGGTCAGAATGTATTGGAAGGTATGTCGCAAGGAAAATCCTTTAAAGAAGCTTCAAAATATCAATTGCGGCAAGTTGGTGAAGAGATTAAAAAGGATATACTTCGCAAATTGAAAGGTGGAGGAGGTGTTAAAAGAAAGAAACAGAGTTCACGGCGACAGACCAAGAGAAAAAAGTCTTGCGAGAAAGACGTGTTTACTGATCTGTGAAAAAATGGAAAAGTGTTACTGCACCAAAAGTGAATTAGATTTGTTTACATCATCTCTAATACAATTGGCAATAGATCGATCATCGTTTGTGGAAATTCATCCTGTTGCATCCATATCTGACAACAACACTATTGAATTCCTCATATCAGGTTTAGGCGAATCTTACTTCGATATTTCACACCTTTTTCTACATGTTCAAGCACGAATTTTAAAAGGAAACGGGGAAGCATTTCAGAATGATGACAATTATGTGGACCTATTAACTATCTATTGAATACTATGTTTGCAGAATGTCACATTTCGCTCAACGATCGTCAAATTTCGTCGGAAAATTATGAAACAATTATGCTTACAAAGCGTACATTCAAAGTATGTTATTTCATTCTGAATCGTCTCAAAAAAATTTATTGAGTGCCGGATTATTTGTAAAAGACACTGCTGGAAAATTTGACGATGTCACCCTTACAGATGCGGGGCTTAATAAAGGACTAAGAAAAAGATGGGACCGTGTGAAAAATGGTAAAGTTTTTGACATGTGCGGTATTCTTCACACCGACATTGGAACTCAATCTAAGCTTTTAATAAATGGCACATCAATCAGAATTCGATTAATTAAGGCTAAAAATGAATTTTCCTTATTAGCTGCTACAGGGGACTATCGTCTTCAAATAGAAAATATAAGTATATATGTCAGAAAATGTGAAATTTCAAGTTCAATTCTATTGGCGCATGAAAAGGCACTTGAACAGTCGCTCATACAAATGCCTTTTACACGAATTGAAGTGAAAACTTTCACAGTGAGCTCCGGTCTGAAGAGTGTAATAATCCCTAATGGAGTAAATGGCGTAAGGATAATTTTAGGTCTAATTTCGAATTCTGCATTTAATGGAGATATGAAAAAGAATCCATTCAATTTTAAACATTATAATTTAAACCATATTTCGCTCAGTGAAAATGGTATACAGATACCCACTACTGCTTACACACCTGACTATGCAAAAGATTTGTATGCGAGAAACTATTTAAGTTTATTCACCGATTTAGCACAACACAAAACGAATGTTTCATACGACGATTACAAAGAGAACATATGCCTGTACATTTTTGATCTCACGCAAGACAAGTCAGCTAGTGAACCATTTGGAAATGTTACACGAAGTGGAAATATTTCGATTCACTTAAAATTTGATGCAGAGCTCCCCGAAACAGCTACGTTGATTGCTTACATGGAAATCGATAAAAGCCGAAACGTATTCATAGATTATTAAAAGCCAGCTCATGGATTCATTTGTTTTGAATAGGTTATCTCTTTCAGACTCCAGACTACAGTATGGTTTCTCGGGGGTCTATTCTATTGATAAACTTCCGAAACAAAGGAAACGTTATCGCTCCTTCATTGTGAATACAGATCCTGCTCATTTCAAGGGTCGACATTGGCAAGCTATATATTTTAGACAAGACAACCATTGTGTTTTTTTCTGTTCATATGGAACACGACCTCAGTATGATATTGAGCAATTTATAATTGAAAACTCAACCAGTTTCGAATGGAACGAAAATATTCTGCAACATCCAAACACAATGACATGTGGTCTCTTCTGCCTATATTTTTTGTGGCATATTTCTCGAGGGCTACCAATCAACCGATTGCGCAATGGAAATCACTGCGCTAATGAACGACTTGTTCAAAATTTTGTGCAAAGGTATTTTAAACTAGTTCAAGTTCCCCGACCTCTATCTCTTCAGTACTTCCAACCTCTGTCGACCAGTGTACAAAAGCAGAACCAGATTAGACTCAAGTTTAAAAGAGAACTGACAATGGAGAAATTTGGTTATCTGGTTTGCGATAGCTGTTCACCTGGAGAATTTCTCTACATCCACCCATCCTTATTTTTAAATATAATTGATTGTGTTCAGAATGTTGTATTACGTAAAGATATTAGCGATAAGAGAATTGTCTATTTTAAGATATTAAACAACAGTGAAATTGTGCAATACATTCACAATGATGCACAAGAAGAATGCTTTGGTTTTTGTCAACTACATCGAACTGATCCAAATGACAAATTTAAAGTGTTTTCTCCCAACAAGCACCTGTTTGTAAATCTATTAGATTGTGTTCTCGAAGCAAGAGATATCACTTCAGATGAAGGTGATTGTCCACGTTTTCAGCTGCAATTTGGCTATTTTAAACTGCTAACAAATGATGAACTTGTAAAATTATTTCATATACTGTAACCAAAATGTGACGTGTGTTTTTGTAAATTCCAAGTTATATTTTTGAAAAAAAAAATGTTACAATATTTCTTGAAATAATGTTACTTTTTTTATAACCATTTATTGATGAGTTTTTGTGTTCTAACTATGTTATTATTGCTTGATGTATTTTACCAAGTATCATTTGTGTAACTGTAATAATATTACTTAATCTGTAACCATTTTTCGCTATTTTAAACTGATAACAAATGATGAACTTGTAAAGTTATTTCATATACTGTAACCAAAATGTGACGTGTTTTTTTGTAAATTTCAAGTTATATTTTGAAAAAATGTTACAATATTTCTTGAACTAACATTACAGTTTGTATAACCATTTATTGAGTTTTTGTATTCTAACTATGTTATTATTGCTTGATGTATTACCAAGTATCATTTGTGTAACCCTAATAATATTTGTAATCAGTAATTATTTTACTGATGAAATTTTGTATTCTATGTTATGTGTATTGCCAAATATTAAAAAAAAATATATGATTTGTGTAACATGTACCTAAGAATCGAAATAAAAGCTAATTTGTTTATAACCCCTCTGGACTTAATCTTTTCTTTATACATATTATCTCATTTAAATGCATTCTTGGTTAAGGTTATTTAAAAAACATAAACACGATTAAAAAGCAAGGTTAACATCTAATTTAAAAATGTATCCTTGACAAAAGATCATCTAAACAACTGGACTAAAGAAATTTAAATGAGTCCTTTTAATAAAAATTATTTACAGGAAAATAAGATAAGTATTTCAAGGCAAAACTACCTAAAAATTAGTATAAATAGTGCAATCGAAACGTATTTTAACAATCGACTTGCTTAGCATCTCTCACTTTCCTCTTTAAAAGATGGCCAGTAAAGACGGTAAGCATATTTTAGTTTAATCCTTGGTTAGTTTTAGTTGCTTAAACATTAAGATAATCTAAATTTACAATTTTTATGTCGCTTAAAATATGACTTTTTAAATTTCCCTGTAGAAGTAAGTCAAATAAAAAAATTCGAAAAATTCAATCAATTACATATTAATGTATATAGTTTCAATGAAGAAGTTTTTCCGATTTACACGAGAAAAAACAATTTCACACAAAAAATAGTAAACGTATTACTGTATGAACAACATTGTTTCTTGATTAAAAATTGTAATCGTCTTTTATACAATAGGAAAGGAATTCCCAAGTATTGTGAAAACTATTTGCGTGGTTCTACATTATCTATGCACAAAACCTTGTGTCCTAAAAATAGCACCCAAAAGGTAACGAAGCCTACAATCCTTGATGAAAAAAAATACAATTTACTAACTTTTTCAAAATCTTTTTATCATCCGTTCGTAGTTTTTACTGATTTTGAATGTTATCACTACTTTCTCTCAAATTCTTTTCACTGCACAAGTCTTACAATTCCACTCGAAAAACACATTAAACACATGATTAAATATTGAAAATAAAATAATTTTTAAAAGGTTTCCGTAGTTCGTAGCAGTCCGAATTAAGGAACTGAGAAGAAACGAGTAGAGAAACTGGTTTTCTCTCAGGCGGTTGATTGACTTCACTCGGCGAAGTGAAAATGTTCGCTATACAGGTCCCGTTGGTTTTTTTCCCTTCTTCTATTGAAGCTTTTAATCGGCGAAGTGAAAATGCTCGCGTAACAAAATCAACTTTTACTATCGTAGTGGTAAAATGTTTTCCTTCGTAAAGCAGAGGAATCCTTTGCACGGTGTTGGTATAATGTACTTATTTTGTTTTTCCTGAATGTGTCTCCATGTAAAGCACAGGAATACTTTGCACGGTGTTGGTATAATGTACTTATTTTGTTTTTCCTGAATGTGTCTCCAAATGTTCGTGTTTTTTATATCGGCAAAGTGAAAATGTTCGCGAAATTATACAGGATCCATCATTTTCTACTACTCAAAGCATACAACAGGACAATCTATGAGAATCAACCATGGAGTTTTCTACACGAAATGAGGCTGATAGACGTCCCCCAAATTCCGATCCAAGTAGAAATAATAACAATAATCTTTATAAAGTAAATGAATTAAATGTAAAGAAATTTTATTAATTCACATTCTTGACATCCCATAATTTATCTCAAATATTACACACTATTCCAAATGTATTACCTCATACACCTAAAGTTGAATTGAATAAAAAATAAAGACCGAACAGTATTGAGGCCGGCTTGGATTCAAATAATTTATATTTAGATACCCTCGTACTGGCTTTAGTTTCTGATCGTGGAACGCAAATCTTGGTATAGGTGAGTTTTGTGACTCTGTATAGTAAAGATAGACCTTTTCTCATTCTTTTGCTAGAAAAATGTTTGACACCCCGTTCCGTTACACTGCACACATAGCCAATTACCCAGCTTACCAAAATGATAAAAACACACAGAGCCCAGCTTCTAAAGACACGATGATTTGCATTAAAAACTATAAATTACCCTCCCCTTTTACAGATTTACCCCCCACCTGTTAGAGTTTTAGAAGCCACAATATTTCGAAATATTTTTTAAAGCTTTTCAGTCTTAATAGTTTATGCTTATGTCTTCAGTCCTCAGATGGGTCCCTGATAATTTGTGACATTAAAACTCTAATTCAAACCTACAGCATGTGCGTGATCTAGGTGTCTTGAACACCTCAGAAAATACGTAAAAAGATTAAACCGTTTGTGGACTTGGCTGACCTTACAATTTCTTTTCTATCTACTATAAATAGTTTTGACTATAATTCCGAAAGCGAATTCTATTTTCCCTTCGCGATTGAGATTCAGTATGAGCTTTCGTTTGATAATAAGCCAGTTATTGTGAATTTCGAATTTAATACCTCCCTCAAGTATGAAACTAGGGCTATTACTACACCCTGCTAAAAAAATTAGAAGAGCAGGCAAAAAATTGAAGAAACCGTTACGCGACAGTGATGCAGAATACAGATGAAATAAAACGTAATACAGAAGAAAATATAAGTAAACATAAAAAAAAAGTACTGTATGACTACTTGAATTCATTGGAATGGTAGAAAGAACATAAATTGAGAGATGCTTCAAGGTAACTCAATGATTACATGTAAATGGTTAAAACCTGATTGTGTGTGTTTGGAAATAATATAGGATTTTTAATAAGGTGAGTGATCCCCTTCCTCGAAATACTAAAACTGCCGTACATCTGTTTAGCATGGTGGCGATTAGGTTATCAAAGATATTTTGGGGAATACTGTTCAATTCTTGACGAAGTGTGGTCTCCAAGACTTGGGCAGTAAAAGGGCACCTTGGTCTTGCAACAACGTGTTATCCAAATGTGTCTCAACATGGCTCGATCGGATTAAAATCAGGACAACATGCTGTCCACCCCATACTCTATACTGTTTTAGTATCAAGATAGCTCTTCACAAGACGAGCTGTGTGGTATATCCCATTATCTTGCAAAGAGGAGTCGGTACCCCCTACACCGACAATGTTAAATTGAGGGTTTTTGTGTGACTTTTTCTCAGAAATAGTTAAAAATAAAAACTTTTAATTTTGTCTGTTATACTTTTATATTTATACTGCAGTGAGATTTTTCAAATACATTGCTTAGTTTTTTTCAAAAACAAGCAACTTAAAGTATCACTGTGAATATTTTTAAAAAAACGTCATTTTTTTGTTATGATATCTGGTCTTAAGCCACATATTTTGATATAATATCTGAAAAAACTCACTTCAGTATATATAGTTACATATCAGTAACATGAGGGGGAAACTGCAGGTACATTCACACAGTAGAATCTGAGAAATTGATACGCGGAATTTTAAAAACATAATTTTGAGAAAAGTGCATTTTAAATATAAAATGTCATTTCATCACGAAAACTAAGAATTACAACATGTATTTGTCCCCTTTTATTAAACATTAGCTTCTTAATTTTTAATTTTGTTTCCTATTTTACTTAAATTGACCAGAAAATACATACATAGCATTTTTGAGTTTTTGTCTATCGAGATATTTTGTAGAATTTACATTATTTTTCTCAAATTCTGTATCATTCTTTGAAGATTGTTTAGCTTTAATGCATTACAAATATCAAAGTTGACCATAAAGCATCATAAATATAATATGAAAATGTATCAATATGATTTTAGTATGTATTTGTAGTTGCAATTGGGAAAACATGATTATACGACATTTCGAAAGTTTTCGTTAGGGTTTTGTATGTTCACCTGCAAACACAGTTTTTAAAAGTTTAAAAATTCAAAATATTCTCTTTACTGAACAAATGATCTCTAAAACAGTCAAAATGAAACTGTTCTTGTGTTTTTAAACATAAAGTTGTGTATCTTTATGTATGTAACAAACTTTGCGTGCAACGACAAAGGACATAGCATTTAAGCTATTTTTATGTGCTTTTTATTGGAAAACTCCTGAAAACTAAAGCTTAAAAACGTGTCTGTACAATAAATAAAAATTTGTATTTTTACTGGAGTGAGAGTTTTCAAATATATTTCTTATTTTTTTCAAAATATACTTTTACGTAAAATCACTATGAATTTTTTGAAAATCGTCATTTTCTGTCACGATATCTGGCCTCTAGCCAACATTTTTTTGAATGTCTCAAAAAATTCCCTTCAGTATATATAGTTACATATCAATAATATATAGTAAAAATTTCAGGTGCATTCATGTTGTAGATTCTGAGAAAAAAAGTACATGTTGTTTTGGAAAAGAATGTTTTGAGAAAATTGTATTTTTAATATAGAGCGACACTTCATAACAAAAATTATGAATTGCAAAATGCATTTGTCCCATTTTATTAGAAACATTAGCTTCTTCTTATTTTAAATTTATTTACATTATTTGTCTCAAATTCTGTAACATTCTTTTAAAGAGTTTTTAGCTTTGATGTATTACAAATATCAAAGTTGACCATAAAGCATCATAAATATAATGGGAAAATGTATCAATATGGTTTTGGTATGAATTGGTGATTGCATTTGTGGGAAAGCCTCATTATACGACATTTCGAAAGTTTTTATTAGGGTCTTGTAAGTTCACGTGCAAACACAGTTTCTAAAAGTTTTAAAAATTCAAATTTTTCTCTAAACCGGACAAATGATTTCTAAAACAGCCAAAATAAAACTGTTTTTATGTTTTTAAACATGACATTTATGTATTTTTATGTATGTGTTATCGGCAAAGTATGAAATGCCGGCATTCTATAGAACGCCTAGGCATTGTACAGAATGCTGGACGTTTTTAGGCAAAGTATGAAACACGAGAACTATTTCATTCTTTGACTAGGCATTGTATAAAATGCCTAGGCATTCTATCGAAGCTGTTTCGTCAAAGTATGAAATAAGGTCGTGATAAGGTACCAATGACGTACATTTCTAAAAATACAAGTGTTATTCTGAAAAAATAGTTAGGGTGCCATTAAAAAATTGTTCAAAATACGTAAAGGGAAAAGAAAGTTGTACCAAACAAAATTTATATATTTCTTATTCAAGAAAACAAAATTTTCAACTAAAAAATAAGAACATACAATTAACCTACTTATTGCAGTATAGTAGGCTTGGATGGCATTTTGAACTACATTTCATTACATTTTTCACGAAAAGACCATTCTTATTTTGCTGCTTTGTTTTACGCATACATTTGACGAATCCTTCACCGCTTTCATTGGAGTGAGCAATTGCAACAGACAGAAGAGGAGTTTCATGGTCAGGAATATCTTTAATTCTAAGCAAGTTCTTAGGGCACAAAACCAATTGTGATTTCGCGTATACTTGCTTTAAAATTCCTTCAGACGTTCCAAGTCGATTGAAACCATCTTTACCACTTGTTACAAGTGCCAATATATTGGCATTCAGAAAAAAAGAAATGATAAATTTCACAGCAATACCTTTCTTTTTTAAATAATTTTTGTTTTTTTAGCAAGGTTCACAAAGGTAGATGTACAATTCAATATCATAACGTGTAACGTTTTTGTATTTGGTTGGAAGTTCCTTCAGAATTCTACAACGTCCTCCAGATCTGTTAGCCAAATGAGCATACATGAAGTACGTAAAATAACTCCGAATCCGTGACGTAATACTGTAAAGAAGTGCTTCCCAACCTTTTGAACCCCGGGGACCGGTCAACGTTTGGTAATTTTACCACGTCCCGCTCAGGGTGGGACGTTGTTTATATTTTAAATTGTTTTGATTTAATAATTTAACTGTATTTCAACATGCTTTCAGAATAAAATTCAGTTACTCCAAAAATGATATAAAGTGATTTTACATGAAATATAAAGATATTTCCATGGAAAGTCAAACAAACACTAGAGAAATACACCTCAGTAAATAAAATAGAAATAATTTAATACTCCTTGAGTGGCCCGATACCATTTGATTCACGGACCGGTAGTGGGGAACCATTCTGTATAATACTGACGCCTTCTTTGACATGTTACATGAGTTTACTTTAATTTTCACCAAACATCACGTCATAGCTATTCAGCTACCAATATGCCCTAAGTTTCTTTTTAGTAGTCATTTTGATCTTTTGTACATCAGTTATTAACTTCTAGTAAGTAGTTTCAGTTAAAAAACAACAACAATTTTTTTTTCTTAAAGCTTTAACTCGAATTTTGGGCATCTCATCGACAAATAGTTGTTTCAGGCCTATAGACCAGGGTTTGGCAACCTTTTAGCTGTAGTGTGTCAAAAATCAATCAACCAATTCTGATTCAGCGTCCCACTAAGTAGGGCATTTTTGAAACAATTCTATTCCCATGATATGTCTGCTGAGTTAGACAAAAGAAATCAATTATATAAATTTACAGCTTTATCACACATTATCTTTGCATCAATTAAAAATACTTCTTAACATAAAAATAACCAGCATAAAATATAACTATTTCTTCGACAAAAATAAAGAAAAACTCGAAATTGTACATATATTACGTTTTTTAAACATATTTATTAAAATAAGAAATAGACAACATAAAATAAAAGGTATTTCCCTTCATTATAGTTAAATAAAATTTTTAATGCGAACCTATGCTGCTTCGCTCTACTTTCATATCGCAAAAACTGTGGTGTAATTTGTGACTTTCACTTTGAAATGATTCTGAGCCTTCCGTTGTACACTCATGTCCATAAATTAAGGATAATGAAGTTCAAGCAAAGAAAGAGACAGAATCAAGACAAATTTGACTTATTTGTAAAGTCTATTTATTAAACAAAAGGTAAAGAGCAAAAAAAAAGTATATGTTTGACATAATTAATAAAAATTGCGATTTTTCCTCCCTGGAGCAAATTTCAAAAAAGAACCTATATACAAAAAAACATTATAACATGGTTAGTATGATGGTTAATACGGAGTATGTCTCCCGGACGATGCAATACAGGCCTTACAACGCCTACGCATGCTAAGTATCAAATTATCAATCTAATCTTGGGGAATATTACACCACTCATCAAGTAATGCCCTCCGAAGTCCCGGTAGACAGGTGGGAGGGGGTTGACGGGCTGCAATTCGTCGGCCAAGCATATCCCACACATGCTCTATTGGATTCAAGTCCTGTGAGTATGCTTGACAATCCATATGGATGACATCCTCCGATTGAAACCATTTGTCTACAATGTTTGCATGGTGAGGACGGGCGTTGTCATCCATAAACAGAAATTCAGCACCCATGGCACCCCGAAACAAACGTACATGTTGCTCCAGAATGACATCCCGATAGATGTGGCCTGTCATCGTTACACTCTGAACATGTAGGTCAGTTCTGGAACCAAGAATAATTCCTCCCCAAACGAGCCATCCTGCACCAACGAAACGGTGTCGTTCAATGGTGTTCACTTGGTGGTAACGGATACCTGGCGCTCTCCATATTAAAGTCAGGCGAGAATCAGACTGCAAACTGAAATCTGGACTCGTCGGAAAACATCACATAATACCACAATGCACGCTCTCTACTCCAGGTTAATCGCAGGCGACAGTGAGTTTCTGTAAGTGGAACACATCTAACAGGCCTACGAGCATATAAACCAATGTGCCCTAAGCGTCTGTACACGTTCTGCCTTGAAACTGTTGTACCGGTAGCTGAAGAGAGCTGACGAGACACGTCTGATGCTGCGCTCCGTCTGTTTCTTTTGGCAGTAACTGCGAAATATATATATACCTGAACTCATTCGGCATTGTACCTCGGGGGTGACCTGTGCTGTAACATCTACTCACATTACCATCATCTTGGAATCGTTGCCAAAGCTTGTAGATGACACTCTGGGTGATTCCAAGTTCCTCGGATACTTAAGCTGGGTACGTCCACATTCTAGTTGTCCAATAATTCCACCACGTAAAAAATCATCCAAATGCTTCCTTTGTGTCATAACTATGCGGTTATTGCACTGAAAGGCATTTAAAGCTCTTGTGAACAATTTTACTTCTTTGCCACCATTCCTTATATACCCCTCTCTTACACTCTCGTGATTGTGACTTACTATCCGCACCATCTGGTGGTTTCCTGTAATTTGCATATTCTTCTTCAAGATGTGTGTGATAATTCTACAGGTGAAATTTTTATTTTAGAGTTTAATTTCTGCGTGATTCTGGATTATCCTTAATTTATGGACATGAGTGTAAAACAATTTCTTTGTGGAATCGTGATATCTTTCATGTGAGGAAAGATGTTTTACTTAGATATGTAGAACTAAAAGCGTAAAAGTAGAATACATGCAATTTTCTCTCTTCAAACAAATAAATATCTCCAGCTATGGCCTATGGCTAAATTTAACCTTTAAAGTTAGCTTTCAAATTTTTTCATAATTCCTTTATTGCTTCTAATTCTGGAGATGTTTGTCAAATAAGGTCGATTACAAATTTCTGAAGTTATATTCATTCAAAAGTTGACAAATTTGTTGGTTAGTGCTGAGTGCCACTGATAATTGTACCGTGTGTCATAGGTTAAGCTACCCCTGCTACACACCATCTCCTTCTCCAACACTACAGCTTGCAGCTGTAACTTACAGCTGCAGCACAGGAAAAAACTAATTTTTTGTTGAACAAGTTTAAGTAAAATTGAGTATACTTTGACACTTCCGAACAAACCACTATGTGTGCAACTGACAAATTCTGAGCACGAGGCATGCGTTAAGTTTCTCGTGCTTTGCCACACAATATTCGAAACGAATCAGAAATGCATTTCATAATTTGCCAGTTTCTCATTAGGCATTCTATTGAACGCCTAGGCAATGGGTGAAATAAGAATCATTTCATACACTGCCGGCTAATTTTAGGCATTCGAAAGAATGCCTAAGCATTCTATTGAATACCGGATTTCATACTTCGCAGGTAATATATGTAACAGGCTTCTCGCAACTACAATAAACCTCACATTTGATGTATCATTCCATACCTTTTTTTCAAAAACTATTAGACATAAAGACTCAAGATGTTCACTATATATTAATTAAACATTTAAATTTATATTGAAGCGAAATTTTTAAAATATATTAATTAGTTTTTCAAAGACAAACTTTTACCGAGCATCATTATGAATTGATTGAAAATTGTCATTTTTTATTACAATATCTGTTTTCTAGCTAAATGTCTTAAAATTACTTCAAAAATGTTACTTCAGTTTACACACAATTGCATTTAAGAAACATGGAATACGTGCATACAGTAAATTTACACATATTTAATCATATAAATTTTAGAAAACAGTGATTTTTTTAAACAAAATATTACCTCCTCTAAAAAACATTCCCCCTAATTTTTAATGCAAGGTAATGAAGGTTGAAAGATTCTTGACTCCCCTTTCAATTTCCATAGATCTACTGGATGGTACGAAACTTCTTTTACTATTGTTTTGATGAAAAGGCAGGTTTTTATATTTTCAGTTTTTTAACAACTATTACCTGCCCAGTATCTATGTTAGTTACAATAAGTGCACACTTAAATGACGTGTAGTCTCATTTCTACCATGTTTTATTTTTCAAACAAAGTAAATATTTTTACTATTATCATTTTTACAAATAGCTTCTTACTCGCTTTGAACAGAATTCTTATAAAAAGTTTTACACTATTTAAAACTACCATCTTTTTAAAGAATACAATTGCAAAGGAAATACCTTTTTCAATAAATCACAAAGCTTTTACCCAGGTTCTAAATTTCAAATAATTAAAAGCACAATGATTGCATAATATTTACAAACATAACTCCAAAAGTAGGTAAATATACTAACAGTTAAACACTTGCAGTTAATTTACAGTTAATCTATAGTTAATTGTGTATGATTAAATGAAAAAAAAATGTACAGGCTTTACAACTGCATTCCAGATTTAAAAGGCTAATATTTACACTATTATCTGTCAAAAAGGGGCGCGGCACAACAGCTGATTATTTTTAGAAGTCATTTTGACATACTTCTAATTCATAAAATAGCAAGTATGTTATATCACTGGAAAGGTCAGGAAATGGAAATTTTAGAAATACGAGAATCTCACAATCGATAATCTGAGGATTTTTAGCCTACTGATTATAATCAGTCTTATATAAGTATGATTGGACGTGCGCATATTGCGTCATATTTATCTTGTTATTAAGTGAAACTATTTACGCTTACGTAATCGTTCAAGATGACGCTTAATGTTACACGAAAGAGAAAGATGTTTTGTTTTAATGTCCTCTGCATCTATCCATTTCATTTTGTTTAATAAATCATCATATATTATCTCATTAGATGGTTGTAGTCATTTTCCCATATATATACATTTAAGATAATACTTATAATTATTCGTACTCATTGCCATGTTGTTCTTTGGAATTCATGAACATTTTTTCAATACATGAGTATTACAATGAGCAATACATTGAGGTGAAAAAATACACACATTCACTTGTTTTCACTATCTATAACATGAGCAAATAATGCAAAGTGATAATTACAAGAATAAATAGCAGTAAATACTATGCAAAGAGAGTTAGTGCATTGCTGTTGCAATATTATCAATTACTGGATGTTAAAAAATGCTAAAATCTCTTAATTTTAAGTGCTTGCTCAAAGAAAAATCACTCACATTCCTCTCAATAAAACTAATTATACCTCAATAAATATAATAAATAATTCGAATCTGAATGCTCAATTGTGTTAAATCTAGTTTGAAGAATCTTTAAAAATTTGTTAAATTAATTTTTACTCTGCTTCCATTTTTTTAAGGGGACTTGGCACCCTTTGAGCAAACTTCTTTATTTACGTATTTAAATTTAAAATCCTACTCCTTTTGTAAAAATTAATTTTTGGACCTGAAATTTTTTTATAATATCCTTATGGATGTTCTTAACAACTTTAGGGATCGATTTTAGAATAACTTCATTCGTTTTTGAGAAAACAAAATAAAATGTTGATATACAGGCTAAAAATCAACGAAAAAGCCAACATGTCTTACATTTTATTTTTTTTAAAAGAAAGTATTCAGTTTATAGCAAAACGGATTCCTAATTTTATTACATGCTTTATTTTTAACACGCAGGAAAAAAATTGAAGTGATTGGTAAATAATTGTCGAAGGAGTAGCATTTTGAATGCACTAAGATTTCGAAAAACACATACTGAGAAAAACCACTTTAAAGTTTATAATTCTGAAAAAAATAATTATTATAAGCTTAATTAAACTTAAAATACCAATTTAAGATATTACTTATACGTTTTTCTTTAAAATATTTGCATTTTCATATGCTTTCAACCCACACATTTTTATAAATGATCAACTTTTAGAGAGTACTAATTGCACAAGAAAACTCAAGAAAAACTTAAAAATTTTTTTCTGTCACGACAGAAATTTTAGCTGTTTTTCTTCTTATAATATTAAAGTATTACATTTGTATGAAAAATATATCAGGAATAAGAGAACTGAAATTATAAAATTATTAATATAAAATGCCTTAATTTAAAAATTTTACATGCACACATTTCACAAGGAAGAAAAATTACATTATTGTATTGCCTCGGAAATATTCTGCTTTTAATACTACACATTCTTTTTTATAGTTATTATTTCTATTTATAAAATAGATTTTTTTTATCATAACGCTATTTTTAGCTTTTTTTTTCTAAAAAGGGGGTGTGGCTGAATTGCCTAATTTGTTTTCAAATGAAGTTTTATTCAACTTCTAACTTTCCGACATGCACAAGTGATATATCAATCAAAAGATAATAATGCAAAGAATAAGATTAAATGAAAATAAAAAAAAACGATAGGTTTGTGATTTTTAGGGTAGCAAGTCCTCTTAAGTGTTTTATATTGTCGATTTAAAAGTTAACATACATGATTGGTGTGGAATTCCCCCTTATACAAAGCCATGTGCTGAAAAGTATTCGAAGAAAGAAAGCAAACACCCAATGCAAAACTAATAGTCAGGAATTTCATAATAGCCGGAGGGAGAAGTACTCCATTTCCATAAGAAACTAGTTCGTGATTATGAGATCCAGTTTCAGTGCTCCCGATGCATTATTCAACATTCCTATATGCTTTGTGGGAGGCTCTATGAAGGAAAACTGCTGGTGAATTGCTTGAATAACAATTACTCTTCAGCAGATGAATCTAATATGAGGAGAGGAAATGCATGCTAGAGTAAGAAGAAAGCGATGAATAATTATATTTTAACACGATAGACTTACATTTTGTTTTTCCGACGGTTGTATAAGCATGCGCAACTTTTAAAATGAAGAATTTATGTAATTTTTGAGAACATTTCAAAAACATAAAGGAGTTAAAACATTTTATATGTTTTGTGTAAATCAGATAACCGATATAAAGTGTTTGATAATTAATAGAAATTTAAGTAAAATGTTAAATATAAGATCAGAAAATAATTTAAGATGTAACACACGGTTTAATTCGAAGACCAAAATGTAGATGGCGGTACTTGTAACGGAAGCATTACCGACCGAAGCTCTGTAGTACCGCCAGAGAAAGTTGGGAACTGAACGAGTGAACTTTATTGGGTTTCGCTGTCCAATCCTGGACTATGTATTATATTTAATTTCCTCTAAATGTTTAATCTGTATTATGTTTAAATGTCTGTCCTTTGTAACTGTGTTGTTTTGTGTCTTTAAAACTATTTTAAATTACCCCGAGATCTTATCCATTATTTTGGTTTACCCAGTAATGACATAAGAGAACCGTTACAAAGATAATTAATAAGCAAAATGTTTGAAATAGTTCATGAGTTTAAATTATTAAGCTACAATAGAAAAGAGCTTTATGAACTGTAATTTGCTTTTCAAGATATTGTTCAGAAAAGAGTGTGTTGAGGAAAACTTAGTATGGGGGTTTATTCCTTAAGGTGATATTATTTCAAAATAAGAATTAAAATATATCTGTAGAGTTCCCTCAAAGGAAAAATGACAGAATTTTTAAATTTTATTTTGATGCTAGTGCTATATAATGCCAGCAGTAGTCTGTTCAATGAAATTAATATTAAACTGATTTTTAATTATATTTTCAGTTTTATTATGCAATTTGACCTATGCTAATGTGTAAATATTTTTGATAAAAAGTCCAATCCTAATCGCGGGATTTCGATAACGTAATCCCGGGATTGAAAATATAACACAAGATTGCAAACCTTAAAATGCAGAGTTTCAATGAAAATAAAATAGGGACTTTTTATTCTGTTTTAAGTTTACAATAAGATTTTGGAAATTCTCAGACATATCGATTTTGAATTCAAGGGGAGCAATTTTTAATGAAATCAAATTGTACTATTTTTATTGAATTCATTATGTGCTACTTTTTGTTTTTTTATGATAAATTAAGTTTTGTTTTACTTTTTTTCAATAAATAATAATATTAGCGCTAGAAGAGCTGTGTTTTTTTAAAAGCTTATTTACAGAAACCCAAGAAATGAAATGTTTTTTTTTATTTTTTTTTTTAAATTTCACATTATGTACTATTTTTATTTGTTTTTTATGATGAATTATGATTTTTTATTTGTTTCAATAAAATTAATATTAAACTAATTTTTAATTATATTTTCAGTTTTACTATGTAATTTCAACTGTGCTAATGTATAAGAGTTTTTCATAAATAATCCTGGGACCAATCCCGGGATTTGGATAATGTAATCCCGAAATCTCTTGATTGAAAAAATAGAGCGCGGGATTGCAAATCCTAACTTGAATTGACATCTCATTTTGCAAGTTTCCGCACCACGCTAATGTGAAAAATTGGAACCTCGACAGATTTAGTATGCATCGGCCCCTTAACATGGTGGACCTTAGACATTGAGAAATTTAAGGAAAAATGATTGTATTTTAACAACACAACAGGAATCTATAAACAGAGAAGTATGAAAACGTAAAATAAGTACCAAATCCGTCAATACGTTGAAGATTTCATTGCAATTAAAAGACGCTATCTAGTAAATAATAATGATTATATGCTATCCAATATTAAAGTATAACTTAACTTTTCCAACTTTCTTTCAACATGATTTATAAAAGAAATAAAATGCATACTCTGCGTGAATAAAATTAGTTTTTGAAAGTAGAATTGAAAACATGTGACTCCACAACATTCGCATTCTTTACAAAAAACTTCGCAATGACTCGATAAGTATAAAACGTGTTTCCTCTTAACATTGTTGCATTGATGATCTTTGAATCGTTGAGAAGAGCTTTTTAAATCTCAATAATAATGTAGTCAAAAGAATTCATGTATACCGAGAACATGATTAAGCATAAAATGCAATTCGTCAGTTTTAACGCAAAAAAAAAGAATTTTATATATTTCAATACTTTATTTTAAAAAGTTATAGTTTGTTCTTATTAAGTTTAGAGTGTTCTTATGGTCCATGGTGATCAAGGATCAGTTATGAAGTAGAAGACTCTAAAACAAGCGAGAGACGTGATATGCTGTAAAACTAAGAACATTTTGAATAGTTTCTATTTGTAAAAGTACGAGAGGATTATTTAAAAAATTCCTTTAAAAGGTATTCTACAGTCAAAATAATTTTTGTAACGAATAATTTGTTATTTGAAATAGTGTTCTTTTAAAATACCTAGGGAAGAATTTCTACCAAGAAATATGTCTTTTCTACAAACTCTGGATTCAAGAAAATTTCTCTACTACCATTTATCATTACTTGACGTGGGATGCCAAAATAACGATATTTCATTAATTTTCAGGGTTTATTTCAGTCAATTCAAATTAATTTCTACCCAAAACAGCTGCTTAGTTATACTCTCATTGTCCTTGATATAAATCAAGACTTAATAATCAAGCTTGACTTATTTAGAAAAAGTAACAATTAAATGCATAAAAGCAAAAGATATATATATATATATATATATATATATATATATATATATATATATATATATATATATATATATATATATATATATATATGTGTGTGTGTGTGTGTTTGTGTGTGTGTGTGCAATCTTACAACAAAGTAAATGAGTCAATTATTTTCCCATGAGTTGAGTGCATGCGTTAAAACCCCTTCCCCGAAAAGAGAAATTTCCTACGTCACCCTAGCGCGGACAAACAGAATTCTCCTCTCCCGTAGAGGTAGAGGAACATGGTTACGAGATGACCCTACACAGCGAAGTATCATATATCACACCATCTGTTAAAGGCAGCCGTCATCAGACACAGGAATAACGGAAATAGCATGGCTGTAGAGTCCTTCACTTGGGAAAATTGATCTGCATGTGGCAGTGACGGTTTGAACGATTGCAGTCCATATGAGCTTTGGCTGGATATATTAGTCCAGAATGAGTCTATCTACTAAACCGATATCTTATTTATCTACGTTTTTATTAAGCCATTAGGAGAGAAGCTGTGAGCATTTCTTGCTGTGAGAAAGTTCTAAAATATGGGAAAGAAATTGTACACCCCTTTTAGTTTCCTATTTCTTCGCTTGGTAGTCATTAAAATGTTATTGAGGTAAAATAAGCGGGTAATGATAATTTTAGTATTAATTTCAGGGATGAATTAAATCATAAAGTGTCGGAGGGTAACCAATGTTCAGCAAGCACTAAGTTTTGAATACCTGAGTTATGTTCTTTTTTTTATGCAAGCATTTGTGAAATTACATTGAATAATTTAGTGAGATATAATATAGATATACAATTTCCACACAATGAATAAATCATATGGATTTAAAATATTTATTATTTATTTGACATTTTTAAAAGATTAACTCGCTAATTAAAAAAATGAATGTTAAAAACCATTCGAGTTAAAACTTATTTTCATAAATTAAACATTGGTTCATTTTAAGTATTTACAAGAGGCTATACATTCTATTCGAAAAAATATAGCATATGTTTGCATTTTCTGTCCTATTACAATAAAATTCTAAATTTCAAAATACGGGCATTAATGTGCTGAATCGTTACATAAAGTTTTGCGTATTAATGTAAAAAGAATCATTAAATTAATCTTAAAATCAAAAGAGTACCCATATACATTCCAAGATCACTTTTTGTATTTAGAATGATACTAATAAAACAGCAGTTTATATTTAAAAGAAAACTCTACCACGCACACACATTATATAAATATGAATTATGTGAGTGTGTGTGATCGACACTTCGAATAATAAATTCATATTCATATATTAAACCTTAAGAATAATTATAACATTTCTTATGTTGGTCAAGGCTTACAAATTTCTTAAGATTTCAGTTGTACGCATCCTATCTGAAAGCATTTACATTCCAGGACCTTTTTTAATAATTATTATTATTTACAACTCTTTAACAAATATAAATCTCTTAAAATTTGAAAAAGAACACTCAGGTAAAACGTACTGTATCAGATATTTATAATTTTAAACTGGTTTTCTGAAATACAATCAATTAATAGCATCAACCTAATTCAGTTATCATGAAATAGGAGATGAAGAACTTAATTTCCTGCATATTTTTTACTTAATA
Organism: Trichonephila clavipes; assembly: GCA_019973935.1. Classification (NCBI taxonomy): domain Eukaryota; kingdom Metazoa; phylum Arthropoda; class Arachnida; order Araneae; family Nephilidae; genus Trichonephila; species Trichonephila clavipes. The sequence goes on from BMAU01021361.1 coordinate 1,334,191, forward strand.
AGTTTAACCTTAACGAGATATTTTAGAACGCTAGACAAAAATATAAAATAAAGAGATATTTTTATCTTTACTTCAGTATTTTACTAATATTCCACATTCATAATAATGCATGTTATTAATTTCCTCTAAAACATTTTTTTCTGATAATGAAAACTTGATTAACTCTCTATCATAGAATATTAAATATTACTATCAATCCAATAATTAGGAATTATGTAGAAGTGTTGCAATCTAGTAGTAGATACCATAGCAATGATATCATCATATCTTAATATTTTTAGGTTTAACTTCTAAAGCTGAAACAATCTGATCTGAAATTGAGATGATATCCTCCAATGTGAATTGATAAAGAGTTTCAATCTAAAATATACAACATGAAAGGGTTTTTATGAACATTTATTTCATTACCGCAAATTTGGGAATCTTATAAATGGTACTGGCATTTATGAAGTAGAAAATAGAATTATTGTAATACATATTGAGATTTAAATGTGATTCTGAAAGTGAGATTGTCTTATTTAATATGGTTCGAATATAATGTATTATACATGTATATTGTTAGATGTTCTAGCACATATGCTTGTTTAATTGTATATATCCGTTTAGACAGATTAAGAACAATTTGTCTACAAAGTTGTAGTTAGTTAAATTTTTCAAGAGTACAGGATTTTTCCAAAAGATGAGGATATTTTTCATTTATAACTCGGTAACGGTTACTCCGAAGCTTGTCTTGGTAACTCCAAGGAAAACACAAACACAAGAATAAATTCATCTCTATGCATTCATCTCACAGATTGATTAAACATTTATGGGGAAAAGACTTCCTCACACAACTAAGCTATAGTAATCGAAAAAGTGCTCATCTGCCAGAAACAATTAGGGAAGTGGTTTAAGTGAGCCTAATTCAGAAACTCAAAATATCTAAGTGAGCTCTAATGTGACACTGGATACAATTTTTTCTGAAATAAGCTCACTAATCCTTCACAAACATCTGCGCCCTATCCAGTATCCATTTTTAATTTCTATTTTGGTTCGTTTTAAATACTTAATCTTTTTTGCATACCTTCTGTAAGAAAATGACAATAAAAAGTAATAACATCAGAAACGACCACAGGTTAATTGGAAGAAGAAAACCTCACGAGACAACAGGTTATAATACTAATTGTTTTCTTACTTTTTATATCTAAACATGTAATATACTTATCAAGCCGTTTTATTTAAAATATATTTTATTTCAAGCTTTCTTTCTATATTATTAAATAGCTTTAAAAATTAAATATAACATATATTATTAATCATACAAAATATTACATATATATACGATGATATTCAAATTCTAATAATGTAATCAAAGTTATTATGTATCAGTCTCCTATTATATCTTATTTACATACTTTTCTATTATGATGTAGTGAATTCTCAACAAATCTTCAATTTAATGCAAAATCTATTGAATTGATTATTTGATTGATCTGAGAACTTTACTTTGTGAAGGAATCGTGATATATACATGTTAGAATTGCTATTTAAAAATATCTGACAAGAAAACGTGTAGGATGTTGAGGTTGTACTTGTAGGAAGAGGGTGTTGTCATTGTAAGTGTTAAAATTGACTTATTTGTTATTGTAGAATTGGTGATTTAAAATAAAACTCGTGAAACTTCGTGTTTGTTGTTTGAATTTAATTTAGATTTAGAGCATGTTAACCTATAACTTAAATATTCTTATAAACGCTAAATATGTCTTTACTACTATTAGTTAGGATTCAAGGTTTATTTTGCTCTATTTGTCTATTTAATATTAAGGTAAACGATTAAATAAAAGTAGGGAGATGAGTTTTTTGCAACGTTGAGACAAATTATTTATCCCTAAATACCAATACGAGCTCCGGGTCACATCATAGATGTGTGCAAGTGAACAAGCTTAATATATTGAATGCAGGGTAAACTTTTTATTTTTTTTAAAACAATGTAACATTGGTTATAGCGTCTTCACTCAGTGCTAACCCCTTGCCCTACAATATGATCTGTAATTTGAGTAATAAATTTCAGTTCGAATACTGACTGATTCACTATTGAGTGGATTAGAAAGGTTTTGCGCCACTATATTCTCACTATGCCACTATGTTCAAAATATTCTCACTAAAAAAACCATTAAAATATTATTATCCAAATGAATGACGTAGATTGGTCAAGATAAAGCTTAATTATTAGTGCGTGGATATGTATATAAATTATATCACTGAGGGAGCTCGTGGTAGATACAGCCCACAGGGGTAACTTTTCTTCAGTCTTTATAACCCCTCACGTGCTCATCGGTTATTCTTGTCCTCCAATTCACGTTAAATGATACACTGTATTTTAAAAATTGTTAAATGTAATATTTATTAATCTATTTATAATGGATAAGAAATGAAAATCTGGTACTATTTGTGATAAATAAACAATCGTAAATTACTAAATTTACAAAAGAAAAACTAAGTATTATTGAAATGGGCCAGAATGGCATATCATTTGTCACTATATCAAGAGTTAAAATAAATTAATGAATAAAATTAATTATAAATTAAATAAGTTAATAAGTTTTGCTGATTTGATCCTCAAATGGATACAACTTCATCGAACGTTGTGCAACTTTGATTTGTTTTCAGCTTTGCCTCACTAAATGCTGCAGATGTCATGAAGTGTAATTAAATGGTATCTCAACCTCTTGGTATGAATGTGTCGAACTTATGATGAAGAAGGTGGAATTGAAGAAAATATGCAAACAGAGAAAAACTGCACATTGAATTCTCTTGAAGAATTGTTCAGTGCCAATAAAAGAAGACGTGAATCGATTGCATAAAGTGATTCACATGAAACAAACATCTTGAATTAAGGCTAAAATTAGAAAATAATGTTGTGTTATCGCATGGTGTACGAAAAAAAAAAAGAAAAATTGACTCAAAAATTTGGTTGATTTTCTAGATATGATTATTTTTGTCTTACGGGTAAGATATCAAAATTTTGGAGATAACTGCTTTTGAGTAACCGATTAACAGTACTAAGATAGTAATTGTGCAATGCTTATCGTTTCTTGGATAAAGTTTTAATGATTTGGAAAGAGATAGATCTTGGTAAATAAAGCGAAAACTATGAAATGTTTTCTATCAGGGGAAATTTCACTACCGTTCTTTTACTTCTTCCTTTTTTACAGGAAATTAGTTTGAACGCATTAATGCTTTTTAAGTTTTTACTACATTCCTAAGAAGATATATTTTATTGATTATACATACTTTTTAAACACTTTCAGTCTTGTTTTTTACTGTCATGAAAATAATGATACTCTTCCTTCCACAATTAATTACAAATAATTAGAAAAAATATATATTATTTTACCTTTATGGATTCCAGTAGCATTTTAATACTTCACAACAGGATTGTTCTCTAGTACAAATTCACCCGTATGTATGAAGATAAGTGGAATTGACTATGTTTTAAGTAATAGCTTATCAAAAGAACCAAATAATTTTTGTTACAAGCGTAATTCCTTTGTAAATAATGTATGGTATAAGATTTTATCCAAGCTTGTGTATAATATTGGTATTATTTTTGTATTTTGAAAACCTTGTTTTCACAAAATATTACTTTAGTTTTACGAGGAAGCAAAACTATTCCCATCTAATGAATCAGTGTTTTATTTCGTGTGAGAATGAAAAGAATCTTCTTTGTAATCAACCCTACTCGGATGCAATTATTCATGTTTCACCACCTCTCTTGTAGGAAATATACACGACAAATTATGTTTCTTTTCTATGTAGCGTTATCGAATCATTTTTACTCGCGCGTGTAATTGGTATTAAACTATGCTGAAGTAAGATGTGGATTTCTTTTAATCATAAATTCATAACTCGGAATAGAGTGCTCCTCTTTGCGGTTTATGCTTCGGCAACCACTAACGAAGATAGTTCTTTGGCCTCGTATATCATAACACGAAAATAATTGCTAATCGGAACGTAGTCCACTTTTACACTCAAGTAGTACAACGTCAGATGATCAATGAATTGCCTTCTTGAAGGAGCCATCTTTTCCTAGAAGAATTAGAGCGTAAGCAAATTTGTTGGCGCTCACTAGACCCGATATTAATTTAAGTAATTGCGAGGTCTTCGGTTATCATCACGTAGTATCTGTTCTAGTGAATTTATTAAACATGGAAGACGCATGAGATATCTTAGAGAGGGCTTAAAGAGGAGAGGAGGAGAAAATTGGAACATAAAAGAAAATGTAGCAATTCAGAGTATATTTAGAAGATTGAGAAGTGCATTTTTCGAAATTAAAAACAATGGATACAGGAACAAATAAAAAAAAAGATGTAGCTGATTTGAGGAATGATATTTTCAAGGAGTGTGTTTCTAAGAAGCTTATTGTTAAGGATTATGAAAGAACTCAATCTTTTTATGTTTTTTTATTCAAGCTCAACATTTTGATAAGAAGACTCCGTTACTAAGAAGACTAAATTTAATTTAATCATTCATTGCATGGCTTATTGGATTGTGTGTCAAAATTAACTGTTGCGTTGATGTTTCGCTTAGAGTAGCAACAAGTAGTTAAAATCATCTGACATTGAGAAAAACAATTCACGAATCAGAGTGTGTGAAAAAGAACATTACTAAAAATAATTCGAAATTGAATAAGATGAGTGAATTGACGCCCACACACACATTTTCATGAAGGAAATTCACTTCTTCACTACAAATTTCTTTCATTATCTTTGAATGCATTATCAGAAATTCTATTTTTTTATTACAAGAAGGCTACAAAATTAGGGTAATTTTACTTTAAAAAATGTGTTGGACGTGCATAAATAAAAGTAATATTATGAAGGTGCATTTCTAGGACTATGGAAATAAAGTTCCAATCTTTTTAATGTAGAGTACTTTTATTACTGGAATTCTTAAACGCGTTTACATTTTTACCCATTCGATTAATTAACAGTATGCAATTTTTAAACATTTTTTAAAATTTAAATGATTGTATTACAGCTGATTTAATTCTTTAGATTCAATTTTAAAATGCCATATTTACATTAGTTATATAACATCTACGCATGTCACACAGTTATAGTATATAAAACATACTATGATTTGTGAATACATAATTAATTTTAGAGAGAGAGAGAGATAATTTAGCTTTTACTGAATAAATTAAGTCTTAAAGAGAGTAACAACTGTAACATTTATGCAATAACACTTATGTATGTACTAAAAAATCCATAAGAATTTTATAAAAATTTGAATGCAATAATATTGGTCAAAAGTATAACTTGTATGAAAATGAGAATTTTGCATCAGACGTAGAAATCAATATTTCATTAAAACATTCTTGAATATTAAAATATAACTTTTCTTTGAAAAAATTTGCATGCAATAAAAGTTTTTACATCAGAAATGCATGATTCTGCCTATTTCAAATAAGATCAAAGAACAACATAAACAGCTAAAAAAATAAAATAATGTATTTTTAATAACTAAGGACAACGAAATACATAAAGAAAAAATATATGTAACGATAGAAATAGACATAAATGTAAGAAATTGAGATATTTTGTTTGAAATTGCAGGCGAAAAATTTTCTGAATGCTTAATTATGAACTCGTAATTTCTCTGCATGTGTATTCATTGATCTTTTTCAAAGTAATTTATTCATCTATGTATATGGATTACACGAGTCATCTATTCAAACTGGAATGTTCTGTGATACGGAAGGCGTAGTATGTAATATTAGTTCGTTTGGAAAATTCGTGCCGATGTATCAGAATAATTGAAAATAAATGTTATGTGAGTATATTCTAAGTACTTCAGACACTTTTAGAAAAAAAAAGTTTGATGTCCGTATGTTATTTGTTGTCAGTTTCATACACCTTGAATAAGCAAGAAAAAAAAGTGTATTATGTTTAATGCTTTTCGTTTAAGCGGAATGGCAGAAATGCCCCTCTAACAGGGCACAAGATTTATGCTTTTTTTTGGCGAAGAAAATTCAGCTGAAAGAATTGTGTGGTCAATGATTTGCTTGGCTTAAAGGTGGTGATTTTAACTTGTAGATCATGAATGCTTGTGTGTGTAGTCCTTTCTTAAAGATAAAATTCAGATTATAACATTGATCGAGAATAATATAAAAATATCAAAATCGACCAACCACGATCATTTTGTGGTTTGGCTACATTATCCGTTTTGATGCATGAGTTATGAACAATTTAGGTAACATTTCCATTTGAAACTCACTCCCTTAACTCAACAAGGATACACCCTTTTGGAAGCAAGGAGCGACGGATGAAGAAAAAGTGATAATTTATAGTAAAAATGTTGAGTGAAAAAGTTTTAGAGGAAAGTGGAATTTGCCATCTTCAGGCACCCTAAAAGCCGGTCTTCATCCAAAGAAGGTCGTGTTCGTTGTCTGATAGGGTTGGAAGGGAATCATGTAGGAGTTTTGATCAAAAATAGTTGTCGTGGAGTTTGCCGTTATAACAAAATTCTGCTACTATCATCCATCCCTTTGGGAATTTTTCTGCTCACTGTAAAATTTGAAACGAATTTCATCCAATGAGAAATCAGTTAGTAAAAATATGAAGCGTAATATTTAAAGAAAAAAAATATTTCGAGAAAGTTTTAGTTTGTAATACACTATAAGATAAAATATGCATTTCTATCGAAAGGAAATAATTAGTACATACCACTGATTGATTTTCTCTAAATGAATAAAAAAATTAAGAAAAAGGCACACACATTTTGTGAGGTGGTTTTAAGATCAAAATAGAAACATACTGTTTGACATAATTTTTACTAATGTATTTTATTTTGGAACGAAATTTTACCTCTTTGCAGAATTTTAATTTACATGAATTTATCGCTTATATTCTAATTCACTTATACTTCTCCATTAATTTTCAAGTACTTTATTTTTCTACAATATTAAGGTGTCCGAATACGTTAGGAACCGTGATTTTCAAAAGTGCATAAATGGATAATTTTCATGACATTTAGTGTCACTTAGATTAGAATATATGCATAAAATTGTTTTAATGACATTTTAGCAAAAAAAAAATTATTTAAATATAATATTTTGACTAACAATTAACTTGGAATAATCTTTTTTTCAAATATTCTCATTTCATGAAAAATGCTTCTATTAGAATAATATTTTGCCTGTATATAGCTCAGACCTCTGTTCAGAGGCTCAATTAGAATTTTTGAAATATACAACTTAGAAGTGGGATTAGTCATATTTTACGACAACATAGGGGAGCAATTTTCAGAAAAAAACGCGAATATTTATTTCAATTGGTGGTAACTCTGAAAATAATGTGAATTTTTCAAAAATTCTAGTTGAGCCCCCGTAGAGAGGTTTGAGCCATATACAGGCGAAATATTATTATAATAGAACCATTTTTCACAAAAGGAGAACATTTGGAAAAAAAATTATTCTAAGTTAATTTTTTGCCAAAATATTAAACTTAAATATTTTTTTGTTGTCAAAATGCCCTTAAAACAATTTTATGCACATGTATTCTAATCTGAGTGACACTAAATACCATGAAAATTATCCATTTAAGCGCTTTCTTAAAATCACGGTTCCGAACATAGTTCGACACCTTAAAGAAATAAGTTTTATTTAATTTTTATAAGGGGATATATATATATATATAATATGATACCTTCTTTGAATGTTTATTGATTGATTGATTGAATATTAACGTCGCACTGTTCAGCTACACGAGGGCTTTTGGCGACGGACCACGTAATTTTGAACCATGTTCAAGTGACGTGGACGACACCTGAGCTGGCACCCCCTCTCCTGACTACCACACCACACCAACGGTAGGACGTTTCAGCTCTCTACATATTTAACGTACATCGCTGCCCTACGCGGTGGGTCTTTAGTGGTACTGGACTTGAACTCGTGACTAGGCACGCCACGATCCGATACCTATACCACTCGGCTACCGCGGTCACTCTTTGATTGTTTAACGAGGATTGATCATAAAACTTACAACTAATTTCTGTTGAGGACTATCTTGATGAGAAAGTTTAAATCAAGAAAAATTTACTTGACACATTTTTAAAAAGATTTAATTCTTGTTAAGAGAAGTCATAGTTTTAACTATAATGGACATTTTAAGATATTTACATTAATACTTTTTCATTACACTAAAGAAAAATAGTAAGTTAAAGCATGTTTCAAATTCAAATTTTATTATCTACACTATTAAAATTCGAGGTAAACAAATCTATCTATTTATCCATATATGTGAGGCTATTATTTCACAAACGCAGAAACGTGTCAAAGATACCAAAAGATGGGGCTTGGTCCAAGGAATTCATTTTGACATTTTAAATTCAAAAATTGCTATTAATTAAATATATAAATTAAAATCATTAAATCATTATTGATCTACTCCTGTATGCTAACATCGCTCAAAGACGCCGAAAGATGGCAGAGGGGAAAATGTCCGACATTTCCGTCATTTTTGAAACTGCCAACATATCTCCTGTACCGAAATTAGACAAAATAAATTCCATAATTGGACAGACCATTTATTTCGCAAGGACATAGTATAATTTTTTTTTTTTTTCTCAAAATAACAATATTTCACATTCTTTGAGACTTTTTCTTTTTGGATGAGCCAATTTTGACCACTTTTTTTTCGGAAGCGGAATGTTCCAAACCCTGTGTATTTTTTTCTCATAATTGTGATCAATCTAGCTTAAGTCTTGAAAAAAGGCACGCTTTGCTCTTTCAAACCCGGTGATTTACAAAATCTAATTCTAAAAATCTTTTTCTTGTGAATTTTTGAAAATTTCTCGCGAAATTCGACTTAATTTAATAACTTGAAAGTTTATAATTGTTTTTCGAATGCATTTCTTTTGTCAAGTGTTAAATCCTATTATCCATGTTTTGAATGACGATTGAAAAATTTATTTGAAAGTTACGAATTTAAAAAAAAAAGTGTGTTTGTGTTTTTTGTCTAATAGTCTTTTTTCCAAGGATTTATTTATGTAATTTTTCATTGCAGTTTTTTGTTTAAAAATATTCTTTGTTTGTTATTTATTTGTGGAGTTTGAAAGCTTTAACATAAAAATCAAGCCCTGAAAAAAAATTTAAATTTATACATTGGCTAATTACTTTTGAAAACGTTAAATCACTTGATTTATTCTACCCCTGTACTGTATCTATTTTGCAGAGTCCGAAGGACGACAAATGTAAATATTTCAGACAGTTTCGTCGTTTTTAAAATTGCCATCTTCCCATCCATATGCGACAAAAAATAATTCCAAAGTAAGACACATCGCTTCATTCGCCAGGACATAGTATAATTTTTTTTTACAAAATAAAGATACCCTTCATTTTTTGCGATTTCTTTTTACAAAATGATTAAATTTTGACCAATTTTGAATGTTACATTCTCTCTGTATCTTATTCTCATAGGCGTGGACTTACGTCTTGAAAAAACGCAAGCTTTGCCTTTTTAGAATAAGTGATTGAAATAAGCAGATTCCAAAAACATCTTTTTTTTTTTACTATTTTTAGAAAATTGCTCTAGTCAAGGCAAAAACACCGTTTTTGCAGTGTGTCAAACCTTATTATCCATGTTTTATTCGTAGATTGAAAAATTTACCTAAGAATTGCGGAATTAAAAAAATGAAAAAGGTTTTTCGTTTAGGCTTTTTGAGTATTTATTCATGAAATTTCCTCCTTGTGTTTCCTTTTTAATTATCGTTGTTTGTTGTCAATGTGTGAAATTTGGAAGCTTTCACTTAAAAGTAAGCCTTTAAAAATAAATACAAAACTTCAAATTCTTTTTACAAATTACGTGTTTACCTATAAGCTAAAGTGTATCTCTTCCCTTTCATTCTAAAACTAAAATGCTATCGGGAGATACCAATTTGACCGGACTAAAGTAGCAGAAATTTGGGAATTCGAATGGAGACATTACTTTTGGAATTTTCTTTCAAGAAAGTTCACTAAATCAGTTATAAAACTAATTCAAATATTAATCATTATAAACTAATTCAAATATTACTTAAGTGGAAGAACGCCTTTTGAGAAAGAAGCATGAATTTTTTAGTGTAGATTATCATTTCATTAACATGAAAGAAAATTAAAACTGAACGATTTAGAAATCATTTTCCTAAAAACGTATCGATTTTGATTCCCTTTAAAAAAATCGTAAAAAAGGGTAAATATCATTATTTTGTAAAATAAATTATACCGTATCTCGTGGCGAAATAAATTATCTTTCCGATTCTGTAGTTATTTTTTGTCCGAGTCTCATAGAAAAAATTAGATCGTGTTTATAAAACGACCGGGATAAAAAAAACCCTTCCGAGTTTTCATTAGGTTTGGTGGTAGAAGCAACACGCAGGAGTAAAACATTGATTTTCAACTAATTGCAATATTGGGATATAAATGTTTAAAACGGATTCCTCGTATCATTCCCAATCTTTTGGTACCTTCAGCGAGTTTTTCCTCCGTGGGGTTCGTGAAAAATAGATGTACATACAAACATGCAAAGCGGCATACGTTTGCTTACCTATGAATTTTAATAGTGTAGACTAGCTGCATGACCCGGCGTTGTACGGGCTGTCTCTACTTTTATAAATTTTCCCTTCCGTTCACAAAATCAGCATTTCTAATACTCGGTTTCAAAATAACTTCCACCCCCTCCTCTGCTTAGCTCGGGCTTCTACAGAATGTATAACTTAAAATTCCCTACTTCGAAATTTTTTCACTCCTTTTCTTTGCCAGACAGATTTATTTCCCCCAGGCATTGCAAGAACATTTTTAATTGCATAACCTACTGTCATGGACATTCCTCTTCCGGTCTCTTTAACAGAGCTCTCGAGTAAGTGAACAGTGGGACTTTAATATTCACTCACTCACTTTGCAACTTTTTAGACCCAGGAAACAAAAAATGCACCTTTATAAAAAATAGTATGTTGAAAAAAAGTAGAAATTTTTACAATTACAAAATTTCACAACTGTATTAAATGTTGAATTAAAATTGAGAGCATTTTTTGAAATGTTTGATACACGGGAAAAAAAGTTTAATACAATTGTTTTTATAAATGAAGAAGAGTTATAAAAACTTTGAATTTGATAAGTAGTTATTTAATATTTAAAATTTGAGTATTCTTTAAAAATTCGTAAAAAAAAATTTTCGGCATTTTTTTAAAAAAAATTAGTAACTCTAAAAGATCAAAGTATGAGTTTTTTAAAAATTTATTTCATATAAACGCATGGAAATTGATTTATTTTTTTAAAAAAAAATGCATAAAATATGTAAATTATCGTTGTTTTGTTAAAAATAAAATTGTATCGTGACGAAGTAAATTATCTTTCCAATTACAAAATTGCTGGCGAAGTTATTAAATGCGCGAATAAAATTTAGAGCATTTTTAAAAAAAATCATAAGAATTTAGCTATGATGTTGTTTCTAACCTGGGTCCAGCAATTTGTGATGAAGCGCGTTAAACAATCGCGCCGGGAAATCGCCGGGAAAAAGAAATGATAAGACCTTCAAAATAAAAGAAAGAGTTATTCCTGTTGTAAAAATGCTTTATTTGTTAAAGTTTTAATTTTTTTCCGGCTTCATTTTTCAGTTAATGCCTTAAAACTTCATATATGGACTGCAAATAACAGTAATTTTTAAACAAAAAAATGTAACAAAAATAATTCTTAAATATTTCTCTCAAAAAGGGAAAAAAAAAAAAAACGAAAACAACAATTTTTTTTTTTTAAAAAAAAGACGTAATTCTTTCAATATTTTATGCAGATTACGGATAATATCGTTCTACACACGGAAAAAAAGTTTCGTGAGATTATTTTTATAAATAAAGAAGTTATTAAGCATTTAAATCAAATTTTTAGTATTTTTTGAAAAATTGTAAAAAAAAAAAAAAATGTTTTTGATATTCAACTTCGCCAAATCTGGTGATTTTCAATATTTATAGGTCCATCTTCTTTTCTAGTGTAACCTCTCATCAAATGTAGTGGGCTGAGTGGAAGAAGCTCTTTCTGGCGCCAAACAGGTTTTCGTTGCCAAAATCTAATCTATTGTAAAATTGATTTTTTTTAAAGTTTTAATTTGTTTTGGGGCTTCATTTTTAAGTTAATGCCTTCAAACTTCATATATCGATTGAAAACAACGGTAATTTTTAAACAAAAAAATATAACAAAAATAATGCTTAAATATTTCTCGCAAAAAAGAAAAAAACGAAAAACCCAATTTTTTTTTAAAACCGTATAATTTTAGATATTTTATCAATATTTGTACAGATTACGGATAATATTGTTCTACAGACGGAAAAAAAGTTTCGTGAGATTTATAAATTAAGAAGTTTTTAACTATTTAAATAAAATTTTGAGTATTTTTTGAAAAGTCGTAAAAAAACAAACAGTTTTTGACATTTAATTTTTAAATGAATAATTCTAAAAAAGAAAAACATGAACTTTTTGAGTGTAAAATATGTTTTCATTAACGCGAAGGAAATGCAAGTGGAACGATTTAGAAATCATACTCATAAAAATTTATCGATTTTGACTCATTTAAAAAATCGTAAAAATAGGAAATAATTTTTTGTAAAATAAATTAGACCGTATCGTGGCGAAGTAAATTATCTTTCCGATTCTGTAATTATTTTTTATCTGATTCTCATAAAAAAAAATTAGATCGCGTTTTAAAAATGAAAAATAAAAGAAGTTCCGATATTTTGAACTGGGCCCCTGGCGGGGGAAAATAGCACTAATTATGTGTTTTAAGGTTTTTAATCAATATATTTTAAACTAATTGGAATATGAGAATATAAATGGTCAAAATGGATTCCTCGGATCATTCTCGTTACTTTGGTACTTTTGGTGAGTTCCTGCTTCGGGTGGTTCGTGAGAAGATAGGATCCCATAGATAGGTAGATACGTTTGTTTACCTACGAATTTTAATAGTGTAGATAATCTAAGCTGCTTAAGTGTGAAAAAGTTGGTACCCCCGATACTGTATTCTTGCAATGATTTTTACATTAATAGAAAATTGAATATTTATAGTTACACAATCCTCCTGAAATATGCAAGAAGAATTTAACAATGTTTGAAATTAAAATTAATTTGAAGTCGCCAAAGAATATATAAACATAAAATTCTATTCCTATCTAAAAATATATTTGTGAAGTAAATAATATTAATTCCCTATTACCTTAATTTAGTTTCGAGCCATTAACATAGTTTTCAGTTTTATCTAACTGTGCTGAAAAATGTAAAAGTAGTTAAAGAAGTTCCTTTTTTGTTTAAGAGAGCTGTATGTAAATATTTTCCGTCATTTATCAAACAAATTTCAAAGTATGTATCAAGATAATTTTTACTCACATGGAGCGAAAAGATAACGAAAATATATTATGTGTAGTAAATATCTCACAGAACAAAATATATTTTCTTTTTCATATCTGGATGTTTATTTATTCTCCCATTTGTTTTATTTCAATTATTAATCTTCCATTCCATCGATTTCCGAAGTGTACATGGGCTGCTTTCATGGGAAAGGTAATATTTTTGAAAAGATGAAAGTACTGAGACGTAATCCTTTTGCTAAAAATTAAAAACTTGTTGTTCTATAGGAAGTGTTGGAGCCCTCAAACACTCTTGAAGGTGCCACTGTCAATTTCCTTATGCTTAGTGTGTGTTTTCAAGAGCAGAATGTTTCAATCGCTTAGTTTCTCTTTCTCATAGTCGAGATCAATCCAAAAAGAAGCACGCTTTGCTCTTTCTTATATATATATATAAACATGGTGATTTAAAAATATGATTCCCTTTTTTTTAAAAGATTTTTGAAAATTATTTGAAATGGGACACAAACTTCGAAAATTATGAAAATAGTTGGACGAAACTTCTCCTCTGCATCAAACCTTATTATCAATGCTTTGATCGAAGTTTGAAAACTTGCAAAGACATTGCTTATTAGAAAATTTATTTGTGTTTCGTCTGATACTGAAGGTGGATTTCGAGGATTTATTTGTGCAATTATTCCGTTAAATTCATATTTTGAAATTTACTCCTGCTATCGATGTGTGAAATTTGGAAGCTTTAATGGAAAACTGCACCATTAAAAATTTTTTTAAAATTCTATACATCCGCAATCAATGTATTCACTTTTTCTTTCAAATCTGTTGTTGTTGTGTGTTGTTGTGGCTAATGCCACCTGTCTGACGTAGTCAGAACGAGGCCCACGAAATTCATCGTGGCAAGGGCAAGAGGTACGCCTGTCGTTGGCCTTGAGCACCATACAGGTGACAGTGCGATTTAAGCTCAGTGAAACTTCCTCGAAGGGACGATAGATGGCGACACGACCTCTATCTCCACCTCCACAATTTCTGCAAGTGAACTGAAGGGGAGGGAAATATTCTCCAGCTTTCAATCTCCCTTTAATCTATCGGGCTAAAAATTGAGAACAGAGAGAGAGAAAAAAGAAATCCGTTTGACGCGAGAGAGAAACCAAAGAAATTTTAAAAAAGGGAATTTTAATAACATAAATATAGAAAGCCCCAGGAAATGGTGACGTTGTGAAAGCAAGGGGAAATTTCCCTTCGGAAAAAAGAAGGAAAACGTTTTACACTCGAGAAAACCCAATCAAACCAGGCTTTGCAGCTAGTTTTGCATTAAAAATCAATATAAAATCAAATTGGAAATAAAAATCACGTGTTTATTCTACAAATTAACCTTAATACATTTGTACAGATATTTAAATTAACAATTTTACTCAAAAATTTACTCAGAATTGAATTTTATTCTTACCATCAAAACAAGCAGGAAGTATATAATTCGCATTACTTACTTTTGAAAATTTCATAATAATCAGTATTTTGTATTTTAGAATATCTGCATGTTAAATATGGGTGGGAATGATCAGGGATGAACAAGGAAGAACTGTTATTAGCAAGTAAATGAAATGACATCCTACATGCAACAATAGCTTGAATGAATTTAATCTCATTTACATTTTCTTTAAAAACCTCTAGATTTCAATGAAACTATCACATATAATGAATTTTAAATCATTTATAAATTTCAATGGATGAACATTTAGAAATAAAATTTTAACTGCAAGTACAGAAACAAGATTGATTTTTTGAGAAAAGCACGAAGCAGAATAATACTCTCGGAGAATAATTTATCAAAAGTTTAAATTCGGAAAACAGAATTGTAAAAAAATTCCACCAAATAAATAATGGAAGTATAAATCATATCTCTTACTTAGTCTTTAATTCTAAAAACGCTTTTTTTCCATTTTTAGAATAAAAAAAATATGTTATTTAATCATCTTTTATTTTTGGAATTCTTAAACCAATCAAAAAGCGAGTCAAATAAAGGGAAATGAATTACCTTTTTTCTGTTTGTTTGGTTCTTTGATCCCATACAAGGTATGAAAACTGTTCTCTGAGAGAATGTACTAACTTTTTTTTCATTTTGATTGCAATCGTCTTTTGTCAAATTTCCAACAGATATTGTAAACAATTTGAGTATTTTCTAAAAGCAAAGGATACATTAAATTATTCCTGGACTGGAATTCTTAGCAGACAACATTACTGATATTGGCTTATTTGCTCTAAATGGAAAATACCATGTCATGATAGAAGAAGATTAAACATGAATATCATTAATAAATTTTCCTTGTATGTGTGTTTTTGTCACCGAATAAAATTTCATTTACTTCACTCCGTATGAAAAATAAATATATTTACTAATTAACTAAAAGCAAATCCTTAACCTAAGAAAACAAATAATTAGATATCATTATTAAGACACCCAATAAATGTTTCAGAAAAAAAATTAAGTTCTCAATTCAACTCTGACAGAAAACTTATCATAACCACAATAATAAATAAATAATTAATCGATAATTGCTAATTTCCTTTATAGAAATTCGTTTAGATTATTTTTTATTACGGTATTTCGGCTCCATTCTATCAATTTACTCAGTGTGTTAAGTAAAACAGCTGCTGATTACTGAATATAAATTCTCTTTAAAATGACCATATATTACATACTATGAAAATTTGGAGAATTACTCAGATTCAATTCTGATTCCATTCTTCCATCTGAATTGATTTTCGTTCACAAAAGCTTTATTTTCAGTTTAAATGTGACATTACCTGAATAACATTAAATTTAAAAAAATAATTTTCAAGGCAATGAAACTTAGATACATATTGAAACTTAAAATGCATGGCTAAGAATAAATATTTTACACAGTACGATTTATAGTGAAAATATTTGATTTAATGAGTTTTACAATTTTTTTGCTTGTACCCTACGTATACGTGTTACATAAAACATTTTTTCCCTCAAAATACCACAAAAAGCTAACCATTTAATTTTTAAAGGAAAGCTTAAAAATTCATGAAGGGATTTTACAATACTAGAGACGTACACACATAAAATTTGATTTACAAGTAAGTCAAGCTATATATAGCTAAAGTTCGTATCAGCTTTCTGCGAACATGATTGATATTCGTAAAACACTTTTTTTAATAAACACTTATTGAAAATTCCTTGAAAAATGTATAGATTCTAAGTTAAGCTATTTTTTAAAAAAAAAACATAAATATTCTTTTGATAAAAAAATGTAGACTAATTTTTGTTAAAATTACTAATAAATAAGTAGACAAATTTACGAAGTATTGGGCTCAACAGTAGTAAAATAAAATTTAATCATAAATTGACTATAACGCTTTAAATGAAGATAAACTAGTGTTTTTTAAAATTTCTTCTGATAAATCAGCTTAAAGTTTTTATTGAAA
This sequence comes from Trichonephila clavipes, assembly GCA_019973935.1. Taxonomy (NCBI): domain Eukaryota; kingdom Metazoa; phylum Arthropoda; class Arachnida; order Araneae; family Nephilidae; genus Trichonephila; species Trichonephila clavipes. Next base: position 1,351,009 of record BMAU01021361.1, read on the forward strand.
TGTCAATAAAAATGTACATAAAAATTATCATAACTTTAGATTCTATTAACTTAGAGCTTTCAATTTTTGTGAAATTAAAAAAATATATATATAAATGACTGAATTTGAAAAGCATTTTTTGTCTTCAATTTTTGACCGATTTTTGCCAATTGAATCATATTCTCTCTGTGCCCCCTTAATCAATCACTATCTAAAGTAATATTTCTCACACTTTGTATTATACACATACTATACGCATAGCGTATCTTATGTTAATATTGCTTAAATTAACCCAAACTGAAAAAATGCTCTCTATTATTCGTATGGAGACAAAGAAGCGGGTATTAAAATTCTCATCATAAATCACTCTTTAAAAACACCTTTTTCTTGAAAAATCAATGTCATCTTTCACTGATAATGAGTTTTGTCAGACCATCAGATTTAATTAGTATTGAATCTATTAGTTTAAGCGATTAGCGCGCCTTCTAAGTGTTTAACCTATTAATACTTGCTTAACGATATGAGGCTCGATTTGATTTTCGTGCTTGCTATATTAATAACTTTCTCTCCTTTGTGTCCAACGTTTTAAAAGGTACTCTTTAATGTTACTTCTTAAAAGTAATCCTGAAGTTATTTTAGAAAATCTTGAGAATGTCATGTAATAGTAATAAAATACTCGCTTTAACACAATTTGGATCCTACGTGAATTCTTATTTCTTAAATTTTACATTCATTCAATAAAACAAATTTTCAAAGATGTCAATTTTATACATAAATATTCCTTTATAATCATGTTCAGATAAAAATAGGAAGTTATATAGCTTGTGTGTCTATAAATCTATTATATTAGTAGGGAACTTGATTTAAGTAAACAGATACAGATGGGTGACAAAATAATACGAACACCCGTGAAAAAGGCATGACCCATTTCAAAGACGCACAACGCGCATGTCAGTTAGCGTTGCAGTCCGCCGCCTAGCGCATTCGAAAGGTAAAGTATCAGTCGCTCAACAGCTGCGATAGGTGTTGCACGCGTCAATTGTAATTTCTGAAAAACGCAATAATGACGGACCTGTCAGAGTTCGAAAAAGGTATGATTGTTGGAATGAGGTGCACTGGTTGCTCGGTGACGTAAACAGCCATTTATTTGGGGCGTGCAAGGAGTACTGTATCTGCCGTTATGACAGCATACAAGAAATGCGGGAATGTGACGTCTGGCAAGCACAACAGTGGACGGAAAAGAAAGCTTACCGACAGGGATAAAAGAGTCTTAACCCGCATAGTGGCCCGAAAGCGCAAACAATCGCTATCCCAGATAACGTCTGAGGTGAATAGTCATCTTCGTAACCCTATTTCAGCAAGAACCGTCCAAAGGGAACCTCATGCTTCGAACTTGTATGGAAGAGTTGGAATTCGTAAACCATTGGTAACAGCACGCCATGCTTTACAGCGACGCCAGTGGTGTAGAACACACAGACAGTGGACCCCACAACAGCGGCAACAAGTCATCTGGTCGGATGAATTGACGTTCACCCTATTCCAAACCACCGGACGCGTTTATGTGTGGAGAACGCCCAAAGAAGCATTTGCTCCTGAATGCATCGTGCTGACTGTTAAGCATGGAGGTGGGTCCCTTATGGTATGGGGGGCGATATCTTGGCGTGGTCTTGGGCCACTTGTTACTCTGCATGACAAGGTTAAAGCTGCTCACTATGTCAATATCCTGGGGGATCAGGTGCATCCATTTGTCCAGACTTCATTTCCCGGAGAATGCCCACTTTATCAAGACGACAACGCTCCTATCCACACTGCTAAATCGTGCAAGAATGGTTTGCAGGAGGATGAGGGGAAGTAGGTCATCTTGATTGGCCCCCTCAGTCACCTGATTTAAATATTATTGAACATTTGTGGGGATATTTGGAGTCAAAACTACGTGCTCGATTCCCTCCACCATCTACGATTTCGGCATTAGAGACCGCTCTCCACGAAGAATGGCTTCATATTCCATTACAAGTTGTTCATGACCTCTATGCGTCCATCCCACGTCGCATACAGTCTGTAATTCAGTCAAAGGGAGGTCCAACTCCCTATTAATAAAGCTTTTCTCTTCTTTCACAGGTGTTCGTATTATTTTGTCATCCACCTGTATATACATTTGTAGAAAATAGTTCTTCAATTAAATGTTGGCAATATAATGATATGCTAACTCAGCAATATATAGATAACACTATTTTAAAAACTTTTTTTAATCTCTCTTTCTTGGTAACAATTAGATAAGTCTCACATCAGTTCAGTATATTCTTAACCGCATAACGGTATGCAGTGTGTCCGCTAAAGTCCGTTATCACCCCAATAATTTATGAACGACAAAAGCTATAGTCATAAAAGTGTAGTCTAGGCATAGCAAAGTTGCAATATGTTACATAAAAAATTGCTTATAAAGAGTTATAAGATTGGAGTTAGCGTTCTCCAATTGGTACAAGAAATATGAAAAAGGTCAATAACAATGTTGTTCAGAAACATTGCTTTATTGCAAAAACAAAACCACACATCTTGCGCAAAAAAAAAAAAATGATACAGATGAAAAGCACAAAGCACGCATGTGTTTGATCTTGTTTAACAAAACTGCACTTTCCGGAAATGAGGCTTATCTCTCTGTCATGCTAAAAATGGTGTCATTCAGTACTCATTTGGACTCGGATTTGCATTTCCTGCTGCACTTTCTTCAACTTGACGCGCTGGCGCAAGCACACGTCATAGGGTTTCGAAGTTCCTGTGTTGTTGATGTAGGGATTGCGTACATGCTTTGTTTGATGTATCATCGCAAGAAAAAGTCTAGTGAGATCAGGTCAGATGAGCGTGCAAGCTATTCAACACAGCAACCATACCCAATGACTTGTGGCAGGAATGTGTCAAGAAAGGAATTTGTTACATGTGATGATTTGTGCAGCATGGTGCTCTTGTGTTGAAACCATACATTCCGGAGTTGACTCAACGACAAATCATCTAGAAAATCGACAGTACGTCCATCATTAATAAAAAGTATCGGGATTCGATTAATGGGCTCTCATAAAATACCGAGTCAAAAGTCTATTTTAGAATACTCCACTCCAAATTTTTATCGCCCAATGAACTTGATGTCGAACTTTAGCAGCACATCTAAAACTTTTCAGTGAGCAGAAATAGATGTTATGCTTATTGATAATAGTATTACACCAAAGCAGAGCTCATAAATATATATAATGTCGACGTTAGATTTACCTCCAAGTGGTTCATAATGAAGTTGCACCAATTATAGCATCTCTTACCATCTCCTGTCATTAGAATTAGCCTGTTTTAGCATTTCTTTACGAAATGCGATTTTCTGTTTACTAGATTGATGATGTTGAACAACTTTGTAATTGACCTTTTTCATGTATCTTGATCGATCCTTGAGATAAGAATGCTAATTTCAAATTTATTCGCCAGGTTGCACTGTAAGCAGCTTTTTTGCGTAGGGCATGGCAGCTTTATTGCACCAAGACCCCACTTTTATTACTATACATCTTATAATTCATAAATTATTGCGGTGACAACAGACTTTAGCGGCCACACTCAATATTGGTTTCTCAAATATAAGCCAAACCAAATTAATAAAACTAACGCTTGTTAATTAAAACGTAATCAGTAAGAGAAGTTTCTAAGAAATAGACAATTTTGAGTGGCATGCTTGACAAAATCTGATGAAGCATTTTCATTTCCCAAAGAATTAATTCTCTTAAAGCTACTTCCAAACGCTGATTAAATTTTCGGAATTGAAATTTCATATAAACAGAAAACAAAAATGTCTATTTGCATTAAAATGTAAATACATGTGTAACGAATTATGGATTACAGTTTTCATTTAGAAATAAGTTAGGAAGAAAAAAGGAAGTGGATGACATAATTGTTTATTAACTGATTAGTGTGAATTTTTATTTCATAATGCATTCCAAAAATAGTTTCTCTGAAAAGTTTTTTTGGATCTTTTTGTAAAAAAGACGTAATAAATCATGTTACATTGGTTTCTCGAAATATTGTAAGATTAATCAGACTTGAAGAATGAATCTGTCAGCATTTTTATTTCAGTGAAACTTTCCACAAAACGTCACAAGTTTAAGTCAGATAACAGACTTCTTCGTACGAAATCTTGATTTACTTACCAAATCATAAAACGTTTTCAAACCAGTTTCATTGAAACTAGTGATAAATTATATGCTTACTTTATATTCTTTTGGCAGCTGAGAATGTAGAAATTTCTTTTTTAAAATCAACCAAAGTTCCTAAAAATAAACTATTGCAATTTTTAGGAGATTAATCAAGTTTAGCATTATTTATATGTATAACTCTAATATTTTTGATACATCGGTCAAATTTTCTGCTATTTATCATGATTATCCTATTGTTTGAATAAAAAACAAGATATAAATTTTACTTTTTTTTTATTTCTTTTTTGGAAAGTAAATATTTATTCTCTCTTCCAAGAAAGAAATTAAAATTAAACTAAGATTTTACTTTTGTTTTATATTCTTGATTACTATGTCGGAGGGAAGATTCGATCTGAGTACCTTCCGTTCCGAACGTATGAATGAAGCAAGTACGCTAACCATCACGCCAAAACGATCGTCCTCGCGGGATGTTGGTACAAGTTCATATAGATATCACACCGCCGTGGCAATTCCCTTGAGACAACTAATAATCGCTCACGGTTTATCCATAATCACTGTAGGCGGGGCAATTCCTTGGAGGCACAACTAATAATGCCATTAGAAATTTCTGGAAGACCTTATAGTAAGCCTTTGCAGCAAATTGGACGATTTTGAATGTGGTCACATAACCGAGTTGAGTAAAGCACGCTGACTGTACTGAACAACACCCCTTTAAGACCCAACCCACATGATCGTGCGGGTTAGACATTCTTCTACAGTTTTGCTTCTGGAATAGTCGTATGAAAAAAATCCCGAATTCAACGATTGAGCGTGATTGCAGAAGGTGTAAAGTATCATTTTTTATCAACAAACGGTGGTTGTAGTCCATGTTTTACTTTTAGCTGACAAATCTAACTTGGTTTTTAAATACAACGGAAAGTCGTCTTCTTTTTATCTGTCGTAAAAAGGTAATTTTCAATATATTTATAATTGCTTACATACAAATTTTTGTATTAATGTTCAAATAATTGTAAAATAGAAAAAATATTAATTATACTCGATTAATGTGGCTTCTAGAGCTCGGAATTTCGTTACCCGCACGATCGTGCGGGTTGGGCGTTACTTGAGTCACTGCAGCTGTTAAGGTAAGTACTTACCATGCGAATTTTCTTTTCTGTTTCAATAATTTTGATGAAAGCCTACATAAAAATGAAATATTTAGTTATATAATTAATACCAAATTTTCTTGGGGGTTTCCATGGATGAGTCCCTTTTCTTTCTCACTCTCTCTCTCTCTCTTTTGCAATTAATTTTCTTTTCCATACATTTGTTGAGGAGTATTTCATTTTTATCATTTCCACAGATATCTGCATCCATTTCTTTCCCCCAGCCCCAAAATCAAATCTGGTTTTTTTCGGCGGAAGTTAGTATAATGTGGTTTAGATATATATATATTTAAATAATAAAATTTTCTGATACACTTTACTATTTTTCATGGAACATTCTGTTAACTTTTAACCAAAAACTTTTTCAGGTGTCTACAAGGAGAATTCTCACAGAAGAAAGTTTTCAACGGATGAATAAATCAGATTGAACTTAGATCAGAGCTTAGTGATCTCTCAGATGATGACAATGCTGCGAGAAAAACATATGAATCGCGTATTTTGGAAGGAGAATCAAGTTTAGATGAGATCGATGAAGAAAGATGGGAATATTTGAAATGAAAAGACAATTTTGGATCATTCTTTACCATAAAAGTCTCTTGAACAACATTCATTATATAAATTAAGCTGTTGCAAATTCTTGGTTTCTGTGCAAACAAGATGCAATATCAATTAAAATTCCTCTAAAAATCAAAATGGGTCGCTTAAAATTTAAGCTAGAGATAGTTGAAGCGTTATCAGCCTATCCACCTACTAACAAAATTATTTCAACTGATGATGAAGACAACAGTGTTGTAATTCCACTCGCAATAAGATCGAAGCGTTATAATCCACCGGCTATACATGTCATGGCTTTTATCCTGGAATTTCCAGGATAAAAGGCTTGATATGTATAGCCATTTTTGACGAGTTGATGGCATTTCAAGGCCTCGCAAGTGCAGATTTGAAAACAAAGAAAGCAGTTCGAAAAAATATTGTGAGAAATGCAATGGGGTTAGTTATACTTAACCTTAAAATAAAACAAAAGATTTTTACATTAAATAAATAATGAATTAATAAAAAAGTTAATTTTCATCAATAATTTCCTTATTTGTAACGATTTTAGTTGAATTAAGATTGTTTTTTCTATCAACTTAGAGCTAAAAATATATAACTCGTAATATTTCATGGGTGACCTGTTTCACCAACAAAGCCCAACCCACAAGATCGTGCGGATACCGTCTACGTTTCAGGGTGGTAGCGGGAATTTTTTTATTATTTTTTCCAATGTGATTGGGGTCCATATAGTATTAATGACCAAATGAATTTAACATTTGAAGAAAAAAATAATTAAGGTCTTAAAGGGATACATTACCCCCTGTATTATACAGATTAAAAACAACCTGGCATCGATTGATGCTGCAAGGAACTCATTGGTAGCATAAAGGGTTTGGAAGTTCAAGATGTGCATAAGTATGAGACAAGATAGGATGGTTGTGCAAAAACTTAAAATTGCCTCTACGGAATTATTATTCGTTATCCAATGTGTAATAATCCTTTCCAGATAATGTGTAATAATTTTTTAGCTCTCAGAGCACTTAGCTCTGTGGGGGTTATGCTCTAAACTGTCATTAAAATTTATGATTTTAAACCAACTACATCTTCAGAATTATCTTGAGCAGTTTTGTTGTTGATCATCATATATCAGGGGTATCAATTTTTAAACAATGTCATACTCTAAAGCAATGCTAGGACTTTTGATGACGGACCTCGTAATTCTGAGCCTCGATTAAATGAAGAGGACTTTAACTTCATTTGGCATCCCCATCTCCGAAATTCCCCACCAAGACTAATCGTGGACCTTGAGCTATCACAGATTTATGTCTATTAGTACCTATACACGGTGGGTCTTCAGTGGTCAGATGTCTCGATCTCATGACTCTCCGGCTTCGAGCTCGTGACCTCTCAGGTATCGCTGCCACTTTCTTATGAAGCAGATCGCTTCGAGTCATTCTGCTCAAAATTGCTTAATAGTATATTGATGGGATTCTGGAGCCATTAGCGTTACTCATCATGGTATGTCATCCTGACTAGTTGGTCCCATATTTGGACTATCTCTGCGCCGCTCACTGTTGATAATCTTCCATGAGTAGCAAGGTTGCCGGACCTTTCATTAATCGAACATATACGAGACATGGTGATTTACTAGATACTGACACTTCAACATGTTGCATATTTTGAGAAGAGTTGATGAAATCTTGGCAGAATGAATCACTCTGTACATCGACATACATAGATACAATAAAGTGCAGCTGCTTGGGAAGAGGGGATTACCAGTTGCTGATTTTAAAATTGAAAATGTAATTGTAAATGGCTCCTTCTACTTTGAATTTTTATTCAATTCATTTTCTGTGTACGAGATTGTCCCATTTTTGTTTCAATAAAAACTATCATTTCCTTCGTGCTGCTTCGTTTTCTTTTCCTTTTTTAGCAAAGAGTGAATTTTATATATTTTTACTTTAAGACCCTACTTCTGATGACGCGCACAAGCATTTTTGTTTGCCAATTACGATCGATTTCAGAAAGACCCAGAATGCCCTACGGATACGTGAAGAGTTTTTATCGGGGTATTCTCACACTTTCTCCGGATATACTACCGAATTTAGTAATATTCAGAACTTTCAAAAGCTACTTATTTACTTTACTTATCTTAGATGCTTTGAGGAAGTTAAATAACTCTTAAATCAACGTGACCCGTGTTTGTTGTCTGCTGTGGTTGGATATTCCTACTCTCAACTTGTATATAAAAATTAAAAAGGTAGATGTGAATTCTATAAGAAAATTAAACAACTCAATTTATAGTAAAACTTTTAAAACAAAAGATACGAGATTTACATCCATTTCAAATTATTGTTAATGTGTAAAAGCTATTAGGTTTCGAACATCATCACACAAAGTCATTTTTGAATACTAACTGTAAGAAATAATAACCCTAAAGTTTTTTTAGAAGAGGAACTGCTCATAAAGAGGTAAAATTTGTTAATATTCAGCATTTAAATTTCAAAGAAAAAAGTTTGACGTGAGTGTTTATTCCAAAAGGATTCCTGTTTCGAATATTATTTTCCAATAACTTTTCAAACAACCACACAGGTCTCATTTCAACATATATTTATTAAATATACTTTTTCTAACTGAATATTCACCCACACAAATATTTAATAACCTTTTAATCCCAAGTCCTACAATACGTGACAAGAATAAACCCGTTCCAGTTATTCCAACTTACAGTTTATTGTCTGTAAATAAAACAAAACGAGCAGAATTTGATCATATTCTTCAGAATATTGAATTCCCCGATTGCTTTGCTAGTAGAAGAATTTTACGAACACACTTCGTCCGGAGATATATGTCCAAATGTCTTTCGCAGAATCCCAATTGGTCTCATTACGTTGTCGAACGATCAATAATTCTTCTCCTATTTCCTTCGGGAAAACAATTGATTCATCGCCCAACCTATTGTTCAATTCTGTACAACAGAAATTACTCGTTTTCTTAGATAATGGATCAGAGTGGAAAATTCTCTCGAGATATGTTTGCCCTGAATCTATATTTGGAGTCGTGGACTCTGTTTACAGATGATCCCTAAGGCCCATGGTGAGAAAATTTCAGCTTCATCAACGGTTCTCGCGTTGTTTACATTTCATATTCCAAGGCGTTGTTCTGGGACGTATTTCTCGAGGATTTAAAAGCGAGGTCGTTTATTCTGTTGACGTTTTCCTATCTTTTGTAAAAATAACCACATTTTTTCAATTTTTACAAGAGATTTCTTTTGTGTGCCTATTTTTTTCTTTTTTTAACATTAAAATGGGCACAAGAACGAGTTCTCTACTAATATTTACAGTCCTTTGAAAAATGATTGTTTGTAAGGAGATTTGCACAGTTGGGACTTTTATAGGTGGCACTAATATCCTCCGCTAGAAATTAAATCTAAAGCATAATGAAATGTTTATTTTGGTTTAGAGATTATTTTAAAATAATTTGTAAACGAGTCATAGAATGAAAAAGAAATGTACAGTGATTTTTCATTTGAATGTTCTTTGTGTAAGTGCTGCTTAAAACCTGTTTAGTTTCAGTCCAAGTAATAAGAAATGAATTTCCTTAGGCATTCATGGTAATGAGATGTACAAGAGATTGAAGAAAAATGTGACTAATCGTTTTTCTTATAAGGTTTCTAGTCTTGTTCGATGGAAACGTGAATGCATCCAAAATTATTTTATAGATTTGGAATATATATATATATATATATATATATATATATATATATATATATATATATATATATATATACATTATTTATGTCATTGAATTCTAATGTTCACCACGTATGATAAAAAGGAAAAAAAATCGTAATAGCGCTTTTCTTAGATTTTTTTTTAGGTTGACAGTGGAAGCATTTGTTAAGAATGCACATCTCAGATTGTAATATTATTAAAGGGATTTAAAGTATAAAGCGTTTCCAAATGTTTGACTAGATTGTGTTTTTCGTTCAGAGTTCATTGTTTTCTTTTAATAATTCTGTATTAAATTTCAATAAAAGTTATTGTATCACATATTTAATATAAAACCTAATTAGTTAAATACGCTCATAAAAAAGAAGTATCATATTACACAAATGAGCTTATGCCTCATTTGGAAAAAAAACAAAATCTGCAAAATCACTTTAGCAAACAGAATACTGGATGAGATTTACTACACAACACGAGGATTAATGAAGTAAAATGATTATGCAACAATATATATGAAATCTTGACTTATGAGTAGAGCAGAAGTGATATTCTTTCTTCTCAATTCCAATTTTGTTACATTTGTATGTGTAAAAACTTTTACTTTACAATAATGATTTTCTTTTTTTGCATTTTATCATATATAATTACTTCTAAGCAAAACAAAAGGGGATTATTCAGTTCCATGATATTAAAACTTGAAAATAAATCATTTCAAAGAAGTAAAAAACTTACTTAAATTTGAAATGAAAGATTTCTCATATTTAATAAAAAAAAAAAAAATGTCGAATGAATAGTCACTATGTGTGTGTGTTTGCCAGTTGATTGGCTGCTTATTAACGCTACACTTGGAAGCAATACGAGGGGTGTTGGTGACAGAACACGGAACTTTGAACCATGGTTAAGTGACGAGATGGAATCCCAATCTCAAATCTTCCAACCCTCCCCAAAGGGGAGGATTACATCTTTAAGAGCAAATTTAAGCCTTTACAGATTTAATGTGCATTATTCCTTCTATACCCCAGGTATTTAATGATACGTGGAGTAAAACCAATTCTCGATAGAAATAACGTAAGCCACGAATTGGTGACCCTGAACCACTCGGCCTGCTACGGTCATGTTGCCAAGAAAGTTGATTTCTTTCATTTAATTTTATCACTAGCTTTGTTTTTGTTTTATAAGCATGATCATAGCTTAAAAATATTGTTTTCACCAAGAAAAAGAAGAAATAGTAAATTATTTATGAAAAGTATTACATTAAAAGGGATTTATTATGTTCCCTAATGTATGAATAATTGTTAGAATGAAATAAAAATATATTTATTAGTTTTGCTCTTTTCTGATATTCTTATATTTAATAGGGAAATGATTTGTTAGCTTTTTTTTTCTATAAACTTTAAATTGCTTTCATTTTCTGCACTAATGAACATACTTCCGATCTTTATTTTGAAATTTTTTCTGTAAAAAACTTTGCAATCTGTGTACAAATTATGGATAAAAAGATTTAATGTTGACTGGTTATAATAACGTTCAGAAGAAAACTGAGTATTTATTGAGTTAATTTTGAAAAAAAGAAATGTTTATATTCATTTTCAGAAGTTTTTTAAAAATCTAACGGAGCATAAGATGATTTCAATGAGCATTATTTTAATCAAAATGAAAATTTTCAATAATTCGTTTAGTACAGTTCATGGGAAAGTTGAGCATGCCTTTTTAAAAAAAATAGTACTGGAAAATTATTATTACAATAAGTTGTATTCTTTCAGATTTATTTGGACATATGCAAGAAATATGTACTAAACATATCTTAACTTATATTTAATTAAAACATATCATAAGGACCTTAAGGGGGGGGGGAAATTACAAGATTATTGAGTACAGAAAAAAAATCGATGTTTAATGTATGCAAATAATTTGGTTCGATGAAAACGACATTTCTTTAGCTGAATTCTAACAAAAATTAATGCACATCGAATAGTAAGTTGAATTGCTTCGCCTTCGTCAACTGATCTCTTCAAATTACTCCCCTGCTCTTTTTATGGTAGAATGAATTTGCCAAATTTAATTACTGTTATGATTGTAGCCTTCAATACAAATCATACTTAATGTTAGATTTATATGAGTATATAATTAAATTGTGAAAAAGGAAGACACTAAGTATTTCTCTACGTCCTGAAAATGCATATTAAACCCTGATGAATCAAATGTTTAATCCGTTTGAAGTGAAGCAATTAAAATCAGTCCAAACATCCAATAATTTATTCACATACCAAGGAGAAATTACATTTTTGAAGAATTGATCGAACTTTTCAGTCTCTTTTCAATGCAACTGCTAATGATATACAGGAATCTATAATGAATTAGAATGGCAATTGATTAGGATCAATGATTAAAAGGCCTAGAGAGCTCTTGAGATTTCCTTTTGGTGATTGCTACATGAATTAAGTTGACTGAGACAAATTTAAAGATGAACTATGCTCCATTCTTCTTAAGGCACGGCTGCTTCGATCCGAAGGTCTTTCAACAATGTAGAAAGAGGAATTTCAATAGTTTTCAGAGTATTGAGAAATATAAGATTGCATTTGCTCTTTTCAATATTTTACTATTGGGGGTAATTAAAAGGATTTTTTTCTAACCCTTTTTGAAACTTTACCAAAACGATATTTTTTTTGTTTTCAATTCGTTACAGATTTGAGCATGTGGCAATTAGTTTTAGAATCTGAAAAACTTTTGATGTGTAAATACGTAATCTTTTACTAAAAACGTTTTAAAAGACACAACAATTGATTAAGTAAATAATTAACACAGACATTTTTGTCTATCAGTGTGTTTACTTCAATGCAGGATTTTCATATCATTTAATTTGTTCAGTTTAAATACATTCTTAATTTGGCTTACTCATTGAGATATTAATTCATTTGAATACCCAGCCCCTTGTGATACATTTCAAGTGACCAATAATGATAATGATTGTTCTACACTGCTTAAAAAAATTAGAAAAGTACTTGAATTTAACGGAATTATGCAACTATTTCTTCTGATAACTAAAGTAAAACGAAACATCCGCAGTCTAAAGTGTAGCAAAAACAGAAAAAGAAAACTTCATATACAAATCAACGTTCATGACGTCAAAAACCAAAAAAAAGTAGGATATAAGTGCAGAAATCATCATTTGGTAGAAACTGTTGTTTTCCGTTGTCTCGATGATGCAATTTAATGCTTCAGTATTTGTTTTAAGAAAATGAGACTGAAATACTTCACAAAAACGCAATCTACAGAAATCTATGGCTTGGCGTATTATCCGGAAACTGGAATTCGGGCAAGCATAAGGAACTGTAGCGTTCACTGCTGGAGTGGCAAGAAATGTCATTTAAGACTATGGAATCGATTCCAAGAAACAGAGTGAAGATCGTAAACGTGCTATCACAGCAAATAATGATCAATATATCCTGTTAACGGCTCGCTTTGACAGAATAGCCTATGCGACGCAGACTCAAAAACAGTTTCATTTGGTAGCAGGATGAAGAATCTTAAACCAAACAATCCGAAATAGGCTTCATGTGGGTGATCTGTATTCACGAAAACCAGTGGTGTGTATTCGAATGAGAGCAAGACACCATGCAGTTCGAAGAAAGTGAGCTGCAGAAAATGAAGATTGAATGCAAAGTAATTGGAATTAAGTGCTATTTACGGACGCGCGCGCGCGCGCGCGCTCGAGTCCCAATTCAGTTTAGAGTGTAACACCCGATGTATTTTGGTATGACGAGAAATAGGCACTAGAAATAATCCTATATTCGTTCAGGATATCCCATTACAGATGAGCTGGTTTGATGGTATGAGCAGGAATCACCATAGGCTGAACTACTGACGTATTGACATGCACATAATTTGAAATGCCAATTTGACGGCTCAAAGTTAAGCAAACGAGATCCTAAGACATCATGTCGAACCTTATGTTGCAAGCAATAGTGATTTATTTCTTTTAATGCTGGTACTTATAGATACCGATAGCACACTGGGTGTTGGAGTAAGAACTTGGTTTTTTTTTCGTCCGTGTAGCTTATTGTTGTTTTCCCGTTGTGTTGTAGGGTCATTACTATACTTTAATAGAGTTATGCTTTTTTGGCATTTCTTTTCAGTTTAACACTTATTCATTTTGCTTTTTTATTGTTTTATTTTAATGTTTTCAAAAAGTTTTAAACTTTTAAACTGAGCTTGTTTTTTTTTGCCACAGTATTGAATTAAATACATATACTTTACACAAAAATTAACATTTTAATTTCTTTGTGAGTAACTGATATTTAAAAAAAATTGAAGAATGTCTGGAAAAGAGAAGCTTAGTCTTCAAGAAGCTTCGGAATTATTACAGAACCTACAATCAGAAATAAGTGATTTACCAATAGATGGTTTTTCAGATGAAGAAGTCTCAGCAAATAATCTGCTGGAATTTTTATTGGATTCTTCAGATGACGATCAAGAGACTAAACAAGACTCAAAGTGCAGTATTCATGTTAAGAAAATACAGCATTTCTTTTCCTTCCCTAGGATGCAATGCTATAAAAAACATTATCGAAACCTCACTCAAAATGCACAACGTGTAATAAATTTGAATGTATTAATGAAAAGAAAAACTGTTTCCCTGAATATCATCAAATTAAGTTTATGTTTAAAAGCGTTTTTTATGTGTAAAAAAATAAATTTTAAAAATTTAATAATCACATTAAAAATTAATATTTTGTGCTGTAAAATATTAGAGTTCTCTGGTTATTTAGCATTTTTAAGAGTTAAAACTGCATTAAAAAGTCATTTGGTCCTTCAGCACTATGAGAATATTTCAGACCTTTGTGGGTTGACAGTACTTTAAAGTACCAATTTAGTTAATTAGCTCTAACGGATTAAATTTCCCAAAGTTGAGTATTTTATTTATGTATATCTCTTAATTTTCATTGTAGTGATTCAAAAAAAAATATTGCGTGAAAAAAATTGCAGTAAATTATAATGCGGTTGATAAAGGGTTAAATCCAATTGAATTTAAATCATAACAAATTCAAATACTTCATACATTGATTCTCATAGGAATCAAGTCTCAAATTTGCATCTTTCTTTTGCCATCCATCTCAAATTCTCCTGCTACGTAACGATTTCTTTAGTTTTCTTCAAGTGTCTCACAATAAAGGATAATTATTGTTTTCCCGCACAATGAATATGAATGTGAATAAAATTACCCGATGTATTTGGGATGAAATGAATTCAATGATCTATATTAATATAGGTAGAAATATATTTATTGATAATCGTATAACTTTAAAAATAATTCCACTTCAAAATGAACTATAATGCCACACGCATAATTTGCTACAAGTCCCGATAGCCGAGTTGGCAGAGCGTTGGACTGAACTTCCTCAGGTCTCGGGTTCGAATCCCGGCCCCGGCAGATTTATCCAAAGACTGGAATTTTGTTTTCGTTTTTAATGTATTGTTTCTCTAGGTTCTAGATGAATCCAGATCATTCTTTAGAGTGCATACTGGTTATTTCTCGAATATTCCAAAGTGTATAAAAGCAGAGTTCATCGCCAGTTGGGCATGTTCTCAGTCCAGTGTTGTATCGAGCTCCCAGCGTTAGAATAAATCTAATTGTTTGCTTAATTGAACTGTGTACTTCTTTCGAACTCCGTGACAAGTTTGGTGGAGGCGCGGGGTACAATTACGTCAAACGTGGATAATAGCGACAACCTTCGCAGGAGCCTCCGGTTAAGAGGATTATCCCCCGAATTCGGACTGTTAAAAGAAAATAGTAGGAAGAGGACAAAAATGCCGACCGAGCAAGAAGCCAAGCCCGCTGTAGTAACACCTTCGTTACAGCAATGGAGGAGCCCATCGACCTTCCGAGGAGCGCCTGGGGAAGACCCTCTCAAATGGCTTAAAGAGTACGATCGAGTAGCCAACTTTAACAAGTGGGATGACATGATGTGCCTGGCTAACGTTTATTTCTTTCTTGACGGTACTGCGAGACAGTGGTATGTCAACAACGAAGACGCCTTAGATTCCTGGGAAGCGTTTAAAATGGACTAAGTGGACTTTTCGGTGACCGTCAAAGATATACCAGAAGGGCAGAAGAACAACTAAAATGCCGAGCCCAGCGTTCAGGCGAGAGTACACAGTCCTACATACAAAGTGTATTAGGACTTTGCCAAGAGGTAAATCCTCTGATGAGAGAAGACGAAAAAAAGTGTCACACCTAATGAAAGGTGTTGCTGAGGATATTTATCAGGCCCTGTTGACGAGAGAAATCAACGACACAGCAAGTTTTATCAAATGGTGCAACTATATCGAAGATATGAAGCAGAAGAGAGTTGGTCGACCGAGATTTGAAAGGCTTCCAAACGTCGTACCGGTTGCATCCCTGACGGATGAGACTGATTTGGTCTCTCTTATTCGCACAATCGTACGAGAAGAAGTCCATCGACTAGTTAACCAGACGCAAGAATCTTTGGACTCCGATCCCCAATCCTTAGAAGAGATCGTTCAAGACGAAGTTGAAAGGGTTTTGGCCCCAGTGTCAGCAAAATCTACAGAAACTAGACCACGACCAACATACGCCGCTGTAACTAGGAAATACAGAGCTCCTGTTCAGAAATTCCCACCTGAACCAAGAAAAACAGATGTGTGGAGAACGGCTGACAACAGACCTGTTTGTTTCCACTGCGGACGTCCTGGACATGTAATGCGCTACTGCCGAGAGAGAAAGGCTGTCTTTGACAACTCTCGAAACCGCCGACGGAACTTCGACGACGTTGGCACTGAAGAAGAAATACGCCGACCAAACTCTTCTCGCCGTTTTACGCCAAGTCCCACGAGAGGCCGATCCCCAATACGTCGTTACAGATCCCCGTCGCCATATCGCCGATCCAGTCAGTCGCCAGGCCGTAGGAGCGAGGAAAACTAAGGAGAGCGAAGGAGGTGAGGCCGCGTGTACTGAAATCCTCCGTCGACCGCCAAGATGACTGGTAACCAACTAGACGTAATAATAGATAAGAAGCCGATACGTGCTCTAGTAGATTCTGGGGCATCGTTTTCTGTCATATCCGATAAGTATCGCCGATTTTTAAAGAAAGTTCTGTTTGCTGATGCCAAGAGCGTTATGCTGAAAGTTGCGGATGGAAATTTTGTTCGGCCGATAGGGGAAATGTGTTTTACGTGTCCGTATAAACAATCGAGAACTGCCTTTTGAATTTATTGTTTTATCACATTGTAGCCATGACGTCATCCTAGGATGGGACTTTTTAGAGGCGTCTCAAGCCGTTATAGACTGTGGACAAAATGAACTTGTTCTAGAAGACATCTGTCGAGACTCCACAGCGCCTGACGCCTGGAATTTGTATGCCACCAGGGACTATACACTTAAGCCGCATTCTTTAACTAGAATAACAGTATCAGGATATCAAACCCGAGGAGACATAAATGTAGTTCTAGACGGCAGCAAACATTTGCTCTTCGAGAAAAATATTGCTACACCGTCCATGGTATCCACATATCGTAACGGAAAAAGTGATGTCTGGGTTACCAACCTGCAGTTCGAAACCAAATCATCCCTAGAGGAATGTGCATAGGCCAAGCTGAACCACTAAATGAAGGGCATCTATGTGTTATTTCCGACACATCGGGTTGCTTGGATGACCAGCAAGAAACTTCGGAGTCACAGATGAATTGTTCGTTAATGATGTCACCCGAGTTAAGTGACGAACAGAGAAACAATCTATCCGAACTACTCCGGAAATTTTCTGGGCTTTTCACGAAGACCGACAAGTCGACAGCCGCGAAGACGAATGTGAAACACAGGATTTTTACTGGTGATCATGCTCCAATCAACCAACGAGCCTACAGAGTCTCGCCGACTGAAAGACGCATCATTCATGAAGAGGTTCAAAAATGCTTGATGAAGGTATCGTCCAACCCTCTGAAAGTCCTTGGTCATCACCCATTGTGCTCGTAAGAAAAAAAGACGGTAGTTGGCGTTTTTGCGTCGATTATCGCAAGCTGAATAGCGTCACGAAAAAGACGTTTATCCTCTGCCTCGTATTGACGATACGCTCGACTGTCTGAAAGGTGCCATGTTCTTTTCTTCCATGGATCTCCGATCTGGTTATTGGCAAATAGAAATAGACGAAGCGGATCGTGAAAAGACGGCATTTATTACCCCCGAAGGCTTATACGAGTTTAAAGTCATGCCGTTTGGTCTCTGTAATGCACCTGCGACCTTCGAGAGAATGATGGACAATTTGCTACGCCATTTTAAATGGACTATGTGTCTTTGTTACCTAGATGACATAATAGTGTTCTCAGAAACTTTTGAAGACCATCTTATACGATTAAGACTTGTTCTAAAATGTCTTCAGGAAGCTGGTCTTAAATTAAATTCAAAGAAGTGTCTTTTGCTGCCCAAGAAGTAAAGATTCTGGGCCATCTTGTATCTAGTAATGGCGTTCGTCCCGATCCCGACAAAATAAAAGCCGTAAGAAATTTTCCCACTCCAAAGAATATACATGACATACGTAGTTTTTCTTGGCCTTTGTTCATACTTTAGAAGATTTATTAAAGGTTTCTGTTATCTCGCCGAACCTTTGCAGTCGTTGCTGAAAAGTGGCGTGGAGTTTCATTGGGGTCCTGAAGAGGTGGAAGCATTTAACAGTCTTAAGAAAGCACTTACTTCGGATCCAGTATTGGGGATGTACGACGAAAGAGCTTCTACAGAAATCCATACTGATGCAAGCGGGTACGGTATCGGAGCTGTCCTAGTACAAATTCAGAATAATGTCGAGAAAGTTATAGCATACGCTTCTAGAACTCTGACAAAAGCCGAAAAGAATTATTCCACCACAGAAAGGGAATGTCTTGCCATCGTATGGGCTACCAACAAATTTCGGCCGTACATATTCGGAAAACACTTTACTGTTGTAACTGACCATCATTCCTTGTGCTGGCTCATGAATTTAAAGGATCCTTCAGGAAGGCTTGCCAGATGGGCCCTCCGACTTCAAGAGCATGATTTTGACGTAAAATATAAAACCGGTAAGAAGCATAGTGACGCCGACGCTCTTTCGAGAAATCCAGTGGAAGAGAAACGGAAACATCAGACAAATTTTTAGCAGTCACGACGAGTATGAACCTTGCGTTGGAACAGAAAAAGGATCAAGACCTTGCGAAATTAAAACTTTTGAGCAACTCATCCAAAAACGAAGAATTCAGATTTATCGACGGTATCCTTTGCAGGAAGAATTTTGATCCAGATGGAAAGTTGTGGTTGCCAGTCATTCCTAAACATCTACGAGCAGACATACTAAGGCACTTTCATGACGCCCCCACCGCAGGACACCTTGGTTTCGCGAAAACTTATGACAGGATTCGCAAGAGATTTTACTGGCCGGGAATGTACCGAAATGTCGTTCGGTATGTCATGCATTGTCGGGAGTGCCAAAGGAGAAAGTCCGTTCCTCAACGACCACCTGGACGTTTAGTTCCCATCCCTCCAGCTATAGCTCCTTTCCATCGCATTGGAATTGATCTCCTTGGGAGATTTCCAAAGTCTGCTCATGGAAACAAATGGATAATAGTCTGCACGGATTACTCAACACGATATGCAATAACAAAAGCCTTGCCGACAGCCGAAGTCGACGAAATAGCGAAGTTCTTACTTGAAGAAATTGTCCTCAGGCATGGAGCTCCTCGAGTAATTATCACAGATCGTGGAGCCGTCTTTCGATCCAGACTTGTTTCTCTCTCGTCGACTTGTGTAACATTGATCATCGTTTCACAACGGCGTATCATCCCCAAACAAATGGACTGACGGAGCGCTTCAATAAGACCTTGGCCGACATGTTGTCAATGTATGTGGATGTAGAGCAGAAAAAATTGGGATGAAATTCTACCATTTGTAACCTTCGCTTATAATACCGCTAAACAAGAGACCACAGGTTTTACGCCGTTCTATTTACTTCATGGTCGTGAAGCGGAAACGACACTAGATACAATGCTACCATTCTGTCCTAACGATTTTGATGACAATAACATCACCAAGATAGCAGCCAGAGCCGAAGAATCACGACAGCTAGCCCGAGTGCACACTTGAGAGCTCAAGACAAAGATCGTCGACGTTACGATTCCAAACACCAAATGGTATCTTACGCTCCCGGAGATCTCGTATGGGTTTATACTCCAGTGAGAAAAGTCGGTCTCTCCGAAAAACTCTTAAGAAGGTATTTCGGACCGTATCAGGTGCTACGCCGTTTATCAGCCGTGACTTACGAAGTACAAGATTTTGATCCCGCTTCACGAAAAAGAAAACTAAGAGAAGTTGTCCATGTACTGCGTATGAAACCGTACCATGATCCCGCCGAGCAAATCGAAACCGAGGATATTCCTCCCAAAGAATCATACAAAGGACCCATCACTCGTTCCAGAATAAAGACCCTTGAACAAAATGACAGCGGGGCGCTGTCTTCTTTTTCGAGGGGAGCAATGCCACACGCATAATTTGCTACAAGTCCCGATAGCCGAGTTGGCAGAGCGTTGGACTGAACTTCCTCAGGTCTCGGGTTCGAATCCCGGCCCCGGCAGATTTATCCAAAGACTGGAATTTTGTTTTCGTTTTTAATGTATTGTTTCTCTAGGTTCTAGATGAATCCAGATCATTCTTTAGAGTGCATACTGGTTATTTCTCGAATATTCCAAAGTGTATAAAAGCAGAGTTCATCGCCAGTTGGGCATGTTCTCAGTCCAGTGTTGTATCGAGCTCCCAGCGTTAGAATAAATCTAATTGTTTGCTTAATTGAACTGTGTACTTCTTTCGAACTCCGTGACAATATCCTTTTTTGTGAATTCATTTCATTAAGTTAATGATTGGATCACACCAATTCCATTATCTTACATTTAGAAAATTTCTTACGCTTAAGTATTGCTTTTTTTATCTTTGCCCACCTTAAAATCATATTCTTGAAATACTTAGAGAAAGGTAACTAAAATTCAATTCGCTAATTATCCCCTTGCAACTAATTATTGTTCAGTTTCAGTAAATGTGTGTCTTGAGATTTGTTTAAGACATGCAGTTATTTACTGTTAAGGTTTACAGAAGCTGTTAAAAGTATTTTAAGCCAAGCGTAAAGTTAATCAGGCATTTGACTGAAGCCCTTTGCGTCAATTATAAATACCAAACTCTAACACTGAATTTCAGTTTTAAAATATCGATTGGATTCAAGAATTATTGCAATTTATTTGCTGGATTCATTTATTGCTGAATTTAAAAATATTTTACTTAATAACGTTAATCGTTGTTGATGACTAACGTTAATTTAAAGCACACTCTATGGCATAAAAAGTACTACGTATGACATAAATATGGCTTACCAAGAAGGACTTACCCGAATACGAGGAAAATGCATCTGTGCATTCATTATGATATAATGTGTAAATGATTTAGTTTTGGCAGTAAGACCACCACATCACAATGGAGCATCCGGATGGTGTACAAAACAGAGGCATAGCTTTCAAATGAATGCGTTTTCATCGAACAGCATACACTGCACCATTTACAAGCTTTATGAGTAGATGTTATAATTTAAGAGAGGACATGCGATTGGACTAAAGGAAGAACGATGTACAAATCACTTAATCGTTTGACATTTTGGTTGGAGTAATTATATCGTTCGGGGATGTTGGGAGGTATATTGGTGAAACATGGCCTTACTGACTTCAAAAAGGTAGCGAGCAAAGGAGGGAAATGACAGAACACTAGGGCCCCAGTGGAAGTAGTTCCCCTCAGCATTCACTCATTTTGGAATTCGGTGTTGCCATTGCTGGTAAGAGTTCTGCAACGAGGTTTTTGGAACGCGTTTCAGGACATTCTCCATTTTGCCTGAACCTCTTGAACTGGTGTAAAATGGGTTCTCTTTAAACAAAAATTAACTTTAGGTAACAAAAAAAGTCGCATGGAGCCAAATCAAATGAATAAGGAAAATGCCTCATCCCAGTAATGATTTGATGGCTATTCTGCTTGACAAATACTGCCGTGTGAGTGGGTGCACTACCTGGGTGCAGCAGTCATCCATCACTCCCCAATTCTGGCCTTTTTTCCCCTAATTTTTTCACGAAGTCTTTTTAGTACTTTAGTGTAGTAGTGTTGATTGACAGTCAGACCACTGATGTGAGTGGGAACTCTCTCATATCACGAATTTTGGCAATGTTTTGGATTGAAATCGCTTACCTTGGATGTCAACAGGTTCTCAACATTTTCACACTATCAATTTCTCCTTAAAACCACTTATGACATTCAAAAGCATATGCATAAGACAAAGTTTCATCTCCATAAGCTTCGGTTAATATTTGAAAAGTTTTCGTGGCTGATTTCCTAAGTTTCACAAGAAACTTTATGCTGATTTGACATTTTTCCCGCAGAATGCAGTTGCACGTGTTCACTCAGTGACACAGTACTCCCAACTGGCTTGATCGATTTAGTTGAAACTGGTCACATGGATGGATGAGGGATGAGGTACGTGGGTTGACGTCACCTAAGCAGTTTTTGCCATCTCCACTCTTTTTTTTAAGCTACACACTTAGTCTCGGTTTTTTGTGTAATACCTTGTATGTCGCTAGAAAATCCCAAAATATATTTGATTAAAAAAACGCAAAGTTAGAAAAAAAGGGTTTTAAAAAAAAATAATTAAGTTCTCTTAAGAAACAAAAGTAATTCTAATTTGATCAAAATCTACTTTTCTGAAGAGCAATTCTTAAAGAAAGAAAGTTTTTAATATTTCATTTGAAGAGTAATAAGTACTATGGGGCCCAAAATTAGATACAAACACATTTTTTGCAATAAATAGAAATATTTACCTCTATCACTTAAAAAACACATGTTGTATAACACAATTTAGGAAAATGTTTCAATTTATGCAATTAGTGTTTGTCTAATAGTGGAGAGGGTTTTTCTTAGAGAAATATTTATTTATTTTACAAATGCCAGGCCATTGACCATCAGGTCATTAGGCAACGGGCTCTCCAATACCTTTTTACAATGCAGTTAAGATCATTCAGTGCAGAGCACTCGTCCAAATGAGCGGCAGTCATGTCTTGTCCAGTGTCACACAAAACGCAGATAGGTGAAGTCACTAAATTAAAACGAAAAAGATGAGCACAAAGGCCGTCATGTCCGGTTAAAAGTCTAAATTTAGCCACAGCAGCAGCACGAGGAGAACTTGGAATGCCGTGGAAAGAGAAATACGGAAGTAAAATTAGGAGTTGAAAATTGATCTGTTCAGTACTGAAACTACTAAATAGGTGTTTGTTTGATTCCGTTTATTTGAAGAAAAATACACCAGCAGTACAAATTGCACTTACAAAGACTGCATGGAATCAAATAAAATATTAATTGCGATGAAGAGTCTTTGGTAGGGACTTGAAGTTGGATTTTCACATGCAAAAATTGCTCTTTTGCTGCAAGTGTCTTATGTGATGGTTTTCAGATCAAGGCAACAGTTTCAAACAACAGGCACAATCACTAAGAAAACTGGACAAGGTCTTCCAAGAATCACAACACCTGCAGAGGATTGCTACAGAGCAGTGAATGAATGGAGCCAATGAGTTATAACTGCTAAGTAGCTGTCTCAAGACCTTACTACTACATCTAGAACAAAGGTATAGAGACGAACCGTGCAAGGACGGATGACTGAGAGGAGCTTTTACGCCAGGAAACCATTGATGTGTGTTCTCTTACGCAGTCTCACAAAATAGCTCGTCTTTTTTGAAATGGTGAACACTACCCTTGGATAGAGCAAAATTGACACCAAGTCCTTTTCAGTGACGAATCACTATCCAGCTGACAAAGATATTCTCGGAGAGTTTTTCATCCGGAGAGCACCTACAAAACTTGCACTTTGATACCTTTGACTGAGAGAAACCTTTATATACGCCGGTGGCACTTAAGAGGTTAAAGACGTATTGTAGTTTCAGAGTCAAGGTATAGTACAATTAAATTCAATTTATTGTTACTGTATGGAGGTGAGGGCGTTGAAACTTATGAGTGAATATTGGGTAGCAAATATTGAAAGTTTGAGAAGCGCAGGCATTCAGTACTTCGTAATATCTGTTGGAATAATGGCAAGGAATGTTAAAAAGATGAGGTTTTTAAGCCATACATGCTACTTTTTCTAGGAGCTGTGGGAGATAAGTTTGTACTTGTCCCCTATACCCGTCTTGCTTAACCGGTACATTGAGTGCCGCAAACGTACATACAAGTCTTTTCAAAATACAATTCCTTTGTTTGCCAGCTATTAGTAAAGCTATTCCGAAACCTTTGGAATGTATTGAAAGGATATTGACAGTGTTTGCGTAGGATTTACTTGGTACAGAGAAAAATATTGCTTACCTGTGCCTTTTCGCTAGCCCCCCAATATACCGTACATTTGCGCCTATGTGAAAAACGGTGGCACGGTAGCCGAAATTGCGTAACTTTTATTTGGCATTTAAAGGGTTAAGGATGACAATGGCCTACCAGAGAGAGCTGTACTTGTCGACAATTATATGGAAAGAAGGGTATTTGCCGTATGGTGTGGACAACGAGGTTTGTAGACCTCAATCTGATAGAGCATGTGGGTGCTCAATTACATATCCACAAAACCCTCCAAGGACAATTCAGGCGTCAAAATGGATTCTTTTGGAAGTTATTACCCCAATCTTTTATTAATAGCCTTATCAGCAGTATGAGAGAAGGTGATCCCACTTAAATAATTGCAAAAGGTGGCCTATCTCTAGATATAAAAGCCCACACCTCTAATTAGACGAGAAATACAGAGGACGTATCCTCTCTCTCTCTGTTTTGATCAATTTTTACACTTGTATATCAGCTTACATTAAACTCCTGTACAATTGGCTATGTTGTTATTTTCTGCCTTATTGCATAAAGTGTTAAAGTGCCGAATTTTCATTAATTAAGCAGAATATCTATTCAACTATCTCCTTTCTTATGCTTGTAAACTTATTTTTACGCGCCAATGTATTTTCCTTAAGCCAATCGAAACTATCCTTATGTACAATTTACTTGATTTATATCTTTGAATTGAAGAGAAATATTTCGAGATATTTAAGGTATTTTTGTAACTTAACAACCTTATTATTAGAAATCAATAATATGTGCTATAAAAGAGTTGATTTTTGTCTTTTGTATAAAATTATTTTTATATAATGAAAGTTACAAACTTCATCAATTTTTGCTTAAATTAAGAATAAAAAGATGAAAAATATTTTCCTTATAATATCATTTTCAAAGTATAAGTTACTTAACACATTTTTAAGAAATCCTTCGTTTTCCCAGATAATAAAGTCCACATCAACCATCTCAAGATCAATTTTAGAATAGTAGCAAAGACTATTAAGAAAATGACTCAACTCAAATTTTTCACGTATTTTCAATTGATCCAAACGGAAAATTCTCTTAAGCGTGAATTTATTGTTCAAAAATTTTGCCTTCGAAAGTTGAAGTTTATATAGAAGATAAAAGTGATTATAATATAAAATAAATAAAGCGGTAAAAATACTTAGGAACGTTTTCATCTTTGCAATATGAGACTTTATATATAAATGTATTTTCAAAAAGAGAACACAAATAAGAAACTTTATTTTTTTAAAAAATGAAAAAAAAAATAACATTCCATAACAAATTAAGGAAATATTTTTCACATTAGAAATAAAAAAGAAATATTGATCCAAAAATGGAAACGATTTATTTTTTTCTCGCTTTAAAAGTAGTATGGTTAAAGTATTACCATTATCGGGGTAGATGGGTTCGGATACTTCTTAGACTTCTATGACTCTTGTTACAATGCAAGTTTTTTCCCCATTGTATTTAAAATGCTTTCCTGGGCTTCATCCCTCCCCCCTTTAAGTCTTTGAGTTTAGTTCCTAAGCCATTCATTAATAGCCTCAAAAGAAAAGTTAATGTGAAACACTTATAAAAGAGAAAATAACAAAATTTTGAAATTTGATCAATACATTTCAACTTTTTTATAATAGAAACTCTTAATCTTATATTGCAAAAGATTAGCAGATACCACTATATTTTGATATTATTTTTAAATAGCATTAATTACCTATATATCAAACAATGCGACTATTATTTACACAATGTTTCATTGAAATAAGAAAAGTTGAAAAACTGGTAACTTACAAGAATATACAGTTACCAATAAAAAAAAAAATTTCAAACGCAAAATTTTCTTCATCAATGAGTTTGTGTTCAGCTGTAAGAATAGTTTATTTATTTGTCATTATTATCTTGTATACAGTGTTTCTTTTAGAATCTAGTAGTCAATTACTTCTGAAAACCGTTTGAAATACTTTTTGTTTCCCTTTTCTATTATTCAGTAGCATGTCATTGTGTTCTGAAAGTATTGTTTGGTAGAATTCATGGACTTAAATTGAAGATTTTCGAATAGAATGAAAGGAAATATTTCTTATTGTTCGCTGAAAAGAAAACACGAGTGTTTACATCTTGTTAAATGGAAGATTATTGAAAAATACGCAAGTCTGTCAATTCATATTTCTTTTTTGAGAAGATCTGTAAATTTCACGTTAAGGATTCTTTTTTAAGAAAATTATAATATTTTCACTGTAAAACTTCTGTGACGCGGCTTTACACGGCTTTCAACAAATAATCCTCTTGGGAAATCTTTGGGCCAGCAATCGCGTTATTTCACAGTCATCCCTCTCAAGAAGAAACCATGAGATACAAATTAGCTAGTATATATATATATATATATATATATATATATATATATATATATATATATATATATATATATATATATATATATATATTGATTAAAGTTAAGCAATTCCGAGTTCGTACGATTATTCACATAAGGTTTGAACTCTCTTTATATCATTCCAAAACTTCCCTTTATAGATTGCTTGTTCTAGAATATTATCTTGGGCAATAACAAGTTAGATTTATCATGGTTAGTCTTGGTCATCTATCTTTCCCTCCTACAGATTTAGGTCGACAAGATGATGAGGAAGCGTCCCCTGGAGGGTAGGCCATTACACGTCTATAAGAGTTTATATGATATTTAGCCAGATGATATTTTTTGTTGCAAAAAACATATTAAGTTTGGTATTTTTTTCTTTGTTTGCTGTTATTGAACAATTATAATGAAGGTATAATGTAGACTTTATGAAAATGAATAGCCTAAAAAATTCTGAAGGAAAAGGACTCAGAAATGAAATTTAAAAATTCAAACTCTTGGTTTTGCATAGCGGTAAGGTCACACAGTCACTGAGCGGGACTGCAGGTCTAATACATACCTGAATGTTTTGTACACACGCACAACACACACACAAAACACACAACACACACACGCAATCCCTGTACTGATTTATTTATTATTATTTACCATTACTCCTTCCCCTTCCCCTTAGATGAAACACAATGGTTGTTGGAAGAGAATTTCATAATTTTAAATTATGGTCTTGCACTCCATTTTCGAAACAATCTCACTACTCTAATTTGAGCTAATTTGAAGCCTCGACGTATTGAACGGACTCAGCATTTCTACATGGTGGTTTTTTAGAGGTAAAATAATGACAGCCTGGAGTTCGTAATTATGTACACTCGATTACTACGGTCATGGGATGTATTACATGGAAACTGTTTTAGTCTAACCATGTGTCGAAGAATAATACTTTTTTAAATGTGTTTTAATTGGTGTTTATGTTCTGTGTATTATTCTTATTTATAGCATTTATAACTGAAATAAGAAATATATGAAATGGAAAATAACGAAATAAAATAACTCAAATACGTGTACTTATTTTTAAACTTTTTATCAAGATTGCATTGATTCTCAACTAACATTTAAACACTTTTCACTTTTGACAACATTTGAGAAATAGAAAACTGTGGATAAAAAAAAACTCTAGTAACTGGATTCATTAATGATAAAATGCATTGTAAGCACATTAAATTTAAGGAACGTTTTTGAAGATAGATATTTTACCCAAATCCTAATCATTATTTTTCTTTTTTTCTTTCTTTATGGCAGAAAAGAATATTTCCAAAAAAAACTATAATCATCTATCTTTGAGTATCTTTTTTTTTTTTGTGTTTCAACTTTATTAAACATGCCAAACAAAAAATAGCTTTCTTTAAACTAATGATCGTTTTAGTGAAAATAATGATCCTTTTTATTACTAACTGACCTTGCCTTAGAATAAATATGAAGAATGGGTTATAGAAAGCTAATAAAATGAATTATCTACTTTATTGTTGCATGTTAATAGAAAAAAGGCTTATATATAAATGTATATACATATATATATATATATGTGTGTGTGTGTGTGTGTATGTGTATGTGTGTCTGTGTTTGAGTGTGTGAGAGTCTCAGTAAGGAAAATTAATTTATAACCTAAACATAATTTTTTCTCATCGTACATATTCGAGTCTTAAACTAAAAAGCTAAGGATTTGTCTGACAAGATGATACTACAAGCATAAAATTTGATTCCCAGCTCAATAATGTTTAGGGTTTTCGCATGTACGTTCCCAGCTTTACTTTCCAGCCGAAACCTAAACTAAAAAATGCTGATTTAGCAGTTCTGGAAATAAATGTACTATCTAATTAAAAATCGGGACAGTTGGAGTTTATTTATTTCCTCTCTGAGAAGATATGTTCGATGGCTGCTGAATGTTAAGATAGTGATTTATGGTTAAGCAATGCTTTATGGATCCACCGTCTCCATACAGCTGGAATTTTCGACATAGGTAATAGAAAAAAAAGAGCCATGTTGAAAAGTTAAGCCTATTACTAACACACGTGGCTGATAAACCAGACAGTAAAATAAAATGAAATTATTAAAAGATAACAATAATGTAGAAAGTAATAATAAGAAAATAATAGAAAGAAAAAATATGAAAGTAATAATAAGAAATATAGAAAGTAATAATAAGAAAAATTTCTATAGAAAAAGGATTAGAATATACAAACTTACTTGTAAAAATGAAACCCAAAATATGTGTAGACATGCATCTTACACCAAAGTCCCCCGCTAACGGATGGAAAAATGGACGTGCTAACACAATAAGAAGAAAAGTGATATATATATATATATATATATTTGTGTATATGTATATAAATGTATAAATTTACATATATGTGTATGTATATGATTATATATTGAAAAAATTCTTTTATATTGGATTATATATATATATATATATATATATATATATATATATATATATATATACATATATATATATATCATCATAAACATGTAGTTACTGGCAACTTAGACATAATCAATGACAATATTTTAAAAGACATAATGAGTAAAGACACTAGTTTTAGATTAAATGTTTCTAATAACAACTATACTGTAAAAAAACAAATTATTAAAGATATAGATATTTTTTTTACAAAATCTGCAATTAAATTTGGAGTAGCTATTGAGGCATTTGATGAGTATAAGTACAATATTTTAAAAGACCTTCTGAATTTTAGCTACCATTCTCAATATGAAACTACTTTTAAAGATATATTACAGAAAATTTATGAATTACAAAAGAATTTTATCATAGTTTACATTGATAAAGTACCTGGTAATTATGCTATGTGATTTGTAAGTATTTATATTATAATATTCTTAATGATCACTTTCTAAATAATGGATCTTTTAAAAAATTAGATTTGTCACATAATGAAATTAGTAATCGTATTATTGCTATTTATAAAAAATTAGGTTTTTGTATTCCTAAAATTAAGTATCCATATATTTTTTTAACTCCAAAACTCCATAAAAGTCTTGTTAAATTTAGAACTGTGACAAATGGTTTTAAAACATATATTACTACTGCAGGCAAATTACTTCATAATATTATACAAAACTTTATTAATCAGCAATGTGATAAAGCTATAATTAAAAATAGTAAAGAGATTATAGATTTTTTAATAATAAAAATATTTATTCAGTTCATAGTTATGACTTTGAAGATCTTTTCAATTCTATTGATATATATGATGTTATTAAAGTAATTTTAGAAAACCACAGTATGTATAATCCTAATATTAATACCAGCAAATTTAAAACTCTCATAGATTTTGTCTTAAAAGAAAATTTCATTAATTTTAATGGTTCATTATATAAACAAGGGAAAGGACTCCCACAAGGGGGCTCAGCTAGCAATAATTTGGCTATTCTTTATTTACGTTTTTATGAATATTATTATATTATTAATAATGACTACTATATTTTTAGATATATTGATGATTTAATTATTTTTGGTAAAAATGATAATTTAAAACCCATTATTAATTGTTATCCGGCTTACTTAAACTCAGTTAAAATAAATAATAATCCAGTCAAATCTAATTACCTAGATGTAACACTGTATATTAAGGATTTGAAATTACATAGTAATATTTATGATAAAAGAGATACCTTTAATTTTAATATCATCAAAGTGCCTTACTGGAAATCAAATTTATCAATATCTATATATAGAAATATTATTTTTAACTATATTTATCGTAATAATGTATTAGTTAGCGATAAAGCTAATATTTTTTTAAATCTTAAGAAATTTTTTAATCACTGTATTGAACATGGATATCCTGCTAACTTTCTTTGAAATTATATTTATAATGGTTTTTAATGATACAATTTGTATTGCTGTAATTATTTACTGTCATTATGTTTTGTAATGATTTTTTAAATTTCAACAGTATCTAATTTATTCTACAATAATTAAATAGATGGCGCCACATGCTTATTAAATTTTAATAATATTATATTTTTTTGCGTTTCATTTATATTTTACACTAACTTTTATATCAATATTATTTTATGATTATATTAAAACTATATATATATATATATATATATATATATATATATATATATATATATATATATATATATATATATATATATATATAAATTTCTTAATATCCTATCGCAATTAATTTTATGCGGATCTGATTTCACTCCCTTGTATTTGGCGGGAACACATTACTAGTTGATACACTCCCGACCTACGTCTACACTGCGAATAAAAGTAGGTTATATATGTTTTTGTTCATATGTTATTTAGTTTAATGATTTTTTACTATTTAAATTCCTCATATATAATTCTTTCCTTTCCTCTTGGTACATAGTATGACAAATTACAGGTGAAGGTTGGTCGGCCCCAAAACATGTTTAAACCTGCAATCCTGGTTCCTAAGGCCAGGAGTTTGTCATTATACTACTGTGCCTTCTTCCTAATTATAGTTATCTTAGGTTTATAACTATCTGTTTATTTTTATATTTTCGTTTATATATTTGTATATATATATATATATATATATATATATATATATATATATATATATATATATATATATATATATACTGGTGTGCAAAAATTAAGGACGAGACGGTTTTTTCAATATAACTTTGTACAAAAGCTTTCCAAATCAACACATTTAATACCGTAAGATCCCCAATACGTAAGGACATGTGTAATGTAAGCAACACTTACTAAAAGAGAAATCAGAGGGATAAAAAGAAGCTTGATTGAAAAAGTAGCATGGAGAGCAATGCGACTGAAGGCCGAAACATCCCTGTGATGGGTGTCCAGCAAGAAACATCCGGTCTTTAGTAGGGGATATGATCTCCTCTGACTGCTAGGCAGGTTTCACAGCGTCTACCCATTCTGAGAATGAGGGTGTCAATGAGTTGTTGAAACATTACAGCTCATTCGTCTTGCAGCGGAAATCGAAGCTCCCGAATCGTTACTGGTGGTAAGTTACGAGCTGCCAAGCGTCTGCCTAGAAAATACCATATATGCTCGATGGGATTGAGATCTGGAGATCGTGCCGGCCAATCCATACGTTCAATATCCTCACTCTCTAAGAGCAGTTCGGCAGCTACTGTGCGATGATATGGTGTATTGTCGTCCATGAAAAGGAACTGCAGACCCATAGCGCCTCTAAAAAGACGCACATATGGAAGAAGAATCTCGTTACAATAACGGGTCCCGTTGACTGAACCTGCGTCGAAGATGTGACCCCGCTCTCTACAGATGAGTATGCGATGAGAATCACTACTCAAACTGAATCTGCTCTGATCTGTAAGGAGTACTCGTCCCCATTCATTGTCTCTCAAATTCCGGTGTTCCCGGCACCACAGAGAACGCCTTCTCCGATACGCAGGCGTTAAAGGTACACACCGTACAGGGCGTCGTGCAAACAGACCACCACCGTGCAGTCTTCTGGCCACGGTAAAACGTGATATCGGTCGTCCAGTCGCCTGTGTCGTGTGTCTAGCGATTTCTCCCACTGTCTGCCGCCTGTTTCTTCTGGCCTGTAAGACAATGTACAGGTCATCTGCGGGTGTGGTTTCTCGTGGACGACCACTACTGAACCCCCGGATAGCTGTTCCTGTAGTTTGAAATTGTCTCCAAAGTCGTAAAACGATGCTGTAAGCCAGTGATTCTCAAACTTTCAATACTGGCGCCCCCCTTTTCGATCACAATTTTTTTTGCGCCCCCCTTATACATTAATAATGTACTGAATGCAATAATAATGCACTTTGACGCTAAAGCTACAATAGGCGATCTTAATTATACACCATACAAATTAGTAACATAAGTATTAAATTTTGTATACTACTTTTAAGCAAAATAAATAAAATAGGATAATTATTATGTTATTTTTCCTTTCTCTAATTTTTAAATTGAACATATTGCAAAATGCGGTAGCTGCTTAGAAGACAAAATATAGATATCTGCTAAATATAGAAAAAGAACTCAGAGGGTCAATTTCTAATCGTAAGCATTCCTTATAAAAAGATTACTTTGCAAGACAAGCCCATGGAAGTCGTTAAATCTTATTAAACTTGTTCTTAATTTAGTATTAATTAATTATAAAATACTCTGTGCAGCACTGATACATTAAAAATATGCCGGCTGATGTGCCCGCTCTTTCCATGAGTTCATTTAGAAGAAAATAAAACATTATTGATATAATCGCTGAATTATAAGGAGAGTAGAGCCATGTGCGCGACTCTGTTTACAAAAATGTAAAATTATTTTTTTAAATGGTTGTTCAAATTATAATTAGTTTTAAGCGAATTGTAATTTTAAGCCTCACAGAAATAGCATTTATAATTGATGTTAAACAGTAGCGCACACAGGAATTTTCCAAGGGGGGGTCCGGGGTCGAAAGTTCACCAATCTTGTATCAGGTTCCTTTTGATTTTGTCGATTTTCGGGAACGAATCACAGTAAAAAACTAATTCTTGAATAAATAATTAGCATTAATTAATAAAATTAATCATTAATAACAAATACTTAATTAAATTTTGCGTACTATAAACTTAGAATTATCATCAATCTGAAAAAAATCAAGGGCTTTGGGGGGGTCCGAACCTCCCCCCCCTTGTGTGCGCCACTGATGTTAAATAATGATCAATAATATAAAACATCGATGAAGAATAATTGTATTGTTTTTAATATTTAAAGCGAAAAGACTTCAACATGTTTTAACCCGGGAGCAGGCGCGCACTCCATACGGTCGGGGTTATTGAGTCACCCCAATCTTTTTTTTTTTATAATTATTTTATTGTACACGATACAAATCATGATTCCAGTGAATAATTTAGTCAAGAGAAAGTTTACTTACCTACTTTCAAGGACTTTTCAATTTTTTTCTTTTTTAATAAATAAACAGTTTTGCCAGAATTAACGATTTCGTAATTTGTGTGTCCCGCGCGACACTTCCGGGTAAGAAGTAATATGTATGTTACAGCTAAAAAAAATTGTGTTAAAGTTTTTCGCTATGCTTTATATGTTGAGAATATTTATAAAAATATATCTTGGCCAAGTAATCCTTCATGTGCTTGTGTGTGTGTGCTCTCCGGGGTTTTCCAAATATCATAAAACTCTTTTTCATGGAAAAAAGTGTAACAGAGAACACATAAGATAGGGGTCATAACTAACTGTACCAATAACTTAGAAGGTCAAACATATTACAGCTATAATGTGCAGTATTTCAAAAATAATGACAGTGATGAATTTTTTATGTTCCTAAATTTTTTCGATTCTGGGTCTGGGATCTGTTTTTTCTCTGAAAGAGTAGTATGTTAGGTTAAAAAACAGCGTAAAAAAATCTCTCATCATGGGATTACAGCAAATCAAATAAAAGTTTTTTTATTTGGTTATAGGATCAAAGATAGCTAATTAGGTATTGAAGAAGTTTTTATTTTTGCTGAATTAATATCGCGCGCCTATAAATTATATCAGAGTAAAAGTGCATTTTTTATTATGCCTGAAAGTATTTTGTTTTAATTAGTTCCAGTAAACTAATTATTTTTTAAATATTTTATTTTCGATATGCTCGCGCCCCCCTCAGTTTGAGAAACACTGCTGTAAGCAATTCCGAACTCTGCAGCCCCACTTGTCACACTGCGGCCTTCCTCCAACTTCCCAATGATTCGACCTCGGATAAAAGCATCCAGATGTCGTCTAACAGATTGATTATTCGCCATTTCTCGCTGAGGCAGCAACTCGGTGTGATTTTAACTGCTATACGGCGTGCAATCTCTTTGCCAGAAATACTGATCTTACACTGACAACATGCTTTATACTACTCAGACACTCCCCCATTACGTCTACCTGCATATCTGTGCATGTGCTTCCGTACATCACCTTACTTAATCTCCTGATTGGTCTTTCTGTCCGCTCTGCCTCTTCGTTCAGCTGATATGCTAATTTTTCGACTTCGTCCTTAATTTTTGCACACCAGTGTATATATATTTATATATATGTGTATATATATATATATATATTTATATATTGAATTTTTATATTGGATTATATATATTGCCACACGCATAATTTGCTACAAGTCCCGATAGCCGAGTTGGCAGAGCGTTGGACTGAACTTCCTCAGGTCTATGGAGCAATGCCACACGCATAATTTGCTACAAGTCCAACGCTCTGCCAACTCGGCTATCGGGACTTGTAGCAAATTATGCGTGTGGCATTTGGAAGGTATCGTCCAACCCTCTGAAAGTCCTTGGTCATCACCCATTGTGCTCGTAAGAAAAAAAGACGGTAGTTGGCGTTTATGCGTCGATTATCGCAAGCTGAATAGCGTCACGAAAAAAGACGTTTATCCTCTGCCTCGTATTGACGATACGCTCGACTGTCTGAAAGGTGCCATGTTCTTTTCTTCCATGGATCTCCGATCTGGTTATTGGCAAATAGAAATAGACGAAGCGGATCGTGAAAAGACGGCATTTATTACCCCGAAGGCTTATACGAGTTTAAAGTCATGCCGTTTGGTCTCTGTAATGCACCTGCGACCTTCGAGAGAATGATGGACAATTTGCTACGCCATTTTAAATGGACTATGTGTCTTTGTTACCTAGATGACATAATAGTGTTCTCAGAAACTTTTGAAGACCATCTTATACGATTAAGACTTGTTCTAAAATGTCTTCAGGAAGCTGGTCTTAAATTAAATTCAAAGAAGTGTCTTTTTTGCTGCCCAAGAAGTAAAGATTCTGGGCCATCTTGTATCTAGTAATGGCGTTCGTCCCGATCCCGACAAAATAAAAGCCGTAAGAAATTTTCCCACTCCAAAGAATATACATGACATACGAAGTTTTCTTGGCCTTTGTTCATACTTTAGAAGATTTATTAAAGGTTTCTGTTATCTCGCCGAACCTTTGCAGTCATTGCTGAAAAGTGGCGTGGAGTTTCATTGGGGTCCTGAAGAGGTGGAAGCATTTAACAGTCTTAAGAAAGCACTTACTTCGGATCCAGTATTGGGGATGTACGACGAAAGAGCTTCTACAGAAATCCATACTGATGCAAGCGGGTACGGTATCGGAGCTGTCCTAGTACAAATTCAGAATAATGTCGAGAAAGTTATAGCATACGCTTCTAGAACTCTGACAAAAGCCGAAAAGAATTATTCCACCACAGAAAGGGAATGTCTTGCCATCGTATGGGCTACCAACAAATTTCGGCCGTACATATTCGGAAAACACTTTACTGTTGTAACTGACCATCATTCCTTGTGCTGGCTCATGAATTTAAAGGATCCTTCAGGAAGGCTTGCCAGATGGGCCCTCCGACTTCAAGAGCATGATTTTGACGTAAAATATAAAACCGGTAAGAAGCATAGTGACGCCGACGCTCTTTCGAGAAATCCAGTGGAAGAGGAAACGGAAACATCAGACAAATTTTTAGCAGTCACGACGAGTATGAACCTTGCGATGGAACAGAAAAAGGATCAAGACCTTGCGAAATTAAAACTTTTGAGCAACTCATCCAAAAACGAAGAATTCAGATTTATCGACGGTATCCTTTGCAGGAAAAATTTTGATCCAGATGGAAAGTTGTGGTTGCCAGTCATTCCTAAACATCTACGAGCAGACATACTAAGGCACTTTCATGACGCCCCCACCGCAGGACACCTTGGTTTCGCGAAAACTTATGACAGGATACGCAAGAGATTTTTACTGGCCGGGAATGTACCGAAATGTCGTTCGGTATGTCATGCATTGTCGGGAGTGCCAAAGGAGAAAGTCCGTTCCTCAACGACCACCTGGACGTTTAGTTCCCATCCCTCCAGCTATAGCTCCTTTCCATCGCATTGGAATTGATCTCTTTGGGAGATTTCCAAAGTCTGCTCATGGAAACAAATGGATAATAGTCTGCACGGATTACTCAACACGATATGCAATAACAAAAGCCTTGCCGACAGCCGAAGTCGACGAAATAGCGAAGTTCTTACTTGAAGAAATTGTCCTCAGGCATGGAGCTCCTCGAGTAATTATCACAGATCGTGGAGCCGTCTTTCGATCCAGACTTGTTTCCTCTCTCGTCGACTTGTGTAACATTGATCATCGTTTCACAACGGCGTATCATCCCCAAACAAATGGACTGACGGAGCGCTTCAATAAGACCTTGGCCGACATGTTGTCAATGTATGTGGATGTAGAGCAGAAAAATTGGGATGAAATTCTACCATTTGTAACCTTCGCTTATAATACCGCTAAACAAGAGACCACAGGTTTTACGCCGTTCTATTTACTTCATGGTCGTGAAGCGGAAACGACACTAGATACAATGCTACCATTCTGTCCTAACGATTTTGATGACAATAACATCACCAAGATAGCAGCCAGAGCCGAAGAATCACGACAGCTAGCCCGAGTGCACACTCTGAGAGTTCAAGACAAAGATCGTCGACGTTACGATTCCAAACACCAAATGGTATCCTACGCTCCCGGAGATCTCGTATGGGTTTATACTCCAGTGAGAAAAGTCGGTCTCTCCGAAAAACTCTTAAGAAGGTATTTCGGACCGTATCAGGTGCTACGCCGTTTATCAGCCGTGACTTATGAAGTACAAGATTTTGATCCTGCTTCACGAAAAAGAAAACTAAGAGAAGTTGTCCATGTACTGCGTATGAAACCGTACCATGATCCCGCCGAGCAAATCGAAACCGAGGATATTCCTCCCAAAGAATCATACAAAGGACCCATCACTCGTTCCAGAATAAAGACCCTTGAACAAAATGACAGCGGGGCGCTGTCTTCTTTTCGAGGGGAGCAATGCCACACGCATAATTTGCTACAAGTCCCGATAGCCGAGTTGGCAGAGCGTTGGACTGAACTTCCTCAGGTCTCGGGTTCGAATCCCGGCCCCGGCAGATTTATCCAAAGACTGGAATTTTGTTTCCGTTTTTAATGTATTGTTTCTCTAGGTTCTCGATGAATCCAGATCATTCTTTAGAGTGCATACTGGTTATTTCTCGAATATTCCGAAGTGTATAAAAGCAGAGTTCATCGCCAGTTGGGGATGTTCTCAGTCCAGTGTTGTATCGAGCTCCAAGCGTTAGAATAAATCTAATTGTTTGTTTAATTGAACTGTGTACTTCTTTCGAACTCCGTGACAATATATATATATATATATATATATATATATAACGAGGCAATCCTTTGCAATGTTAACTACTGTTTTATTTCACATTAAACATAGAGTGTTCCGACAACAAAAGAAGCATACGCTCAGACATAAAACACAAAACTAGCTGCAGCATATTAACACATATTTAAGAAGAAGACAGAGAGACAAAGTGAGCGCTGGCATTGAACTGTTGATTTTTAAGCTGGGCAGTGAAAGTCTCGTGATTCCTCCCAACAGAGGTCACGCTTGATCAAAAACTGATGGATTCCTGATTCTAACGCAAACTTACTATTCGATTACGATTACCAAGCGGCCAGGCAAGTAAAGAAAATTAGACTTGTACTCTAAAGTACTGCACCAGAGAATTAAAAAGTTACTGAAAAAGATAATAGAGGGAATTATATTGTATATATATATATATATATATATATATATATATATATATATATATATATATATATATATATATATATTTATATATATATATATATTTATATATATATATATATATATATTTATATATATATATATTTATATATATATATATTTATATATATATATATATATATATATATATATATATATAAACCTAAGTATGTTTAGTCAAAACGTAAAAAAATATTAGCTACAGTAGAACAGTAGCAAACTCTTGGCCCTAAGAACCAAGATTGCAAGTTTAAATATGCTTTTTGGCCAGCCAACATTCACCTGTAATTTGTCTATACAAATAATTTACACCTGCATTAATTACCTGTAATTTTATTACCAAATAAAATACACAAATATTAATTTATAATGTATATTAATAAAAAGTTAACAGACTATTCATTAGAATAGAGTTAAAATATTTTTAATAAAAATTAGAACATAATAAAAATATTACATCGGGAACAATACAACTAGTTAATGTTTCCCACAAATACATAGGAAGTATCAGCAATACCGCATAAAGTAAAATTAGTAAATTACAATAAACTAAAAGTAAGTCTATAAATATAAATTTAAAAACCTTAAATATTAGTATAAATATTATTGGAAATAAAAAGACTTTTTAGAATACACAGTGATGCATTGTGAAATTAATTGATTAATATTATTAATTAATGTTAGTTAACATGTAAAGCCATCTTGTGAGTAACTGTATAATTTATTTATAAAAAACTTAATGAAAATATTATTACATTTTGACTTTTCACTGAAAACCTTTAGAAATATAATTGTAAAGAAATTTAATGATATCCATGTTCAGACAAAAACATCACTAATAAAGTTATAAAAATTTAAACAAATATTAGATTTATTACACTAATATATTATTACGATGTAAATATAAATAAAATTAAAATTTCTATTTATTGAAATTGATATATTAGAATTCCAATAAGGCACTTTAAAAATATTAAAATCAAAAGCATTGATTTTATCATAAATATTTGTATTTAATTTATAATTCTTAATATACAATGATGCATCTAAGTAATTAGTTTTAAATGGATTATTGCTAATTTTAACTAGATTTAAGAAATCAAGATCAAAGTTATTATTGAAGTTAAAATTATTATTTTTTCCGAAGACATTTAGATTTTTTTATATATCTAAAAATGTAATACACATTATTAATAACATAATTATATTCATAAAAATGTAAATATAAATTAGACAAACTATTGCTAGCAGGTTACCCTAAGGCAAACCCTTAGTTTGTTTAAACAATGAACCATTAAAATAGATGTAGTTTTTTTATACTAAATCTTTGAGAGTTTTACATTAGTGATTAATTAATCATAAGATTATAATTACAGTGATTTTGTATAATAACCTAACAATATCATCATATATATATATATATATATATATATATATATATATATATATATATATATATATATATATATATATATATTTATGTATATAAACTGCTGTTTGTAAAAAAATGCAACACCATGAAGGAATTACCTGTATTAAATGAAATATTCAAAGCAAAAAAAAAAAAAAAAAAAACAGTATTAAGTGTCCGAAATCAGCATTTGTTTTAGCCACCACTCACTGCAATAAGTGTCTGTTCTGCCATACGACTTGGCATGGAGTAAAACATATTTTGAATGTCTGCTTGTAGAAGAGAATTCCATATTGCTTGTATGCGCAGCAAAAGTTCTTCTTTTAAAACTGCAGGACGTAAATCGCAAGCGAGACGCTGATCAAACAAATCCCACACGTGCTCAATAGGCGACATATCCGGCGAATAAGCAGGCAAAAGAGAATTTGCATGTGTTAGGCTGGACAGAAGTCTCGAAAGTCTGGAATGTCTATGATACAAAATTGCCCCCAAACCATAACTCTGGGTGTTACGCAACTATGTCGTTCCATAACGTACTCTGGTAGGCAGCGTTCACCGGCATAACGTTTAACTTGAATGCGGCCATCATGGTCACACAAATTGAAGTGTGATTAATCTGAAAATACAATTTGGTGCCAATCAGCTTGAAATGCACTGTGCTAATGAACCCATTGCAGACGCAGCCATCGTTGGTTTGTCATGAGGGGGATCCTGTAAAAGGGCATCTTTGT
Source organism: Trichonephila clavipes (assembly GCA_019973935.1). NCBI lineage: Eukaryota > Metazoa > Arthropoda > Arachnida > Araneae > Nephilidae > Trichonephila > Trichonephila clavipes. Next base: position 1,391,149 of record BMAU01021361.1, read on the forward strand.
ACGAAATCCACGGTGCAGCAGATGTCGGCAAATTGACGAAGCCGACATTAGTACATCTGTAGCAGTAGATCAACGTGCTACCAACTGTCTGGAGGAGGCTGTACGGTTATTCACCGTCATGAGGAGCAAGTGTCGATCGTAGCGTGCAGGTGTCACTTTTCTTCATCCACTGCCAGTTTTTCGAGTTGTTGGGGCTCGTTTGTCCACTGCTTCCAAAATTCCTCTGTCCCGAGGCACAAGAGCTCCTATTGTGCGAAGGGAGAAACATTCTACTCGAATACCGATAATCCTCTCCTATTCAAACTCCGTAAGTTGTTGGAATTTCTACTTATTTCATCAAGGAAACATACTTATGTCTCACAAAACGTTAGCCATTAACAAATAATCATTAACTGTTTTTAATAGGATACATCGGGCATTGACGCATACAAGTTCTGTTTGATGTCTTGAGACATCTCGTTCCATATTTGCTGTAACCTTACCTCTAGTTCGTTCAAACTCCTAGGATGGCCAACTCGTCGTCCTAAATGATCCCAGATAAGCTCTATTGGAGACAAATATGGGGTTCGGGCAGGCCAAGGAAGGGTAGTTGGAGTGCGGAAACAGTCTTGTGACACCCTTGACGTGAGAGGCCGAGCATTGTCTTGTTGAAAAATGGCTCCTGGGAAACGTTGCAAAAGTGGCAAACATGTGGTTGCAGGATTTCATGGACATTCCGCTGGGCTGTCATGTTGCCCCGGATCAATACTAGGCGTGATCTGGATTCGTCACTAAAGCCGACCTGATTCCATTCCGCTGCAGTCCAGCTTCCTCGTGGGCGAATGGGTGGGTGTCAAGGGCAGCACACGTAATGGGCGTTGTGTTCCCTAAATGTTTATTCAGCCTGTCACCTTCGTTTGGTTCGTGAAGACACAGTGCCTCTAGTGAAGGAGCTACCTGTGCCTGGATGGCGGCCGATGAAGCAGTTGGCTGTACGTGTGCATTTCTTACGATGTGAAGGTTTTCTGAGCCTGGTCTTCGTGTAAATGACATCTCTCGAATCCCCTAGTCCCAACATCTCCTCACAACACAATCAAAATGACCTAATTGACGAGTTCTTCGCCTAGCTGACCACCCAGCTTCCATCATGCCGATGATTCTCTCCCTCTCAAGCAGCGACAGCTGCTTATATTGTCATCGAAAACGGCGTAATGGCATGTGTACCTTAGCTCTTGCTTTGTAAACAATTCAGCACACTCAGACCAGTTTTGGTTTCCTTTTTTTTTACTCCACAGAGAATAACATTAAACGCCCTCTACCGGCTATAATTAATGCGCATTAATGCTGCATTTCTAATCATTTGCATATCTCCCCGACATGTACCTTCATGCCAAGTTGCGTTACGATCCCGCAATTATTTCTAGGTGCGCTAATTTTTTGTCCATGAGTGTATTATTTTTTTGTGTGTGTGTGATTGAGATTATATATATATATATATATATATATATATATATATATATATATATTTCTCTGTGGGATCAAATTTGAACCATACATGATGCGAACTATTTAAGAAATATTCATAATCACAAATAAATAACAATAGGGCATCGTTTTAAATATTTAAATTAACAGATTAATTCAATGAACGAGAAGAACAATTTACCTTCCTTTTTTTTTTGGATTCTAAATAATATTGTTACGAACTTTGTGTAAATAGTGTAAATAATTTGTATTTGAGTGTTTAATGCATTTATATTACTCTATGTTAAATTTATTTCATGTTAAAATTGTGCTATTCACAAGCAATGCAGCCCCTTACGTTATAAAGACGCTTCAATGAGAACTTGACGAAATCTTGGCGGTAGAGCCAAGTTGGAATCATTTTTGGCGACCAAGTTGGTGGCCAATTTGGCGAGTTCGGAACCCTCTGGAATCTTCTAGAAAGTAGTAGATCTCTCCACGAGTGTCACTTTCAATGACACGAGAGTTTATATTTCTGGAAGTTTCTGTCGTGCCTATAAAAAGATGCGTGCCGGTACGGCTATGAGTCTTGATTAAGCCAGCGAGTCATGAGAATTCTTTTGACTAGCGATTATCTCGGCTGTGCTTGTAAATAATCTTTACGTACGAGCATTTTTAAACACTGGTGATTGCGTTTGATTGCTGTCGAAGGTGTGAAGACCTTAGGATATTTACCCTATGAATATTGCTGCTGAATCCTGTATTTAAAGGATTGGATATTCGATTATAAATTCGCATAGCTCTTAAAGAACTGCTTATTTCATTTGTGATTTTTTTTGCATAAAATCCCCGAACCTGGATCTACGTCTCTGAATCTCTGACTCTGAATAATCAATGAACGGATGATGCCGCTCATTAATTCTAATTTATATGAAAACTGATCAGATGATCTATTTTTATAACTTCAATAGTTGATAAGCACCTGAATCTAGGCAAGGAGTTGCTATCTAGCTGATTGAATCAACAATGCCTCACTATGTCAATATAAATATGATCTTCATTTTTATTCACGTAAAAAAATCTTCTCTTTATTAAAACTTATATACATATCATATTCAATCATTTTAGACTAAAATACTATTTCAAGTAATATCTGTGCTCTAAAACACTTTTACAATACATTGTCAACTTTTTCAATTATTACGTTACGAAATTTTAAAAAAAATTCACACAAGAAATTAATTGAAAGGTACATCTTTAACTTGAATGTCAGAAACTTTCGGGCGCTGAAATTTATTAGAAAATTTCATTTTAATTTGGCAACAAAATACTCATTTAACATAAAAACTTTTGCTTGCCGTTGTTTTTATAAAAAAGCATATTCCTTTGAAAAGTGAGTGACGACGAAATTAATGATTCTAGATTTTTCAGACTTTTACCGAGAAATGATAAAATGGAAATCTAATATAGAAAACTGAAGAACAACAAGAGATGTGAATAATTAATTTAAAAGGAATTTAATCATTAATTAGTTTAGTAATTAATTTAAAAGGAAAATAGGATCACTAAAATAAAAGTGTAAAAAAAGAAATAGTTTTATAATTTTGATTTCTTAAGATCATGAGAAAAGTAACAATATGATATTAAAAAGAATGAAAAATACTTTTAACACGTGTTTGTTCTGTATTCAAAAATTTTGATATGTTTATTTAAATAAAAATTGATATTTTTGTTTGATTTTTTTAAAAATATTTAGTTATTTAAAAAAAGTTTGAATAGCTATCTAGTACAGCGCTCAAGCTTGACTCATTTTGTTGTGTTACTAATTAATACAGATTACTATTGACACACGACTTTTTAGTTTTACGTTTTTGATCGTCATTAAAAGTAAACTAAACAACACCTTTAAAAGGAATTTATAGTAATTTTTCGTTTTTACAGGACAACATAAACACTCTTTAGCTTTTAAGTCAATAATTATTGAAGTGAAAATATTGTCACTTATTTAATAAGTAATCCAGTTTTTATGCGCTGAACAATGAACTGATTTTTTGTTATTTTTCTTAGAAAATCAAAAAAATTGAAAAGCTTGTAGATGTCATCCTACTCACCTTCCTTCAAAATAAATTACTTGTGTATGTATTAAGTTACTTCGCTTAAAGAACAACAACATTTTAATCGTCGTATATGCCAGCAAAAGTTTTATTCGATGGCATAATATTACAAAAGAGCATCAATATAAAATCTCAGTTCATTTTGTTTTGCTGTTAAGAGACTGCACGGTTTCGAGAAACATGTTAGAGAGAGGGAGATGTTTTCAAAAAATTGTCCAATCCTTTCAGAGACACAGCATTCTTACACTTCTGCACTTCAAAGTAATCCGTTCACTTAGGCTACAACACGTCTCTCAACGATTCAACTTCTGTTGCAAGCAGTGATGAAATGATTCTTTTGAGATGATGAACTGCTATTCCATTATTTTAGGAATGATGTCTTCTCTGGACTGAAATTTTATCTCTTGAATGATATGTTTAATCGCATTATGTATTAAGGTATATGATAGAAACTATACCGATTTATTCAATTAAAATAGGGTTGTTTTCTTTTATTACAGGGACACACAAGCAACAGACTATATAACTTAAAAATAGAAGTAAATATTTTTGTTCACATGTATTATTTCATGGAGCTGTCAGTATATTAATAATTTATTCCATGAACTTTTAAGTTAATATATTGGTTTTTGACACCATTAAAAATCACGGTATCTTAAAGCTGGATTTTTGAGGGAATTTTTTATAAATGAGAGTTTTCATTACGAAATAAGAACTAAGAACGGAAAAGGCGTTTAGTGCATAGAATCTCTAAAAGATAATATCGGGAAAGATTCACATTTTTCGGATTTCCATTCCTTTGCACCATAAATTACATATTTTTAGTGAAATTATCAAAGCTGTCAACATTTGAAAAATGTTTTTTCTTTTCCAAAAGAAGAATTTCCTTGGTGAATTCTAAAGAAAATCTTTGCATTCATTACCGAGAAAAGGTAACTACAACTGCTTCATACACATTCCTTTTGCAAAGGTGCATTTTCCTCAGGGAAATTAAGAAAAATCCACAAATGTTTTGTTGAGTTAGCAAAAAAGAAAAAAAAAAGAGCGTTAAAATGCGCGTTTCCTCCCTTAAGAAAAGTATATTCATATAAGAAGTACCTTTGTCATTGTTTCCACCCCCAAAAAAAAAAATGGAAAAAATGGAAGAAAAATTTGATGAACACAACTACTCAAATAACATCCAGAACAAAAACATGATTTAACATATTTCTGTCAGTGAACGAATTTTTATTTTTCAAGTCTGACTCCTATGTTTTTTGTTTTCCTGTGTAGAAATGTTTAGAGTTATTTGAAAAGATTGGATAAAAATATATTGAACATATCTATTAAAGAAAAATATGTGAGTAAAAATTTCAACTAAATAAAATCACTTAAAATTATTGTTAAAAATTATTGTATTTTTTTAATATAGAGAGGTGAGAATATTAAAATAAAAAAATCCAATTTTTTTGAAAAAAAATGATTATCAAAAATGTAATGCACATGACAAAAATAGAATATTCAGGAAACCAATGAAATCTAAAATTGAGTAATACCTGGGATTACAGATGGAAATACTTTGATAAAGAAGACCAATATGATATGAAAGGACAAGAATTATGAGTTGGAAACGAGATTTTATCAAAGAAGGTGAAATAATATGGATTAATAAACACTAAATCCAGGCATGTTGTAACCTCCTTAAATGACGTGGAGAGATAGTTTTCAAGAACGTTCGAATTCTGGAATAATCCTTGTTCTATTAAAGTAACATACTAGTTTTTTAGATAGTTTACAAATAGCTCATTGTGTAGTTGTACAAAATTCTAAAGAGAAATGAATTATACATTACAATACAGCCAGTTTTCTTTCAAATAGGCTTAGGAAAATGTTGTTGTGTTAATTGAAATTAACCAACCAATCAATCAAAAGATGAAGCGTGATCAGCAAGTTAACAAAAAATTAATAGAAAAACAATAATTTTAAAAAATAAAATCTGATCTATAGCACTGTCTAAATAGGGTTGCGTATATCTACAATTTAAAGTTTTTTTATTCATGTCTATTGCACTGAAAGATAATGCATATTGAGAACTTTTGCTGTGTTATATTACTGCTAAATTTAAAAATACAATTTGTTGCTTTGTAAAAATCAATGTGACGTTCATACTCGATTTATTTTGTAGTTATTTTTGACAAAAATATTTCAAAAATCCATTGATATTGATACATTCAAAACATTAAGATTACGGGGTTTTTTTTTTTTTGGTATACAGTACTGAAAACATTTATTTGCAAAAGCTTTTAAATACATATAAAAGGACTTTTGTTTAATTATTTATTAATGTAACTCTCTAGTAGCTACATGACAGAAATTAACGACGAGCCTCTTAATTTGGAATCAGTGAAAAGTGACGACGCTGTCGACCGAGCTGTTATCTTACTCTCCTAAATTACCCATCATGCCAACATGAGGATTCTGAATTCCGATAGGTTTAACATACATTTGGATCTGCTTCTGGTCTTCCTCCTACTGTAGCTTGTAAGTCTGATATTGGCTGAAAATCAAATCTATTTATCTACATACCAAGCAACCATGATCCCGAGATATATAAGAACCGCACGTGAGATAAAAATTATTCACTACGGAATATTTTAAATCAAATTTTTTAATTCGAATCTAATATTGGGCAAGTGTATACTCTCAAAGATTTACCTAATGGCAATTATTTTTTTAATTACTTTAATTTAAAATAATCGTATTATAGAAGGTGTGTCTCAAATATATATATAACTGTAGTAAAATCGCTTAAAACAAAGATAATGTTTTGCTTTTAAATGCTGACATGGAGATAATTTAGAAATTTTTCTGTGTTTACGGTGAAAGCGTTCATGATATATCTTTGACATTCTTATGCCTCTACAAATGCATATGTCGAGATTACTAGTGCATTTATTTTTACGAATTTCGCGTTTAAAATATTACAAAAATTATGTGTTCATTTTCATATTTTGCTTTCAATTTATTTTCTGAAGCATACCAAAACTCTTTAGGACCAAGACCTTTTATTAATATTAAATTAACTCTTTGTTACTCTTACTGAACTAATACCTAATAAAAAAAGATCAGTTTTAAACACTTAATTTAATATAAATGAATTAAAGAATCATTTTAAATTAAAATGTTACCCCCTTTGAAAATGAAATTCCTTTCAATTTATTTCTCGCACGTTTCTCTAAAATCATATATGAAGAATCTATGAAATCTTTTGAGATGTATCTTTTAGCATTCTTTTTCATAAATGCTTATTACTCTTACTCCTTCCTTATTTTCGTTCTTGCTAATCATATTTCGAGTAAAAAAGTCACAATGTTCCCTTTGATAAAAAACTTTTTTTAAATTCAATTGATGCATTCAATATTCTTCATTATTCCTACATGACTCCCGCTGTCCTCTTAATCCGTTACTTATTTTTCTTCATTCGAAACGAATAATATTCTCTACTTGCCGCAATCTAATTAATTTCGACCCAGAAAATCCAATTACAGATATTTTCTAACCGCTCCTCTCATCGCTTTGAAATCCAAAGTTAAAACATCCCCAAATGAACGAAAAAATACTCCGAAGATGGTCTGAAGCCAAAGCTTTGGGCGTCTGTTTACGGATGATAAGGAGAGTTGGACGCTTGGTTCCCTTCTTTCCAACCTCTTTGCAGTATTAAAGATACTTTTCTTCCGGAAAATCTAGTCCAAACTCTAGTCCCTAGTTTCTGTTCAAGAGGGGTTTAGAGAGAGATAAAACACCAGATAACAATGCCTTGCGGGACCGACATCCTAGATTGAATAAAGTTAAACGAATCATCTAGAAATACACTGGCCTCAAAAAGTTAAGGTACAACATGTTTTTCGAAGCTCACCATAAAAAAAATGGCAGTAACAATAAAATGCATAGTTTACATGAATGATAATAACGAACTTTAAAAACATTAATGCAAAAACGATTGCTACCGCTTTTATTTTATAGAAAAGAACGTATATTTATGAGTAAGAGAAAAATATGCAAATATCAAGCTTTCGTACTTTTGTGTGTAAGTTGTGTTGATTTTCAACAGTTGTTGGCAGTTTCGGTGACAATAGTCAATAGAGTTTAGAAAATGTCTCAGAGACGTTGTTTACCCAATTCGTTAAGGTGGCGGGCAGTTGGATGGATGGAAATGGGATTGTCGCAGGCTAATGCTGCTAGACGTCTCAATGTGTCTCGTAGTGTTGTTCAGCGACTTTGGGATCAATACCAATCCCAAGATTCTGTGTCCAGAAGACCTGTTCCAGGCCGACCACGAGCTACAACACCTGCAGAAGACCGTTTTCTAGCTCTTTCGGCACGAAGGAGAAGAACCACTACTGTGCCGCAGCTCGTTGCAGACCACTTTCAAGCATCAGGAAGAAGAATCTCCACTACTACGGTGCGAAATCGTCTTCACAATGCAGGTCTGTATGCAAGAAGACCAGTTGTGTGCGTTCCCCTCAACGGACGACAGCGAAGGAACCGCTTATGCTGGGCAAGAGAACATGTTTCTCGGACGCAGCAACAATGGGCTTCTGTGCTGTTCACAAACGAGTCCAGATTTACAATGGAGAGTGATTCAGGGCGTCTACTGATCTGGAGGGAACAGCGCACTAGATACCATCAATCCAACACTGTTGAAACACACAGTTATAGGGGTGGTGGAATCCTGGTTTGGGCAGGGATCTCGCTCGGTGGCCACACTGACCTGCATTTGTTCCATGGAGGAACCGTAACTGGTCTTAAATATCGGGATGAGATCCTTGATCCATATGTCCGCCCATATGCTGCTCCTATTGGTAACGACTTCATTCTGATGGATGATAATGCACGACCTCACCGAGCTCGGATTGTTGAGGAGTATCTGGAGGATCACGGTTTGGAACGAATGGAATGGCCAGCTCGATCTCCAGACCTGAATCCGATAGAACATCTTTGGGACTATCTTGGCAGAGAGTTTGCTGCTTTAAATCCTTTTCCAAGGTCATTACATGAGCTGAAACAAGGCTTACTCTGTGTCTGGTCTTCGCTTCCTATTCCGGTGTCCGACAACTTAATAAACAGCATGGGAAATCGATGCCGCCAATGCATTCAAGTTAGGGGTGGACACATTCCTTATTAGAACCCATTTTTGTATTGTTTTATGCCATTTTACCACATAACACTGTGATGTGCTGTTTTCTCCAAGAATGGACTTTTCCGCAGAGATTGCTTTTTTTTTTTTGTTATAAATCGTTTTTGCAATACACTTATACAAATTTCTATGACGCATTCAATAAAAAACTATTTAATGCACATATCCTCCAAATTTTTTGTTTCTACATTCATTCATTTGCAAATTAGACACAAAAACCTGGTTGTACCTTAACTTTTTGAGGCCAGTGTATATTGGTTTTAAATAAATCCAGAATCCACTGATTGAGAGTTATGTCTTTTATTTTGTTGATTATTAATGATAAAGCTTTTTTTTGTATATTTCTTTTACTTAGCAAATCAATATTCAACAACAACTTTAAGAAATCGAAATTTTAGCTATCATTTCGAAACTATGCTGGAATCGGTTTTTAAAATTGAAGTTTGAACTATATAATAATTAAAGTTCAAGCTTTTATCGGACGATATTGATGTGAAATTGGCTTGTAAAATGTATAAACAAAAATCGCAGACTGTGTAAGTGATGCTTTATAATTTTTCAAATATTTGTGTGTTTTTTTTTCTTTAGGATTCTTTTTAATTTAACATTTTGAAAATTTTCAGTAAGGAATTAAAATAACCTCAGCAGTATTTCTAAGAGTGATGTTAATAATAAGCCATCAAATAAATCAATTAAAAATGGGAAAAGTTGTCTAAGAGTTAAAAAGAGTATAAAACAATAGATTTTTGGTTGCTTGTTAAAAAAAGAAAACATAAAAAACTTAAATATACACATAGACAGGAAATTACCGAAGGATTTTACTTTAAATGAGGGGGAACTTGTTGATAGGAAACTTTGCTCTTTTCGTATATTCAGGTAGGGCATTTATTTTTTTAGAGTATATTTACTACTACATTTTTTTTTATCTGAAGTGTATGGCATTTATAAGCAGGTTGTATTTTTGAATTTGGAAAAAAATCGATTGATTATTTAAAAATAACTTTCCATATGTTAAAACGTGGCATAAGTAAACTGCTATGTAATTAAAGATGTGGTAATATAAAAGTAATTAATAAGAATAAGAATTTTGAAAGAATGATTATTTCGAGAGTGATTTGTTTCAGATAGAGAGAGAGAGAGAGAGAGAGAGAGAGAGAGAAACAAATTTTTAAATCTAAAGTTATCCTTTATTTTTAAGGCTTAGCATTTTTTTTTTCAATTTTTCCTCTTTTTGTAAAAGTTTGCTGATTACCAGGATTTGAACGATTTTAGCTTTGAAGGTAGAGAGAAAAAAATTCAACACAAATTCATTTAATGTCATAAATTATTTTAATTATTTAAGGCCAATATTTTCCTTTCCCGAATTTAACAGTCCGTATATTCAAATGTTTTCTAATAAATGAAGTTAGTCAAAATGAGCTTTTTAATTTCGATAATGTATTTATAAAAATCGCCCCCTTCAAAAAAAAATTAAATAATACATTCCTTAACATATATGTATGCATTTAATTCTTAATATTTTATTTTTTAGTTCCATTCGAAGATTTCTGTGAAGTAGCAAATAACATTTCCTGAAAATAGAAAAAATACCTTATTTCTGCTTTCAATTTATGATCCATTGCTATTGTCAGCTGAAATATATATTTGATGATTATTTACGTTGTTTAAATTTCTTTTCTCAATATGAAGACATATATAATGATTATATTGCAATATTATTAATATATTAATATTACTGCAGTTATTAAGTAAAAACTATGTACTAATTACTTATATTGAATTCAAATTAATAATTTAATGTTTAAGAAACTTTTAAGTTATGTTTGTTTAGAAATTTGACGTTTTAATTATAAACAGTTTTAAATGGACCCATCTGCATCAGTTTATTTTCCAAAAAAATTATTTTGAAAATTTATGCACTAAAATGTATCGAATAAACTGTAAATATTTCTACACTAATAAATAATATCATATATATTATTCACAAAACTTTCCGATATTATATTTAAGACCTTCAAGTATTTGCTTCGAGTCATGGAAAAAAGTAAGAATGTGTTTGAGTTCCTACAAGATGCAATATATCATTGGAAATATTTCTATATAATATCGCCTCCTGCTTCTTTAGATATTAAAAAGGACATCAGAACGATAGTGTATATATTTTTTTTAGAATAGAGATGAATAATGATACAGAACCGTAGTTTGAATAAAACATTTGAAAACTATAACTTTTTGGTTTTAATGTCAAATATGTTTCAACGTCTATTTCTGGAACACAGCACCATGGATGGTACAAAATTACCAGCTTTTCAAAAGTTCTTATAGATTTATAACAATAATGTTGGAAGATTTTGCCATTTATAAATTTCTCAATTTTATAAGTAATTTTTAAATTTTTTATAGATTGTTTTATGATTAAGACTTTCTACAGATTTATTGTTCTTTTAAATTTTTTACTGAATTTAATTAATACTTCTTATGACTCATTTTTATTTAGTATTATTGTGTCTTGATCTCACTTTTATATCATTTTTCCACCCAAATGACGTTCTCATATTGTGCTGAATAACTTCTTTGAACAATTCTGTGAGCAACATTTCTAGGTGGTTGCTCTCAAATTTTTAAACAACTGTTTGCATCTATACTTCAAATCCATATCAACTGCAATTCAGTTTTTTAAAAATAACTTCTACATTATATCGGAGGACTCCCCGTTTCTTAAAAATAATTAATTAAGAACGTTGTTTTATTTAAATGATGTTTAATATATATATACAAACATTTTCAGGCAGAAATATTTATCACGCACAAACTTTTTGTAATGCTGTAATTTTTTAAATATTAAAATTTATCTTTAGAAATATATATGAATGGAATGATTTAATTCAGCCAATTAATAACTCATTTAAGATAACAACATTTTTTTTCTCATTGTCCATTTCTTATCATAAATCAATAACCTTCCATTAAACTGGCAATTAAACCATTGTAGTGTCTCATAATTTTCAAAATATGTCGGAAAAAAAGAGGATTTCAAAGAGAAAAATCTTTTGACTTTTTTCTAAAGTTATACGTTGCTATAGTATAAGTAATAAAATCACGCGCATATGTACTTAGAATATAATAAATTATCTCTTAATTAGATAACACTCAAAATAATCAGAATAATTAGTATTAACTTAATGACGCGTTTTGAAATTTTGCATATATAATATATAAAATAAATTTATATAGTATTTATTAATGAATTATCGTTAAAACTACAATGTGATGATTTTCACTAATTCTGTGCATATATTGTTTCAAAATATATTACACACATACATTCTTTAGTACTTAACTTTCCGTGGCATTTTGTCTATGGGCATTTAAACTGTTCATAGTTACAGTCTTTACCCTAAACCTTATTATCTGATATTTTTATTAGTGTCACGGAAAGTTTGGATTTTCTTCGCTTCTCCTCTGAAGAAAAATATTCAGTCCGGAAATCTTGTTTGCAGGAAAAGAGAAAATTATTTTTCAATAATTCTGTGTGAGCTGGGGTGACTCTGATGACAGACTTGCACAGAAATTTAGTCGCTGAATGTATCCAACTCTCCAAATTAAGTAACATAAGTGGCTGTATCGAGGAAAAGCTAGGGAAGTAGTACTAGAAACTTCTATAAATTGTTTCACTGTCTATATAAGGATCCTACCGGGAGGCAAAACTACAGTCAAAATTTTGACAGCGACTGTGCGTTTCTTTCGCCTTATCCAATATTGTAATTATAGATTTGAATTACTATGTTCTATATTTGTGAGATTTTTAAATGTCTGTTTCTGTGGAATTATTTGAGTGTGTTAATGTTTTCCTGTCAGAATAAAATCTACTTTATTTACTGTAGAGTTCCAGAATAAATCTCAATTTATTCTGGAAGATTCTGCTCGTTACTTGTGCGGACCTTTCTAATATATTAAAGGCAGTCTGTCTCGTAACAATTAGATAATCAAATTAAATAGAATTAAGTTACAAATAATCTGGATAATATGTTGATATATATACTTGATTCAAATAATTTTTTATCGTTTAACGTTATGCAATTTGCAGTATGAACTTCATTTTACGAAATATTAATAGGTTATATATCTTAGGTTTATTTCTCAAATCAACACAGCCTAATGCTAAAATATAAGGTGTTTCATTGTATGTCGGGCATATATTTACGATTTGCTTGGTATATTTGTATATTGATTTACTTATTACTACTACTTTAAAATTTTCAAAAGTAATATCCATTCCTGATTTGATTTTGATATTTAATACTCTGATTCAATACATTTAGCTATAAATTTAGTTTCTCAGTTATACTCAAATGCTTCGAGGAAAACCACCGTAAATATTAAGTACAATTGTACTTAGCTTTTGATCATACTTCTTAATGTTAGATTGCGTGCCGATTTTTTTTATCCTATAGTTTATATGAATTACAATGTCATCATTGGTAAAGTGGAATAAAAAGCTTTGAGTTCAACTTGGCTATGCAATTTTTATATTGAATGAGAAGTGCATTCGAAATAAAAAAGCAAAATAGTTTACTTTAAATTTTTATTAACGTCCCCCTTTGCCGACAGATTTTGAGCCTCGGTCAAGTAGTGAGTATGATACTTGTGCCGACTCTCCATCTATCCATACCAATGTAAAGCCTCGATACATTTAACGTACACCAGCCGCTCTACGGAGCGGGCGTTTAAAGGACCACGGGCTAGTAACCATGATCACTCCACTACTACAGCCACACGTTTTAATGAGATTAAACGCTCACCAAGTCTTCTATTGAGTATCGTAAATCATAGAGTTTTAAATTGGAGTAAAACACATAAGTAGAAAAATAACTTACTCCACACACTATTCTTTGAAATAATCGAACATTCCAATACATATTTTTAGGTTCCTTCTTTGTTTCAAATACTTTTGAGTAACAATAACTCACAAACATCGACCCCTTGAACAATTAATTTTTAAGCTAGTGCAATAAACTATGCTAGATAGGATGGATTAGCAAGACGATAAATACTTTGTATTTCTATATGTTAAGTTTAGTCAAAGGGCTTAAATACAATTTGAGGAATGATAGATATAATTCTGCTTCAAAATATTGAGACTACATGTAAAGTTAGCTGTAATTATTACAAACTAATTTAAATTCTACGCAAACTGTGAAGACATATTTATACTGAAAGCTTTTCTGTTGCACACATTTTACATGAAATGTAAATAATGATCCAAAGGAAAGAAATAATGCATCTGCTGTGAAGCAGAATATTTAACTTATATTGTTCAAGGATTAATATACAAGTCTTTTTAATTAGAATATTTAGTTTTAATGAAATGCTGATGTGCTTAGATATCTTTCAGTATGATAAATCTCAGCAAATGTTGCTTCAAGTATTATTAAGTAAAAAGTAACGTATACCTTTAAATGTGTGTAGTCAATTAGATTATTTTTATTATTTTTAATATAAAGAAGCACTGCTTTGAGTAAATGAACATAATGATAGGTTTCGATGATATTATTCTTTTTAAAATATGTATATAAAAGTCATTTGCTAATGTAAAACACTTATTTTGAAATGCTTTACTTGTAATGTCATGAAAATACCTTAAAAAGTTTTAATTTGTCAAGTTTTCTTTTTCTTTTTTTTTAAGCTTGAGCCCTAAATTTGTTACGAAATTGTATTGAACTGACTCAAAACTCAAACTCAGTGGTGCAACAGCCCATGAGAGCCAGAGACTACTGTGCCCATCGCCATCCACGTGACCATTGGCTACTGAGGTGCATGAGCAGATGCCTGATTAGGTGGTCAGTCTGAAGTGAGATCCCCAGTGCTTAAATTCCCAAGCAAGTTTGATTGAACTGACTCAGCATTCATTAATTTACAGCTTTTTTTTCTACAACTTCTTATTGAGATTTTTTTGCACGTTTCCTTAAAACACTTAAATAACTTTTCGCTCATGATTACATTTATTTTTTATGATACGTACTTATTTAATTATAACTTTTTTCTTGAATATGATTTCGGGATGGTTTAGTCAAAGGACTAAACACAAAAAAACGATCAATACACAATTGGAACTAAGTGTCCAGGAATTTTTTAAACAAAGTATAAAGAGAATTGTTTTTAGTAATATACCGTACTTTGTACATCAATACCGAAAGGAGGGAAAATAATTGATATGTTTTGCTTTTTTATTTTTTTTTCTTCGGTACAGTATAAAATTTATTTTCAGCGGAAATAATAAAGAATTATTCTATTTTTAGAACTAGATGACTGCCGTAAAATGTCACTATAATTTTTCGCTTAATAACTCACATTGTACCATTGATACGCGCAATCCTTATTTTGATCAGTATTCAAAATAAACTTCTTTTTTCTAGTTTTGAACAACCGAGTTATAAATCTGGCATTGTTGAATAAATATAAAATCTTAAAAATTCTCAGACTACGCAGATGAAAGATTAGTTGACTTAACTTTCTAAACAAAATACAAGAGAGCAGAATTTATTAAAAAATCTGCTAGAAATATTTTTGCTTGTTAAGAAATTGAATTGTCTTGCATTGTCTTACATTTCATTTAGATACAAGTGTCCTCTTAAATGTAAACTATCTTTAATTTATTCAATGAATACCTCTGAAAAAATAAACAGTAATTATGTATCAGAATATGGATCTAAAGAGCAAATGAAGTATAAAAAATTACACTTTTCTCTTATTATCTTCTACGTCCAGCAGTCAGTTCTCTAATAATTGAAGAGAAATAACATGAGAAATTATCTTATCTAATGTACAATTGGAACTCCCTTTGTCTTCCATAAGGAATTCGTTTATTTCTCAAATATACTTTCACAAGAATAATGTTCGGATATAAAGTATTCTTATTATTAACCAATTTGTATTCCTCTCTCTCTATCATTAATTATTTATTCGTATATCTATACATAAAGAAGAAAAGTGGCTCACTCATCACGATATATTAGGAAGTATTACACCTACAGACTAAAAGTTTGGCAGGCATGTTCCTTTCGTAGAGTAGAGATCCGCTAAGAAGGGTTTTGGAGAAAATCAGACCCCAACGGGTATTGAGAAGAGTTAGGGGGCGTTATTCTACGTCACTTGACCATGGTTCAAAATTACGTGGTCCGTCGCCAAAAGCCCTCGTGTAGCTGAACAGTGCGACGTTAATATTCAATCAATCAATCAATCAAGGGGGCGTTATAGACAAATCTATCCGTTTTTGAGCTACATAAATGAAAGTTGGTAAGAATGTTTCTATGGTTCAGTAAATTTCCGTTAGGAATGAGTTATGCGTAAATCGACTCCCAAGGGGTAAAATTGGGTGTTATAGACAAAAATTAAAGTCTGTGAACTATTAAAGCCTCACTCTTGAAATTTGATAATCACGTTTCGAATGAATTTAACAGAAATTGACTCCTATGAGGATTGCGGGGAGTTAATAGGGTGAATAGAAAAGAAAAATTCCCACTTTTGAACTATTAGACGTACAGTAATGAATTTCCTGTCGGTGAGTTGAAATCTTCTAAAAATGAGTCTTATGAAAATTGACTTTAAAAGATGGTTACGGAGCATATTAATAAAAAAATCCGTTTTTAACTGCTTGAAATAGACACGAAATTTCTCAATGATGTACATTTTGTTGAGTAGAGATTCAATCAAAATGGGTTGTATGGAAATCCAATTTGGAGGCGGGTGTTACGGGAGATAATTCTAATTCAATGTTAGAAATTCAAGTCCTTGTATGTATCTATCTGTATTTATATTTTATAATTGTATATTATTTCTCTATATTTCTCTTTTTTCGATGCCAATAGGTTTTTTAAAGTAGTTTGTGGAACATGAATCCCTGTGTGGAATGTGACAGTGGCTGTTTATTTCTAGCTGGTAGAGGTTTGACTTACAAGCTGCTAGCACTTGCTTAAAAGTTTTCTTCACAAAGTTAAAGCTGTTGTGTTTTTAATTCAAGAGTGTTTAAAGTTCTGTGTGTCGACTAAGTAACTTTTTGTTATTTATAACAAATGTTTTGTTTACACTTGTATTGTGCAATAATCTGAACCTTACAAAAATATATTTCAAGAAGTACTTTTCTGAGATAGGCAATTTAAACTGATAGGTAAAACAATACTGAGCTCAAAGTGTTAGAATTAAAATTCAATATAGGAATTAAAATTTTAAATTTTAACTTGACTACTTTTAAAGGAATTGAAAGAAAAATGGTGTTTAAGAAAATAAATTTACTGATTGCAAAGGAGAAAATATTTTAAAGCATTCTTAGGTTTTTAAATACAGATGGAGGACAAAATAATACGAACAACTGTGAAAAAGTATAACGTATTTCACACCTGCAGTACATCTGCACCACCTACAACAGAGGTTTGCCACCTAGTGAGCGTGAAGAGGAAGGTATCAGTCTTTCAACAGCAGTCACCTGCGTTGCATGCGTCAATCGAACTGTCTCTTATTAATTGAAATGTTCTAAAGAGGAATGATTGTTGGAATGTGTTTTAGTGTAGCATCGGTTATGGAAGCATCAGACCTTTTGGGGTTTGCAGGGAGTATGGTATCAGCCGTGTGTGTGTTCTGACGACTTACACGAAAGAGAGTAAGACGACGTCTTCAAAGCACAACAGTGGCCTAAAGTTACAGCTTGCTGATAGGGATAAACGGATTTGGGTGCCCGAAAGCACAAGCAATCGTTATCCGAGGTAACATTCGAAATGAGCAGTCATCTCCAGGATCCCGTTTCAAGAAAAAGCCTCAAAAGTGAACTTCATGCAGCGAACATTTATGGCAGAGGGACAATTCGTAAGCCCTTGGTGACAGCCTAATTTTTCAAGTGACGCCAATGGTGCAGAGATCACAAAGGCTGGTCTCCACAGCAGTGGTAATATGGTCAGATGAATCTTCATTCACCCTAGTTCAGACGAGCGGACGCGTTTATGTCTAGTTAGAAATCTTCCCCCATCTCCACCGTATGCCTCTCAGAACTACAACACTCCAAGCGAGCTTCTGAGTTTGCTTTGCAAACGAATGAACTAAACATACATCAACAACGCCCATTCCAAGAAAACGAACGTCAGATGAACTCTTTTTTTTCGTCCCTTGCCTGTTTCGCAGCGAGCGGAACTCCACTCCACCCCCCTACAACCTGACAATCAGCTGACGCATCAGTTGATAACTAACCAACCAGTTCTCCGAACTGGTTCTCTTTTTCTCTCTCTCTTAGGTACATTCTAACTGTAGTTGAAGCCTTCAGCTTATAGGCTGGATCTTAGGCGCACAGTACATGCCAAGTGTACAGAACATCCAGAGAATTCCTGCTGAATTCCTGTAGCCGACTGTGAAGCATGGTTCCATTATGGTATGGGGTGAGATATCTTGGCGCGGTTTCGGACCACTTGTTATTCTACATGAGAGAATCAAATCCAATCACTATCTAAGCATTCTAGAGGATCATGTCCATCCTTTTGTCCAGACTGTATTCCCTGAAGAGCGACCGCTTTTTCAAGACGGCAATGCCCCTATCCACACTGCTAGATATGTTCAAGAATGGTTTGGAGAGCATGATGATGAAGTTGAACTTCTTACTTGACCCCTCCATCTCCGGACTTGAATATTATTGAACATTTATGGGAATATTTGGAGCACAACCCTCGTTCCAGATTTCCACCTCCTTACAGCCTTTCGGAATTAGAGACCGTTCTGCAGGAGTAATGGATTAATATTCCTTTAAATATTGCCCATAATTTTTATGCATCTATCCCATGTCGCATTAAATCTATACTTCAGTCAAATAGTGGTCTAACCCCCTATTAATCACAGGTGTTCCTATTATTTTGTCCTTCATCTGTAGTCTTAGAAATATAGCTATGTGCTTATAAAATGCTAATAAAAAATTTATAAAGGTAGAAATATTAGAAAATATGTGTGGATATAATGAATACAATGTTATATATATTTAAACTATATTTAAGTGAAAAAAAAGCATGTTTTTTATATTTCTATCATTTATGCTACTATATCCTCCCCTCAAATCTTTTATTGAAATCGAAACACTTTCTTACACTTCAGAAAAGCAACTGTGTGAGAAAACTCGACGACTTTGAAAAGCAAGACTGAATTATTTACTAATCGATTGTTTCATAATTGTTTTACTAAATGTGTTTCTGTAAAACATTTTGTTTGTATCCGTCCCGTATTTTTTCTAGGAATCGTATCATAGCATTTGAAATATTGCAGATTTGAATTAGGGTTCAAGCATAAATAATTGTGGAAAAATGGTGACCCATAAAACTCAATGTCATAATGTGATGCGACATAAAATATTTTATTAGATTTTGAAAACTTCATGGAATAAGGTATAGGAACTTGAATAATCACATTGATGACTTCCTCGTTGATCGATCCGAGCACAAAATTACGCAATCCATACCGAACAGACGAAAGTGACACTCGAATGCTTAGTTAATTAAATGCAACAATAAGTAACGTGTGTCCCGGGCGTTTCTCTGTTCTATTTATCAACAAGTATGATATACACATAGATATTTCGGGTGTCTGTAAAGTATGCCACGAAACAGTACGGAAACTAATGTTCAGTATACAGTTGTGCTTATAAAAAAGTTAATTTGCCACAAATAGAAAATAACTTTCACTAAGCAGAATCATTGCGCAATGCGGAAGTTTCACGGAAATCTGAAATATATAGTTAAACCAACATTCTCATTAAACATACTTTACCGAATATGGCGTGGTTTAAATTTAATTTCAATTTTTCTGTAAAAAACTTTCCGATGCTTAATTATGTTCTACATTTTCAAACGATGGAAGATAAATACATAAAGCAAGCTGACAATAGTTAAGCATTTGTCAGTTGGGTATGAAGATAGTAGAACAGACTTTCTATACATCATAGATAAATTATATTGATCTATATTTTCACATATAGATCAATGATAAATATTCATTTCAATTACAAATACTTCATAGACAAAAGTAGATACATCTTAAGTTTCTTTTTAATTTCGTATTGACAAAATTTCTGTAATTTATCTACTTTGTCAGATGATTTTATAATGCTCTTCCTTAATACGGGAGCCAAACATAAATACGAAAATGTACATCTCAAATATTTGAAGGCAAATTTTTGCTTTCTAATAACAGTTATCATTAAAGTGTAAGAACCAGGTAACTTGAGATGATTTATAATCGATATTAAATTAACTTTTCACTGGATTGAAGTATTTATTTTCAAGATATATTTATGCTTTAGAATCATGCATGAATTTCACTTAAAGTTGCTCCATCATTGAACTGTCTAATATTTCATAAAATGTGGTAAAATAGATTTTTTAAAAAATTATTATACACAAATAGTTTACGTTTTTGTAAAATTTAGCTAAAATTATCTTCAAAGCTGTATATGTTACATGTAACACTTATAAAATTTTTGTAACTAAAAAAATCGTTTCAAAAGGGACAGAGACAACAGTATTTTGGAATATTTTTTATTCAAAATTGTTTTTCAATATTTTCTTTTTTTTCAAAAACTGAATAGTTTCTAATGATTTAGACTTACATTTTTTTTTCTATTCGCATGCAAAAATTTCTGCTTTCACTGCATTTCTAAAAAAGCCTGATGCATGCTTTTTTTTTGTTTCGTGCATTCACATCCAGAAATATTAGATACAAATATGATTCATGTTCCTTATAGGAGCCGAAAATTCTTTTCTTTTTGAGATTGCAACTTTGCACACACACACAGACTTTGACTTCTAAAAGGCTAAGTTTTTTTTATCGATTTCCGATCAAAATCAAATTTTTTTCTTTTAATGATAGAAGTTTCTCTATTGAAGCACCTTTTCTTACAAAAATTCCCTATTGAAACAATTTAGAGTCATAGGAAGACAGAAAAAAACACAAAAGGAAAAAGTAAGTAAATATTACAAATTTATTATAAAAATATCAGTGAAAAAAAATTACTATTTTTCTTTTTACTGCATAAAATTTTCTTAAAACATGTCATTATTAAAAATTCCAGGAAGAAAATAGAATTCTAAGTAAAAAGATTTAAGCATTATTTTTTTTAATAGAATGCATAGTTTTTTACTTCACATATTCTCTTAATATGGAAAATTTATTTTAATGCAATAACTTGATATTTACTATTTAAAAAATAGAGGAATCAAGATATATATACATATATATATATATAAATATATATATATATATATATATATATATATATATATATATATATATATATATATATATATATATATATATATATATAACAATATGGAAGTTTTAACTCTTTATCGCAATTTTTCACGAATAACTGAAATTTTTAATTTTAATCTTAAGTTAAAGATGTAAAATGTATTGATTACTATACCTTCTAATAAATAATTTCAGATAATTTTAAAGATATGACAGTTCCAACTGATTGCATACACTTGTTGTATCAACAGTATTACATAAGAAATATCGTTTAAAAGTACAATAATCTTCATTAAAATCAATAGGGCATTTAAAATAAGCTGTAAAAATTAAATTCAACCACACATTATACCATATTTAAATGCATTATAGTCTCTACTCTGGTATTCTAAAAATTAAAAGAAAAGAGCTTTTTTAGAAAATTCCAGATAATAAGAAATATTTGACTTTCTAGTGTAATATATATGACACCAAAACTGTAAGCCTGAATTTTGAATAATGATTGATTAATTTTACAAAGATTATAATTATTATTGTTTTCTCTATATACTACCCTTCCATCAGAGAAATAACAAAACTTTCCCTGCCTTTTCTACTTATTACCATTTGCAAATAAACTTCAATAAATAATAGTAAGATAAAAATAAATAAAATACAATTATATTTTACCAACAATAAAAAAAAATCTTTCTCCAAAAAAACATAGGAAAATTCCAAATTTGAATGAAAATACCTATGCTTGATTGGTTTTGATGTTTTTTTCAATGTTTTTTTAATTAAATATAGTTTTACTTATCAGTGAATAAAATATACAGACTGGACTTATATCGACCGCTATCTGACAGTACAAAAATGAAAGAATGTGAGGCCCAGATTTCTGTTCATATGTCAGCTGTTCCTGACACACGCACTATTTCACGGTGTTATGAATGCATTGGTCTTGAAAATATTTCCTTAGAGCAAATATTGGAAGTCGCCTCACACGGTAGAATTAACGGACACTTTTCCTTTTAGGGCGTATTGCAACAATTTAATCGAGATGAGATTTAGAAGCATATAGATTGTGGTACCAAAAGCAAATATAAGTTGTATGAAATTGAATACTAAATTTCTTCGAAGCTATTTTATTTATGACTAATAATGCATCCTTTTACATATATCAGAAATAAAAAAAATCATAAATGCTTATTTAATTCATTTATTAAATACCAATCTTTATGAAGTGATGCCCAAATTTATATATATGCGCCACTTCATAAAAATTAAAATTAAACCTTCAGTTTTTGATATCCCATATTAGATTATTTTAAGAATTGTTAACTACATAAAAATACATTTCTTCATACGATGCTAGTAATCTAATGAATTCTTATTTTACACTCATGTCCATAAATTAAGGATAATGAAGTTCAGGCAAAGAAAGAGGCAGAAGCAAAACAAATTTGACTTATTTGTAAAGTCAAATTTATTAAACAAAAGGTAAAGAGCAAAAAATATGCTATATCTTTGACATAATAATTGCAATTTTTACTCTCTGGAGCAATATTAAAAAAAGAACCTATTTACAAAAAAACAGTACAACATGGTTAGTATCATTGTTAATACGGAGTATGTCTCCCGGACGATGCAATACAGGCCTTACAACGCTTAGGCATGCTGAATGTCAAATTATCAATCTGATCTTGGGGAATATTACACCAGTCATCAAGCAATGCCCTCCGAAGTTCCGGTAGACAGGTGGGAGGGGCGTGACGGGCTGCAATTCGTCGGCCAAGTATATCCCACACATGCTCTATTGGATTCAAGTCCAGTGAGTATGATTGCCAATCCATATGGGTGACATCCTCCGATTGAAGGCATTCGTCTACAATGTTTGCATGGTGAGGACGGGCATTGTCATCCATAAACAGAAATTCAGCACCCATGGCACCCCGAAACAAACGTACATGTTGCTCCAGAATGACATCCCGAAAGATGTGGCCTGTCATCGTTACACTCTGAACAAGCAGGTCAGTTCTGGAACTAAGAATAATTCCTCCCCAAACGAGCCATCCTGCACCACCTAAACGGTGTCGTTCAATGATGTTCTCTTAGTGGTAACGGGTACCTGGCGCTCTCATTATTAAAGTCCGGCAAGAATCCGAATGCAAGCTAAACCTGGACTCGTTGGAAAACATCACACAAGACCACTGTTGTGGTGTCCAAAATGCATGCTCTGTACTCCAGGTTTATCGCAGGCGGCTGCGAGTTGCGGTAAGTGGAACACATCTGACAGGCCTACGAGGATATAGACCAACATGCCCTAAGCGTTTGTACACGAGGTGTTCAGACTTCCTTGAAACTGTCGTACCGGTAGCTGAAGAGAGCTGACGATACAGGTCTGATGCTGTGCTCCGTCTGTTTTTTTTTTTTTGGCAGTAACTGCCAAATACCGGTCCTCATTTGGCGTTGTAACTCGGGGGGCGACCTGTGCTGTAACATCTACTCACATTACCATCATCTTGGAATCGTTGCCAAAGCCTGGAGATGACACTCTGGGAGATTCCAAGTTCCTCGGATACTTCCAGCTGGGTACGTCCACATTCTAGTTGTCCAATAATCCCACCACGTAAAAATCATCCAAATTGCTTCCTTTGTGTCATAACTATGCGGTTATTGCACTGAAAGGCTTTTCAAGCGCTTGTGAACAATTTTACTTCTTTGCCACCATTCCTTATGTACCCCTCTCTTACACTCTCGTTATTGTGACGTACTATCCGTGCCATCTGGTGGTTTCCTGTAATTTGCATATTCTTCTTCAAGATGTGTGTGATAATTCTACAGGTGAAATTTTTATTTTAGAGTTCAATTTCTGTGTGATTCTGAATTATCCTTAATTTAAGGACATGAGTGTACATATCCTACAAATGCAACGCAAGAGACTGTTGAGCTTAGAAAGTAAATTTTTAATTTTTCAGAGTTAAGGTACCGGACTACGTTCGGAACCGTGATTTTAAAAAGCACATAAATGGATAATTTTCATGATATTTAGTGTGACTTAGATTAGAATAGATGCATAAAATTGTTTTAAGGACATTTTGACTAAAAAAAAATTATTTAAATACAATATTTTGGCAAAAAATTAACTTAGAATAATCTTTTTTCCAAATGTTCCCCTTTTGGGAAAAATGGTTCTATTATAATAATATTTTGCCTGTATATAGCTCCGATCACTCTACAGAGGCTTAACTAGAATTTTTGAAAAATTCACATTATTTTCAGATTGATTGATTGAATATTAACGTCGCACTGTTCAGCTACACGAGGGCTTTTGGCGACGGACCACGTAATTTCGAACCATGGTCAAGTGACGTGGACGACATCTGAGCTGGCATCCCCCTCTCCTAACTACCACACCACACCAATAGGAGGACGTTTCAGCTCTCGACAGATTTAACGTGCATCGCTGCCCTACATGGCGGGTCTTTAGTGGTACTGGGCTCGAACTCGTGACAAGGCAAGCCACGGTCCGATACCTATACCACTCGGCTACCGCGGCCACCACATTATTTTCAGAATTACCACCAATTGAAATAATTATTGGCGTTTTTTTCTTAAAATTGCTCCCCTCTGTTGTCGTAAAATATGAATATACCCACTTCTAAGTTATATATTTCAAAAATTCTAGTTGAGCCTCTGTAGAGATATCTTAGCTATATACAAGCAAAATATTATTATAATTGAACCATTTTTCACAAAAGGAGTACATTTCAAAAAATAATTCTAAGTTAATTTTTTGCCTAAATATTGTATTTAAATAAATTCTGTTGTCAAAATGTTTTAAAAATACTTTTATGCATATATTCTAGTCTAAGTGACACTAAATATTTTGAAAATTATCCATTTATGCGCTTTTGTGAAATCACGGTTCCGAACGTAGTCGGATACCCTAATGCTTATCACCTTCGTTTTTTAATTGCTTTCAGATAGCTACTTTTAGTTGCATAAAATATGACTTAAAAAGAATAACATTATTAAAAAAGAACAATTACTCCATAATACTTTCAAAGATACTAAGGATTAATTTACCCTATATAGCAAATCATTCTCGTGTCATGAGCATGAATAAATACATTACACAACATTATTTTTAAATATCTTTAAATTGAACTTAGAAATAAAATAACATACCTGTGAAAGTGAATTAAACAATCACTTTGGTTTCTAAAGAAATTCCTTGTAAATGAATAACAATTCAAGTAAAACTGTACGAGCTTACGATGAAATCCTCTCAAATGCTGCATAACAAACTCCGAAGTTTCACCATTCGAACTCGGATTGGACGCTTATTTATGTGTAGAAGCCATTCAACTCATCACAGACACAAATTGGTAACACAATTGGTCACAAGTCCTCTTTTTACAACAGTCTATCAATAATCCGGAACTATAACGAAGGGCATATATTTGTCAGAAGCTACAGAAGTGAATGCCTTTCTGAAGAGTGTTATATTTAGCTCCCCCTGGACGATTGCCAGGCGTTATGATCAGGGAGGCTATTGGATACAATGGACTGACTCCGAATTATAAGGACTCTGAACAGCGGGAACTATATCATTGAAGTTACAGAGTCCAAAGTCTTTTTCTTCCTGCAATACATTCGCATATTTCATCCATGCATCATGTTTAGGGTGGTACTCGCTCTTACTATTTGCCGGGTAAAACGTTCAACTGAACTTCGGTTCTGTTCATTTGATCACCCATTTAAACCACTATAAATAAATTGTATATATTTCTGATGATTCCTTCATGGTGTTTCACTTTTCACAAACCGTTGTGTATAATACGACTTTCCGAATGCACATTTTAAGCAGAACATATCACTTGTACGAATTGGTGTCAAGTACCTACATTTTTGAGAAGCCTCTTTTAAGAGTATATATATTAAATAAGATTAAATCTGAGAAAGAAGTTTAAAAATGATTTTTTTAATTAATACTTCTGATTGAAAAATTTCTACTTAAAGAGAAGAGTAAATAAATATCAAGATTAATATGTATTTTTATACCTGTGTAATCTTTTAAAATAATAATTTCTTCTGTTGAACGTTGGCCCTAGAAATTAAAAAATAATGCAATGATAGAGTTGTTTTGAATATATATTTTTTTTATACTATTACTGAATAAAATATTTTTTGCAAAGCCTTATTATATAATTATAAATAAATTTGATATTTATACTATAACTTATTTGTAATAGATTTGCAACATTTAGAAAGCCGTCAGTTATTTACTATTTAGAAAACCAGATAAATTTCACAAACAAGAAAGTAAAAATAAAATACTTCGAATTAAGACGAAGAAGAAAAATAACAACTCTTGGGTCTCTTCTTAGAAGCGGGGATGGGTAATCTAATCCCTTATCAGAACATTATGGTATCACATTCAGCTAATACTTTAGTAGTCATGAAATATTTGATTTATCTTTTCTCGTGGATGGGGAAGATAGATAGAACAAACACTATATGAAGTGATAATAAATCTTTAGTGTGTTATATTAGTTTGTATAAGACGATGCGTTCTCTCATATTTTTTATTACCTTTCTACTTGGCTGGTTTCTGTCCACTACAATGAATTAATGTCATGTAGATAGAATAGTTATTTAGATACATCATCTTAAAGATTGCATTTGGTACAAACATTAAAGATTACTTTAAATGATTTATGAAAAAAAGATGTCTATAGTTATGTAAAAATCATTGATTTTACACTCCCAAAATATGCAAATATGTATAAAGTAGATAAATGCATGCTAGTTAATTACAAAGCAGTTCATAAAGATATTTATTCCCTTTTAAGACAAATATCTTTGAAGCCAAAAAATGCTTATATGTCACACTGATAATGCATTTTTGAGCAGAAAGGTATGTAATTATCTTACAAATATTATATATATATATTCGGCACGGTCACTTTCTGTTACAAATACAATAAGTAGCAAGGCATATCACACTTAAAAGGAATTTTTTTTTTGTATTTATGGCTAACTGCCAGTTATGATTCAAATATTTTTATGGATAATCGTGGTTTCAAGGTCTGATGCCATTTGACTTCTCCTACAAAAAAAAGCTGTGTTTTTATTCAACATTTATGTTTTAATAATTTGTGGAATAGCGATTCATTGAGTATATGAAAATGCATTTGTCCAAAATTTTCAGGGAATTTTGATACTATAAGGGTAACAATATAAGTCCTAATACGCATGAGACTTGCATGTATATTTTCTTAAAAACATATAATGATTATCTTTCTTTTCATTTAAATTTAAAAAAAATACAATTTTTTAACAGAACAACTTTTCTTTTATTTAGTTAACGAAATACAGAATATTTTAAATGTAATCAGGATTTCAAAATATATTTCCTAAGCAGCCTGAAACTCTAAACATATCTCTCATTAACCACTAAATTTTAACAAACTGATAGTGAATAACTTTGAAAAACTTCAAGCAAAACGAAACAAACAAAATGATACTTCAAAGTAACATTTCAGTCTCAGTCTTATGCGGGTGGAATTAATTAATCAGGATAGAATATTCAACAACTTATTTTATCGCAACATCACAAAATAAGGACACTTGCTTTACATTGTAAAAGTGTCGGTAAGTGATTGAAAAATCCTGGGTGGGCGCGGTAGCTGAAGGGTCATGGTCACAAACTTGTGGCCAGCGTTGTGGTGCCTTGTCAACAACTCTCGAGTGGTTTCGGAGTGCGACATTAATAATAAATAGTTACACGATTGTGAATAATCGTACGGGCTTAAGATTATTACTCTAAAGATGAATCGTGGTAGTTTAGTGGTCATAGTAGTGAATTTTTTGAACAGTGATGTTCGAGATCCGGTTTCTAACAAAAAATGGTGATTCAAATTAAATTCAAGTGGCTATGAAAACTATTAGGCGGAAATTCATACTATTACATAAATATGAGGTATCCACTTTAAAACTACATTAACTTAAATCCGCCAGCGACCATTACGAAGCACAACGACACGCTGGATAAGTTACACATTAAATCAAAAATGTTATAAAAGTTTTTAGATGGGATTAAAAGTCAATTCAAGTGTCATTCAATTCAATTTACAGCGGACTTAAATTGCAAGCGCATGTGCCAATATTTATATGTATGACTTTATTTTAACTCTTAAGCTTAGTTAAAAAAAACTATTCTCTTTAAATAAAGACTAAATCTAGGAATAAAATTATATCATTAGAAAAATAAAGATGAAGGATAAGTGATTACTTGAATTATATGAAAGCTATATATATATATATATATATATATATATGATTCAGTGTATGATATTTGAAAATCAATGTGCCTAATTTAAAATAATGAATCCAGTTTGACACATAAGGCTTTAAAATGTACAAATAAAAAAACATAAAAAATTTGAAAAGTGATAGGAAATGTAAGTATATATTTTCTGAAGATTTTACAATAACAAGTTTGCTTATCAGTCTTATTTTTTCATACGCTATCTGGCTGATAAATTGTCAGAAAAATCAATCACTAGCATTATACAGTCAAGTTTATTTTTAAAAAAAAACCGAAGAAAGTAGAAGTATGAAAAGAAAAATAAAATAGGAAACACACAAAATGTTTAAAACTAAAATAACTCGAAGCGGACGTGCTAATATTCAGTAGTAAAAAAATTAAATTTTAAAATACTCATGGAAGAAAATATTTGGAAAGTAAACAATCATATATTGTAGGTATGGAATAGGTAATACTTTAACCTCTTTCTACCCCCTTTTTCTTCCAAATTCTTTCTAGTAGAAGAACAAATGTATTAGTAATAATATGTATTGATACATTGTATTAAATATATACAAGGATGTATCATGTTTAGACATTTGTTACCGTTAAAGTGTGAAAATAATTTCACCTGCAGATGAGCTAAGTAATCTGCACATTAACAAGAGTAATCCATTAAAGTGTAGAAAATTGTTTCATTTCTCAAATTATCTAAGTAATCTGCGAATTACCAATATAATCTACACATTGCCTACTAGGCACTCGTTAAAGTGAAAATAAGATCTTTGGTGGAAAAACAGCAAAACGTTTCTGTACGATGAAGTTAAATGTTGTTTATTTTTTATATCTAAAGGCTCAAGTTAACACAATCAAACGATCAACACATTAGTTGATAGGATAAATCATCAATTAACTGAAAACCTACGATACCAAGAATCAAATGGTTTAAAATGCTATTGCAATTAAAGAAATTGACAAAATGATACATATTTATTTTTTGATATATGAAGAATCATGTTGATACAATGAAGCGTATTTAATTGCTATATCGGTATATACATCTGTACTTCGTAATATTGGAACTTGGTTTCAATTGGTTTCCAGAAGATACTGGTCATCATAATTATATTTATTATAAATTAGTTCACGAAGTCTTTTATGGAGAATACGTGTTCTCTCTCTACCACACTGCTTCTAAATGCATAGGATAAATTATTGTGAAATGTGAGTCAGCGTTCATAATCAGAATTCCTAACAGAAAAAAAATTCAGAGAAACCAATGAGAGATATCAATTTTTGAATTTTAGTGATACGGAAACCTCTAATGTGAATATTACATTGTTAAAATGTGAAAAACTCTTGATTATGCACTTTAGAGGAGCAAATAAGTTAATCTGCAAATTAGTTAGGTTATCTGCACACGAACGGCTTTTGAGCTTTAATGGTAACATATACAGAATTTGTGCAAATGCTTTATCTGTGTCAATTTTTATTTTTAAACTTGAATTAATTAAAAAATAGTCAACCTTACCTTAATTCACTACGGACCTAGAGTGATGTTGAGACTTCGGTCGGTTCTGAGTCATTTCATAGAAAAAATTCAATGAGTGCATCAATTAAGTCATCAAAGGGCTTGAATTGATCACACTCTCAGAATCTCATGCTATAGTATAAAGTTCTTCCTAAGTTAGGCAAGCTTTCCCAGGACTCTTCTGAGAACAATTTTTAGCATTCCAATAAACGTTCCCAAGATCCCCCTCCCCCCCAACAAGGTGAGGAAGGTGGATTTAATTTCCAATTAATTTTCTTTAAACTTCTGTAATCTTTTACTTTCTTCCAATCAATTTCTTAAGTTCATTAGATGTTCCAACTAATTTTTTTTCTGTTATCTGAAATAGATAGAGAAAGGACGACCTCTATGTGAAATAAATCTTCTAAGAGCGAGAATGAAGTTCTCGGTAGACAAAGAGGTAACGAGTTCTATATGTACTGCACGAAACACTGCACAAGTGTACAGGACAATCCAGGATTTTGTCCGATCTCTAAGAAAAAAGTTGTCCGTAAAGGTCCACATCAGTTAGTTCCAAAATATGTGCTTCTCTAACTGTATCATCAGGTAACGGTGGACTAAGTGTTGTGAGAGTTCTAAAAGTGAATTCTTTGCAGATGACGCATTCACTCAACACTCTCCTGACAATTTCAATACTTTTCTTTCTGCTGCATTCGAATCTTGAGTGTTTAATTCTCCAAAGTAACACTCATTCTTTCATTTCATTTCTGCCGTTCTTTTGTTTTCTAAGATTATGGTAAAACCGATAAATCCATGCTGTGACTCTTATTATCTTCTAATACAAGGAAATTCGAGAAAGATTATCCATT
This sequence comes from Trichonephila clavipes, assembly GCA_019973935.1. Lineage (NCBI taxonomy): Eukaryota > Metazoa > Arthropoda > Arachnida > Araneae > Nephilidae > Trichonephila > Trichonephila clavipes. The sequence continues at coordinate 1,421,828 of BMAU01021361.1, forward strand.
TTATTTGGTTCAGTATTGAATGCAGAAGCAACAATTCTTTTTCTTTCCGAATTAATTATTGCACTATCTGGGCATGCTTCAGACAATGGCCATTCTTCACGAAGTTTGTTCAGCCAATTTAGACCCTCCCACCATAACGATGTAGTAAATTTCGCTACACCACAACCTCTAGAGGAAAGGTCAGCTGGATTCAAAATTCATGGAATATGTTTATAGTCTTTGAGGTAGGTAAGTCGAAACATTTCTTGAACTCTGTTGTTCACAAAGGTACCCCGATTTTCTTTGCGCTTTATTCAATAAAGAGCATTTACAGAGTCCGACCAACAACAAATCGGTACATCCTCCAGTCCTAAATCAATCTTTGCAATATTTACTTGTTTAGGTCGAATGGTACAGGCTAGAAGCTCTAAGCTTGGTATAGTTATTGGTTCTATTGGAGCAACTCTAGCACGGGCTTATGCAAGTTGACATGTTATTGGTCCACCAACTTCGGTTCTTAAAAATACACAACTCGCGTAAGTGGTCTTGCTCGCATCACAAAATGCATGCAGTGATAAATTACTGTTAGGGAAAGTTCATTAGATATGCATCTAGGAATTTCTAAATTATTTAAGCATTTTAATTGCCCCTTCCATTTTTCGAATTTTCTTGATATGGACAATAGTAATTCTGTGTCCCAAGAGACTCCCAACTTCCAACATTCTTGTAATCATATTTTTGATTCTAAAGTTACAAGACAAGTGAACCTGATTGAGTCAAAGTTGCGGTGCACAGCCGAGAGTATTTTGCGTTTAGTTATTGGACTTTCATTGAGGTTTGAGTTTTTTCTTCCCAGTTATTAGATAACGTGTCTTCGTCAGGCTTCCAAATTAAACCGAAAATCGGAACTTTCTTCTCTTCTTCCAACAGAGTACCTTTTTCTGCTTCAGAAACACCTGTATGCACCCAGCCAAGTAGCTTGAATCTGGCGAGGCTTAAAATTTCTTTAGATTCAAGCATAAATATTTCTATGTCTTCTGCGTTATCTACACTCGTCATACAGTTATCCACATAAAACTATTCTAATAGTTTTTGCACTGTAAGTTGCAAATGCCCTGAGATCTGTTTCAAATGATGTTCCAGGGTCGCTGCAAGAAGAAATGGACTGCTAGTGATCCCAAACACAACTCTCTTATGTTGAGAAATCTTGATATTCTTCTCTTTTATCTCCATTCTCCCACCACAAAAATCTCAGAAAAGGTCAATCCTTTTCTTGAAGACCTATCTGCAAAATGGTTTTCTCAATATCTGCTGTTATGCCAAACTTGAGAAGCCGAAATTTATAGATTATTGTTGGAATGAGTTCTACCATATTTGGCCCTTTTCAAGGCATTCATTTATCGAAGAAGAATTCATTTCTTTCGCTGATCCATCAAACACCGGTCTAATTTTGGTTAAAGAATTATCTTTATATAAAGGATGGTGTGGTAGATAGAGTTCATTCTTCGTGTCTGTGTCATTCTGAACTTCTTCAATAATATATTCATTTAGCCAACTGTGAAAAACTGCTTCGTATTTTCCTAAATTCTTGATACGTTATAAGGACCTAACACAATTTTTCAATCTTCTTTCAGCCAATTTTCTACAGTTTGATAGAAATGGATGACCTTGAATCCAAAGTAAGCTAACAATATATCTTCCATCTGCATCTCTTGAGACATGTGTTGCAAAATGGTCTTTAACAACCTCTTCTAATTCACTTCTAGGCTTTTCTGAAAAGGATTTTTAATTTGGAGAATATCTAAATTCCAAAGATCCTGGATAGAATTTTTACTAACATGTAAGGAGGCATGTCTTTCCTTCTCCATTTTTATGTTTCCCAAGACTGTCCTGGCCAAATTTGAGTTTAATCCGTCATTAAAATGTTTCACCTCTTCTCTTATTAGTCAATTTTCTATTCCCCTAATAACATATGTATTTCATTTGGTTCCCTTTCAAACAAGCAATGATTCTCATTCACAGAAGCAACAATGATGAAAATTGCGTGTTCCTTCAATTCATTAATCGATTCCAAACCCTTTAATTTTGAAATTGATGCACATATTCTCTTTTAATCCAATACTTCTACCTCGCAGAAATTGGAATTGAAAACATCACTAAGCGTCACAATATATTTTTTGTGTTTTCGCTATGTTTAATACCTCAAAGAGTCTATGAGTGATGGTTTTCTTTTCCACACATTTTAATTTTTTGTTTTTGGCGATAAGTAATCCAATACTTCTACCTCGCAGAAATAGGAATTGAAAACATCACTAAGCGTCACAATATATTTTTTGTGTTTTCGCTATGTTTAATACCTCCAAAGAGTCTATGAGTGATGGTTTTCTTTTCCACACATTTTAATTTTTGTTTTTTTGGCGATAAGTAATACATACGCATATATTTTTCAGTTAAGATTTGTAATTAGACATTAATAATAAATCTAAAAGGTTCAATTAATTTTTTTAAAAAATGGGTGAGTCGAACAAAAAACTTGCAGCCCTCACTGGAAAAATCTACCATACACACTCATTGTCATACAAGTTTGCGCACCAAGAAGTAAGTATGGGATTGTTATGAAACTTGGAATGAAGGTATGTGTCAGATATGTAAAAGATTAGAAAAAGCAGCGTGGCTGCGCATTGCGTAATGCTGCCATAAACCATTGAAACCATTCACAGACAGCATCTTCACTACGGGTCTCTGTGTCAGTCGATATTATTAATTAGCAAATAAATATACTTTATTAAGCGAAGTGCGTGTGTAAATTTGTTTCTCTTTGAAATATGTATAACAATCTCAGTTTATTCTGATGAATTCATTTTAGTACTTTATTGAAGTAATTCTTTGCATTTTATTTTTATTTGGAAGGAACTAGAACAATCCTGTAGGTTTAGTTATACTTATTTAATGAACGCTACATTGTAGTATGTTACGTGACGAATATTTGATAGAGGTTTATTTCGTATTTGTTTTTATGTATGTCGCATTAAACATTTGTCTTTCTTTTACGGCAAATTGTTCAAGTAAATTTAGCCTGATTTGATAGAAATATCTGAAATGAAACATTATTCACTTACAATTCAAATCCCGACATGGGGAGTAAAATATCCGTCTCTCATTCTTTGCTTTTTCAGTTATCAAGAAATCTACTTTCAAAAATTATTTAAGAATATATTTCGTAAACTACTGAGGTTGAATGAATGTTTAGCATACAAACCCGAGCTTCGAAATGACTAAATATGAAAACGTACACTTTATACATATTCTAAAATATGTACAATGCACGCAGTCATTATTTTATAGCATAAATATTTTATTTCCATTCGAGTAAGTTTAAGTTATTTCCATTGTTATATTATTTTGAAATAATTTATAGAGTTTCTAGAGCTATGTTTGAATAAATTGTTGGAAACCTACCCCCATTAGTTTTAATATTTGATTTCGGGAAGTAGTACATAAGGCAACACCGTATCGACAGTTTTCCGATATGTTTTCTAGTTTACACACAATGGTCATTTTATTCAATAATTCCCAACCCTCGCTACTCTACCAATAAATATCCATAGAATTGGAACTGTTGGTATTATATCCAGTAGGAAGATATTGACATTTCAAAACTGTAATAATGAAAGATTTATTTCTATCCACCAAATGCCAGGAGTTCATAATGGAACTCCTTTCGACTCTTTAAGGCTACTCCAAAATTTAGAATTTAGAAAATCCTTAGTTTTAGAATTATAAATGTCAATATTTTCTAATCACAACCTTTTCCAATCCTTCTGTAAAACTCAAATAATGGAGGCTTAACTAGTTGGATTAACGTTGTCTTCAGAAGCACTATATGCTATTTACGATGGACCTTACAATGTTGAGCCAAACTAATGAGGGTATATAACAGCTTTAAGAGCAGTCAGTAGGGTAATAACTTTTTAAAAATCGATTTTGAGGTTTTGATATTTCTATAATCCCCAAATCGGGAGCTTTCTATTGGTATAACATACAAGTCATTATATGAATTAGAAGTACTTTAAAATGATTTTTAAAAAATAAACAGCTTATGAACCACACCCATTTGACAGATAGAAATGTAAACATTGTCTTTTTAAATCTGGAACAAAGTTGCAAAGCCTCAATTTATTTTTATTAATACGCATTAGATACCTATATAGTAACTGCAAATTTAACTGTGTTAGATATGCAAAAAAATTTTGTGCCAAATTTGGAAGCGTGGTTTTAATTTGAATGTTATGTTTAATATTTAGTGATTTTACCTCAATTTAAACCTGTTCTTCACTTTAAATTTAGTTTAAATAATTAGTAATAATAACTAATTAAAACTTTAAAAGGCTTAGAAAAACTATAAAAATATTTGAAAAATACTTGAAGTTACAATTATGTGATATTTAAGAAAATTTGGAGTAAATTTAATACAAAACTAAGATTTTTTTAATAAAAATTTCTGTTTTCAAAAACTTATTTTTTAAAAATTGTGTACGTTTACTGAATGCATGTTTAAAATTGATATTTTTAAAATTGTGTACATTTACTGTGTGTATGTTTCTTAAATGCAATTGTGGCTGGCGAACCTTTTTGGATCGACGTTTTCCTAAGAAATGCTCAATGAGGGCCGTCAAATAATTTTGACTTGTGATTACTGGGAAAATAATCAAACGAAATACTAACAAAACTCTTTATTTACTACAGAAGAGTGCATTTTGTATTTTATAGTAGTAAATGTGTTTTAGTTAAACGTATAATTCAAATTGTATAAAGTAACAATTGTGTGATTTCTGCTATTGCAGATCAGATGACAAATAAATTATATTAGAATCGGGTAAGATGTTACTTTTAGCATAAATAATTCTGAATTGGAGTCATCTACCAAATGGTTTCTAAGCGAGTCTTGAATGTTATTCATCTCTGAAAATAATGACTCGTAGGCATAGGTCGATGAAAATAGGGTTAAAATAGCATGAGCCTGCTTCTTCAAACAGTTAAACGTATCTTGAATTGAATTTAATGCTTCCAAAATTTCGTTACTGGCATTTTTACTTATATTTCTTGTTAATCTTTCTGTTTCAATCAATTCTAACTTTCTCCTTCTTTTAATAAATCCATATTAATCTTGGCTGGAAATCAATCAATTGCATTTCAAATTCTTCAATTTCCAACATTGAATTAGGGCAAGTACATTTTATCAAATGATCTCCCATCAGGGTACATAATAAACCTGAGCGTTTCTGATAATTCTTTGAACTGAGAAAATCTCACTGAAAATTTCTTGATTGAAGAATCAATCGCGGTTGATCGTTTTGATCGGTGGCGTGCCTCAAATATTGTGCCGCGTGCCATCAATGGCACACGTGAAAATGGTTCGCCATCCTTGGTGTTTACTGAAGAGACATTTTTATAATATTCTTAAAACATTTCAATATAAAGCTGTTATCGTAACAAAAAAATTACAATTTTTAATAAATTCATAATAATAATTGTTCGGTGAACTAAAAGTTTGCCTTTGAAAAAACTAATTATTATATATAAAAAAAATTCATTTCGGTATAAATATAATGTCTAATTAATATAAATAAAAATTTGATTCTTTATGCTTAATAGTTTCTGAGAAGAAGGTATTAGATGATACATTAAATGTTATTTTTGTTGTCTTTGTGAGAAGCTTGTTACATACATAAAAATACATAAATTTCATGTTTAAGAACATAGAAACAGTTTTATTTGGTCTGTTTTAGAAAACTTTTGTCCAGTTTAGAGTAACTTTTGAAGTTTAAAACTTAAAAACTTTCTGCAACAACAAGACCTAATGATAATGTTACGAAAAAAAACCAAACGAAAACTTAAGAAACGTCGTATATAATCAGGTATTTTTAAATACCTTCTCAAATTCACACCAAAACCATATTGATAACATTTTCACATTTTATTTATGATGCTTTCTGTTCAAATTTGATATCTGTAATATATGAAAGCTGCAAATTGTTTAAAAATTGATTCAGAATTTGAGAAAATTTTGATGTGTTTTCTCGTTAAAAAAAAACTGAAAAATGCTGTTCTGGGCAATTTAAGACTTTTTTTGTTTACTATTATATGCAAAATAAATTGCAAAGATGCTAATGTTTAATAAAATGAGACAAATACATGCTGTTATTCATTATTTTTGTGATAAAGGGGCACTTTATAGTGAAAATTTAATTTTTTCAAAAATGATGTTTCTAAAACTGTATTCATCTTTTTCTCAGAATATAAGGTATAAATGTACATAATATTTTCCCCTCGTGTTACTGATATGTAACTATATATATTTCTGTGAGTTTTTTGAGGAATTTCCCAAAATATTTAACTGGAGTCCATATATCGTGACAAAAATAATTTTGTAAAAAATTAATAGTGTACATGTTTTTGAGAAAACTTAACAATACATTTTAAATATTTCACTTAATTGCAAATATTAATGTTTATTTATTGTTTGGACAAGTTTTTTAAGCTTTAATATTCAAAGGTTTTTCAATAATAGCTATCTAATTATAACTCAGATGTGTAATGCTTTTTGTCGTTGCGAGAAGCTTGTTGCATGCATAAAAATACACAAATTTCATGTTTAAAAACATAAAAACAGTTTTATTTTGACTTTTTTAGAAATCTTTTGTACAGTTTAGAGAAAATTTTGAATTTTGAAACTTTTAGAAACTGTGTTTGCAAGGGAACATACAAATCCATAATTAAATTTTTCTAACGTCGTAAAATCACATATTCCCAAATCATGACTTTTACATATTGGTGCATGTTTACATTATATTTATGATGTGATAAGGTCAAATTTGACATTCCTAATGCATTGAAGCTAAAAATTCTTCACAGATTGTTACATAATTTGTGAAAATTCATGCAAAATGCTAAAAAATATCTCGAACAAAAACTGAAACTTACTATATATGTATGTTTTGAACATTTTAAGACTTGTTTGTTTCCTTTTTTATGCTTAAAAAATTACGAAGATACTTATGTTTAATAAAATAGGGCAAATACATGTTGTAATTTATTATTTTTGTGATGAAGCGCCCTTTTACACTTAAAATGCAATTATCTCAAAATGATTGTTTTCAAACTGCGTGTACCTTTTTCAAAGTATCTAAAAAATTAATATACTTGCAATTTTTACTTTACATAAATAGTATGTAACTATATATAATATAGCTACTTTCTTGGAGATTTTCCTAAAATATTTTGCTCAGAAGCAGTTATCGTAAAAAATTACAATTTTCACAAATTTCAAAGAGATACTTTTGAGATGAATTTTTTTCAAAAAAGTAAACAATATATTTGAAACATTTTACCATTATTTAAATAAAAAGGCCTAATTATTATACAGCCAGAATTTGAAGTTTTTATATTTAACAATTTCTGAGAAACAGGTTCCTAAATTGGCTCAATTTAACACTATTGGTATAGGGCCTACCGATTAATCTTAAGTTGCCCCCTCACTTCCCTAACTTACACACCATGACATTTCGAACACTTTGAGGCTCTCTGCAAGACAATTTGTGGAGGAATAAAGACTGGTATGTGATCTTGATGCCAGGAACACCAGCCTTCTTAATGCGGAATATGAAAATTATATCTAAAATTGTCCTATTATTTGCACCATACTGAGTGGAAACTTACGAAACATTTAAAAATTTTACCAAAATTTGGTGCACTATTTAATTATGAAGTTTTCTAATTAGTCATCAGTGCTAGTTAGGAGATCAACCAATTTGTTTTCAATACATAAACGCGAGACATCTTTTCTCGCAGCCTCCTTTAGTGACACAGTGATTAACACAATAACTTATTAACTAAATCAGAATTAAAGCTCACGACTTAATTTATGCGTAACCTAAGATCACGCTTGTGATGAAAACATTTAGCCACCGAATATGTTTTTTTCTTCCAGAAATAAAAGTCAAATTAAATTCAAAAGTCCAAAAATGGAGCTCGGAATGTGATCATTGGCTTCGATAAACATCCAAATAGAGTGTAAATATTATATACATGAGTACACTCAACTCCCATATAGCTTTAATAAAGTACAGGTAATCAAATTGGAATGACTAAATAAATATACGTGTGTTTTTTTATTGTTTTCGGTATTATTAAACCATTGAATGTAAAAAGAAAGAAAATCCGTTATGGATTACGATAATTATACATATAACTAAAAAAAGAAACCATTTAAATAAAAGAGAAAAAAAACCCCAGCAATAATTTTCTTTCAAATACTAATTTTCTCTTTGAAACTACGAAATTAGTTACTGAAAAATTTTCGGCTTCTTAAATTCAAGAATTTCATAGTAATACATATAATATATGACTGAACACATATAATATCTACGAAATGGAAATAAATGGCCACAATAGCTCTGTACCAAATCTCATTTGAATTCAGCCATTAGGTCACGAATTCTTCTAGAAAAAATACTAGAAGGACTGCAGCACAAACTTTTACATACACAAAAGTTCAATTTTTGAAAAAAAAATGCATATAAATTCTCTTTATACTAAATACACTACTGTCCCTTAAAATTGTTACACCAAGAAGGCGACATGCTACAGACGTGAAATTTAAACGACTAGAATAAAGTGCTGTGATATGCAAAAAATGTGGCGAGAGGAGAGAGATGTATGAAGAATGTGGGGGACGTTGACCCCACTGTTTGCGAAAAAAAAGCGACCCTCTCTCCTAAACAACAATAAGTGGACTGCTTCTAGCAAGGCTTTTCTAGTAACCTTTTTAGCATATTGGCGATCTCAACAAAGCCGAGCTCGCCAACATCCCGCCGGGCCTTGAAATATACATTGCAAACCAGTAATACATTTACATAAATTTCGTACAGAGGGTATAAAACAACATAAATTGTAAAAAGGTATTGGAGAGCCCGTTGCCTAATGACCTGATGGTCAATGGCCTGGCATTTGTAAAATAAATCAAAAGCAATAAAAAAAATAAATGTTCAATATTTACATTACACAATATGTAGAAGTCTAATTTTATTATAATTAAATTTAAGAATTTTATTTTCTGTTTATGCTTATTTTTTACAAGCTTTTATTTAACTTGCAATGTAAATTGAAGCTGATGTCTTCAACCGATATAGCTGAAATTTTGTATACACGTTTAGTTTAGGTGACAATGCATGTTTTGACCATTTATATTCTGATATCGCAATTAGTTAAAAATACCAGCTGCATGACCGGTGTTGAACGAGCTTTCTCTATTTTTATAAATTTTTCCTTTCTTTCACAAAATCAGCACTCTAATACTATTTTATAAAATGTTTTCCACCCCTCCATCCTCCTCCGCTTAGCCTGGTGTTGCTCGGGTTTTTTACCGAGTGTATAACTTAAAATTCCTTTTTTCGAAATTTTTTCGCTTTTCTATGTCAGACAGGTTTGTTTCCCCCCGACGTTGCACGAACATTTTTAAATGCATAACATATTGTCATGGAAATGCCCCTTCCCCTCTTGCTATCAAAGCTCTCGAGTAAGTGAACATTCACGATTCTTAAAATTCTTGATAGGTGCAGCCATCTAGTGCCAGAAATGTAATTAAATATTGCACACAAAAAAATCGTAAAACAAAGTTATCGACATTTTATTTTTTAAATCACTAACTGAGAAATATAAAAGTATGAGTTTTTTAAAAATCATTTTCATATAAACGTATCGATATTGATTCATTTAGGAAAAAATCATAAAATATGTAAAGTATCGATGTTTTGTAAATAAAAAAACCATACTGTATCATGACGAAATAAATTTTTTTCCAATTACAAAATTGCTGGGGAAGTTTTTAAATGTGGGAATAAAATTTTGAGTATTTTTTTAAAAAATCATAAAAACTAAGCGATGATGTTGTTTCGAACCCGGATATAAATTTATTAATCCTGCGCTCTAAGCAATCGATCCACGAAATCTTCGAAACAAATGAAATAAATGACCTTTAGAATAAAAGGATGAGTTATTGAATTTCGCTATTTGTTAAAGTTTAAAATTTTTTTCGGGTTTCATTTTTAAGTTAATGCCTTCAAACTTCATATATCGATTGAAAACAACGGTAATTTTAAAATATAAAATGTACCAAAAACAATGCTTAAATATTTCTCGCAAAAAGGGGGAAAAAACGAAAAACACAATTTTTTTTAAACCGTAATTTTTAAGCAATTTTTTCAATCTTTCTACACATTACGGATAATATTGTTCTACACACGAAAAATAAGTCTACAAATAAACTTTTACAAAGAGAATTTTACAAGAGATTACTTTTACAAAGAAAGAAATTATTAAGTATTTAAATAAAAAAATTTGAGTATTTTTTTGAAAAATTGTAAAAAAAAAAAGATTTTAACATTTTATTTTTAAGTGACTGATTCTAAAAGAGAAAACCATGAATTTTATCAGTGTAGAGTATCATTTCATTAACTTGAAAGAATATGCATTCGGAACGATTTAGAAATCATTTTCATAAAAACGTATGGATTTTGACTCATTTTAGAAAAATTTGTAAAAAATAGAAACTATCATTATTTTGTAAAATAAATTATACCGTACCGTGGTGAAGTAAATAATCTTTCCGATTCTGTAATTATTCTGCAACTCAATTTTGAAGTTGATGTCTTCAACCGATTGAGCTGAAATTTTGTATACACGTTTAATTTGGATGACAATGCATGATTTGATGATTTATGTTCTGATATCGCAATTAGTGAAAATATATTAAATGAAAACTTTTTACCCCCGTGTGTGTGTGTGTGTGTGAGTTAGCTTTTTATTCTACCCAGCAGCTTATCGGATTGAGCTTAAAGAAGTTTCGATTTTTCGACCTTTTTTAAAAAACGATCTTATTTTTTCTATCAAACTGAAACTAAAAAAATAATTACCCAATCGGAAAGATCATTGATTTCGCCACGATACAATATAATTCTTTTTAAAAAATAATTATATTTTCTATTTCTTACAATTTTTCTAGAATGAGTTAAAATCGATGCGTTTACATGAAAATGATTTCTAAATCGTTCCGTATGAATTTTTTTTTTCATGTTATTGAATCGATATTCTGCACTAAGAAAGTTCAGACTTTTCTCTTTAAAAATCAGTCATTTAAAAATAAAATGCCTAACACTTTTTTCTTTTACAATTTTTTTAAAAAATACTCAAATTTTTAATAAAACATTTAAAAACTTCGTCATTTTTAAACATAATCGCATGGAAATAATTCTTCGGTTGTGGAATAGTATACGAATTCTGCACAAAAATTGAAAAGATTGCTTTAAAATTACGGATTAAAAAAAAAACTGTGTTTTTCGTTTTTATTATTGTATTATAGTAAGAGCAAAAAATAAAAATAAAATAGCTTTAATATTTTAATTAATTTTTGCTTTTTCCAATGTTGTTTTGGTCCAACAGTGTTTATTCCCCCTTCCCATTATCCTCTTGTTGCGTCCCGAGTGAAGTATTTATCATATGTATGTGACCTAGCGGGAAAAAAGGTTGAATACCCCTTTGCTGGACAGTTCAAAATTAAAAGGCAAACGACCATGCAATAATGATGCGTTGAGTGAGATTAACAGACTGAGAAACTTTTGTCCAGCGATAACTAAAAAGTAAAAAATAAATTAAATGTAAAAAAACTTTTTTAAAAACAAGCTTTTATTTAAATGCTCTAAAAAGAATAAAACAAACTTTTCTTTTAAAACTTTTTTTGCTATGAGCTTATAAAATCATTACACAATTTATATGATATAAAAGCTTGTCGCGAGATTTACCTGTGTAGATAAACAAGCAAATTAAATAACATGATCTGATTGTCTTTAATTTTTAAAATTTTCAAACTAAGTAAATATGAGTACTTAAATCTTGCGACAAGCTTTTATATCATTAACTGTGTAGCGACTTTATAAGTTGATAGCAAAAAAAGTTTTAAAAGAAAAGTTTATTCTCTTTTAGAGCATTGAAATACAAGCTTGTTTTTAAAAAAAGTTTTTTTACTTTTAATTTATTTCTTTAATGTTTTTCTTAGATTCACCCTTTTTTAATTATTTGGACTCTTTGAAATATATTTCGTTTACTAAAATTAACACTTAATTTAAAACTACTGATAGTCTTATTAGACACAATTAAAGATGGCAGTCCTACATTTAATATGAGGAATTTAATATTTTTTATGAATTTCTCCTGTATTCATTTGTAAAAGAATATTTTACTAACCTTGATTTGTCCATTGATGGTGGATATTTTTTATTCTATGTGTTCCACAGTTTGTTTTCCCTTAATTTGTGCTAATAACTTCTTAGAAATAAAGTTGACATTTCATTCTGTATCCAAGAGGACCGCAAATTGTTTGAAGTCGACTCATGCCTCGATGATCATCAGTTCTCATATTCGGGGTTTTTGGGAAACTGTGTTATTTTCTTGGGTCCTTTGGTTGGGGAGGAAGGCTGGGGCATCTGATCACAAAACCGCTGGTCGTTGTTGCGAGACTCGTTGGTTTCTCGGATACATATATGATGAGGAAAACATTCTGGATGCTGTATGCATTGTTTCTTGAATAACCCACCGGGTGTTGAATTTGACCATTTTTCCAATTCCATCTTCCATAACGTTGTTGATGGGCAAGTTGTGTCATATTGTTAGGTACTCTTTACACCGGATATTTTGCACATATAATTTCTGGGCAACTTGCGGTTGTATTTTGTTTGGGTTGTAAATCCAAGATTTTCATTTTTTATTTCAGGTCCTGGATATCTCGGGAACTTTGCAGTAGCATCTCTATTGTTCGATTCACTTTCAATCCCTGTATGATATAGAATTTTTCAGCTTCTTCTTCCATTTTTATTCAGGGTGCGGTTTCTCGTATCCTGTAGAAATATTCCATATGGGTCTTCTTCGGGGCTTTTACAGTTCAGGACAGTTGAAGATGTATCTACTCAGGATTTACTTACTTTCCGAATTCACGTGCATGTTTATTTTTCAATTCGCTAAAGTTTTTGTTATTGGGTTGTTTTCAATGAAAGTTTTAATAACTCCATCTAATAACTTGGTTAAAAATATGATATTGTTTTTGTTTTTCTGCATGTATCTTCAAAATTGTCTAGGAATAATTAAATGGTACTTTTTAAGTTGTAATTTTCTATGAAAGTTCGTATATCTTCAAAACGTACATCACTTTCTATGATGTTAATATTTGGACGATTTTCTTCCTTTATATATGTTCTGCTCACTTCTTCTGGACCCTTTTTCTTTTGTATATTTTCTTCTGCTTTAGTTTCCATATTGAAATTGCAATTTTTGAGTATTCCAAGTTCTGTTAGACGAAGAAGAGAATTTTTGGTGGAGAGCTTTTTTTCTTTCCTCTGGTGGACGGTGTGGACTCTTCTCTTCCCGGGAATAGGAGTGATTCATTCCCCACAAGCAATCCTACATTCAGCTAAGAGAGATACAGCAAGTTCGGAATTCACATCCATTTTCCTGATATTTGGCTGACTTGGTGGCCACTTTCCCGTTTTTTTCAAATACTTTTTCTTTGAAGACTAGATTTAAGTTAAAGTCCACGTCCGGGTACATCCTGACTGCTTTATTTCTCTGGTGTTTCAAGTCAACATTAAGCATTTTTTAAAACTGTTTTATCCAGCAGCCATCGAGGCATGTTACGTTGAGAGGAAACGATGGTCAAGTGCCAATTTAATTAGGGACTACTTATAACCAAATATGTGTTAAGTACCGTTCTTAGTTTATGTGTTATGCTTAAAAGTTAAGGATGACATATGGGGCTATAAAAATAATGATATGGGATTAGAAGGGTTCTGTTTGGACTGTCTATTCCGAGAAATAAGTTGGTGTTTAATATAAGACTTGACGATATAACGGAAAATAAAAGTTAAGTGGTATATAGAGATTTAATTTAGATCTAATTTAATTATCCCTATATATAAATAGTTCTTGTCTTTTTTTGTGCCTGGTTTGCCCCCATTTCTTTCAGTTATTTTTAAGAAGCCATTCTTTAACTCCACAGCAACTGCAAATTCTTTCAGATTTTATCATAGCCGATCAACATAGCAGACAACAGAATGGTATCGTTTATCATCTATCGGATCCATGTGTGGAGATGCCAATGCCAGCAGTACCAATCAACCTATTTTTACAGAGTGCCAGTGCAGTGGCAGTTTCTAGTCTTTATTCCATGAAGAACAGTCGTGTAGCGGAGATGACTCCCATTAAATCTGTCAGATCTCAAAAACCTCACATACGTGGAGAAAAAAGCAAAGAGTGTATGAAACGTAAAAATTTATTGGAAAACAAACATATGCAAATCTGGTACATTTAATCTTTATTTTCAGTTCGAACGTGAAACCAGCAGAATATTCAAAATAATGAATGTAATTTACAATTAATTCAGCTGCTCTATATGTTTATTTTAAGCAAGTATAACTATTCAATTATAAAATGTTATTAAAAATCACTAAAAATTTCAATTTTTTAGTTATTATATGTAGTTAACAAAACCTTTATTAAAAATAACTTCACTAAAATATTTATTGTAAAAGAATTTTGGAATTTTGCTCTCCAAACATAAAATGTTATTTTAATTGAGTGAAATAAAAAAAACGAAATTGTAATGGTAAGGAATATGCATTTTTTTCGCCTTTATTCATTTATATTTTTAAGTATCGATAATCGGAGTACATCAATTTATTCATACTTTATTACGAAAGTATTTCCTTATTTCAAACCCTTTTTCATTATTTTCAAACTCTTCTAATGCATGTGCTTTTGGCACTCAAAGCGAACTCTATTTTAAACAGTTAGATTTCCCAGGAATTTTGTGAAAAGTTCTTTCTAGATTCTCTGGTACCCTTAGGCGGCTACTTATTTATTCCAACAGTTATAAATTCTTCGTCTTCCTTTTACGAGTTTCGCTTTATACTACAGATCATCTCACTAAATGTGTTCTTTTTTTTAAATATCGCAGCGACAAAAGTAATGAAAATATCAAGAAATATTCTTGTTTGTTTCTTCCTTAATTATTATCTTTACGCGTATGCATATTGTTCCTTTTGTATAGAAAGGAATCGTTTATGAATCATAAACATTCGTGAAATGTTCTACCGCATCTAGACAGAGAAAAATATTAAGGATAGTTCCAGTTTTTAAGACATACCCTGAGACATAAAACAGGATGCCTTTTTGCATTGGATAAATAATACTTTATTTAAGATAGATAGCATGTAGTTTCTCAACGAAAAAATTAAGCATTTTATTGTATACTAGTTAAAAAAAAGACTGAAGTGATACTCCATTCTACTAAAATATCAGTAATAAATTATTTTATTTAATTCTCTCATAACTGAAATGTATTTGCAGTATTTTTACTATGCAGTTACGAAAGACTTCTACAAGTATAAAATTAGTTTTTAAAGCTAAAATGGCACTTTACTTTAGGTAATAGATATTTAAACTTAATCTCTTAAACACACCCCATCATTTATATAAATTACGAGAAAGAGAGATTTATGTAATTTTAGAAAAAACTATATACATATTAATGTTTTCAAATATTTTATAAACATATCATTTATTTTTTTGATCGTATCATTAATAAGTAATTTTTACCAAAAGTGTTATTCGTTGAAATTTTTAAATTGACCTCTTAAAGTATTTTTTTAATTACTTTTGTCAGTCAAGGCTTTTACACTCTTAATTCTGAAATGCACTTAATGACTACAAAAATTCCCAAGCTACATAATTTTGAAAATTATTTTGGAATCTGAAGCTTTAGATGTATTTTGAAAACATCATTTATATGTTTTACACATACACAATCAATTCATGGGATATAGTGTCAGGAAGAAGTGACAAATGACATGTATCTATAATAAAAACTATGTTTTAGGGGTATTAAAGCAGCGATACTCAACCAGTGGCCCACCGAGCCTTTTTAAGTGGCCCGGTCATGGCTTATTGCTTTGAGAAATTTTATTATTTAAGAACATTGTATTAAAAAAATTGTCTGGAAATTCTTTGTCAAGAAATCAAATACATCAATTTGCTTTTTGCTGTCGGTGTCGTACGGGTACGAATTGATATTCTTTTTCTATTTGGAACGGTTACGGTTAGTGATAACAGACAACAGTGGAGTAGCGACAATTTTATGGGTGGAACTAATCTTTAATTATCTTTCATATCTTGAAAGCGAAAAATATTCGAAAAAAAATAAATAAATCGTTTCAAGACGATTGGGTGGTAGAATATTTTGCAGTGAAAAACAAACATGGATCGGTAATTGTTTGATTTATTACGAAAGCACTGTATTTAAAATTACCAATAAACATGAATCTTTCAATGTCCCTTTACCTTGAGAATCTCTTTCAAGAGGTGATAATTAGGCTTTTTAGAATAATCATTGCAACAGCAACAAAGTGTTTTGCCAGTGGTGATATCACAGCGGCAACAAACACATCCTATGAAGTTTGTTATAATATTGGTAATCATATGAAACTGTTTACTAATGCAGAAATTGAGAAGAAGTGTTTCTTAAATACTTCTAATTTAGTGTTAGTAACAAAAATTAAAAATATAAAAAATAATAATTAAAAAAAGCAAAACAGGAGTTATTATATTTTAATCCATTTTCCACATTTTAAATTTTCAATGTTCTCTTGGTCTTATAAAGCATTTCTCCTCCCCTCTTCCCCTATTTCTCCTCATGCTGCATCCCGCGTGAAATAACTAACATATGTATGCGGCACAGCAGAAAAAAAGGTTGAATACTCCCCTGTATTAAAATAAGTTTTCAAATGTTTCACTTCTGTTGCGTACAAGTTCTGTCTCAACTGTTCTATATTTACCATATTATGAAACATAACAGTACATGATTTCAAGCTCAAAATGATTAAGTATTTAATTTTGTGCTTTTAGAGAAAGAATTTCAAGAAATGTATAAAAGTCAATTAATATAACTTTTTGCTGAGCAATTATTTAAAATGGCACTGGAAAGCATGTTTTTATTCAAAGGAAAACTTATTTTAACTTAATGTGAACATTATAAATTTTTAAAAACTTTTGCAATCGTTTTCTGTTGATTTTTATTAAACTTAGCAATGATATGATGCCTAATGACTTTTGAGCTATAGTTTATTACAGTGTGTCGTCTCCATGCGTTTGTTTTTTGGATGATGAAGCAAAATGAAGAAATTTTTAAACAAATTGTTTTAAGTTTGGTGTGAGTTTTGCTTACAAGTTTACATTTTGTCCTCTTCACTTGATTATTGTAAAAGTTCATTTACTAGTATCACTCTTATGGTTGTTAATAGACATTCATTCAAAGCCAAACCAGCTTGTTTCAAAACTACGAGGGTCAATACGGACTTCATTTTGTTTCTATATGTAAAGGAGCATCTAGGATTTCCGAAGAGGTTCTTTTGTGATTCCTTATTTAATTTCGTGAAAGTCTGAAAATAAGGTCAGTTTCCAATCGAATGCTATTATTTCAGTGTTTCTCAAACTGTGGGGCACGCCCCCCTAGGGGGACGCGAGCATATTGAAAATAAAAGGTTTAAAAAAATAATTTTTTTGGAATGAAGTAAATCAAAATGATTTCTGACATAATAAAAATACATATTTACACTGATATAATTTATTTTTATCATCTAGTCATCATCAAAAATAAAAGATTCCTCTTCAAACGCTCATTAGCCATCTTTGATCCTATAACCGAACTAACAAAATATTTTGTTTGCTTTGCTGTAATCCCACGATGAGAGATTTTTTTATTAGGTTTCTTTTAACCTTAAATATTACTTTAGCTAACCTTCGAACTTACTAGTATGGTTATCTTCGTCCTTTTTTTAGGGAAGCTGTAAATATATATAATATATTTCTGTTTCACCTTTTTCCATGTGAAAGAGTTTTATGATATATGGATAAGCATATTGAGCATTTTGAAGAATTATTTCACCAAGAATTATTTTTATGAGTATTCTAAAACATATAATGCATAATGAAACACGTTTTACACAATTATTTTTAGAACATGCTACACTTTCCCCATGAACAATTTTGTGGTTTTGATTGATGTGTTGTACGACTTATTATGGTTTATAAATGTAAATGAGCAGAATATTTAAAAAAATGGGCATCTGTGATCCCTATTGAAGGAAGATGAAACTAATCAAGAAATTGAAGAACCTACTGAAATAATGCATATTAATCAAGAGATATATATATAGCGAAAGTAAATATCAGAAAAGCGTTAGACACACACACATGAAACTTTTGAGTTGATTTGAAATTTTCAAATACTGCTTAAAGATCTCTAAAATAAAACTATGAAGTCATAATGTAGCACTTCGACCAATAAAAACGACAGAAGGGAGAAAAAGTTCAAAATGCTATTTGTAGATCATCAAACAACAGCAAAACTTCAAAAACGTGAACAAAATATGACAGTTTTGCTGTAAAATAACGTTCCTGTGTTGTTAGCGAAAAGTGTCTGTGATTTATGTTCTTAATTATGGACACGCACATTTGGAACATTTTCTTTAGTTTTATTGGATTTTTTCTCAAATTTTCAGGGAAAAATTGAAGAGTCCTTGAAAGTAGGTAAGTATATTTTCTCTTAATTAAATTATTCACTGAAATTGTGATTTTTATCGTGTATAGTAAAAATAATTATAAAATAAATTATAGTTTTAAAACAAACTAAAAAACATGCTTTTATAGTCAATCGAACTAAAAAGTAATATAATATATATATATATATATATATATATATATATATATATATTACTTAAAAAATAACATATACAAAATTTAATACTTATCTTGTTAATTTGTGCGGTTTATAATTATGATCGTATTGTAGCTTTAGTGCCAAAGTGCATTATTATTGCATTTAATAGATTATTATTTTTAGGGGGGGCGCGATAAAAATTATGATTGAAAATTGGGCCACCAGTAGTGAAAGTTTGAGAACCACTGTATTATTTAAAGAAATCACGTTCTGAATTCATTACATACACTAGCTAGAAAAAGTCTGCTTTCACCCATAACAAATAATAGAGCAAATATTAAATGTAACAGAAATATAATTTTTTTTTCTAACGAAATTTTATGAATTTGCTTACTATTATTTAAATGTTGAGCATGCAAGATGCAAGAATTAATTAGTTTTGAATTAAAACTACGTAAGATAGCGGTTTTTTTTGTAGTAAAACACGCAAATAGTAGGCAGAAAAAGTATGCTTTCACCATTTGAATATTCATGATTCCTGGAATTTTTAGCAACGGGCGTTATAGGTTAACAGATTTTTTGCATTCAAGTGAAGTAGCTTAAGAAAGATGTTACGCAATAACTTATATATTTTTGTGAGGTACGAAGCAATTCAATGGCATGAAAAATAAAAGAAAGGAAATTAGTATGAGTGAGCTTAAAATCATTATTAAAAATGTGGAAAGATGGAAGAAGTAGTTGGGATATTACCATATCCGTTGGATGGCAATATTCATTCATCTAATGTGTTATTAATAACTTTAAAACTGCAGGAATTTACACATCGAAACCTCATTCAGGTCGTCCATCTAAACTCACAATCAGAGAAAAACGAAGTATATTATGCGTGGTGAAAAAATCCGTGTTTCAATGAAACTCAAATAGAAACAGACATTTATGAGAAATTTAACAAAAACATTTGTGCGGATACTGCAAGAAAATCTTGGAAAAGGCCGAATACTGTCGTCGAGTGGCTCGTAGAGAGCCTTATATTTCAAATACCAATGGATAGCTCTTGCAAAAGAGCCTATACATATATATGCTTTCGGAATTCTGGAGGACTGTGCTATTCTCCAATGAAGCAAATCTTACATTTTTGGCATAAAAGGTCATAAACTGATATGCAGATAATCTTGTACAGCTCTTCAAAAAGAGCACTTAGTACCAACGGTGAAGCACGGTGGAGTTATGGTGTGGGGGTGCATGGCGAGCAATGGTGTTGGCAGAGTATATCGAATCATTTATGAACAAATATGATTGCCTTGATGTCTTTCACTTTTTGCTATTAAAAATGTAAAAAAATATCAAAGTGAAAGATTTACCTTGTCAACAAAGGGCTGCCACGTATTAAAGAAAACGAAGTCCAAATAAAACAAAGCTTGTGAACTTCTAAAAAGTTTTTTTGCTACCACACACATAATACATTAGACTTTACACACACAACTAACACGGCATACACTAGACAAATAACATTTCTATCAATAACAACTTGTTCAAGATATCACGTAGTTTCTCAATCTTTCTCTGCTTGGCTTTATCTGCCTTTCTGGGCGTTTCATCCACGTGCCTATTATATATTCAATTATATCAGTTCCTTCAAGCGGTGGCGCTGTAGGTGCCTTTTGGTTGGGAGTCGCTTGGTTGGAAGTTTGTGACATTCTCCCACCTTTTGGATTTGAAGTTGTGGAAGAATCCAAAACAGCAGCTAAAACTGCAAGAATAAATGTCCTGTAAAAAAACTAAAAAAACACATTAAAGTAACAAATTAAATTTAAGTTCATGAAAGAGTTGAATATAGTTTATCTATAATCAATAACGATTATGTAACGACTTCCATAACGATAGTGACGCACTATTTGCACCGCTCTTTGATCGAGGCAAGGACCATCCTCTACGTCTCTTTCTGTTAATGGTAAAGAGTCAACTGTAGTCACTTCTAGCGGATAGAGCTTCTGAATTGGTCTCATAACACTTCCAAATTGAGTTTTCACTTCCATTACACGCCTTTTTCAGTCTTTTTCTTTATACATCTTTGTGGCTTTCCCTAGAGGCCAGTTGATTCTTTTGTTATTGGAATCACCAATTAGTACGAGATCACCTTCTTTAATGGACAACTCTCCTTTAATTCTTGAATAGTCATTCAGTACCCCTAGATATTCATTTCTGAAGCGGTTTCGCAGATCTTGACGCAACTTCAGTCTATAAGCACACCTTTTTTGTTTAATATTTCGAATCTATCATATCCAGATCCGGAACACCAATCTCTCTAATTTTCTGGAGAAACATAGAAGGTGTAAGTGCTGATAATTCATCAGGATCTTCCGAGAGATAGGTTAAGGGTCGAGAATTAATTAAGCTCTCTGCGTCGCATCGCACAGTGACCAATTCTTCTTCACTCAAACAAGCTCTTCCCAGAACTTTTCTCAGAATGCTCTTCAATAATCCTATCAGTCTTTCCCAGAAACCACCCCCACCAGGGTGCAGCAGGAGGACTGAATTTCTAGGAAATCCTTTTTCTGATGCAAAATTTTCGATCTTTTTCCAATCAATCTTCTGTGAAAGGTTGGCTGTGCCCTCAAGATTCTTTCCACTGTCGGAGTAGATAGTGGAAGGGTGTCCTCTTCTCGCAATGAACCGCCGAAGAACCAGTATAAAACATTCAGTAGACAAATATGACACCAACTCTAAATGTACCGTTCGGTAAACAGCACAGGTGTCAAGTACTATCCAGCATTTCTTGTCAGTTTTTAGAAACAAAGGTCCACATTGGTCAATGCCAGTAATTTCAAAGACAGCAGCATCCCTGACTCTGTCTTCCGGAAGAGGAATACTCACGGCTTCCAATGGACAGGCAGAAAATCTTTTACACTTGGTGTGCATCTTTTTATCACGCCTCGCCACTGTTTCCCTGCTCTTAATTATCCAAAAGGATTCTTTAAGGCATGACATCAGTGTTTGAGTACCTGCATGTTCCAACTGTAAGTGTTTGCTCATTATCAATTTTTCGACCATTTGATGCTTCTGAGGCAACAATATTGGAAATCTAAATGTTTCCAAATCTTTTCTTGAATCAATTCTAGTTTTGACTCGTAGGAGATCATCACTGTATTTCATATAGTTCTAAAGTTAAACTTCTCTCCTCCAGAAAAGGCATCTATCTGTATTTCCTTAAAAATTACTTTTTCCGATGTTTTAATTTTGGCTGTTTCCAATATTCCCTTTTTCCTGTCAATAGGGTTTCCTTTCATTCTTACAAAGCCGGATGACATATGCCATTATTCTTACGATTTTGTTAAAAGATATTTTCTGAAAAAAATGCAAATCTGCAAAGGTCTAAAGTAGTAGCTGTGAGTACAGTTCTCTCTGAAATGACAATTTCCATATCGGGCTTTATTTCACTAGCTGGCCATTCTTCGTGGAGTAGCTTTAACTAGTCGGGTCCCTCCCACCAATGGGATTTCAATAAAGCTTTGGGATTGCATTGGGATTTTGGCAAATCTGCTGGATTAAATTTCCCTTGAATATGTCGCCAATCTTCTGGATCCATCAATTTCCGTATTTCATTGACTCTATTAGCTATAAACGTAGCGCAATTGTCTTCTTTCTTTATCCAGTATAACGCATTCATTGAGTCTGTATAGAAGAAAGTTGGCTCGTTTAAGTTAAGATCTTCCTTCACATTGTAAGCGAGTCTGGCTCCGATGGTACACGCAAAGATTTCTAATCTAGGAGTTGTAATCAATTTTATGGGCGCTACCTTAACCCTAGCCTGCAGTAATTGCCAGCTAACGATACCCTTAAAACTGTTTCTAATAAAAATTGAAGCTGCGTAAGTAGACTTGCTAGCATCCATGAAGACATGCAGAGTAGCGCTCTCATTAAGTTCATGTAGTTTTCTTGGGATTTCTATATCTTTTAGGTAACTTAGCTCATTAGCCCACTTTAGAAATGTTCTCCCTAAAATATCTGGAAGCTCTGTGTCCCAATTAATTTTCTCCCTCCAACAATCCTGTAAGATTAACTTCGGAAAAAAGGGTAACCGGGCACGTGAACCCAATGGGGTCAAAAATTTAGCTCAACATAGACAATACGTTTCACTTACTAAGCGTGTATTGGTTTTGCTCTTTTATCTCACACGAAAGGGTATCCCTATGTAAATTCCATTTAAGTCCCAAGACTGAGAAAATTTCTTTATATTCATTACTGGACAGGTTCAATATCGAATTTTCCTCATTACTAGCTGGTCGGTTATGTTTCCATCCCCTTAGGTCAAATTGAGCAGAAGCCATTAATTTTTTAGATACCTTAATGAAAGAGTTTAACTCACCTATAGTATTTACACTCGCAACGCAGTTATCCACATGCATAGATTCTTTTAACTTAGCAGCTATACCCTTTTGGGACTCGGCCACATTTTCTAAATGGTAATTGATTGTCGCGGCAAGTAAAAAGGGGCTTGCGTTCACTCCGAAAACAACACGGCAATGTGAATAAACAATAAGTTTTCTTGGATCCTCCTCCTCCCACCATAGGAACCGGAGAAATTTTTTATCAGAAGGAGCAACTTTTATTTGAAGAAAAGTTCGCCGTATGTCCGAAATCACCCCATATTTTCCCTGCCAAAATCTGTTTAAAAGCTTTGGGATCAATTCCAAATAATTTGGTTACCTTTGCAATACAATCTTTCATCTCGACCCCGAATTTCTCTCTTTGGCAGACGCATCAAATACCGGGCGGATTCTAGTGGTGGAATTTTCGTTAAAGATGGGTCGATGCGGTAAGAAATGGCCCTTTTCCCTTGCAGGCTCCTCCGGTTCAACAGGTTCTATAATTTTCTCGGAGACCCATTCCTTAAATATATTTTCATACACCTGTAGATAATTTCTTTTTTGTAAAGTCCTAACGAAAGATTTTAATCGTCTTTCGGCAATGTTTATATTATCCGATAATTCAAGACGAACCCTTAGCCACGGGAGTGACACCTGATATCTACCCTCGTCATCTCTTCTTAACGAGCACACAAAATGTTCCTTCACCGCTTCCTCAATTTCCGATTTTGACTGAGAAATACTCGGTTCCTTAATTCTCAGTGAATCAAGTGACCATAAGTCGCAAATTTTCAAATCACTAACGTTAAGCAATAAAAGAACTTGATTAGCGCTGCAAGCTTCTCCTGTTCTCCCCATTACAGTCCATCCGAAATAAGTATTCATCGCAACGAGTCCACTCGGCAGATTCTTTATTTCTCCTGTAAACAATTTCCCTGCATAGCCCGCACCTATGAATCCGTGGATTTCATTAACGTTGCTTTCATATAAACAGAAGTTTTCATTTACCGTTAAATCACTAGGGGCAATTCCACAATTTTTAATTTCTTCTATAAGTTCCATACTTTCCAGTTTAGGAATCGGTGCGCAAATAGTTTTTTGTTCCATTACATTAATCACGCAATCGAAACTATTATCTACATTACTTAGATTAATATATTTTCTGTGTTTCTCTTTCTGTAATCCCCCAAACAGTCCATGCACAACAGTTTCATATCCTATATTCTTTAATTGTAGCTTACGCGCCACGAATTCGGAAATGCAACTACCCGATGAGCCAGAATCTATAATTAATCTAATCAGATGCTTTTGCTTTGCTCCCAAAATTTTAACAATAACCGTTTGTAACATAGCCTTTTTCCTAGTAGTGGTATTATTTAATGCGATGTCATTATCTTCCGTTTTTGAAAAATCCCCCCTAGCTTTTCCTCTTCCCATACACATTATAGTCACGTGTCTCCCTGAACATAAATAGCATTTAACATTTGCCCGACAAGATGAAGAAAGATGTCGTTTTTTTATTCTATGATTCAGGGACCTAAAACAAGAACCAGCTCGCTTAAAAATTTCTACCTTCTCTTCCAAACTTAATTGATTATTCATACAAGCATTTGCTGAATGTCTGTTCGATTTACAAAATAAACAAATCTGTTCAATTTCAATTTTCCTAGACTCGTTAATCAGTGCAGATGCAGTATTTTGGCGCTGGTATTCCGATTGATTCATTTTAGTACTCTGTTTCATTTTCGAAACATAATTGTTTACATTTAAAAAAAGTTCGCTCTCTAGCTGTAAGCTATGAAGACAAAAAGTCTGTTAGCATATCAATTTCGCCACCAGAAGTATTGATCTGTAATTTATTGTATTCCCAAAGAAGGTCACGCGTCAATAATTTTGTTAAAAGGGGAACCAAAATCCTTGAATAGCTATGCTTTTTCACAGATAAACTTTCTAAACTTCTAATATTTTTTTGTATATGATTAAAGAGGTTACGCGCGCGCGGAAACCAGTTACCAGTTGTTTCGAAATATCAATTGAGTGATCATAATGTTCCTCTGTTAATTGTAATCCATCGATTAAGTTGAATGCAGAACCTCCCAAAAATGATCTTAAATAATTAAATTTATCAATTTTGCACACATTATCATTTTCATGAATGGCAGATTTATATGAATTCCAAAAATTTAACCAATCACTAATTTCGCCATAGAATCTTGGAATAATTAACTTTGGCAACTTGATGCGTTCTTTCTCATTCCGACTCGAGCTGTTAAGAGATACGTTGAAATTTTGCCAAGAATTATTAGTGCTGGATTCTTTAATTTTTTGAATTAATTTTAGTACTTTAAATCGCGTACGCATTATTTTTCTCTATACTCTTCTACAATATCAAATTCAGCTTTTATTCCATCAATTTCAATCAGACTTTCAATTTGGGAATCAATTAATTTTAATTCTTCACCCCTTTCAGTTAAAAGTTGGAAATATTCTTCTAAGTCCTCGACCGCTATGTCGGGTATTAAAATGTCACTTTCTAATTTTATTATTTGTTTCGTTACTACGCCACGTAAAGTACCACATAAAGTTACGTTTTAATTTACTTAGTGTTAATTCATTTGAATCAATTTTCCTCTGAGCCTGTAAATCTGATTTGTTCACTTCAGTCTATACAAAGTTATTTTTAAATCGTAAAATTTATATCAATACTTGTATAGATACCAAATATATAAATTTCTCAAAAGATTATTATATGCGGAAATCTTTCGTTTTCAAACATGCAAAATATCATATAAGCTATTCTTTTGCATATATAAATAAAATGTCAGCAAAGTACTAATTTTAGTCGAGTACCTGTTCGGGCGCCAGATTTCACTTTTTGCTATTAAAAAATGAAAAAAAAGATCAAGGTGAAAGACTTACCTTGTCAATGGAGGGCTGCCACGTATTGAAGAAAATGAAGTCCAAATAAAACAGAGTTTGTGAACTTCTAAAAAGTTTATTTGCTATCACACACATAATACATTAGACTTTACACACACAACTAACACGGCACACACTAGACAAATAACATTTCTATCAATAACAACTTGTTCAAGATATCACGTAGTTTCTCAAACTTTCTCTGCTTTTCTGGGCATTTCTTCCACGTGCCTATTATATATTCAATTATATCAGTTCCTTCAAGCGGTGGTGCTATAGGTGCCTTTTGGTTGGGAGTCGCTTGGTTGGAAATTTGTGATAATGTCCTAAAAAAATTTAAAGGAAAGCGCCACCAAACTCGACCTTGGATCGTCATTTCGCTTTCAACACGACAACAATCATAAGCATACCGCTGAGATTGTGAAGCTTTGGCTGTTGTATAATGTCCCAAATCAACTGCACACGCCCCCACTGTCACCTGATCAGAATCTTGTAGAACAGTGATCCGCAAACCCCGGTCAGTGGATCAAATGGTTCCGGGCCGTCAAAAGAACATTAAACTATTGCCTTTTTATTTAAAGTGGTGCATTTCTCTCGGATTTGAGGAACTTTCCATGGAAATCACTGTTATTCATTTTTGGTTTCACTATATTTTGTTCTGAAGGCATATTTAAATGTAACTAAATTAAAATTGCTAAATCAAAACAATGTAAAAATATGAACAGTCAAAGTGTCCCACTCTCAGCGAGCCGTGATAAAATGATCAAATGGTCCGCAGCGATCAAAAGGTTGGGGAGCACTGGTGTAGAACATCTATGGGATTTCCTGGAGCCTAAGATTCGTCGACACAATATATCTAACAAAGATATGCTGAAGAGTGTTCTTAAGGACGAATGGGAGAAGATAAGCGCTGAAGAAACAACTAAAATTGTTCATTTAATGCCAAAATGACTTCAAGGGTTTCTCCAAAGATGGGGTTATCCATCAAGCTATTAAATTGCTCACTATCCTTTTTAAATATTTTTATAGCTTCTACTAAAACAGTGAGCGAAGACTTTTTCTACTTGATTTTTGTAGGTATCTCTACAAATCTGTGTTTATTTTAAAAGCTGTGAAAGCAAACCAAATTTACTTTTGTTATTCTCAATACTTGAAATAAACTAAATAAAATATATTTAAAAAAAATTAGATTCCAGTTTTTAAATTTCTTTTCGTTGTTTTTGTAAGCAATAGTACGTGAACGCAGACTTTTTCTAGCTAGTGTATACACCCATCCCTCTTGACTAACACGGTGAAAGGTTTTTCGAAATATCGTGCTAACTAAAATTGTGCAAAGCGAACTCGTCTTTTTTTATGACAATATAAAACTATATGAATGTCATAAATAAAGAAGTACCACACAAAAATTAAAAGGTTGACTATTTTGCATTTTTTGTTGTTACGTCAAAAAAATATCATTTTACTTATCAATCACGTACTATGTTTTCAAATTTAGGAAATGAGCATTTATTGTGCTCATTTATTTCGTTATATGTGTGTTGATTTATTTTCTTCAAAAATGTATTTTGAACAATTTTGTAGGCTATTTCTATTTTTATCATTTTTAAATGTTAAGGTTTTAAAATCACTTGACGAATATATAGATTTAGAGGTTTAATTCATAGTTAAAAAAGCTGTTTGTGACAAATTTACTTTTAGTTTAGATCGATTTAATTATAGGGTACTACATCATTGATATATGAAGAAAAGGAAAAAGATAACACAAATATTTTTAGATGAAGGAAACTAAACCGGATGGTTGAATGAAAAAAAGTGATGAACAAGTGCACGTAGAGAACAGAGAAAAATGCATGCACGGTCAAATGTAGAAGTATTGATAAAAGATAAGTTTGCAACTGCCTAATCCAGTTGCTAAGGCAAAGTAATTTACAAAGAATTAACTGCCCGACCTTGGCATTATAACCATGAAATTTCCATTGTGTTGGATGTTTCGCAAATTCTTCATGACTATGAACTAATAGAATCATATCCAGAAAGAAATACTTGTTTATCAAATATTTCTTTATTCATGTCACATTACAAGAAATTATTTCAATTGCATTATAGTAAAAATAAAAATAATAAAATAATTCTCGTCAAAAAATATACGTGTATCATACTGAATATAATTTCTCTTAAAAAAACTAATTACAGGGGCCCTACGAAATTCCCTTTAAGAGCAGTCAGTAGGGTAAAGCCCTTTTAAAAATCGATTTTGAGTTTTTTTTTTTTTTTTTTCTGAAATCTATAAATCCAGACCTTTCCAATGATATAACATACACGCCATTATATGAATTAGAAGTATTTTGAAATGATTTTTAAAAAAATAATCAGTTGTGTGATTTACCAAACCCATTTTGTCAAATAGAAATTTAAACATTGCCTTTTTAAAACTGGGTAAAAGTTGCAAAGCCTCGATTAATTTTTATTTTTTTATACCCAAATTAACTTTAAATAATTGTATAAATCCAACTGTGTTAGAATTGCTAAAATCCTTTGGAGGCAATTTCATATTTTCACGTGGATTGTTTTATTTTTGACTTTTTTAGAAATCCTTTGTACAGTCTATAGAAAATTTTGAATTTTGAAACTTTTAGAAATTGTGTTTGCATGGAAACATACAAATCCATAATTAAATTTTTCTAACGTCTTAAAATCACTTATTCCCAAATCATGACTTTTACATATTGATACCTGTTTACATTATATTTATGATGTTATAAGGTAAAATTTGATATTTATAATACATTGAAGTTAAAAATTCTTTACAGATTGTTACATAATTTGGGAAAATTGATGCAAAATGATAAAAAAAAATATCGTTGAACAAAAACTGAAAATTACTATATATGTATTTTCTGAACATTTTAAGGCTTTTTTGTTTCATATTTTATGTTTAAAAATTAAGAAGATACTAATGTGTTTAATAAAATAGGGCAAATACATGTTGTAATTCATTGTTTTTTTGTAAATAAGTGCCTTTTTACACTTAAAATGCAATTATCTTAAAAGGAATGTTTTCAAAGTGCGTGTACCTTTTAGATAGAAAATAATGAATGAAACTACTTGCAGTTTTGTACTTCACATAAATATTATGTGGCTATATATAATGGAGCTACTTTCTTGGAGATTTTCCTGAAATATTTTGCTCAGAAGCAGTTCTCGTAAAAAAAATGACAATTTTCACAAATTTCAAAGCGATACTTTTACGATGAATTTTTTTGAAAAAAGTAAACAATATATTTGAAACATGTTACCAATATTTAAATAAAAAAACCTAATTATTATACAGCCAAAATTTGAAGTTTTTATTTTTAACAATTTCTGAGAAACAGGTTCCTAAAATAGCTCAATTTAACGTTGTCGGTATAGGGCCTACCGATATCCTTAACCCAAAAATACTTATGAACGGAAAGATCTACAGCTACGCAAGGGAGTTCAAGTGACTACAATGCAAATGTCTGCAATGTCCCTAGTTGCTAAATTTGGAAGACAGGCATTTCAAATCGTAAACAAAAAGAAATATAAAAGATTTCAAAAGAAAGTTTTAGAGCATCCATTAATTAGTACGACACAAACTTTGGTTGACACGGATAAGATAAATTGTCATTTGTATGCACAGAAATGTCCGAAATCAATGCACTCCATTTTGTGTAAATATTTTAAAGGAATAACCATAAGTATGAAGAAAAACGCATAATTTACTGCTTAAAGTGCATACTTATGGCAATACGATTTGAGGGCGTCACACAAAAAAAAAAAAAAAAACGCAAAGGCAACTTATCCCAAAGTGATAACCAATTAATGTTGAGTGTATTTTAATATTTTACTGCTGCTCGTGATACACATATGTATAAGCATAATTGTGAATGCACAATTTTCAACATGGCTGGCGTTGCACTAGTTTAATTATCTGTTATACGAAGAAACAGCAGACTTGTATGTGAAATTGCATAAACCTGATCCTTTATGCAACCTCACAGGAAGAAATTTAACGAAGTGAGGCCTGGTGACCATGAACAATTTGTTTTCCAAATCAATCTTTGAGAAAGCTCCGTTACGGCATCCGTTTGTAGGGGAGGGGACCAGTCATGCGTGAACCCAATGAATCGTAATGTGGACAGGAGAATATCACTAACAAATTCAGGTATGATATCCCGTAATAGTTATGGGTACCTCTGTCCGCTTAATGTACCTTCGTAGAACATAGGTCCCAGACAACAATCCTTCCCAATGTACATTAGTGAACCAGTGCACTTGGTGGATAGTCCTCACAAGAGATTTACCATCTCTCAGTAATGAACAGTGTCGGTTTAGTAGTCTAGTTCATTGGAACACTGCCGCCGCCTCCTATTTTCCAAATCTCGCCACTAGGGGCATTGCTGTCAATTATATTAGGTCGGGCGTAGTCGCTTTACTGTATCTTGATCTTACTTGTACAGCCGTAACTCTCTCCATCCGTAAGTATTTTCAGGTTAAAGGAAGTTTTCTATACATCCTGGATATTGGGAAATGTGATAATGAAGATGCTAAATGAATTAAATACCACGAAAGTATTAAATTAATTTCCAATTTAAAAGTATCTAAAGTTTTCACGAATCAGTATATTATAATAAATTTTTGAACGACTGAGAAATTACTCGAATTGACCCTCAACTCTTCCACCCAACAATAACATGAGAATTTAAAACCTTGACAGATTTAACGTACATTTTTTTCTCACCATTGTGGGTCTTTAATCCTCTCACTGCGCATCCCGTGATTTTCACGGGCAATATACATGTAGCAGATGTACCACTACGCAGCGAGAGGGTTTATGGCGTTAGGACTCGAATTCATGATTTGACTGAAATAAAGCCACCCTCAAGGTCATGACCATGAACACTCGGTTACCTTGGCTACTTGGTTATTTACAGCTAATTCCTGTTTAAATTGATGTTGTTTATTACCAGTAGTTAGATACAATATTGAAAGATCTAGATATTCTTTTTTTCTTAGAATGAAAGTGCATTTATGGCACATTTTATGTAAACTTAAGCTTCTTGGTAACTTAAGCTAATGTTTAAAATGATGCCAAATTTTATTTGTGCGTAATACATCCTGAAAGAGAAAAAATGCTTCAATGAAAGGAGTTATTCAAAATGACAGTCTTTAGATCGTTACCTGATCACTGATGAAGGCAAAATTCTCATGGTAAATTTTGATTTTGTTCCAGTAAAGCACTTGTGACGTCTCACGTGTCTTTTCTTTAACAATTTCTTTGTGTTCTTTGGGCCAGAATTAATGGCAATTATTTTCCAACTGAATCCAAGAAGTGAAGTGTGAATGAAAGATGCAAATGAACAAACTTTTAAACATCGGATCTTAGAGTAAGCAGAATGGAAATGTAAGGTAATGTTTGACAATTGAAATTAGTTTGTGGCAGTTGATGGTTATTACAGTTCATAGTTCACGTCTAAATGAGTTTTGCGTGACGTGAATACAAGTTATTAGTAATCGAATATATATGGCCAAGTTGCACACCAGAGCATACAAAGACAAGATTAAACATAGAACAAGATTGATCATTGCTCCAAGCTGTAATAAGGTAGGATTGATTATTTAATGTTAGAATCGGATATTAGGCGGTTCACTTATTGATAGTGGTCTGAATTAGATTAAGTCTTATTATATATATATATATATATATATATATATATATATATATATATATATATATATATTGTGTGTTGCGTATTTAGTCATCGTAAATTCTCTCATATAAATTATTATAATTTAATTTGTTAAAGGTTTAAGTTGAATATCTTAATAAAGTCATATTAAGATAATGTTAAAGTAAGTTTTATTTATTTATTTATTTTATTTCGATATTTCATTGGCAATTTTTTTTTTTCTATTTTAGAATTTAATTTGAAATTTATGTATTTAAAGTTATTTAAAATAGTAATTAAATTTTGACAATAATTATTATATATATATATATATATATATATATATATATATATATAATTCCTCTACCTTTAATTATTTATTTCATTTCATCAAAAAAAGGAACAGGTATTCTTGCTGGTAAAAGATAAATTTAAACCTTCAGATATACAGAATACTGGCATTCTTTAGCTTTAATTAGATATAAGAATGTAGGATTTACATTCCTCCAAAGTTGTCGAGTGGGAACCAGAAGGTAAGTAAATTTGCCTTTATTTTTTTTTGTTTTGCATATTATATGCTTATTTAACTAAAATGTTTTAAACCTTCCAGTTTACCACATAAATTGTAAGAAATTCTATTAAAATAGGTGACATTTACTGGTATCAAAATATGCAATTTCAGGAACTCACATAGGTGTTAACTCACTTGAAAGGAAATGTAAGTTGATCAACGTTTTATACATTGTGAATGTGCACAAATTTGCTCAACTTGATGCTCTAAATATGGTGCCACAATACTATTGATTCAACATCTTTCTGTTATTTGTTGCTGCAGAATTTATCAAGATAAATATTTATTTCAGAAAGTAATAGGAGGAAGTTAAAACTTTTCAATATAAATTTTATATATTTTTCTTATTGCATTTTATTTTTTCTTGAAAGTTGGACATTTTTTTCTGGTGTGATGTTTGTATAAAACTTTGAAGGTACTGTGTGCAAGCGCATCTGCGCTACCTGAACTGCGCATGCCCAGCAATTCTGATGGGAATGTAAGAAGTTACCAGAAATAAATAGATGCCACTCCACTAAAAACTGTGTTGTGATTGAGTCCTGAGTATTCGACGGAATGAGCCATAACATTGGTCCGGTAGAATCCGGAGAGAAACCGCGTGTGAGAGAAAACTGTGTTTGAGACAGTATACCAAAAAGTGAAAGTGAAAACTGAGTTTCTTCGGAGAAAGTATTCTGTGTCTTGAGAGTCCAACCCAATTCATCAGTCGAAGTAAGAGCGATTTCCTAGCTTCTTATTTTGATATCAAATTAATGTTATGTGTTAAGACAGTTAAAAGTCTTAAAAAGGACGAGCTTTTTTGCTGGTCGCCGATGAGCTGGGATTAGACATACCCCAGAATCCAAAAATTATAGTATTAAAAAAATTAATTGTGAGAGTAGTGAATTCTTTGAAACTGATAAGGAGTTTTTGCAAAGCGCAATTGATGGTGTTTTGGCGGAAAAGAACGCAAAAATTGAGCAAGAAAAATTTAAATTAGAGTCTGAAAAGGCCAAGATTGAATTCGAAAAAATTAAATTAGAACAGTTAAAGAAAGAGATTGAGTTAACTAATGCTAGATGTAAATTGTCCCTTGTGCAAGATAAAAGTGATCATTTCGAATCTGGTCCATCTGATATTGAAAACTTAATTAAAAGTATCAAAACTCTAACAATACCTGTCCCTTCTAATACAGAAGCCTATAATTTATTTTTTCAATCGTTAGAAAAACTTTTAAAATAAAAAATGTGCAGGATAAATTTAAAGCATAAATTTTATTGAATATGTTGGGAGAAAAGGTGGGAAATTTAATGATTTATGATAAACAACAGGAACTGGGTAATTATGAAAAAAATCAAGCAGTTAGTGTTGAAACAATTTCAACCAACACCTCGAGTATTGCTTAATCAGTTTCGAAGGTTCCAAAAACTACCGAATGAGAATTATGTTCAGTTTGCTTCTAGAATTGAAGCATTGTTTGATTATGATTGTAAATTGAGAAACGTTAATGAGTTTAATGAGTTATGGCAGTTAATTGTTGCTGATCAGATAATTAATTCTCTTGACCAAGAACTGACCAGTTATATTAATATTAAAATGAGCGAAAATTGGTACAAGCCAGATAAGCTTGGTCGTGAATTGAATTTGTTTATGTCTTCTAAGGTTTCAAATAGAAATGAAAGAAATACGGGTTTCCGACAAAATAAAATCTTTAAGAGTGACGTCCACAGAAAGGGATTAAAAGGTGTAACTAGTGTTTTTTGTCCGATGTCAATGAAACAAAATGATCATATTGCTGTGAAAATCACGCTATTCCTTTTTGTGCAAAATTTAAACAACTTTCCGTTCATGATAGAATTGAGATGGTTAAAAAACAGAGACTATGCTTTCTGTGTTTAAGAGTAGGTAGTACGGCGTCGAAGTGCCAAGCCAAACCTTGTAAATTATGCAATAAAATGCACCATGTCTCGTTACATTTCCCAAAACAAAATACGAATTTTCAAACAAGCCATAATAAGTCGAATGTTTTCCATCCATCAACCGAGTCAAGGTTAAATGCGGATGTGCGAGAGTAATTAATCATGATTTTCCTCCTGAAGAGGTTTCGGAGAAAGATAGTAACGCCGTGTTTGCAATTAATCAAGAAAAAGGGAAGCACTAGTATGTTTTTGAGTTCTGTTAAGTGTTTTGTAAAAGATTCATATGGCGAGAAAAGGAAGATAAGAGGTTTGATTGATGTCGGTTCTATGACGAATCTAATTAAGGGGACTTGGCACCTTTCAAAAACCTAAAATCGATGAAAATATCGATTTTTCAATTTTTAGTTTAAAATGTAGTTTGATACCTTTGGTACAATTGAGGGAAGTTTTGAAACGATCTGATTATTTTAAACGCAGTAAAATGCATTTTAAATATTTTGACAGCTCTGTCAGCAGTTTAAATGCCACGCCCACCTCAATGTTTACATTTTTTATATGAGAATAAATCCATTATTTTACATTAAAAACTACAGAGAAGCAGAGGAATCCGTTAAGCTGTGACTGTAACTATCAGCAAAGTTGTTTATTTACTTTAGCTTTGCCATTTTCGCTTGCTGTGTGATTTTTAGTTTCATTAGTTTTTAACTTCATAGAAACCTAAAACAGCATTTTTTAATGCTACTTCAATCATAATTTTTAATGCTACTTCAATCATACATTCATTCATTTTATTATTTCTTATCTCAATTATGCCTCTTAGAAAACGTTCAGTACGTGCTTTGCAAATGAATGAAAAGCGATGGTGTAAAGCGAAAGTTGATTGTGAAGTGAACAAAAATTCAGTTTTTTCAAATGTAAGCCTTGAAAAATTGAACACTGTGGTAAAAAAGGATACCTCTGCTATTGGAAATTATATATTGGTGGACTTTAACCAAGTTAACAATCTTCTTCGAAGTGCAAAGTGCCAATATCGTGAAAAACAAACTTTGAAACTGGAGCTTGGAGCCAAGTTGGGATTTTCATACAATTTAAAACTATTGTGTAGCAATTGTGATGAAAACAAAACTGTTGTAAACACATCTCTAAAGTCTGTTCCGACCAGCCATGATGTGAATTTGAGAATAACTCAAGCTTTTTCACATATTGGGAAAGGTTATTCAGCTATAGAAAATTTTGTATGGTGATGAATATAGATCCTTTTTCATCAACTACATATGGGAAGTGTGCGAGACGGCTGGATAATGCATATACTCTGGCATCTGAAAACATATTTGCGGAAATCCACCGAGAAATTAAAAATGTGTACGAGAATGGAGCTGAAATCACAGACTTAAGTGTTAGTTTTGATGGAACGTGGCTAACTCGTGGTCACACCTCACTTATCGGTGTAGGATGTGTTATAGATATGCTCACCGGATATGTTGTTGACTTTGAAGTGATGAGTAAGGTGTGTCGTCATTGCTCTGTGGCAAAAAATAAGCTAGGCCAGTCAAGTGCTGAATTCAGCATATGGTATGAAGGACATAAAAGCGAATGTGATATAAATCACTTGGGCTCATCTACATCAATGGAAATGGAAGCTGCATTAACCTTGTGGAAAAGATCCACATCACTTGATTCCGTTATATTACAGTATTATCCGATGGTGATTGTAAAACGTTTAACTACTTGTGCGAGAAAAAGTGTATGGACCTGACATTGTGATAAAAAAGGAAGAATGTATTAATCATGTTAGTAAGCGGTTAGGAACAGCTTTGAGATCTACTTTAAAAGACTGTCGTGCTCAAGGTATTTCTTTAGGTGGTAAAGCTCATGGTAGTTTGAAAGAAGCCACGATTAAAAAATTAACTACTTACTACCAAAAGGCTATTTTGAGAAACAAAGGGGATGTGAATGCTATGAAAACAGCAATATATGCTACATTGTTGCATAGCATTTCTACAGATGCTAAACCTCAACATTCGAAGTGTCCTGCAGGAGAAAACTCACGGTGTTTCTACCAATCTGCGATTGCTAATGGGGAAAACCTAACAATCATAAATTAAATGTAGGAACACCAATAAATGAAAAGTTTCTTACAAAAATTCTACCGATTTATCAAAGACTTGCATCTAATGAATTGTTAGAAAGATGCATTCGATGTGGAACACAAAATGCAAACGAAAGTTTGCATAGCATGATTTGGGCAAAGTGTCCGAAAGAAATTTTCGTAAACAAAAGACGTGTTAAGCGGGCAGTAACAGAAGCTGTCTGCGAATACAATAAGTGTACAGTACGCACCATTGTAGAAACACAGAAAGCATTAGGTGTAGCTACTGGAGGTTCAACGAAACAACTTGCTACTATCTTAGATTGTCGAAAACAAAAATTTAGAAAACGTCGTCAAAATGCCAGTAATAAGCTGGCTCTTAAACTTATTAAAAAAGCAATACATAAAAAAGAGTTATTAGCTAGGAGGAGAGAAGGAATGACTTATGGCGCAGGCCAATTTTAAAACAAACCTGTTTTGAAAAATAATACATTTTAGCATAAATTTGTTTTACTTTATTTTATTTTAGATATTGATTTAAGTAGCAAATTATTTTTATAAAAGCTTTTAAATTTTCTATTGTACATTTCATGTATTTTTATTACATTTATTTCATGTATTTCATTTATTTTTTAATATATTTCATAGATGTTTCTTGTAAAAATGAGTCACAATGATATTTCCTATTTTTCGTAATTTTGGGCTCACAGACAGGCACTTTAAAAAAAAGCTTATATTTTTGTTTAATATTTTGAAATTGAATTGTATTATGTTTTATTTTAAAGGTATATATTTATACAACATATTGAAAAATTATTACAAAATTTAGACATTGTTTTGATATATATTTGCTGATTGGTATTCTTAAAAATGCATTTTCTCAGTTCGAGTTTTTTCATGAAATCATGGTCTTTAAAAGTACAAAACTTCTACAGATATTTATCAAACAATTTGAATTTTGGTGTGTATCTTTATTACAATGTGCTTAATTAAATTAGGGATCCATTTTTTAATATTTTGAATAAAAAAAAAAATTTTATAAAAGAAAATGTAGCAGAAGTCATGTTTTTTAGCTTTTTTTCCATTAATGTTTACATTTTTTTTTTTTTCCAAAACTAATTTGTTTGTTGCAAAATCGATCCCTAAAGTTATTACTCATAGTCTAATAAATCCCAAAAAAATTTTGGTGTCAAAATAATGATAATTGTAAAAGAAGAAGAATTTTGAAAATCGGTAAAAATTTTTAAAAACTTTAAATTTTAAATTTTTTTTTTAAATTTAGGAATTTTTTCATGGTGAAATTTCTTAGTTTAGTAGTAACTGTTAATAATATACAAAAAAAATATTTTAAAACCCTTAAATAAAAAAAAATTGAAAAAAGGTGCCGAGTCTCCTTAAGAAGAAATTCGTAGAAAAATTAGGATTAAGAAAAGAAAAAGCAAATATTCAGGTCACGTATTTAAATGACTCCTCTGCATGTTTTAAAAATTGCGTAACTACGGAAATCTCGATTTCCGATTGTAGTTATAAAAAGAGAATAAAAATGTTTAATGTAGATAAAATTAGCAGATGATTCCTTTTATGTGCCAGGTCCTATTAATTGTTTATTGGATGCAGACATTATTTATTAATTATTGCGTATAGTAGGCAAATTCGTTCTGAAAATTCCAATCTTATTTTCCAAAATACTATGTTTGGGTTCGTTTCTTCAGAGAGCAATAGTTTTGCAGATAGGTAAGCACGGGTTCATTGTGGATTAATTAAAGGAGATTTAAATCAGAATTTAAAAATTTTTTACGAGTTGGAAAACGTTGAGGTTGAGAAAACTAAAAATGAAGAAGCAATTTTTTGTGAGCATCACTTCCTAAAAACGCATTCTAGAGATGATGAGGGTCGATATGTGGTTAAAATGCCCCTTAAAAACGATCCAAATTGTTTAGGTGAGTCGAGGGACATCGCTCTAAAACGATTGAATGCGGTGTGGACTCGTTTAATCACAGATATTCAATACCTTAAGTTGTATAGGGATTTTATACATGAATATGAGCAACTTGGGCAAAAAAAGAGGTTGTCGCAGAGAATGACAACTCGGATATTGCCTATTATATGCCCCACCATGACATCCTTAGACACCAGAAAAGAGCACAATGATGCTGAAGGTAGTTTTTAATGCTACCAATTCTACAAATAATGGGTTATCGTTGAATTCCATACAATACAATGGAGGACTGCTTCAAAATGACCTGTTTACAATTGTGATGTACCTCCCCTTGGAAATACATCCCTCGAAGTATGAGCGTGAGCTAGAGGTGTAGGGTTATCGTAAGAACTAGAATCAAACATTATCTTAATATGACTTTATTAAGATATTCAACTTAAACTTTGAACAAATATAATATAATTACTTAATGAGAGAATCTACGATGACACAATACGCAACACACAATATAAATCAGACCACTCTCAATACTCGAACCGTCTAATCTTCAAATATAATAATAAGTAATCAATCCTACCTTATATTATTCTGTAATAAACTTGTATTTATCTACAATTGTATGTAGCTGTACGTTTAACTTCTAATCGATCACCAAAATGTTTATCCACGATACATAGAACTTGAATCTTGAACGACGAACTTCTATAATCATCCACTGCCACAACGTCTGGCATTCTTGTTGCTTGATCTTATTCGCTCCTCGATGTATGGACTATCGTTCCGTTCCCTGCCTTTTCTGGATCGCACTGGTCCTCCTTGTTGTGTCTTTCTCTCTATGGTCGGTCGGGATTCTTCTCTTTTTTTAATTCGAGGTCTAAGGTTGTAGCCGCTTGTGGTGGGCGTCACTTTCTCTTTCTTCCCTTTGGCTTTTCTTTCTAAATTTTGTCAAACTATGATTAGTTCTGTAATTAGACGACAAAGCCCTTTTATGAACTCTATGTTCTGAACCCTTCTGAACTTTAATTTCTGGTCCTCCTGACCTAGATTCATTTGCTCTGTTATATCTGAACTCCTTATTTTTACTCTTTTTTTAATCATTCTATCTTTCTCAGACCAAGAACTAGGTATTGATCTAATAAGTGGTCCGCGTTTATTGGTCTTATTTGAGTGAATCTCTCCCTGATTATTTCTAAAACTTAACCCTTTTTCCTCCAACTCACGCTTTACTTCTGACCCTTTCTTTTTACCATCTCGCGAGTCATTTGATCTCCGTTGTACTATGCCAAAACAACTTGATTCATCGCGTAAACTACCGTTATCCGAGAGAGAATTACCAGTTCCTATCTCCGTCTCGTCACATTTCCTATGACAATATATTCGAACCTGATCTACATTAATCGTTAACCTTTTTTCCGCTTTCCATATCACTACGTTGTTATTCTTAACATCTAATACTCTATACGGACCTTCAAATTTTGGTTTAAACTTAGCTACTACTTTTCTTGTTGCTGAACTTAAAGGATGTGTTGCTACCAAAACCCAATCATTCACATTAATTTGAAAATCACGCCTACGCGTCTATTATATTTCTTCCATTTTTCATGTTTAGTTTCTGTGTTTCGTCTAGAATCCTCAAACAATCTCTCAATATTTCCTAGTGCAAATTCCGTTCCGTCTGATACCATCACTAATTTCTGAAAAGGCGTAATTAACTTTCTACCTAATAATAATTCCGCAGGGGTTTTCCCCGTTGTTTCGTTTACAGCCGTACGAATAGCATAAGCAAACTCACGTAAGAATTGGTCACATGTGTCATGTTGCTCATTGACATAATTTGCAATCATTTGCACCAGATCGCGATTTACACGTTCTTCTATATTTGTTTGAGGTTTATAAACAACAGTCTTCACATGTCTTATGCCTATAATATTTCACTTAAATTCTCAAAAATATTGGAAATAAATTGGGGACTTTTATCATTAATTAATTTTATTGGAGCTCCAAAACGCGATATATAATTATCAAAAAAATTATCTGCTATAACTGGAGCAGAGGCTTTTTTAAGGGGTATGATTTCAGCCCACTTGCTGAAATAATCCGTAATTACTAATACATATCGGTTGCGTCTTACTCTCGACACGGGATACGGACCTAACAAATCTAACGTAACTATTTCATTTGGATAATTTGATACAATTGGTATTAACCGACCATCTGGTAACGCGTTTTTATAATTATTAATTTGGCACATATGGCATGTAGAGACATATTGATCAATAAATTTTCTCATATACGGGAAATAACAAACATCCCTTATTTTATGATAAGTTTTAAAATGTCCGAAATGACCTGCTAATGGCTTGTCATGAAATTCTCTCATAATCTCATTCCTTAAAGATTTTGGGGGGGAATATATACTCGCATTTCTCCTAATGACGTTGCATATTTCGCATAAAATATCAAGCCTTCTACTAGCCTAAAATCGCGAGACCAATTCTCACATATTGCCGCATTAACCGAGCTATCTTCTGGGTTTTCTAGATATCTATAGATATGACCTAATTCTGGGTCTGTTTTTTGTTCTTCTATTAACTGATCTCCTGACGAAAGTACCAAATCTCTGATTATTGCACAATTAACTTTCTCTCCTATTAAACTTTCAATTGGGTTTCTCGACAAAACGTCATCTATTGTATTCTGAGTTCCAAGGCCTATGCTCCCATTTTACATTAAATTCTGCTAATTTTAATGCCCATCTTATCATTCTATTTGACAAATTTT
The DNA here is from genome assembly GCA_019973935.1 of Trichonephila clavipes. Lineage (NCBI taxonomy): Eukaryota > Metazoa > Arthropoda > Arachnida > Araneae > Nephilidae > Trichonephila > Trichonephila clavipes. The sequence continues at coordinate 1,462,881 of BMAU01021361.1, forward strand.
TACCAGTCGTTAAATGTGTTAACGCAGCGTGATCTGTAATAACTTTAATCGGCAAATAACCTAAGTATGCTCTGAATTTATTCAGAGCCCAAACCACTGCTAAACATTCTCTCTCTGTCACCGAGTAATTCCTCTCCGCAGCACTAAGCGTACGGGAAGCAAATACTACTGGTCTCTGCTCTTGGTTTAGAACCGCTCCTACCCTTATTGAGCTTGCATCCGTAAATAATTCAAAAGGTTTTTTGAAATCTGGGAATTTTAAAACTGGCGCTTTTGTTATAGCCGCCTTGACCGCGTAGAATGCTTTCTGCGCCTCAATCGATCAAATAAATCTATTTAATTTTCGCTTAAGATTATAAAGCGGTTCGCAAATATCGGCATAATTTTTAATACATTTTGCGTACCATTGGGACATTCCTAAAAATTTCGGCACCTCTTTGGAGTTATGCGGAGGTTTCATTTCAACTATAGTTTGAACTTTTGTTTCATTAGTTTTAATTCCCTCCTTATTAATAATTAAACCCAAATATTTTAAATCTTCACAACCAAATTTACACTTATCTTTATTTAACGTTAACCCCGCCTCGTGTAATAATCGAAAAACCTCTTTCAAATGTTTAACATGTTGAGTGAATGATGGAGATGATATGATAACATCGTCCATGTAAACACTCACAAACTTGCCTATCACGGGTTTGAGAATTATGTCTATAGCTTTCTGAATATTAGGAGCCGCCCCTGACAAGCCGAAGGCCATTCTGCGAAATGCGTAGGTACCATTTTTCGTGACAAACGCGGTTTAAACTATATCACTAGGGTTCACAGCCATCTGAAAATATCCCGACCGAAGGTCCAGGGCAGACATTATGCCTGTGTGGGTTATGTTCCTTATTAAATCGTCTATTAAGGGTAAAGGATACCTAGGATACTTCCTGATCGCATTTAGTTTCCGATAATCAACAGCAAATCTATATGCTTCCGGATTATCCGGTGGTGTAACCCATTATTCTTTCTACATAACACCACTGGTGACGCGTACGGGGACTGAATGGGAATTATAGTTCCCTCTTTCAACATTTTGTCAACGTGATAATCGAGAATCTCTTGTTTAAGCCTATCATATCTGTACGGACGAGAAACAACTGGTGGATTATCTTCCGTGTCAATCTCATGATATAAAACATGCGTAAACCCTGGTTTATCTGAAAACAATCCTTGAAAACTATTAAACAAATCTTGTAATTCCCGTTTCTGTTTTTCTTCTAGTTTTGTCTTAGAAAGACCTATTTCTACTTTTTCTATTTCAACCGTTTTAACCACTTTATTAATCTGCGAATCTGGAATCGCCAAAGATTTTCGATCACAGTCCAAAATGATCTTTGAACCACCTATGAAGTCTATCCCGAAAACACATGGGTATTCTAAATCTGCCAACACATGGAACAACCAAGGCTTTTCGAAATCCCGTATTCGAATATTTAATTCCACAACTCCCATATTTCGACATTTAGTTCCTTGTGTCGTGATCACCTGAGTACTCGATCTCTTTACTTGTTTATAAAAAAAAATATTTTTGGTATGTCTCTTCCGATATAAATGACTTCACCGCTCCAGTGTCCCATAACGCTTTCGTAAAAGTTTCGTCTAGTAAAATAGGAACATACGGAAGTTCTACCGTAGACATACTTATTGCTGAAAGTTTAATCGGTGATTGATTTATCGACTGCGTCTGATCAACTTAAATATCACTCACTTTCAAAACATTTAATCGTCCCATTTGTTTTCTACTGCATCGACTAAAATTTTCACTCGAACCCTTATTTATTTGGTCCCCTCTACTAAAATCGTCATTTTGACCTCGATTTCTAAATTGATATCCCCTATCGTTATATCGGCGATCATCATTTTGAAACCTATTCCTGCTCTCGAACCACTGATTTCCTTGACAGTTGTTCTGATGGCTACCCCTATAATCATTTCTACGATTATTTGGTCTATGTACTACTTCAGAATTTCTCCAATTTCCTCGATTATTACCAACATTAGACATCCTACGATCATTCCAACCTCGTCCTTCCACGTTATTACTATTTCTCGAACCCAATGTTGCCTTGCACGAATATCTTTTCTCAATATTAGCAAATACTTCTAATAAATGGATCGCGGTTTGTGGATTACGCACCTCCACGTAATCTTGTACTTGCGGCTCAAGTCTAACAAAAATATGATTTACAAGGGCTTTTTCAGACATCCCCGGTTCTAATTTCTTATGTATTTAAAGCAAATCGTAAACAAAATCTGTCGGCTCCTGGTTCTGTCTTTGCTGAGAAGCGTAAAACCGGGTATCCAACTCCTTTTTATTTTGGATGGCAGGGAATGCTTTCGACAATGCTGCTTTCAGCTGTGCGAAGTCCGTGGCGGTATTTTGCACTAACGTCGATCCGAATATTTGGTACCATTCCAGGGCTCTATCCAGGAGATGACCTTTTAAATAAGCACATGATAAGTCACTGGGTATTTCAAGTAATTTAATTTGGTTATCTATACCCTCTAAAAATTCGGTGACGTTCTCCGACCCAGAAAAATATACTTCTGGCCAAACATTAAATCCTCTCGCGTTTCTCATCTCGGGGTCATATAGATTAAACCTAGTTGGGCGCCATTTTGATGTACCTCCCCTTGGAAATACATCCCTCGAAGTATCAGCGTGAGCTAGAGGTGCAGGGTTATCGTAAGAACTAGAATCAAACATTATCTTAATATGACTTTATTAAGATATCCAACTTAAACTTTAAACAAATATAATATAACTACTTAATGAGAGAATCTACGATGACACAATGCGCAACACACAATATAATACAGACCTATATCAATAACTGAACCACCTAATCTTCAAATATAATTATAGTAAGTAATCAATCCTACCTTATATTATTCTGTAATAAACTTGTCTTTATCTACAGTAGTATGCAGCTGTACATTTGACTTCTAATTGATTGTCAATATGTTTATCCACGAGACGTAGAACTTGAATCTTTGAACAGCGAACTTCAATAATCATCTAATACCAGAACGCACTTTAATTGTCGAACATTCCTTTACACTACCATTACATTGCCATCATTCTTACTCTAAGGTCCTCTATTTATCCTGTATTATTTGCATCTCTTCACTTCTCGTTTCTTGGATTTGGTTGGAAAAGAGTTGCCATTAATTCTGGCCCAAAGAACCCAAAGGAATTGTTAAAGAATTGACTCGTAAGACGTCACACAATTATGATTAAATTTCGAGAGCATCCTTATGCCTTTACGGCAGATGTGAAGATGATGTATCGAATTATAATCATCCATGAGAGCTAACAGCCGTTGCTTAGAATTTTGTGGAAAGAAAGTCCAGATGATCCGGTGAAAACCTTTCAGATTAAAACAGTCGCATATGGCACGGTGAGTGCACCCTTTTTAGCAACGAGAACTTTACTGCAGTTATCGGGAGATGAAGAGAAGAATTTTACTTCAGCTGCACCTGTTCTTAGAGAGAACTGTTAAATGGACGACGTTCTTTGCGGTGCTGAGTTTTTAATGGAAGCCAAGGCCTTAAAGAACCAACTTTCCGGCATTTTGAAAAAGGGAGGAATAGAATTGCACAAGTGGCACAATAGTCATCAGGAACTGGCTTCAAACATAATCTGAGATTATGAGTTCGAGAATAAAATTGAAATCAAGACGTTAGGAGTGTCCTGGAAATCATAAGAGGATTGTTTTATTTTAAAAATTGCAGTGAAGTTAAAAGATTCCTACACCAAGAGATATGTCCTTTCGGCAATAGCTAGACTGTGTGATCCATTAGGACTATTAGGCCCAGTAGTTACAAGAGCCAAGATCTTTATGCAGAGTCTTTGGAGTCTGAAAATCGACTGGATAGACGAGTTGCCTTCTGAGAGAGCCAAAGAGTGGCATCGTTTCCTTGATGACTTCAACAGTGTAAGCAGTATCTGCATTGATCGATGTATTCAGCATCCTCAAGCAAGAAGGGTAGAACTTCCCGGTTTTGCTAATGCTTCAGATAAATGTTACGGAGGCGTGATATATTGCCGTTCTCAATCGCCAGATGACGCAGAAACAGTGAAGCTTGTAACACAGTGTTTCTCAAACTGTGGGGCGCGCCTCCCTGGGGGGCGCGATAAGCGTACAAGAGAGGCGCGAGCATATCAAAAATAAAAGATTAAAAAAATTATATACTGGAATGAAGTAAAACAAAATACTTTCTGACATAATAAAAAAATACACATTTACACTAATATAATTTTTATATATCATCTGCGATATTACGTCATAAAAAATAAAAGCTTCTACTTCAAAACCTTATTTTAGCTATCTTTGATACTGTAACCAAATAAAGAACATTTTATTTGATTTGCTGTAATCCCATGATGAGAGATTTTTTATTACGGTATCTTTTCAAACCAAAATGAGAAAAAAACAAAACCCAGACCCATAATCAAAAAAAAAAAAAAAAAAAAATTAAGAAGATAAAAAATTCTTCACTGTTATATTATTTTCATCAGCTGTAGGCGGCAGAATGTTTTTGCTGCGGTTTGACCTTCGAACTTACTTGTAATGTTAGTAAGGTCACTGGTCATATGTGTATTGTTTTTTCATTTAGGGAAGTTTTAAATAAACTATTTCTGCTGCGGTTTTTTCCTTGCAAAATATTTTTATGATTTCTGGAAAAGCACAGAGAGCACTTTGAAGAATTACTTGGCCAATATTTATTTCTATGAGTTATTCCCAAATATATAAAGCATAATGAAACCCCTTTTACACTTTTTTTAGAAGATTCATATTGCAATAAATACACTTTTAATCCGGAGCGGTCACGCCGAGCACAGAGTGCTCGAAATCGGTAATTCTGGCAAAACTGTTTAATTGTTACCAATACCTCCTGTTTTACAGTCTTAAAGTGTGAACTAAAATATATTTGTCACATATCTCCCCCTCTTGTTTGGGGGAGACAAACGTTTTTTTTTACATTCTTAAGATACTTGTTTTGATTGAGTTCCCGGTGTGATAACTTTTTTTTCGAAATATTTTCCGTGTCCTTGAAAGTAGGTGAGTATATTTCTCTTAATTTAATTATTCACTGGAATTACAAATTTTATTGTGTACTATAAAAATAATTATAAAAAAAGGATTGGGGTGACTCAATAAACCCCCTCGACCATTAGTATCGAGTGCATGCCTGCTCCAGGGTTAAAACATGTTGAAGTCTTTTCACTTTAAATATTAAAAATAATACAATTATTTTTCATTGGAATTTTATATTATTGTTCATTTTTCAACATCAATTCTAAATGCTAATTCTGTGAGGCTTAAAATTACAGTTCGCTTAAAACTAATTATAATTTGAGCCATGATTTAAAAAAAATCATTTTACATCTTTGTAAACATTGTCGCGCACTTGGCTTTACTCTCCTTAAAATTCAGCGATTATATCAATAATGTTTTATTTTCTTATAAATGAACTCGGGCAAAGAGCGGGTACTTCACCCGGTATACTTTTAATGTATCAGTGCTGCACAGAGTTATTTATTACTAATTAATTAATTCTAAATTAAGAACACGTTTAATAAGTATTAGCGACTTCCATGGACTTGTCTTACAGTGCAAATTTTTCAAAGGAATGCTTATGATTAGAAATTGACCCTCTGAGTTCTTTCTAAAAAAACTGATATCTATATTTTGTCTTCTAAGCAGCCACCGCATTTTACAATATGTTCCAATTTAAAAATTAGATAAAGGAAAAATAACATAATAATTATCCTATTACTTATTTTATTTTATTTTATTTTGCTTAAAAGCAACATATACAAAATTTAATACTTATGTCATGAATTTGTACGGTTTATAATTAAGATTATTGATTTAGCGTAAAAAAAGTGCATTATTATTGCATCCAGTACATTATTAATGTATAAGGGGGGCGCGATAAAAATTGTGATCGAAAATAGGGGTGCCAGTATTGAAAGTTTGAGAAGCACTGTTGTAACAAGTAAAAGCAGAGTAGCACCTGTGAAGAGTGTCACAATGCCGCGACTCGAGCTGTGTGCCGCCTTTCTTCTTGCAAAGCTGATGAAAATAGTTGAGACTGCCTTACAAATGAACCTCCCCCCCGCGTACCTGTGGAGTGACTCGACTTTGTCTTGGCGTGGATCCAGGAGGAGCCTAAATTGCATAAAACCTTCGTGGCAAATCGAGGTGCCACAATCGAACACCTGATTAACGCAGAGCAGTGGCATCATGTTTCTTCGGAACAAAGCCCAGCTGACCTCGTATCCAAAGTATCGTCCTCGTATCGCGACGAAAGATTTTTCGGAAACAAATATCCTTTCATCAGTTACTGATAGTGATGAATTTAACTGTGAATTTAAAAGTAACGCAAAACACACACACTGTGTTAATTTAAATCTAACAAAGTCACATCACACACACATTTATAACTGGCCTGTTAAATATAAGTAATAAGTACACTAAAATAATTCGAATGTTAAGTTTTATTTTTAGATTCACAGCGAATTGCAGAGGAGAAAAATAGAGAGGGCCTGTAGGTGTCCAGGAAATCAACCTAGCGGAGATCACCTTAATCAGAATTGTGCAACTGCAGGAGTTTAAAAGGGATATAAAGAGTTTGAAAGAAAATAATAGAGTGTCTGCAGAAAGTCTTTAAAAAGTTTAAATCCTTTCTCTTAGATCAAGATGGTGTTTTGAGAGTTGGTGGTAGACTTTGTAATAGTGATTTGAACTTTGAATGCAATTTTTCTATAATATTACCTTGTAACCATAAATTAACGAATTTAATTGTATAATATTTTCACTTAAAATGCTTCCATCTAGGTCCACAGGTCTTACTATATCAAGTAAGACAGAGATTTTGGCCTCTTAGAGGACGTAATATATGCAGGAAAATAGTACATGATTGTCTTGTATGTTTTAAAGTGAAACCTATAACTTGTGAACACATAATGGACAATTTGCCTAAGGAAAGAGTAAGGGAAAATTTTCCTTTTGATTGCAGTGGTATTGACTTTATTGTGCCGTTTTGGGTCAAGAGCAACAAACAGCGTAAAAGTAGTTTGTATAAGACATGTTTCAATTTTTGTGTGTTTTGTCGCTAAAACTGTTCATTTTGAATTAGTGTCGGATTTAACAACTCAGGCATTTATTGCCTCATTAAAGATATTTATTGCTAGAAGTGGAAGACACTCTAATATTTTCTGATAATGGTAAAACATTCATAGGAGCTAATGCCAAGCTCAAGAGATTGTACAAGTTAGTGATAAATCCTGATCCTGAATTAGCTGGTTTCTTAGTAGATGGAAATATAAATATGAAATTTCACCCTTCCAGAGCACCAAATTTTGGCGGCTTATAAAAAGCTGGCGTAAAGTCGTTCAAATTCCATTTTAAACGTGAGGCAGGCAATTCTAGGTTTACTTATGAAGAGTTTCTTACCATTATGTCTCAAATTGAGGGAATTTTGAATTCCCGTCCTCTCACCCCTTTGTCAACGGATATAGATGATTTGTCGGTTTTGACCCCGGCGCACTTTTTAATTGGAATATCAATTACTTCCATTAGTGAGCCAAACATAATACATATAGAAACAAATAGATTAAGCATATATCAAAGATTAACAAAAATTGTGCAGTCTATACGGAGAGAGAGAGAGAGAAAAGGTGGAGTAATAATTACTTAAGGTATCTGACTACGTTCGGAAACGTGATTTTAAAAAAGCGCATAAATGGATAATCTTCAAGATATTTTTTGTCACTGAGATTAGAATATATGTATAAAATTGTTTTAAGGACATTTTGACAAAAAAAAGTTATTTAAATACAATATTTTGGCAAAACATTAACTTAGAATACCCTTTTTCAAAATGCTCTCCTTTTGTGAAAAATGCTTCTATTATTATAATATTTTGCCTGTATATAGCTCAGACCTCTGTACAGAGGCTCAACTAGATTTTTTTGAAAAATTCACATTATTTTCAGAGTTACAACTCATTGAAATAATTATCGGTGTTTATTTCTTAAAATTTCTCCCCTCTGTTGTGGTAAAACATGGATAAACTTACTTCTAAGTTATATATTTCAAAAATTCTAGTTGAACTTCTGTACAGAGATCTGAGCTATACACAAGCAAAATATTATTATAATAGAAGTATTTTTCCCAAAAGGAGAATATTTTGAAAAAGGGTCATTCTATGTTCGTTTTTTGTCAAAATATTGTACTTAAATAATTTTTTTATTGTAATACTATTCTTAAAACAATTTTATATACATTTTCTAATTTAAGTGACACTAAATATAAATATTTACACGCTTTTGCAAAATCACGGTTCTGAACGTAGTCGGATGCCTTAAGTAATCTTCAACAGAGATCTAAATGGAAATTTAAAATGCGTATGGCTAGAGTGGGTGATTTAGTCCTTATTAAAGAGGATAACTTAGCAGTCAATAAATGGCTAATGGGCAGATTAATCGAGGTATTTTCTGGAAGGGATAATAGAATTAGGGCTGTAATGATCAAGACTCAATATGGTGTAGTCAAAAGACCTATTTCTAAAATTTGTATTTTGCCCATGAGAAAATGAATTTCTTCCTTTTTGTGTTACAAGATTTTACTTAATTTTAAGTTATTGTAATTAACTTTTTAGTAATGTGTGTATTTTTAGTGAATTCTTTCTAATTTGTAATTATTTTAATAGTGTTAAATTTTAATATAACAATATTGTAAAAAGCCATGAAACTTATTGAATGTTGTAACATTGCAATGCCGGGCGGAATGTTTGCGCAAGCGCAACTTCGCTGCCTGAAGTGCGCATGCCCATCAATTCTGATGTGAATGTAAGAAGTTACCAGAAATAAATAGATACCAGTTCATTAAAAAGTGTGTTGTGTTTGAGTCCTGAGTATTCGATGGAGTGAGCCATAACAGATACTAATGCATCAAAATGGATCAATTTTAAATGAAGAGGCAGTTAAGAAGTATAAATGACAATTTTAATGGAAGTCTACTTTAATTATAAAGTTTTTATACTCAAATAATTTTTTTTATTAATTTTTATTTTCGAAAATGATTTTCATAATTTTTTTACATTTATAAAAATGAGTAAAACTTCTTTTGTTGTGTTTATTAATCTTTTTCACAAAATAAACTTATTTTCATAAAACATTTTTTTTCATTAAATAAATTACCCACATCTCTTAAATAAGTTAAAAAGTTTGCTTTGTTACTTTTTATAACAATTAGAAGTAAATACATAAATAGTGTGATTTTTTAAAATTAATAACAACAGTTCATTGTGTAATGCATGCGACCTATATTAACCTTTCTGGAGGGACAGCGAAATTTGTGTGTTCATTTATAAAATAACTCTAAAAACACATAATTTAGAGAGATATTTCTGAATTCCTAAAAGACTCCAAGTCCTTAAATTCTAATTTTTCTCAATTAGTTATAAAAATAAGTAAAGTTAGAAATATATTATTTTTAATATTCTAGTTATATGAATTATAGCTTTCAAAATTTAATAGTCGAAATTTAGTAGTGATTTCACACATTTTATTCACATATTTTTATTATATTCACAAAATAATATATTTTTACACCTGAAATAATGTTTGTTTTGATAAATATGCATAGCTTAAATAATGCTTGATTGCTTCTGAATTTAAAAATAATTTTGAGTTTATATGGAAAATCGACTTAAAAATAGTAGGAAAATGTGGTACATATTCAAGCAAAGAGAATCTTACAATATACTTTAAAGTAATACTTGTTATTGAACGTGAATTCTTTTTTTATAGGTTAAGGTAGCATATTACAAATGTTATATGGTAGTGCAGTGTTTCTCAAACTGGGGGGCGTGCCCCCCTTGAGGGGAGTGAGAACTCTACAAGGGGGGCACGAGCCTATTGAAAAGTTGAAAACAGAAGATTATTTATAAAAAAAAATATTAATTTACTGAAAGTAAACAAACAAAACACATTCTGACAATAAAAATTAAAATACACATTTACACTGATATATTACACTTATAAATATATCAATGCTACACAATGCATTTTATAATTAATTAAATAATTCTAAGTTAAAAACAAGTTTATTAATTTTCAGTGACCCCATGGGTTTGTCATATATATAATTTATAACAAAAAAATTAACACTTATCTTGATAATTTTTGTGCGGTTTATAATTATACCTTGATCATAAGAGTTTCGGGATTCACTTCCCAATGCCAACCGTTTTCCAAGTAGGCACGCGTAAGGGATGGATTGGGGGAGAATAAAGGAACACAAATCATCTGGAATCCTTCGCAAACTTTGTCAAGGTACTTTGATTGCATTCCAAAGGCTTGGAATAATTTTACGGATAGCAGTGCACAGAAAAAATCGTAATTCGGAAAGACATATATATACGTCTGGAGAAATACAGGCTTTGGCTTGGAGAGACGTTTATATACACGGGGGGCTTAAGAGGTTAAAGTCGTTTCGTAGTTTTAGCGTCAAAGTATAGTATATTGAATTCAGTACGTTGTTATTGTATGAGGGGGGGTTGCGATGAAAATAATGATTGAATATTGGGTCGCGAGTATTGCAACTTTGAGAAGCACTGTGGTAGTGTAATATGTAACAAATGCATCATAATCATTAAATATAGGCGGCAGGTGAGATAAAATTCACAGAATGTATTAGAAATGTAATAAGCGATTGCTATTCTCTTTCTGAAATTAATCTGGCACTAACACACACATATTATAAGATAGTTTCAAATAAAATATAAGTTACTAAAAATATATTCCAAAAAAGTAATTGGATATTGGATCATATATCTTATCAGACTGGAAGTAAGATGCTGGAATCTATATTCCTTAAAAAGGTAAGTTTAGCACATCTCTTGTTTTAATAAATCTTTTTAAGTTAAAAAAAAAGTTACAGTAGCGTGTTTTTACTTGAATATGTAATGAATTTCTTTTATAAAATGAATTTTTAACTATATTTTAAGAATATTTTTCTATATACCGAGATAAACGGCTACTGCATCAAATAAAATGGACTCACAGTAACAATTCATATATTTCTACAATATTGGTCAAGCGACCTGAAAGCGTGTAACAAACCATTATCCATATCTATTATCAATTCAATGCTTCGAAATGGCTGACTTCTAACTTCACTTGTCAACATGTATCAACACCGCATGGTCATTCTTATTACGCACTGAGAATTTTAATCTATAATCTAAACTGAAGTGCTATTAATCGTCATAAAGTACAGTTGAATGCAGAATTAATGAAATGTTTTCACTTCGATTTAAATTCGGAATTAATGGACGTTTCTGTGTCTCATGTAAATGAAATATTTAACATTACTATGTTTATTGAAGACGCCGTCAATATTTGTCTAATTATGTACTGAGTACCATGAACACGCGCTTCTGAAATTATTTTCGTGACGCAAATACAAATAAACAGCTTTGTAGAAAAAAATATTACATCTGTAAAATGTTCCACCCAATTGTTGCTAGTCTGTTAGAAACTTTGTTATTGATCTAAAGTGTGTTTGCATCTTTAGTGCTTGCATGCATTGGAATGGGGAATTTTCTCAAGAAGAGTAGACATGTTTGCACTTCTAGAAACTGTTTTACTCAATACCTGTCATTTCCCTACTTGTATTTAAACTCATAAGATTTGACATTTTGGGGGTAATTTAGATTAGGATGATTTTCTAAAGAAAAATACTATAGTATGAAAAGTAAATATTTTTCTTTCATTTTTTAATAATTGCTAACAATTGATTAAATAACTAAGAAAAAAAAATATTAAACTACTATATCAAATGCATGTGAAATGGAATGTTTTTCGCTCAAACAATTTAAAAAATCCATGCGCAGTTTAACGAATTTATATTAAAAATATTTTGCATAGAAACGATTATAGAACATATTAAATATTAAACTTAAGAATTATTAAATATTTTAGAGAATTCAAGTTGAATTTATTGCAAAAACCCTGATATGTTACATTCCAAGCATTACGAAGCAGTAATACTTTTTTACACCTTTATTTATCATAATATTAAAGAGCAGAAATAATATACATTTCATTTGTTCGTCCAACTGCCATTGTTAATACTTTTCTTGAATACATTTCAAAATTGCGGGAAAAGTTGAAGTTGATTAATGTATGGAGTGGATTTGTTAATGAATAAGTTAAATTTCTTATGAATATCCGTTTGAGTTCATAATATGGGTATCACGATATCTACGGAAAAACAACACAGATTTTAGAATTAGTATTTTGGTAGAGTTTCGAAGTACTGTGGGATTGAGCAAAAAATGACTACTTCTGATAATAATAATTATAGTTGAAAATAATGACAAAATCATTTGGGCTTCACTTCATGACAAGAGTATTAAAATATTCTAATGACATAAAAACCTACATAAAGATAGCGATGGGATTTGTTGGAATGCGAAAAAAAGATCTATTAAACTCTCAACACTCAATTACTTATTACGTCTCCTATAAAAGCAAAACGAGCGCTATCTAGAAAAACCTTGAAATTCTGAACCATCATCAAAAGACGAGGACAAAAACTCAGCTCTGTTCTTCGACTTTCCAATTTTCGGCACTACACCAAAGTAAGGACCTAAAATCTCCACAGATTTAAACTACATGTTTTTGCTGTTACAAAAGGGGTCTTTTGCAATATCACTTGGCTCCCTATGAACTATGACCCTTCGTATACCACGTCCTCTTGAAATAGTACAAAAAGCTCAATTACATCAAGGCAATGAGTAGCGAGCGATGAAGATATCGCCAATCAGAGAGCGTCTAGTGAGCTGCATGCTCACCACTCGCTATTTTCTATTTAGTTGTAAAGAAGCAATTAAAGACAATATATTTTTAACTAATCAATTAAAGTTAAGTAACTAAAGGTGCTAACAAACAAAAGCGATAAAAATACTTAAAATCTGCATGCAAAATTAAATTTATAACTATTGCTTTGGAGTTACATTTCTTATAATACGTATTACCTTTCTATATGTTATATACTGTAATTAATTCTCAATTATTGCTATAATCATCTTGAAAAAAACGAAGCACAACGAAGAAAGTGATTGCTTTTTTGAAATTGAACGTGTGAAATTCATAGGAAGCTAATGACGTGGCTACAGTTCCGAGCTGTAGGACCTATCAATTGCCAACAAGTTTTAAAATCAGTTATTGGTTAATATCTTTCTGATTGCGATACATGCTCGCGTACGTCGATGGAAAGCATGGTAATGATTCATATTCGCTTCTTGAGGCACATTCTGTCAGGCATTAACCAATAGTTGTTTGACCTTTGCCACACTTTGGTGTGCCCAAATCTGGCAACCTCATACATGTTCTTTTAGCAATTGGTTTGATGGCCTTGTTTTTACTAAGAAATAGCATTAATAGCACGAAGGCACTCTCGAGATATGCAAACAACAGACATCTTACTTCATAATTATGCTCCTTCTATTTCTATAGGCTTCATTCCGACTACGGTTCAGTGAGATTCCTATTCGCATCTTTGGCAGCAATCACTGCTGCCAGAACCTTTACAGAGGCGTGTTCGTATCGTGCTGATGGTGACCTATTGCTCTGTACGACTAACTAGTTTTAGGTATACCGACTACATAAACTCATTCGAGGTCGTCCAATGAGCTGCTAGGTCATCCATGACGTCGTAATGGTGTTATTGGTTTTATCATCAAAGAACAGCAGTATCGACAACAAGGAAACAAAACTGTTGGCAATTATCACCTATTTCATGCAATACCAGTTATGCTGTAAAAGGCATGCGCTATGACCGCATTTAACATTGATTGAGGATGAACTGTTTGTATACTTGATAAAGAAAATTACATGTGAAACTTTCAGAGGATCGGTAGTATTGAGTTACTCAATTTTATTATTATTTTTTTAAATCCCAAGAGTCTAAAAGGGAATCTGTCATAAGAAAAAAAAAGGAAGACATGGTACGATTTAAGGATGTTTCACAAAATATTAATCATAAAGAATTTTTTGAAATATCTGTTAATTAACATTTTTGTCATTAAGATAGTTCCTTTTCGAAAGAATGAATTTAAACTAAAATTTGAAAACAAAAAAAAAATCATTCAATAACTTATATTATCGTATTATAAACGAAACTAATTTTACATCCCTTATAAGATAAGAATCGCGGTAGCAGAATAATCGTAATCGTGAAATCGTAGCTTGGATAGTCGACTAGCATGTTCGAATCCTGTTGCTGCTGAAGATGCGCCGCGTAAAAAGAACGATAAACATTAAATCTGTCTAGGTTCAAATCCTTCCATTGCTGTGGTATGGAAGTTTGAGTAGTGATATATCAACTCAATCTTCGTCATTTCACCGCTAATCAGAATTAAGAGACCATAAACCTACGTGTTGTCGCAAGTTGCAAGTAAATCAAAATCATATCAAACATGTAATATAAATACCAATCTTAGCTTCAATAATTTTATTCAATTGTTACTTAAATTATTTCATTCACAAGTTTCTAAATAATGGCGTCAGACATTCTTCGAGTATTAAATTACATGAGGTCATAAGATGATAGCAGGTACATCCGTTCTTTCTACGGGTGAATTGAAAAGTATGATAGTCAAGATGGAAGGATTAAAAAAATTAATGAGTCAAAATTCGATTAATATTTTGAAAATTTTAGGTACATTAGGTACAATTTAGATAATTTTAAAAAAGAATGATATAGCAAATTAAAAAGTGATGTAAGATAAATAAATAACTGGTATTTCTCAGGCTTATTTGTCCATTGAAATTTAAATATTGTCCTTTACTGTGCTGTGGGAGACGATCTACGCAAAATCTCTCCTTAGTGGATTTCTATTTAAAGAAACATAGCTGTCAATTTACAAAAAACTCTTATAAATTTACATGTGTGGAAAAACGTTTTAATTATCTTTTATCTTTTGTACGTCCCCGTAAATCCCCCTTGGAAGTCGATTGTGGCAAAAGCCGTTCTTAGCCGATATCTACTCCACAAAAGAGATATGACTTCCCAATTTCGTCTGCAAGTATAATAATTTCGCGTCAGAAGGAGTGAGTTAAGTGAATAATTAAGGTTAATTGAATGTCAGATTTTATTTCTAAGACCACCATGCGAATGGTAATTTAAATAGATACTCAAATGTAAATAGATAAATCCCAGCTCGACTTTCGTTTAAATGGATCCTCTATGCTTGAGATTATAATTAAATCTTGATAGCGAAATGACTTTATTCAATTTTAACATATATTAGACTATCAAAGTTCTCTAAATCCACGTAAAATGAAGCTTATGTCAAAATTCTTTCAAGAATGAGGGTAAATTTTGCTGAAATTATTTATATAAGCAAGGGAACGTTTACTCTTGGGATTAAGTAAGCTTGTGGAATATTTAGACTTGGATATATAATCTGTTTTACCCATGAAAAGGGTTTGAAAAGGAAGACACAGAAAAATATTTAGAATTTACAAATAGGATTTTCACACTTTAAAATCAAGTTTACTTTTAGAGCCATTATATATAGTCATATTTAACACATAAATATAGAAATATTTGGTAAAAATTTAAATCCCGTACCAATTTCATATAAAAAATGTTTTTAAAGCTTTGAGTGTTTATAAATTTGAAAAAGAAGTTTTCATATTTTTCAACAAACACCGTTTTTCATTTTAATTCATTCACAATGGCTTTTTATTGCCAATGACAACAATATAATTTTTAACTACATAATGATAAATGCGTATAACGAATTAAAGTAAAAAAAAATCAGTTTTTTTAACCACTGCAGGTTACTACCTAAAATCCGCTCATCTGAAAAAAAGTGCAATGATATTTTTGCAGATGTGTAACCGACTTTCTAATGTGTTTTAAAATATATATTAAAAATGGAAGAAAACATAATTTTCACAATGTCTGCATGCAGATCAAAATAATGCATTTAGTTACGGTAATTTACTGATAAATAATTATTACTTTTACTTGATTTCTCAAATGCAATACAGACAAAAGTTTGCTGGAAAAATAATTTTTTGTTGTGTTCATTTAATGCATGGAAAATGGTTTGGCAAGAAAAAAGGTAAAAAAAAGTTCATGTTCTATTTTAAGTCATCTATATAAGTTATCTTCTACGTCTAAACTCCTTTCGAAATTCTAAAAGTTGATTTATTTTGCTGTTAGCCAATTTGGTGACGAAACCCGCAGATGATACATTTTAGAAAATAAATATATAAGAATATAAAATCTTTTTTGTAAAGAAAAAGTAATAAATTTAACCTTTTTAGCAGAATAATCTATAAAATATCTAAATTTATGTACAACAAAACATTCCTTTATTAAGAACAATTATAAATTTTGTAAGTAATGGGAATAAATATTAAATTTATAGACCTTCTGTCAGAGAGATTACACAAATTTCTTTAATAGGCTAGCCATCTTTATCCGCTTGGTTCTGTTGTTTCGCTTATATACGCGATACAAAAGTTTCAATTAAAAAATAGATGGAAGATACATGGAGCAACATGAAATATCTTATATACTTTATTTTTCAGATAGCACAACTATTTTTCGTTTTGAGTTCAAAACACACTTTTGAAACAAATCAAAATAGATGCTTTATTTATTTAATTACAAATATTAATTTAATTTTAAAATGCATCTTTCCGTTTGATATGCATTAGGTATTTTTTATGGCAAAAAATTTTCTTTTTTTTTTAAATAAAATCACATTAGCTTATTAAACTTTTTTTGCATCTCATACAACACAAAGAGATTCTATCATGTTTGAAAATACTTTCAAGTTGATTTTTGTTTGTTTCTAGTTTTATTTTTAGGTAGATTTTGAAACTTCTTTTTTAGCAGATTTCTTTTGTTAAAATCATCTGTTTAAATTTTTTTTTTTTTTATATTTTGCACGTTTTCCTTCTTAATTTTTTTTCGTTTTTTGATATACATATATAGGAACAAAATGATCAAAAATGTTAAAGAAAAGTCATTTTTGTGTATCTTGCCACTCTGAACCATGACTTTCTAATAATTACAGTAACCGACCTTCTCCTGACTTATCCGGTGAAGAGTTCCTTCCAAAGAGTAGTAGAACAAGCAGCATTCTAGAAGAAGCAATCCGTGCCAAAGAGGCCACACACACACCAGAAATGATTGGGGATCGAATTGATCGAAGCCCGATGACAAATTACGAAGTACTCAGTCGTAACCTGTGTACGCTGCATAAATTATAACATGGTTTTATGTTTTGAGGTATCGAGATGGTTTTTGAACCTTTTTTTTCTTTTCTGTGTGTGTGTGAAATATGTATTTTTATGTGTAAACACACCAAGTTAATTATGCCTATTTTTTACGATACATTTTTGTATAGTGTAGATTGTGTAATGTGCTAAGAACACACACACACACAAACTGAAAAGATCACTTTTAGTTAAGTTAATAAAATTTCGATTACGACGTGTTCGGGATATTATGCTACACATAAGATGCATGCCTAATGGCTCCTATATTTTTAAAGAATACATTTAAATATCATTTTTCTACTAAAAAGTAGTCTTATAACTAGCGTTTAAGAACATTTTATTAAGTATCTAAGTTTTGTTTCAACTCAGGATATTGAAAGTTAAGAAATGCTCGAGTAAATGTTAGTCAAAAGGATGTTGATTTATAACTAAACGACTGATCTTTCGAACCCAAAATTACGAAAATAATTGTCTAAATATGCTTTACGTTAAAAAAGTAATTCTTTTAAAATCGTATTACGTGAAAAAATTGCTCATGACGTGAGTAAAAATAATTGCTATAGTCATGTCACGAGGATTTTCAAATAATTAAAATGCAAACATTCCTTCTGTTTTTGTATATATAGAGTGCAAACAACAAAAAAACACGCATAGGAAATCTTTAAAAAACATAATTATAAATACTGAACTAAATTTAATGAATTATAAAATGAATACTCGATATAGAAATAAAGTCTTGACTACTAAGTTTAAAACTCACTATCAGATGATTGACAGCTTAAAATATTGATCTATGATATAAATCGAACAAAGTTGATCAAATCAAAGTTGATTGGAATCTGATGCTGAGTCAATGCAAGTTTCAGAAAAATCTCCCTACCAAGTGAAATTTGCCATTTCTCTCCACTCCAAGACAGGAAGAATTTGAAATCCTAGTTGAATTATTGCTTAGGATGATAATTAAGAGAATATCACTGGAACGATCTGTTTTGGCCTTTTAGCCATAATATTATATTGAACACATTTTAGTGTAGGAAAGAATAATTATTTTTCTATGAGGTATAATGTAACGGTAGCGTTTTGAAGTATTTGAATGAGTCCTAGTTTTTATGTAAGCAGAAAAAAAGTTACCCAGGCTTGGTGATGACATTAACATTGAATGCGAAAATTGAAATAAAAATTCGACAGGATTTTTGTTTATTCATAAATGCTTTGAATGTCGAAATTATTTTAGAAGTCTACAAGTTATACAGTTCTTGCTGAGCAATATTTTATACATTGAAATATTTTTTTCAAATAGTAAAATTTAAAAAAAAATTGCAGTAGAAATAAATGAAAAAATTGTATTGAAGAACAAAACTAATTACGGAACTTCTATTATAGATCTTGAGAATATTTCTGTTGAAAAAAAAACAATATTAAATGCAATCACGTTAACGTCAGAAATAGATGAAGAGCTATCCTTATTCAACCATTCTATTTCAAGGATCTCTCAATAATTGAGTTATAGGTGAATTTTGTATTAACGTCCCACTCTGAAAAACATGAGAGCTATTGGGGATGGTCCGCATAGTTGCGAATCCTGGTCAAGTGCCAAGAAAGGCATCTGAGAACTGGCAACCCACTCTTCAAATTTCTGCATCGCACCAACGGAAGAACTGATTTCACACGAAAGTTGAGCCTTTCTTTGCACGTAAATTTGATTACTTTAACATAACTCATTCTCTTAATGATTTTCAGTAATCTTTTATCAAAAAATATATAATAATGATAATTTTAATAAAACAATTACTTAGGAAACATTTCTATTTAAATCCTAGTAAAATTAAAAAGAAAATAGCTTTATCCTCAAACGATTGAAATCTAATTCCAATAAGCTGCTACTTTTGACTACAAAATTATGTATCCATCATGGTTGAAACAATATTTTAATATTCAAGAATCGGCACTAATTTAACCCTTTAGCGGGTAGTGGTTAATAGGTCTAGCCATAGATTAAAATTTTTTTTCTCCAAACGGGTGGTGGATATTTAGACTATCCACATGCGTTAATTGAAGCTAAAATGCATAAAAATCAATACAGATGACACGATGATACTTTGTTTTTGTATTTCATGTCCTCTGATGGGTAGTTAAAAACAATGTTTCTCGCTGTAAATCTACAAATTGTATTTTGATTCCTATAAATAAAATTTCTGATTTTTGAAAAAATTTCGTCATGTCTTAAGAATACTTTTCTCTCATCTGAATGAATTCAGCAAATGCGCAATACAAAAATGTTTTTTTTAGGTTTTTGGAAAGCTTTTATATGTGGATAGAGGCTCTATCCACTGCCCACACAGAACAGAAAAATGACCGAAACATTTTCGCTTTTCCTCTACTGGAGAAAGAGCACTTAGAATAATTTGAGAATGTTGGAGGTCGGAAATACAAAGAAATTTGCTTACAATATGTGGTACAAGATTCTCGGGTTCGAAAATCTTTCATTACAGCTTTTCTGCTCGAAGAAAAACGTTTCCATATTATAAAATTCCACAGTAAATAGCTCATCAAATTTATGAAATAACTATTTCAAAACTCAAAATATTACTAACTCAAAATATTAACTAACTCAAAATATTACTTTATGTATAACTTATTATACTAAAATTAAATAAAATACAAAATGTGGATATATACGAATTTCAATGCATATTCTAAGTTTTCTATATATATTTTAAGTATTTATGTTGTACAATTATTCTATTATTATTTAATTACACTTATATTTTGTATTGAATTGTTATTGAAATGGCTGTTATATAAATGTTAATTTTTTATAAAAAAGTTTATTGTAATATGATTCATTATTTTGGTCCTGAAAAGTAAATTAAATGTCTTAAGTGTGCAGTGGATACAACGTCTAGCCACCATCAAGGGAAAATCCCTTGAACCCATTTTGGGGGGGGGGTTACTAAATAATGTTTATAGATTATAGAGGATGAGAACTTTACATTTACCAAGTACATTATCACAGAAAAGTGTATTTTAGCTTTGTGCCTGCTAAAGAGTTAAATAAAAACAAAAATTATATGCTCTTAGAAAAAATCATATTCAACTATATAAATAATGAAGTAATAAAATTAATCAATATCTGTGAATGGTAGAGTTTAAATTTTTTTGTGAATTATTTCTGGATATTTCTACAAAAGTTCGATGAGAAATTTTTGGATGCCTTTTATTTGTTCTTTATTCAGTTGAAATTCCTATTAAAAATTAGTTAGTATAAGTAAAATTCCTTATTCTCTTGGATTCCTAAAACTATATTTTAAGGAATTCGTTGTATGCCAAGCAGTTACCTCAGACGCTTTCCTCAATTGAATCAGTCATTTCAGGAAGAAAGAAACCAAACAATCCAAATATTTAAGGAATAAGATCTGTTGAACACACTAAGGCGAGAATTTCCAAGGTTCAAAATAGTGCTTGGATCTTAAAGTTTACAAAGTTAAAATTTTTTATTATTTTTTAATGTATATTCCATTTTTTTAATCCAGAAAATGTATTTGATTCATGTATTAGCAAGAGCAGAGCTGCAGTGTTTAAACTAAACAAAATAGTCACAGTGATGATGTTTTTAATCAGAATTAATGGAGCTATCTCTTAACTCTTTCGGGACGAAAGACGCAAACGCGTACGTACCGCCGGGGCTGGAGGTTTCTGTCGTGAGCAACACTCACAGACCGGGGCGTTTTGTGTAGCTAAGCCTAACTCCGTGAAAATACCGAAACTTGAATGCTTTATTTAATATAGTTCTGTAGAATAGACAATAAACATGTACATTCTTAATTTTGTACTTACATATTCCATTCACTTAAGTAACTTTCTGCTCAAATACAATTTTTTAAACATTTTGTTTCATTATTTATTTATCATTAATGGCTCTTAACACTGTACATTTGAAATCTAAAAATGTTACTTAAATTTTTTTTTAGTAAGAAAAATTTAAAAACAAGTATATACACAAAATGTTTAATATAATTACGTTTCTTATTTACATAAGTTATTTCTTGTTAAATACATTTTTTTGCATCTTTTATATTCATTGTTTATGTACCATATTTAAGTACTTTTTTACAAAATACATTTCGAAGCTAAAATTGTATTTAGAATTCTTTTTTCAAGTTCAGTTAAACACTTTATACGCTTCGACATTATAACAAAAAAAAAAAAAAAAAAAAAAAAAGAAGAGAAGTTTCATCTACAAGATCTAAGTATATAATAAAAACTCGACTACAAAAAACGAAACCCAATCCTCTGTACAAAATAAAAAAGTAAGGAAAAAATAGATAAATTTTGTCTACTAGATCTAATTATTCATTAAACCTCTAGACTTCAAACCCAAATCAAATGCTTTAGCGAAAATAAATCTCCCCTCTTCACAATAAACAAATACCATGTATACATTTCAAGAGCTGTCATAAAGCATTCAATTCAGAAACATTCCCTTCCCCTTGTGTTTATATAAAAAAAAAAACTACGTGTGTGAGTAATATTTCTCTCATTTCGAGCAGAAGGTCAGTCATCCATGTATCGCATATCTTATGGACATAGAATGCCCTCTTTTGCCAAAAAACAGAACTTACAAAGCGTCCCAAATGCCTGGCGCACGGGTGAGTCATTCGGCCTACGGAGAAAAAATACGCTGTCCCATTTTGTAGTCATTCGGCCTCTGGTGGTGTTTTGCGCTGTCTCACATTTGAGACGTCCGTCCCGAGAGGGTTAAACATTAACATTTTCATGTTTTCTATTATTAGGGTACTCAATTTTGTTCTCCCTCACTCTCATCTGGATTATCTTCAACTTCTGAAACTTCAAAGGAGGGAGCGTGTTCTTGAATTTTTTGGCATATTTCAGGAAACATTTTAGAGCGACGTCCTCTATTGTAAATCCTACAGACTGCGAACTCTTCATTGATTCACTCCAATGAGTTGTATAAATGCTTTCTTGCAGACTTTAAAATATTGTTTTAAGGCAAAAAAGTGGTAAGCATTTTTTATCTGAGTACCGTTTTCTTTTCGCGGACATTTATGTTGTAATTTTTCATTAAGTTACTGAAAATATACTCTGGGCTCCCATTTTGGTGCAAAATGTTTATTTTTAATATGAAAAAATTATTATTAACAGGATTAAAATATGAAGAGCATTCGTTGACCTGCAATAAATGATGTAATAAGCATTATTAACAGAAGTAAATGTGATAATATTCATTAATAAATGTAAAGTAATTATTCTAATAAACGAATACATATTCGACACTAAAATGAAACTAACAGAAAATTTCAATTTTCTCTAGTGCTGTTATTTTTCTTTGACAATTAGTATGTGCCTGTCCCTTGAAATTTATAATCATGTTTTTTTCATATACTAACCAATTACTAATAATCTTTTTTGGCTCATTTTCGCTTTTTGTTTCATCCAAGTGAGAGCTACTTAAGTCAATGACATGTTGTTTATGCTTTGAACGACAAATACACTACATTTGTGAAGATCCCCTTGGATCTCACTTTGAGAACGAGAATGATTTTGAGTGAAATAAGAACCAGTAGCCATTTTTATAAATAACTTTCTTTATTTGGTTATCTTTCCCAAATAGAATCAAAGACTTTTAATAACAACTAAATGAAAATAGCTTTATGAGGTTTAAAAGGGACTTTCCTTTATATTAACTTAAATATTCACAATGATCCAATTAATTAACAATTAGAATATCGATCACGCAGAGATTATCGCGATAAGAGATCCCAGAATTATATTCAATAATATTCCTATTGATTATTTAACTTTAATCTCACTCTTAATATAAAGCTTTAATGAGACTTTAATTATAAATCAATATTTACCACACTGCAGCTCAGCTCCTCCTGAGATTAATTTATCCACCTAGAAATCTTCAATAATAAATCTCTAACTTCACTATTATACCTTCCTGCTTCAATCTCTCTCTCCTACTGCTTTTTACTTTACTATTCCTTTTAACTTAAATACTTTATCTAATCTGCATAATAAGGAATACCTGTCCTCTTTTTGGAGCTGATTGGAAATAGGTAGGGGAATTAAATTTCCCTAAAAAAAGACGTCTCAGAAGGTTAGTGATAAAGTTCCGTATAGATTTGTCACACATTGTGTGAACAGGAATAAGTGGAGTGACTTGCATTATGTTTACTCAGTGTGTGGGTCTCATTTTAAGGTGTAAAAATGTAAGTATTTTTGGTAAGTAAGTAATTTTGACACATGACTGATTAAGCTATCGTTTATGATGCTAATTAATTATTTTTCTGTCGTTCAAACATATATATATATATATATATATATATATATATATATATATATATATATATATATATATATATATATATATGGTGTGCGTGTATGCATAGTAATAATAAATATAAGAAATGATGGAGTAAATTAAATATCCAACATAACAGTGAAAGATAAAATTCTGAAATCGAAAACCAACGTACATATATGAGTATATACCGGGTGCCCATAATTAAACGACCCTACTTCAAAATTGTGTACAGACGAAACAATTGTTCAGAAAGCTGTAAAATTCTGTGTACGACATAAAGAAAGGATGGGAATTTGTTTGAGTGAATAAAAAAAATTAGTTCAAAATTTCACCACTAGAGGACGCTTTTGAATGAAGGCCACATTCATTTCCGGTTTTCTATTTGTATTTTATCGCTTTTTAATACACAGGACTCGGTAACACAATAACTGATACTCATTAAAAAACCCAATCTTTAGAATGAACTGCAAACTTTAGTAATTAAACTTCTTCGATGACTAATTTTCAAAGGATTTACACGAAGGAAGACGAAAATATGCAGATGTTTTCGACGTCACACAGCAACTGTTATAAAAGCAATAAACTTTCACGTGAGGTTAGTTTATTTTCAGTGTGCTCAGTATTACTAATCAGAATGTCATTACGTTTACCAGATCGAGCGTTGTTAGTAAAGTTAGTAAAACGATAATTGCGCAATAGTTGCTCTACGGAAATTTTGGACTTTAAAGGAGATGTGAAAAGGTCCATTGACTGCTAAAAATCTTCGATTAATAATAACCAAATTTGAAGAAACAGGATCGTTGAATGTTCGTTCTGGAAGAGGAAGAAAACCTGTTTCTAAGGAAGCAATAGAGAAAGTTGCACTTCAGGTGGAAGAGGGCAAAGCATCCAACGTGCAGGCTAGTACAAGTGTTCGCCGTGTGGCAGAAGCATTGGATCTGAATCGTTCAACTGTCCAGAAGATCATGTGAAACATCCTCCGTTACTATCCATACAAGCTTCAACTTGTGCAGGAATTGCTTCCACATGATTTTGAGACTCGCCATCTGTTCTCACTGCAGTTTCTTGCTCGTTTGGAAGTTGATCCGGAATGGCCTTGGAATATCCTGATCTGCAAGCACGTCAGTGCCTTTCATGCATAATTTTTATGCAAGATGGAGCTCCTCCATACATTACACGCTGTGTTAAGGACGTTCTCAAACATCACTTCAAAGAAGAACGTGTGACCAGCCGCCAATTTCGTCATCTGTGACCTCCTCGGTCGCCTGACCTCAATCCATGTGATTTTTGGCTTTGGTGCCATTTAAAACAGCTGGTAAGCTGTGATCAACGAAGAACTTTACCTGATCTCAACGACAGTTTTTCACGACATATTCTTAACATTTACCAGAATACACTGTGGTCAACGGTGGAACATGCTATTTTACGATTTTCAAATCGTAGCTGAAAATGATGGTCATCATGTTGAGCATTTATTCTTGTAACAAAATTTTTAAACTGTTATAAATGTATGCTAAATATGATCTCCATTAAAAACGTCCTCTAGTGGCGAAATTTTGAACTAATTTTTTTACTCGTTTAAACAAATTCCCATCCCTTCTTCAAGTCGCACACAGAATTTTACAACTTTCTGAACAACAGTTACGTCTGTACACAATTTTGAAGAAGGGTCGTTTAATTATGGACACCAGGTATATACATATTCCATACACACAGGCGAACCAAAACTCTGTTAACATTTGAAAATTCAATAATTCATGGACTAATGTCGGTAGAAAAGTAAAAATTGACACATATGCTTGAAATGACATGTAGATGTTTTCAAACTAAAAAAAGGGGCAAAAATTCACCAACAGATAACGCTTAACATAACAAAATCAATAATTAGCTGAATAACTGATTTTTAGCAATTAACGATGCTTTTTATAACAAATGTTCAACATGTTCGCCGTGATTCCTCTACAATACGTATTATACTTTTTGAATTATTTAGGACAAACATGTTTTTCTTGTTTGAGTTGGTATGTGGTTACTAGAGATGTCCTGAACCACCTTAATCCCGTTATATCTGCCTTTAGGTAGTGCAACAGATCACTTTTGTCTATAATTTATTCATTTTAATGTATCAGAAGCTCAGTTGTGAGCCTTTCAGTGGGGGAGCTGTTAATTTCAATTTTGCGCATTCAATATGACGTGTTACTTTTACTTGTTCAAAGATCGATATTACCACGGGGAATCATTCTAAAATAAGTCGCTCTCACTGAACACATTTCTATGACTATGAGAGATATAACTATGACAGATGATGTGATTGATTTAAGTGTTTTAAGAACATTTCGAAGTTCTGGATCATCGTCTCCAAAAAGAAAAGAAAAATGTGGGCTCTAGTGGAAAATTACTCCAAAAATTGATAAAATGTTAATAAGAAGAAGCCAGATAAATCCAAGAAAGACAAGCACATGCATCTGACGGGGTTTTGTCGTGAATTCTACTAATTGTCCTCTTGGAATTCTTTGGGAGCAGGAGAACAATTCTTTCCATCCAACTCAAGAAGAAAACGTGCTTATGCAAATTAGGAATCATATATTGGAAAGTTATCATTCACGAAAATTGCTAAGTGAAACGCTGAGCGCTGTAGAATTTCTGTTCTGATAATAAAGCTTTACTAACATTGCCTTTCGGGTAAATTAAACATGCCGCAAATACTCAAGAATTTGCTTCCTCATTGACTACAGTTCATTTTATACACGATTTTTCTACAGGGTCCGTGATGATTGCCCATTTTATACATTTTTATTTTAGTTTCAATAAAACCTCATATGATTTCAAGTATGTAGACTAATTTGCATCTCTCTACATACAGTATTCAGTGAGTTATTGAATTTTCAAATATTGATGGACTTTCGATCACTTGGTATATAAAGTCAACATGGAAACTTGATAGGTTTTCTTAAGATGTCACCTAAATAGGACAGTGAAAGATATATATATATATATATATATATATATATATATATATATATATATATATATAGAAAATGATGTTTGTAAAAAATACAACACTATGTGGGAATCATTAGAATTATATGAAATTTAATGCACAAACGACTTATATTAGTACAAAGAAATGACGAAATTTTCAAAGCAAAAAAAACATTATTAAATGTCCGAGATTGGTATTTGGTGTAGCCAACACGCGCTGCAATAAGTGCTTTTATACAACGTCGCATGGAGTCAAACAGATTTTGAATGCCTGCTTGTGGAAAGGAATTCCATGTTGATGTGGTATGCGCCGTAAAAGTACGTCTTTTGAAGCTGCAGGACGCAGATCATGAGCGAGACGACTACCAACCAAATCCCATACGTACTCAATAGGCGACATATCCGGCGAATAAGTAGGCTAAGGAAGAAGTTGCATGTGTTGGCCTGAACTGAAGTATCGAACAGTGTTTGCAAAATGTGGACGTACATTATCCTGCTGAGAGATAGCTTCAGGGATGCCTTAAAGGAAGGGAACGACTTCGGGCTGAAGCACTTCATGGACCTACTTGTTGCTATTGAGATTATTCTCAATTCGTAGCAAACTGGATCGTCCATGATACGAAATCGCACCCCAAACCATAAATCCGAGTGTTACCCCACTATGTCGTTCAATAATGCACTTTGGAACACATCGTTCACCGGAATAGCGCCTAACATGAATGCGGCCATCATGGTCTCACAAATTGAAGCGTGATTCATCTGAAAAGACAACTTGGTGCCAATCATATTGCTAGGCTATGTGCTCATGAGCCCAATGCATACGCAGCCGTCGATGGTTTTTCGTGAGAGGGATCCTGTATAAAAGCACCATTGCACGCAATCAATGGTACAGCAGACGTCAACGAATTGATGAATCTGACATTAGTACATTTTAGTAGTAGACCAACGTGCTGCCGAATGCCTGGAGGAAGCTGTACGGTCATTCACCGCCATGCGGAGAAGATGCTGATCGTCGCACGCTAGCGTCACCTTCCGTCCACAGCCAGTCTTTCGAGTTGTACGGTCGTGTCGATCCACTGCCTCCAAACTTGCCTCACTGTGGAAATGTTTCTCTGCACACGAGCTCCTATTGCGCGTTAGGAAAATCCTCTTTCTCGAAGGCCGATATTCCTCCCCCATTTAAATTCCTTACATTGTTAGAATTTCTCCTTATTTCGTCGTGTAAGCATACTTACGTCTCACTAAACGTTCGCCATTAAGAAATAATCATTCACTATTTTTAACGTCCCGCTACAGCCCTCTATTTATACGCTTTCAGCATCAGCTGAGAGGGCACTGCAAACGCCACGCATGCACAGTGGCTCTCAGCCGTTATTATTTTACATAACATCCTGAAACTGATATTATCTGCAAAGTCCATTTAATTCCGATAGTTCCTTCATGGTGTTGCATTTTTTTCAACCAGCAGTGTGTATATGCATATATATATATATATATATATATATATATATATATATATATATATATATATATATATACAGTCGACTTTTGAAAATTCGGAGTTGAAGGGGCTGAGGAAAAATTACGAATTAGGAAGAGGGTTGGAAAAAACTCCCAAACAACACAAAAGGAAAACTTTTTTCTAACACCTTTATATTTGAAACTATGTAATATCAATTGTACCTATGTATTAAATTATTTTGAAGCAATTTTTAAAAAGGATATATTATATACAGTATAAATATCATACAAAAATCTCACACTTTCAATACTGGCGCACCCCTTTTCAATCACAATTTTTATCGCGCCCCCCTTATACATTAATAATGTACTGAATGCAATAATAATACACTTTTTTTACGCTAAAGCAATAATCTTAATTATAAACCGTATACCTTCATGACATAAGTATTAAATTTTGTATATGTTGCTTTTGAGCAAAAAAAATTAAGTAATAGGATAATTATCATGTTATTTTCCCTTTCTCTAATTTTTAAATTGGAACATATTGCAAAATGCGGTGGCTGCTTAGAAGACAAAATATAGATATCAGCTTTTTTTTTTTAGAAAGAACTCAGAGGGTCAATTTCTAATCATATATAAGCATTCCTTTGAAAAATTTGCTCTGTAAGACAAGTCCATGGAAGTCGCTAATACTTATTAAACGTGTTCTTAATTTAGCATTATTTAATTAGTAATAAAATACTCTGTGTAGCACTGATACATTAAAAGTATACCGGCTGAAGTACCCGCTCTTTGCACGAGTTCATTTATAAGAAAATAAAACATTATTGATATAATCGCTGAATTTTAAGGAGAGTAAAGCCAAGTGCGCGACAATGTTTACAAAAATGTAAAATGATTTTTTAAAATTATAATTAGTTTTAAGCCTCACAGAATTAGCATTTAGAATTGATGTTGAAAAATGAACAACATAAAATTCCGATGAAAAATCATTGTATTATTTTTAATATTTAAAGTGAAATGACTTCAACATGCTTTAATCCTGGAGCAAGCACGCACTCGATACTAATGGTCGAGTGGGGTTATTGAGTCACCCCAATCCTTTTTTTATAATTATATTTATAGTACACAATAAAAATAGTAATTCCAGTGAATAATTAAATAAAGAGAAAATATACTCATCTACTTTCAAGGACACAGAAAATATTTCAGAAAAAAAAGTTATCACACCGGGAACTCAATCAAAACAAGTACCTTAAGATTGTAAAAAAAAACCGCTTGCCACTCCCAAAAAAGAGGGAGATATGTGACAAATATATATTAGTTCACACGTTAAGACTGTCAAATAGGAGGATAGTGTGTGTGTGTGTCAGAGCCATTGGTAACAATTAAACAGTTTTGTCAGAATTACCGATTTCGTGTACTCTGTGCTCGGCGTGACCGCTCCGGATTAAAAGTGTATTTATTACAATATGGATTTTTACAAAAAAAAATTATGTAAAACGTTTTTCATTATGCTTTATATGTTTGAGAATAACGCATAGAAATAAATCTTGGCCAAGTAATCCTTCAAAGCGCTCTCTGTGCTTTTCCAAAAATCATAAAAATATTTTACAAGGAAAAAATTGCTGCAAAAATTGTTTATTTACAACTTCCCTAAAAGAAAAAACAAATACATAAGAGCAGGGACGTAACTAACCGTACAAGTAAGTTCGAAGGTCAAACCGCAGCAAATACATTCTGCTGCCTACAGCTGATGACAATAATATAACAGTGATAAATTTTTTATCTTCCTAAATTTTTTTTTTTTCGATTATGGGTCTGGGTTTCGTTTTTTCTCATTTTGGTTTGAAAAGAAACCGTAATAAAAAAATCTCTCAACATGGGATTACAGCAAATCAAATCAAAGGGTTTTTATTTGGTTACAGTATCAAAGATAGCTAAAATGAGGTTTTGAAGTAGAAGCTTTTATTTTTTATGACGTAATATCGCAGATGATAGGTATAAATTATATCAGTGTAAATGTGTATTTTTTTTATTATATCAAAAAGTATTGTTTTACTTCATTCCACTAAATAAATTGTTTTAATCTTTTATTTTCGATATGTTTGCGCCCCCCAGTTTGAGAAACACTGTTCCAAGGCATCACATATATTTTCAAAGTTGCTTAGAAAAATTGTCATGGAGTCATCTGAATTGTAATTGTCGATAACGGTTTGAACATCTTCAAAACGTACATCACTTTGTGACGAATCTATATGCGTCCTCTCACTAATCTATTTGGGGAATTTTTGGGGTAGCATTCGAGTTTAGTTCACAGCTATCCCTCTCAAGAAAAAACTGTGTTACTTAGATTAGTTGGACTATATAAAATCAGAGTTTTGATAATTATAGGAGAATGAGGTTGAAAGTTGCGATAGATTCGATTGACATAAATAAGTTGGTCCCGCCTATTTGCTTAAATAATCATTGCTTTCTCCGTGCTACTCTTTGGACATTCACTTAGAGAATAAGTTGTTGTACATAAATAATTGTGGTTATGTCTGGTTCTCCTTGCATTCCTCCCGCGCCCTTAGGTAGGCAAGAGGGTGAGAGAGCAACTTCAGGTGGAAGTCACTCCCAAATTTTAATATTTGGAGCTGTTGTCTCTTTGACCTTATCATTGCTTTGTTCATCTCTACGGTACCCTTGTCCTTTTCAATTGTTTCTTCAGCCGTCGTTTCCAAATTTAATTTCAACTTACAAGTAATCCAAGTAGTCCATTAAATGGAAAAGAAATTTTTGGATCAGCGTTTTTTTTTCCCCTTCTCGCTGCCGTAGGAGCAGTTTTTTGCTCAGATAACTCTGCATCCAGCTTAGAGAGAAACGGCTATAACATTTCTTATTAGCAGCATGGTTGCGTTACTTTTTTAAAAATACTTTTGTTTTTATATTAGCAAAATTTTAAACTCCAAATTTGAAATCAATTTTCGGGAACATGAATCTTGACGGCTTTAAACCTGTGATGGGTTGAAGTAACCATCGAGAAGTTTTCGGAAAACTAGTTTTATTCAGCCAGCGATCGACACTAAGCAAGGAGGCAAACTAATGAAAAGTGCCCAGATTTTTAATATTGGATTGTATATTTATTTCCAGAACAGCCAAATCAGCTTTTGTTCAGGTTTCGATTGGAGAGTAGAAACAGATTTCAACAAAATTTGTTTTAACCGGAATTTTGTGTACTAATACCTTATGCTGTAAGGCACAGGAGTTTAAGAGTAGTCGGTATCAACTATACAAATAATGTTTAATTGAGCCATTTTAGGAACCTGTTTTTCAGAAACTGTTAAATATAAAATTTTCATATTTTGTCTGTATATAAATTAGGTTTTGTTATTTAAATTATGGTAAAATATTTAAAATATAATGTTTACTTTTTCAAAAAATTTATCGTAAAAGTATTGCTTTGAATTATTTGAGAATTGTCATTTTTTTAAGGTAACTGCTCTTCAGCAATATATTTTGGGAATTCTCCAAAAAAGTAGCTCCATTATATATAATTACATATTATTTATGTGCAGTAAAAATTGCCAGTGCATTCATTTTTTAGATTCTGTGAAAAAGGTACACGCAGTTTGAAAACAATCCTTATGAGAAAATTGCATTTTTAATGTAAAAAGGCACTTCATCACAAAAATAATAAATTACAACATGTTTTTGCCCTATTTTATTAAACATTAGTACCTTCTTAATTTTTTAAGCATAAAATAGGTAACAAAAAACCTTAAAATGTTCAGAAAATACATATGAAGTAAATTTCAGTTTTTGTTCAACGAGATTTTTTTTAGCATTTTGCATCAATTTTCACATAAAATAGTAAACAAAAAAGTCTTAAATTGCCCAGAATGGCATTTTTCAGTTTTTTTAGTGAGATGTGATTTCTAGTATTACATCAATTTTCTCAATTCTGTATCAATTTTAAAGAATTAGTAGCTTTCATGCTTTACAGATATCAAATTTGAATATAAATCATCATAAATATAATATGAAAATGTATCAATATGGTTTTGGTATGAATTTGAGATGGCATTTAAAAATACCTGATAATACGACATTTTGAAAGTTTTCGCTGGGTGTTTGTAAAGTTATCATTAGTTTTTGTTTTTGCAGGCAGTTTCAAAGTTTTAAACTTAAAAAAATTACTCTAAACTGGACAAATGATTTCTAAAACAGCCAAAATAAAACTGTTTTTATGTTTTTAAACATGAAATTTATGTATTTTTATGTATGTAACAAGCTTCTCGCAAAGACAACAAACATCACATTCGATGTGTCATCTCATACCTTTTTCTCAGAAACTATTGAACACAAATACTCAAATTTTTATTGTATATCAATTAGACATTTATATTTATACTGAAGTGAAATTTTTAAAAATATATTAAATAATTTTTTCAAAGACAAACTGATAGTTCACAGAGCATTAATATTATGAATTAATTGAAAATTGTTATTTTTTGTTATATCTGCTTTCTATTTGAATGTTTTAAGAATATTTCAAAAATGTCACTTTAGTATACACAATTGCATTTAAGAAACATAGAGTACACATTTTTAAAAATATAAATTTTAGGAAACAGAAATTTTTATAAAAAAAATCTTACCTAATTAAAAAAAAATATAGCCTATAATTTATTTTGCACGGTAATGAAGGGTAAGATTCTTGATACCACTTCAATTTCCATTGATTTAATGGATGGTATGAAATGTCTTTTACTATCGTTTAGATGTAAAGCTGGTGTTTTGTATGTGCAGTATTTTAACAACTATTACCTATCCAGTATCAAAATTGGTTGCAATAAGTGCACATTCATTTCTGCCATATTACTCATTTTTAAGCTATTGAATTAATTTTATAACTATCATTTTTTCAAAAAGCACGTTTTCAATCCTCACAAAAAGTTATTAAGCATTTAAAAGTATAAAAATTTCCAAAGGAGAAATAATACACAATAAAAAAATTCTAATTACACAACAAAAAAAATATAATTACACAACAAAAAATTTCCTCCCAGGTAATAAATTTTAAATTAAAAGCAAATATTTTCATCATATTTACAA
This sequence comes from Trichonephila clavipes, assembly GCA_019973935.1. Classification (NCBI taxonomy): domain Eukaryota; kingdom Metazoa; phylum Arthropoda; class Arachnida; order Araneae; family Nephilidae; genus Trichonephila; species Trichonephila clavipes. The sequence continues at coordinate 1,496,129 of BMAU01021361.1, forward strand.
ACTTTTCTCCAAAAGTACGTAAACAAACTAACAGCTAAACTTGCAGTTAAGTTTCATTTAATCTACAGTTAATTGTGTATGATTAAATGAAATTTTGTGGAGGCTTTGCAAGGTCTCAGATTTAAAAAGTCAATATTTACACTTAATCTGTCCAAGTGGGCATGGCCTGTGGCAGCTGATTATTTTTTTAAAAGTCATTTTAAAATGCTTCTAATTTATATCATGGCTTGTATGTTATATAATTGTAAAGGTAAGGATTTGGAGATTTTAGAAACATATCAAAAACTCAAAATCGATTTTCAAACAGTTTTAACCCTACTGACTGATCTTAATGTAGGCTGGTATGCAAATGAGAGCGCAATTAATAAAAATAGGATACGCCAAGAGTCTGTCTGAGAACTATATTTTATGGCCATACTAGCATCCTAACATGCTCTCGTATTGTCAATGAGGCTGTTCATCATCGATAGTGGCAGTATGTACCGTTCTTCAAAAAGAGACGATTCATGTTGCCACAGGGAGTGACGTCAATCAAAATCATAGTAAATCTGCTAATTAAATACTAAACTTGATTTCTCATTTACTTTATTCAAATATTACTTAATTTGTTTCATTAACAAGTTTGATAATAAACTTGTCAAACAATCTTTGATTATTTAGCTATATAAGCTTACATAATACCAGCAGGAATACCCGTTTTTTGCCCGGGTGAATTGAAAAATATAATAATCGAGAAAGAAGAAAAATTAATGAGGTCAAAATTTAATTAATGTTTTTAATAATAGTAACATGTAAATTAAACTCTAAAAAAAAGAAAAAATCAGCAAATGAAAAAGCCAAGTAAAATAAATAAATAAGGTTGAATAGTCCAGTATTTTCCAAGTTGATTTGTCTATCAATCTGTAAATATTATCTAAAACAAATACATAAATGTTATTTTTTACTCCACTGTAGGAGTCCATTTCTGAAAAATCTGTTCTTAGCGGTTCAGTACTTAGCGAAAGAAACGTAACTGTCAATTTCATGTTTTTGAATCTAATGGTTCAAAAATGTGATTTTTTAAAAATCTATAGCACTCCTGTAATTCGCTCTGAAAAATCGATTTACACAAAACATGTTTTAAGCGGATATCTGTTTAAGAAAGGAAACATGGCAGCCAAACTATAGGCATATATATATGGAGAAAATATCTTTTACCCTGCATCCCTTTGGAAATTGCTTTCAGCTAAAGCCTTTCTTATCACGCAACTAAAGAACGTGACTGCCGAATTTAAAGTCTGTAGATCTAATAGTTCAAGAAAGGAAATTCTTTTATCTATAACACTCATACAAAATCCATGGAAGTTTATTTACTCAAGTCTTCTTGCAAAATAGTTCAAAAACGTTGATTTTTATTTATAATGACCTCACAATCCCATTGGGAGTCTATTATCTCAAATTTCATTCTTTGCAGTTCTCTACACAACGAAAGAAACACACCTGGCGAATTTCAAGTTTAAATGTCCAACAATTCCCCAGACCTCGTATTGAGCGAGTCGTTTTTCTCTCATACATTTGTATATTTGTAATATTTTCTCAGATAAAAATTGCTCCTTGAATTATTATTATTTCTTAATAGATTTCCCAGTGGTGTCGGGCATTTTAAGACAAGAACGAAAGATCATTCTAATAAACTAAATTTTAATACAACTTGTTACCTTCGAACACCCTAAAATATATCCAAATTTGGACACTGATTTCAAATTTACATACATCGAAGCATTCAAAAACGCCGTATAATAATCAGAATTTTATTATTGAACATCCAAATCAAATTCCCCTCTCCCATAAGGCATAATTAGGAATTATGTATTTCATAAAACAAATAAATCATTAATTTACAATTGATAATTTTGAAAAATCAATTCATTATAAATAATCAAAACTTCAAAACAATAAGTATGGAGTTTTGTTACGTTGGAACCCCAACTAATTAAAATTAAAATTTAAGATATTGTTAAGTCTTCATTTAGCCACTTCTGAGCTGCACGGAGATTCCCATGAAGCACTTTCATAGAACACTGGTTACGGTCTGTTTGGGTGAAAGGAAACTCACGTGTTTTTCAGAACTCGAAATGTTTTCTTGAAGTTCTTGAAGAGTAAATATTGACGCACGAACGTGGGACCCAAACATCACTCTCCACACTGACACTTGATTGTTTATCAGGCGTTGATGCACTAGCATGAGATTCGAAATGAAAAGGTTCAATTAAAAATACTGGAATAATATTAATAGATTGATTGTTGCTACTTGTATATAATGAACGAATTTGCTTAAGCGAAGGGAAATCATTGTCCTTTGTAGGACGATATATCATATAAATTATGCTTGAATCCTGTACAATTTCAGATTATCCACGTTGTCTTGAGTTGAAGCTCGGAAATATAGTGAGAAATATTGACTAACAGACAAAATACTTTTTTAATGTTTTAGTTTTGAAAGTTCTTTATTTTTCCTACACTTCTAGTCTGTTTGGGACTTAAGAGAACTTGGTACCCCCAAAATCACAGACCTATCATTTTTTTTTATTTTCATTTAATCTTATTCTTTGCATTATTATCTTTCGATTGATATATCACTTGTGCATGTCGGAAAGTTAAAAGTTGAATAAAACTTCATTTGAAAACAAATTATGCAATTCAGCCACGCCCCCTTTTTAGAAAAAAAAGCTAAAAAAAGCATTTTGATAAAAAAAATCTAATTAATAAAGATAAATAATAACATTAAAAAAAAGAATGTGTAGTATATAAAGCAGAATATTTCCGAGACAATACATACAATCATTTTTTTTCTTTGTGAACTGTGCGCATGTAAAATTTTTAAATTAAGGCATTTTATATTAATAATTTTATAATTTCAGTTCTTATTCCTGATATATTTTTCATACAAATGTAATACTTTAATATTATAAGAAGAAAAACAGCTAAAATTTCTGTCTTGACAGAAAAAAATTTTTTTTAAAGTTTTTCTTGAGTTTTCTTGTGCAATTAGTACTCTCTAAAAGTTGATCATTTATAAAAATGTGTGGGTTGAAAACATATGAAAATGCAATTATTTTAAAGAAAAACGTATAAAACGTATAAAGTGGTATTTTAAGTTTAATTAAGCTTATAATAATTATTTTTTCAGAATTATAAACTTTAAAGTGGTTTTTCTCAGTTTGTGTTTTTCGAAACCTTAGTGCATTCAAAATGCTACTCCTTCGGCAATTATTTACCAATCAATTTTTTTCCCTGCGTGTTAAAAATAAAGCATGTAATAAAATTAGGGATCCATTTTGCTATAAACTGAATACTTTTTTTAAAAAAAAATAAAATGCAAGACATGTTGGCTTTTTCGTTGATTTTTAGCCTGTATATCAACATTTTATTTTTTTTTCTCAAAAACGAATAAAGTTATTCTAAAATCGATCCCTAAAGTAGTTTAGAACATCCATAAGAATATTATAAAAAAAAATTTAGGTCAAAAATTAAATTTTTACACAGGGAGTAGGATTTTAAATTTTTCCCAATTTCCTTCAAAAAATTTAAATTTTTAAAATTGTTTGAATAATATATGAAAATTTTCATCTGGTATCATTTTTTGAATAGAAAAATTGTATAAAATGCTAAAATATAATTTTTAAATACATAAATAAAGAAATTTGATCAAAGGGTACCGAGTCCTCTTAAAAGCGCCTCTTCGTTTGAATTGACGCTCAAAAAACAACTTTTCACACTTGCAATCATATGAAAGTTTAATGTAAGTGATGAATTTTGCCTTTCTCTTGTGTTTATTCTATTCGTTTGACTCACCTCATCTACAATCCTTCATTCCTCCAAGTCGTTCTAAAGTGAATCAGCAATCGTAACAGTAAGCGATCCTCAATCGCATTAGATAGAAGAAACCTTGTAAAAAAAGTTTTAAAAACTGTTTTGTAACGTATTGTTTTAACTCTGCATAAAAAAGACCCTGTAAGAAATAATAGAGTGTATACGCATTAAGGATTTTTATTTAGAGCAGTAGGGATTTAATTTTGAATGTGGAAATATGTTCAAGAAATAAATAATCTCCCTCGTGTTATTTCCAGTTTTAAATAGTTTTTTCTTTCATCTTCTACCTCAAAAGATTCTGTGGCAAGTCATTTCAGAAAAAAATAATTTTTTCCAGATTTTTCATTAGTACCAACTTCAATTCTCATGACATTCTTTAAATCACAGAATTTTTCTGCAGAAATCTCCACTCTATTTTTTAAAGGCTTACATTTTGCCATTCTAATAATAGGTCTTAAACTTAAGAAACTAAGAGCTGGTTTTACTCTCAATTTATTTAAGTTATCAATTATATATAGCTCCCAGAATTCCATAATAATAATTCAACTGTGAAATAAATTAGAGCATTTAAATTTAAATATCATGGTTTGAAAATGTTTCATTCAATTGAAAAATGATATAATCAACCGTATATGTTACACTCAGGGCAATTAATTTCCTATTTAAGTTAAGAATTTTTAAACTGAACAGTACATTATTACTAAAATAAATATTCTCTAAAAGGAATACTTTAATTAATTGTAAACAAACACAGAACTATCTTACTGTAATAACAAATAGTTAGAAAGATAAAATCATTAAGTTGGCTGCTTTTATTATGTAAAAGGAAATCCTCTTAAGGTATCTGTACACCTTCGAAGAAAATTTTTTTTAAAACTTTAATATTTGCTAAAAAATATTTTTTACTGATGAAATATAACTTAAAACTATGAAAAATACATTTAATATGTTACTTGTAGTACATAAAAAAATTTTAGGGAGTAAAGCATAGTGTAAATAGTAATTAAATTAAATTATTAGAATAACGCATATAACTCAAATGTAAACAAAAATATCCGTTTTCTGTAAATTTGATAATGATCATTATAACATTTTTTAGGGCTGGTACTATTTTACTGATGATAATCAATTTGTTACAATTTTTATCAAGTTTCGAGTAAAAGAACATTGAAAAATCATTAAAAAATTATTACGAGCATGATATATACCTTAGTTACTAAAAACATATCAACTATATAATTATGAAAGTAGTAGGGGTTCTTTAAATCTATAAAACAAATATATTTATAAAATTTGAACTAATTTGGTTCACAACTTTTTCTGATATTTACGTTGTCAGATGTCAATACGTTAAACAAATTCATTTTGAGATAAATCAGAAATAAACTTTGAACTGCAAATTTTAATATTAAACACAATTTGATATACTTAAAATGCTCCTGATTTATAAATAACACCTTCTTTACTCTCTAAAACATTGATTTTTTTCCCCTTGTAGCTCTTAAAATTTTTCTACGCTGCTTTACATTGGTGTTGAATGTCGTTCTGCGTCGTTAATTCTATTGATGCCAAGATGTTTGTATGCTTTTAAAGTAAAATAACCAGGAGTTATATTAAGTTTCTTAAAAATTTCAACACAACCCTTGTATCCATCATTAAATTGGATCACAGCATCCAATGCACCATATTTTAAAGTTTTGAGGCACACGAAAACTTCCTTGGGTACTCTCTGCCATATAACGCCATTTAAACACTCGTTTGAATTTTGTGTTTCGCCATGCAGGCATTTAGTAAGCAGTTCTTTGGTATACAACTCTAAATATGTAGGCTTAATCGTGTTTAGTACTTCATTTGATAAGCCTTTATATTTTTCGTTTGGCTTTTTGCCACAAGACAGTGCTCGCTGGTAGTAGCACCAACTATCTTTTCCGATGGGACACTGCCCATGCATCGGTTTCTCGACACTTGATGATCAAAGAAACAAAGCCGCAATAACATTTTGCTGAAGACCGGATAGGTTTCCAACATTGCTACGAACAGCAATCCCATTATAGTTTTGCAATCGGTCAATAAAAGAGTCGGTGAGTTTGCCTTTGTCAGACAGATTTTTATTTTTAGACTTTAGTTTGCGCAATCTCGCACCTACTCTCTTTTGAACATGACCAATGCATTCATATTTTGTGACGCTATCCTTTCCATAAGTATCTTTGATACTGATAAAGCCCTTAGAGTCCCTGTCACCATAATAATATGCATATTTAAGGCCTCGTTTGACAATAGAACGTTGGAAGATTCTCGTAGCACCAACAGCTTCCATTTTTAACGCAAAACCTTGAAAATTGCTATGGCACACGTGATCTGCTGCAAAAGTTTCCGACTCAATGCTTCTAGGCATTTTAGAAATCTTTCTGCAGGTGGGACAATATGACGACATTATTTCAATATCTACTACTTTACCAGTGTCAGCTGACAAAGCTGCGACACACCCATTCATGGAAGAGTAACCTCTACGCTGCCACGTTCCATCAACTGAAATGCCACATTCAACAATTTTATTTTTAGTAGGATATAGCACTAGCAGTTCAGAAGCTGCTTTTTGCATTGATAGTTCACTAACTTCTGAAATCACGGACATGTGAGTTTATTCTCATGATTAGTGTACGCAGTTTTACTGAGCTTGGATAAATTTAACGTACCACATAATTTAAACCCAGCAGAAAAAACTTTCCCAATTTGTCTCATACCCTACACAAATCTTGTATTTACTTCAGGACAGTTTAAAGTTTTCTTTGAACTAGAAAACCCTGAGTAAAAGTCACGATGTTTACACCTGATAACAAAATTTGAGCACAAACCATATGTGGAATCCTCAGAAAGCAGGATACCTTCTTCGAAACATATTGGGCAGCAAAGTTGTAAAAACAAATTTAAAAGGACTTCCATATCAATTATTCTGTTACCAGTAAGTGGTTTACGTTGATATTCTGCTATTTCTTCATCAAAGGCAGCAGGTATTTAAATTTTTGAAGAACTGGCGTTGGTAGATGTTGCGCTGCTATTTTTTGAATGTTTAATGGTAGATCCATTACCTCGAAATTGCCGTTTTCTCTTTGCACTAACTCAACGTTTAGCATTACCCATTTTAAATGACAAAAATTAAAATTTTCTGCTATAAAAAAGGATTAAACAAAAGCTTATAAAGAGCTACGCAATCATAAGCAAATGTAAACAAACAGTAAAGCACTCTATTTTCTTGCCAGATTCTAGATAAAAATATAAATAAAAACATGTTGCCAATTATATTCTTGATAATTCTGAAAACTCAAATTCATATTTTAAAAAGTTTAAATTTCTTACTATTGCACATTTAAACGATACTATGAAAAATGAAAATGTCAACAAACATTTTTTCTACTTCGCAATGCAGACTTGTACTTCCGGGTTCAAAAAGGTGCTATCGAATGAAACTCAAATCCCCATAACTTAAGTTCTAAATAGAAACAAAATTTAAACAACATTTTAAAGAAAAAAGTTCATATTTTCAAATAACATTTAAATTAAAAAATCAAAAAATTTGACGAAAATGACGTTTTGAAGGTGTACGGATATCTTAATTAGGATGAAGAGTATTTCAATTAATTTTAATTTTAATACTGTCAAATTCAAATACGATTGAAAGTTATAAAGCGTGTTTTTTAGAGGTATAGAACTTTAAATTGCAATAAAACAACGATGTATCATTCGATTGAGATGAATTTTTTTTTATTCGAAAGATAATTTTGTGCATTACATTTTAAATATAATTTCTGGCATATGACTGCCCCGGCTGGCTCGGATGTAGTCCAATCTGGACGTCCAATTTTCGATGACTTTTTCCAACATTTGTGGCCGTATATCGGCAATAACACGGCGAATGTTGTCTTCCAAATGGTCAAGCGTTTGTGGCTTATCCGCATAGACCAATGGCATAGCCCCACAGAAAATAGTCTAGCGGTGTTAAATCACAAGATTTTGGAGGCCAATTCACAGGTCCAAAACGTGAAATTAGGTGGTCACCAAACGTGTCTTTCAATAAATCGATTGTGACACGAGCTGTGTGACATGTTGCGCCGTCTTGTTGGAACCACAGCTCCTGGACATCATGATTGTTCAATTCAGGAATGAAAAAGTTATTAATCATGACTCTATACCGATCACAATTGACTGTAACGTTGTGGCCTTCATCGTTTTTGAAGAAGTACGGACCAATGATTCCACCAGCCCATAAAGCGCACCAAACAGTCAGTTTTTCTGGATGTAACGGTGTTTCGACATACACTTGTGGATGAGCTTCACTCCAAATGCGGCAGTTTTGTTTGTTGACGTAGCCATTCAACCAGAAGTGCGCTTCATCGCTAAACGAAATTTGCTTATGAAAATCGGGAACAACGGCAATCTTGTTTTGGGCCCATTCGAAGAGTCTACGCCTTGCTTGATCATATTTAAAATGTATTGCCATAAGAATTTCTTTCGAATAAAAAAAAATTCATGTCAATCGAATAATACATCGTTGTTTTATTGCAATTTAAAGTTATATACCTCTAAAAAACACCCTATATATTTATATATATATGTATATATATATATATATATATATAGACATATATGTATATATACATATATATACATATATATTAATATATATATACATATATATATACACATATATATTATATATATATATATATATATATATATATATATATATATATATATAAATGCATAAATATAAATTACAGCTTAATTAAATAGCTTAATAATTTTTAAAATAGTTTCATTTATAATTCTGAATATTACATTTTTCGTTATATAGATAATTATATCATTTTTCGCTAGCTAGACAATTTTAAACCTAACACTAATTACTATCCACAAAATCTTAATTTAATGCAGAAAAAAAATAACAACTCTGAAGCAACTCCTCTTGATACAGAAATTAAATTAAAAGATAATGTTATAGTTACTAATCTATTTATGAGATAAAAGAGAGAGAGAGAGAATTTCAATGCAATATTATTAAAGTACTTCATTGGGAAAGTAATGTACATGTTTCTATGTTCATAAATATTAGTATTAATTTCATACAACGCAATAAACTGATTGTTTCAAAAAATCAGAAAGAATAAAAAGCTATAAACATTTCTTTAAATACAGCTTAATTCAAAAATACGAATTAATTTTATTAATAATACAGAAATTTTAAATAGTGAGGATTAAAATTACTTAAAATATTAGTAGTTGATTATTATAAATCTATAATTTTTCTTAGACATAGATATAGTTACATCCATTTTCTAATATTAGATAAAATTACTTATTCTGCTAATTTTATTTTAAACGTAGTAATTTTTTTAATACATTTATGAACCTAGTGCCCCTAAAGTAATGGCAATTTGTATACACACTTTTTCATTTTTAATTCTGTTATTTTCATACGTTCGCTAAGTGCTACTATTTAGTCACTCCCATGCTTGTAATTTGCATTTGGGTCTAGAATCTGGCAGTAACTTGTTTATTGTACTCAGATTTAGCACGGGCTCTGCATTTTTGAAAGCAAGTTTTAGATAAGATACCTTTTTTCTTGTAATGGATATAGATATTCTAACCATTATTTTCAGTAGGGATTTGCTCACTATTATTAACAAAAAGGGGGAGGCTGGCTGGCCAAAAACATGTTCAACCTCACTTTTATATAAATTATTTTATACATAATATAATCCTAAGTCAGCAATGTTTGTTATACAGTAGCATCCAAATTTTTATTTTTTTAAATTCTTTGATTTTTAATTTCTAACATCCTTTCTAAAAGCTTATGTCCGGATTATCTTATAATTGCGATTTTGAAAGTTTTGTTGATTATAGATTATTTATCTCTCATTAGTAAAAAGTTCTGATTATATATATATACATAAGTTTAAATATGTGTATCGTGCAGTTAAGGTTCAAAAATAGAGATCGAGGATATGACTTTCAAGTCTATTATTTCTTCCCTGAAGATTAAAGTTAAAAAAAACATATCCCTTATTGTAAGAAGGATGAAAGTATTCCCTTAAATATATTATATCATAAAATGATTATATTTGTTCATACTCGACTAAATATTTTATATGAACATTAAATCACAATTCGATATTTGATTGAAATAAACTCTTTTTTTAAATACACTCAAAATCTAAGTAAAAATATATCCCTTATTGTAAAAAGGATGAAAGTATTCCCTTAACTATATTATATCATAAAATGATTATATTTGATTCATATTTGACTAAATTTTTTATATGAACATTTAATCACAATTCGATATTTAATTGAAATAAAATCTTTTCTTAAATACACTCACGATCTAAGTAAAGATATATCCCTTATTGTAAAAAGGATGAAAGTATTCCCTTAACTATATTATATCATAAAATGATTATATTTGATTCATATTTGACTAAATTTTTTATATGAACATTTAATCACAATTCGATATTTAATTGAAATAAAATCTTTTTCTTAAATACACTCACGATCTAAGTAAAGATATATCCCTTATTGTAAAAAGGATGAAAGTATTCCCTTAACTATATTATATCATAAAATGATTATATTTGATTCATATTCGACTAATTTTTTTATATGAACATTAAATCACTATTCGATACTTGATTGAAATAAAATCTTTCTTTTTAAATACACTCACAATCTAAGTAAACATATATCCCTTATTGTAAAAAGGATGAAATATATAATACCATAAAATGATTATATTTGGTTCTTATTCAACTAAATTTTTTATATGAACATTAAATCACAATTCGATATTTGATTGAAATAAACTTTTTTTTAAATACACTCACAATCTAAGTAAAAATATATCCTTTATTGTAAAAAAGGATGAAAGTATTACCTTAACTATATTATATCATAAAATGATTATATTTGATTCATATTCGACTAAATTTTTATATGAACATTAAATCACAATTCGATACTTGATTGAAATAAAATCTTTCTTTTTAAATAATAAAAATATATCCCTTATTGTAAAAGGATGAAATATATAATACCATAAAATGATTAATTTGGTTCTTATTCAACTAAATTTTTATATGAACATTAAATCACAATTCGATATTTGATTGAAATAAAAAATACACTCACAATCTAAGTAAAAATATATCCTTTATTGTAAAAAGGATGAAAGTATTACCTTAACTATATTATATCATAAAATGATTATATTTGATTCATATTCGACTAAATTTTTTATATGAACATTAAATCACAATTCGATACTTGATTGAAATAAAATCTTTTTTTTTTTAAATACACTCACAATCTAAGTAAAAATATATCCCTTATTGTAAAAAGGATGAAATATATTATACCATAAAATGATTATATTTGGTTCATATTCAACTAAATTTTTTATATGAACATTAAATCACAATTCGATATTTGATTGAAATAAAATCTTTTTTTTAAATACACTCACAATCTAAGTAAAAATATATCCCTTATTGTAAAAAGGAGGAAAGTATTCCCTTAACTATATTATATCATAAAATGATTATATTTGATTCATATTCGGCTAATTTTTTTATATGAACATTAAATCACCATTCGATATTTGATTGAAATAAAATCTTTCTTTTTAAATACACTCACAATCTAAGTAAAAATATATCCCTTATTGTAAAAAGGAGGAAAGTATCCCCTTAACTATACTATATCATAAAATAATTATACTTGATTCATATTCGACTAAATTTTTTATATGAACATTAAATCACCATTCGATATTTGATTGAAATAAAATCTTTTTTTAAAATTTACTCACAATCTAAGTAAAAATATACATTTAAGAATTAAGTTAAGTAAATAAGTTATATTTATTTTTGGAAAGAAAACAGTTTTCTATATTGCCTTTTTTTCCCTCTTCAATTATCTTACCATAAATTTTTCAGATGTTTTTAAGAAATGCTTTCTTTTTGCAGTATATCATTTTTACATAATTAATGCATATGTGTTATATTTAACGACATTGTAAATTTAATTTAGATCGAACTGATCGTTTTCAGGATTATTCAATATCTGCCATTTCGCAAGAACTATGTAACAAAAAGAAAGAAAATTACATAGGTACTTAAAAAACCACAAATAGTTTTCACAGCAGTTTCATATTAATTTTTAAAAGTGAACAGTAAGAAAAGTACTTAATAAGAAAAAAATTGATCTAATAAAAGTAACTTTAGTTCTAAACCAGATCCTTCATTTATTATGCTCTAGTTTTATGTAATATAATTTAATTTTTGTTTAGTAATAATAATTTACAGATGGCAAACAAAAGAATAGAAACCGCAGATAAAGCGCAAAAGAAGCTCTTATATAAATATTTCTGTTCCTTTTTGTTATATAGGGACATGGTAGGAAAATCAATTGCAGATTAGAAAAAGTACCACTGCAGATAAGACAACAGTTGTGTAATATTGTTTTAATGTGTCAGAATTCATCGATTTTTAGAAAGGTATGTTTGCTGGTGCTCTCCTACTAATTACTTGTGCGTTTAAAATAATCAAAATAGTGCATGTAGCATAGGTAACTGTGTCTAAAATTATGGCCAGTTAGCAGAAATTGCAACGTGTTAATTCTAAATTAGCAAATGGAAACGAAAGAAGTTTGATCAATGGTTAACGGCGTAAACTATTCCCCCAAATCGTAAATCCACAACAGACTAAGGACCATTAGAGTTAAACACGTTAACAAAACAATGTATTGCAACTAGAACAGGTAGGTTGGAAATGTAACAGGTTGTCTTCTTACGGCAGTATTGCAAAGAACAAATCACTTCATTATCGACATTAATACCAAAAACATATCACGGCATCTAGTGCCACAAAGAACATCAGAGTGGAAAATAACGTTGTCGTCCATAACTTTGATAGTAAATCAACATCCTATTAATAAAATAATGATTCATATTCAAAATGCATGCTTCTATTATTTTGTTGCTGCCGATAGTTTATCTGTAAATCGTAATGTGTAATATATTTTGCTTCAATAATATTAGCTTAGGTAAAAACATTGGTAAAATACGTAATATTTATAGTTTCAAGCAGTGATCAAAAAATAAAAGCAACTCTTTTAAAAAATATTCATCTATCAGAAGCACATCATTTTTTTTATATATAAATGAGAGTTATATAATTACAATAATCTTTATTTTTCCCTGAAATTTTTTCTGCAATCTTAATTCGAAATTTTCAGACTTTTTAAAGTCATTATCTTAGCATACTTGAATATGTTAGATAATGTTTGAAAAAGTGTACCTCGATCATTTTCAAAATGCATAAAAAGGGAATTTTTTTTTATGTCAAGGATCATATGGAAATCACAGTGTAGATTTTATTCATTTTTTATTAATGTTTCTCTTTGAGGCTTCTCGTTTCTATTGGAGACGGATCTCATTATTTTGAACCTTGGTCTAGGGACGAGGATGACATCTAAAATGACATCCCACTTTTCAAGCTTCCACACCACACCAACAGGAGAAACGCCCTAGTATGAAATAATTGCGTTAAAATTATTTAAACCCTTGTTTATTTGAATGCATTAAGTTTATGAAATTGTCAGTATTATTAATATTTCTTATCAAAACCATGACCCATAGTTTTTTCAGCGATATTAATAGGCACAAAGAATAAAATTATAAGCAAATTATTATTTCTTTTGGTGACTATTTTCGATTTATTTTGATGAAATCATATTTTATACTATTCGAGCAATTTTTACCCAGTTTCAGTCATCGCACTAAGTTACGTAATTATTCATAAACTTAGACCTTCCAAATCCCTCTAGCAAAATGTTATTAATAGAATTACACTTTGGAAAAATATTTTTTTTAAAAAAAAATTGCTTCTAATTAAATAATTTTGACAATAAAAAATACACGCATATAAAAACATAACTTCAACAAAAGGCTTTCTTAATTTCATCTACGAAAACATATTGCAGGATCTGAGGCAATCATCGAACAATAAGAAAGAGTCAAAATCGTTAGTTGATATCTGAAAAGCCTACAAAAACTAACTTAAAAAAAAAACCAGAAATGTTTAGCATCCCAAACCATCCGAGGTCGAAAAAACCGAACCGTGATCAACGATTAGAGGGACTAAGGTCGCCAATCCATATTACTTCTTTTAGAGTTAAAGCTTCGACTTTGAGGATGATACAACCTCGAAACAGGAAAAAAGACCACTAAAAAAGAGGAGAAAGAATGAAAAAAAAAAAGATAAAAAGAGATAGAAAGAAGGGAGGGGGAAGGAAGCGTCGAACTCAAGTACACATGCAAGAATTCATATCGTAGCGCCTCGAAATCCGAGATCGCATCCTGATTGGTCGAAAATACACTGGCGCGTTTCTGACTGGTTATGACGCTTGGGGTGGAATGTTAGTTGCGAACTGGCATTTATCCAGGGAAGATCGGGATCACGCCTGCCGCTCTCAAACGAGAAAATCTGGAGCGAGTTTTCCTTTGCGTCGTTCAACAAGCTGCTTTTGGATCAGCGCAGCGTGCGCTTCTGGCGCTTGCCACATTGTGGTGAGTAGAAACTTCATATTTCTTGGTTTTCGAAATTTTTTTCCCAATTTGTGCTGTATGAAAAATATTTTTTTTAAGATGTTAATTTAAGCTTTGAATGTTTACGCACATTTTATTCTGAGAATTGAGTGTTTTAAAATACTAATTTAACTGATTTAAAACGTACTCAACTAATCTATTTTTTTATTGAAATGTTTTTTTTTAGTTGCTAACTGGATCGAAATGATATAATAAGAAAATTATTCAACATTTATTTTTAAACATAATTTGTATTTAACTATCTTAGAAAAATCATTCGTATGCAATTTATTTTGGAAGTGTAATAGTGGCATTTGTTATAAGAAATTAAAGATGAGAAATTTTAAATTATTAATTTTGTATCTGTATTCATTTTATAAATTGGGACCTGCTGCTTTTTGAAAGAAGCAATAATTATGAATTGGGAAAACAACATGTCTCTCTTTGATTATTTCTTGCTTCAAAAGTAAATGAAAGAAAAAATCAGTAAAACGTTTTATGTAGTAAAATTCGATTGATTAAGAAAATCATAATTTTATAGCTTCAAGAATTTTTATTAAATTTATTTTAAAAAAATTATATTTTGCTCTTAATTCTTTCGTAAAGTATATTTTTATGATAAATTTTACTGAGATTTTGAGATATATAAATATAATGTATTTTATTTAGTTATTGTTTCCCCAATTTATCCTATTTAATAAATTACAAATATTTATTTAGTTAACTAAATAGTTTTTTTTTAAAATAAAACTTCGTAATATACTTTATGCCAAGTAATAAACTCTTCATTATTTATTACTTTTTCGCATTTAATTACATATTTATAATTATATTTAATGATTTCCTGTAAATGTTTATTAGCAACATTTACTTTTGCCTACAAACTCACTTGAATATATTAGTTACATTACTTGATTACTAACTCTTGAATATATTCTTAACAAAATGTATAACTTACATGTATATATATGAAAGATAGCGATTTGTTTGAAAGAAATATCTATAGAAAATGATATCTACATTGATTTAAGTATTGCTTTTAACAGAGAAAAGATCTAAAATATAATTATAGTTATATTTAAAAAATATTATAAAATGTATTTATATGTATGTTAATCAGTATATTTAGTTATTATATTTTAAAAAGTATACACATATTGCAGTATGTTTTGAAAGTATATTTCTGAAACTTTTCGTCCTTGAAAATTTATAAATATATGAAGCAGAAATTTCTGGTTGGAACAAATACGATTCTATTCCAATCGAAGTCAATTTTTCATTTATTTTAATGAAAATAAATGCAATTTTTCATAAAAGTACAACTCTAAATTTTTTTCACTCTCATTTATTTCGGAAATAAATCTATACTTTAATTTATCGTGCTTGCTTCAAAAATTGTATCCTCAGAATTAATTTTAGAAATTTTTAGTTACAAATAGAATTTAAGTAAAAAATTAAAAATTGATTTGCTATAATACATAACAAGTAATATATATATATATATATATATATATATATATAAGTTTGTTTTAAAATACATTAAGCTATGTTGTGAATCCTTTTTTGGTAAATATTGTAAGGAATCAATATAAACCTCAACCTTTCATTGAAAAAACTTTTGAATAATTTCTTTACCTTCCAGGCACTCAAAACTAAAATCCTGTTCTGTGAAATAATGAAAGCACAAAATTGCTTAATATTTTTGTTGTTAAACATTCATTATTTTAGAGTGCTATTGTATTGATAATATTTTAAATACAGCGTTCTACAATTTGTTAGTGAAAATTTTTACACAGTTTTACATTTATAATTAATGATTCTACTTTTTATGAATGGTATCAATTTCTCTTGTGAGAATATTTAAATTTCAAGAAAATATAGAGTATACGACACAAATAATTTTTTTTTCGTATATGGTTAAGATCACGATAAATAGCTAAATTCTGAAAAAATATATATATAAGAATAACTATATATATATTTTTTAACATTGAGCAACGTCCTTGAGAAGATGACGCCAACAGAGATACGTATATGTAACCATTGCTGAACGCTTAATTAAAACAAGATTCAATGGAAAAAGATTTACTGTCAATCGATATGTAAGTTACCGAGCACTTGAAAGACAATTCTATTGCTGAATCATGAATTCTAATTATGTACAGACACACATATCGTGGTCATTGGTAAGGATTTCTTGAACGGTGATCATATTTTAAGTGGTAGATGTAATATGGCTTTTATGGAAGAGGCGTCCCCTTGTAGCAGGTTATTCCACTTTATTTCACATGTAGGCACAAAACAAATACGGACGGTACAACAAACAACATACAAAAAACGAGCTGCAGCAGGCTATATGACGAGGAACAATAAACAGACGTAGGTCCAATTTTCCAGAATCTCAGTGTTTTATATGAAGCGGCAACCTGAAGCTTCAGACTCTTATGACTTCCATTGACGGAGCTTGTGATTGGTGGAAATATATAGTATAATGAATTCTGACGCGACGTTTCTTTAAAAACGCTGAGATTTTAATTTCTAAGAGACACAGTTACGATTAAATCGTGTGCGTAATCGCAAGCTAGTTAATAATGAATGCGCAAGCTCCGAAAAGTCAAGCCCACTACAAATTAAAAGTGGTTTAAGACGAAATTAAATTGAATTATATATATATAATATTATATTACATTTAAATTTGTTCACGTGTTCATTGATTTTTACTATATTTTTCATCCATGCATATATATATATATACAGTCGACTCTCGATAATTTGAAGTTGGAGGGACCAATGAAAAACTTTGAATTATCAAGAGAGGGTAGGAAAAAACTCTCAAAATACACGAAGAGAAGTTTTATTCTTACACACATTTAAAGTACATTTATACAGTATAAAAATCAAAAAAGTTAAAAAACCTGTATTAAAAAAATACTTATGTCTTGAAAATAACTATTAAAAGAATATACATACTAAATATAATTAATCCTTTTTGTTGAAAAAATCTGTTATCTTTTTTTGTTTTAAGGCATACAATCTAACTTTGTCAATAGATTTTTCTAGAACAAATGAAGCCTGTAAAATGTCTGCATCAACATGATTTTGAAGGAAAAAGTTGCGTAGTTTGTTTAGTGACACTTTAGCTTCTGACAGAGATACTGGAGTCAACTCCTCCGATTTGTCTTCATCACTTTCTGTATTATTGTGGTTCAAAGCCACAATTTCAGCGTCAGATAGAGCACCCCATACAGCAATGTCCATGTCAACACGTAGTCGTCAAACGTCAAAACTTGTTCTGGAAGAGCTTCCCAAAAGGATGGTTCAGCAATAAATTCAGTGAGTGTATTGTCCATCTCAACCAGATTCGGCGAGGGGAAGCCTGACTTTTTAAAACAGCTGTGAATTGTTAAAGGAGTAACAGCTCTCCAAGCCTTGTCAATCATAATCAAAGTTGTTAAAATAGAAATAGTAGTTACATTCTGCTGATTTTCAAGGTTATCCAAAACGCTTTTAACAACTTCACGCCGATAAAAAGTTTTAAAATTATGTATGATGCCCTGGTCGAGTGGCTGAAGTTTGGAGGTTGAGTTTGGAGGGAAAAATTGAAGTTTCACATTTGATAAAGGTGGTGCGTTATTGTGCACAGTACAGTTGTCTAAAAATAAGAGAATACGTCGTTTTAAACACCGAGGTTTTGCAGATTTTCCTATGACGAGAGGAGTAATCTTTTCTGAGCCGTCCATGTTTACAGTCAGTAAAATAGTTAACCTATTCTTGCTATGTTTTCCTCCATGGCATTTTTCTTTTTTGAATGTAAATGTTTTTCCGGCAAACACTTGAAAAAGAATCCGTTTTCATCCGTGTTGAAAATGTTACGTGGTTCGTACTCCTTTATTAGATCCGAAAGCGAGTTCTGCCACTTAGAACAAACGTTAATGTCGACACTTGAGCTTTCCCCACACATTTTTTTTAAGACTATCCCATTCCTTTTCTTAAAATTTGCAAGCCATCCCTCGCTAGCCGAAAACTCGATTCCTAATTCTTTGGCGAATGCTTTAGCCTTTTCCTTCAATAAAGAGCCACCCATCGGAATATTCTGTCCTCGACACTGTTTCATCCATGAAATTAAACACTGTTCAAGACATGGAAAATTATCTTTACTAACGCGTTTTCTCAATCTACTCGAAGATGCACTAAAGATTTTCTCTTTATTCTTCAGAATAGTGGAGAGTGAGCTCAGTGGGATTTCAAATGCTTTGGCTACATCGACCTTCCTTGAACCTTCTTCAACTGATTCTATCACCTTTTTGCTTTCAGAAATTTTTAAGCTCTTGTACTTTTTAAAAGAATCCATGTCGTTCCTTTCGCGTCATTAATCGACGCTGAGGTGAAATGTAAAGTATTTTACAAATCTATACGGAACTTTATCACTAACCTTCTGAGTCGTCCTTTTTAGGGAAATTTAATTCCCTACCTATTTCCAATCAGCTCCAAAGAGAGGACAGGATTCCTTGTTATATGCAGATTAGATAAAGTATTTAAGTCAAACGGAATAGTAAATTTAGAGCAGTAGGAGAGAGAGATTGAAGCAGAAAGGCATAATAGTGAAATTAGAAATTTATAATTGAAGATTTCTTGGTGGATAATTTACTCTCAAGAAGAGTTGAGATTGTGTGGTAAATATTGATTTATATTTGAAGTCTCATTAAACGTTTAATTTAGGAGTGAGATTAAAGTTAAATGTTCAATAGGAACATTATTAAATATAAACCTGGGATCTCTTATCGTGGTAATGTCTGCGTGATCGATATCCTAATTGTTAATTAATTGGATCATTAAATATTTAAGTTAATTTAAAGGACATTCCCTTTATAAAACCTAATAATACTAGTTAGATATATTTGTTAATAAGTCTTTGATTCTATTTGGATAAGATAACCAAATAAAGAAAGTTATTTATAAAAATGGCTACTGGCTCTTATCTGACTCCTACGTATTCTCGTTCTCAAAGTGAGGTACAAGGGGACCTTCACAAGTAGTGGCCCAAGGTTTACATCGAAATTAACAGGTAGAAAACGTAAATCACCACAAATTTAGTAAAATAATATTTTTAATTTAAAATCTGGAATATAAAATGAACACAAGGCGTATTCACAGTTCACACTCAGCTATGGGGTATACTTAATAACAGGGGTCGACAACTATGGCACGTGGAGCAATTCTTAGTAACACATTACTGCTCTTTTTTTAAAAAAAATAATAGAATAAAGTTAAATCCCTGTCTCACCTGTCTTTGCCTCGTACATTTTTATATAAAGGTTTTATTACTTGCTTTCAATTCTCTGCCATAAAACGATTCTGCTGAATTATCTTGGATGTAGTTCGAGTGCTTTATTTAAAAAAAAAACATCTGTTTAAATGTGACTCTCTCTCATTATTAGTAATAAATACTCAACGAAAATCAAAACTATTGTGCAATACTTGTAAAAGGAAGCATCACTCATTACTGCACAGTGAATAAAAAAAAGCAGTTTTTCCTTTATCCATCTAATGCTTGGGTATCAACGGAAAAAGAAAAAAACAGATGGCTCAGAAATAAAAATAAAAATTCTGCTTAGCAAATACCGGAAAAAAATATAGTTATTCTATCAACATGCACAATTTGAACTGAAAATAAGTTCAGTAAAAAAACCGCTCGTGACATAATTAGGTACAGAAAGTGAATATAACTTCATAATATTGAAGGTTCGAATTATCGAGAGTTTTATAGGATAACTTCGAATTATCGAGAGTTTTATAGGATAACTTCGAATTATCGCGCGT
The DNA here is from genome assembly GCA_019973935.1 of Trichonephila clavipes. NCBI lineage: Eukaryota > Metazoa > Arthropoda > Arachnida > Araneae > Nephilidae > Trichonephila > Trichonephila clavipes. Next base: position 1,516,443 of record BMAU01021361.1, read on the forward strand.
TGTAGTCTGGCCAGTCACAAATTTTACTTCGAAACATTGAGAGTACCAAAATGTATGGTTTTAGTTCGAAATATCAAGAGTTTTTCTAGGGGCCGAGCATATACTTCGAATTAGCGAGAGGTTCGTATTATCGAAAGTTCGAATTATCGAGAGTCGACTGTATATATATGTCCAAACAAACACACCTATATCTTATACTATAAGGCGGGAAAAAGTAAAAACAACAACACAAATAGACGCAGGATTTTTATGTAGGCTGACAAAGTACATGACACCAACATTAGTCAAATTAAGAATACCACATAACTCTGTTTTGTTCGTCTGAGAAAACAGGTTTGACTCTCTTGTATAGTAAAACAAGTATCACCACCTTTTCTCTTCCTAAATTGAGGTTACTCGTAACGATTGCGGTAATAGTTCATATTCTCCAAAACAGCTCAGTTTAACGCCCGAAGGGACTTTGCAGGGTTTTGTGAATATGCAATTGCTGTTTATGGAGCACCTCAAAAATATTTTATGAGATTTAGATCAGGAGATCTCGCTGGCTACTCCATACGCTGAATACACTATTTTTCCTGACAGCCCTGTGTGGACAGACTTAATTATCTGTTAAAAAGAATTGATCTCCCAGAGCTCCTCGAGAATGTAGCACGTAGGGTTTGAAAATCTCATCCTTTTAGTGTTCTGCTTTCACTGTTTCAGCAGATATGGAGTTGTATATACGTGTCCTACATTAGCCCTCTCCATACAAGGATCGCTGTTCTGAAATTTGTAGGAGGGCAGCATTTCCAAGGTAAAAACTCGTCGAGAAATGCAACTCGTCGAGAAATGCTTTGTGAGCTGAACATAGATTCGTTACTGAAGAGGACTTGATGCCAATCTTGCTCTAGCCAAGAGAACGGTGTTTATGGCTCCAAGGTAGACGAAGTTTTTTGTGACATTGCGCAAGAGAACACACATCACTAACTACCGGGCGTAATGGTTCCTCTCAGCTATACACAGTTCGCATCGATACCTTTGTTCCAGAAGCAGTGTGAGGTCTTAAATAAGCTGTTCATCAGTAATACCTCAATAGAGCCGTGCATTTAAGGTTCTAGAGCAATCCTCCGTAGGTGTAACAATTCTTTGACAACTTTTCCCAGTACTCCTAGTGTTCATTCCCGATACCCAAACTGTTTGAATAACCTGGAGATCTTTATACGAGAAACTTGGAGTAAACGAGGGACTTCCGCTTGTAAATGTTTAGCTTCAAGCCTACCAAAGACTTTTCCTCGCAATTAATCTTTCATATGATTTCGTGTACTCCTTTTAAGTGCAATTTGTGCTGATAATGTTATTTTCTTTAAGAAACGGAATCAACCACACGCACGTTCATTCACTTCAGAAAGCGCTTCCATGTTTCAACATCAAATTCCACTTACATGTTGTTTTAGAAAACCAACCTTTTTTACTCTATTAAAAAGACAATTGACTCATAAATTAGAGTTCTTTCCTAAATTACACTATGTAACTTCATTTCTAAATTAAAAGAAGTAGATATATATTTCTAATTATTGCCCAAAAAATGTATTTTGAATTTTAAACTTTATACACCAGTATATAGAAATATGTAGGTAAAGATAGATATGTACACATACATTCAACTGACAAGGCACGTGTGGAGGGAGGTGTGGGGGGTGAGGATATTCTTTCTTTTTTTTAATCTCAAGTAAGTGTTTGTTTTTAATTCACACAAAACAAGCACAATGATTTTGTGTGTGAGTATGGAAAAAACGTGGAAAATTGAGACTTGAGCTCACCACCCATAAACCAACAACACTGAAATTTTATCAGGAACTGCAGTATCTTTTTTCTCAGGTAGGATAAATTAATTAATAAACCAGCTGTATATAAGTGTACCCTCATAGATAGTTTATGCATAAAATATTTGTTTTTTGACACTTCTGTTAAGTATTCTATTTTTATAGGGATGCTAATTTTGTTAAATTCAAGAAATATAACTGAACTTAGTCGTAATCCGAATTGTAGTCTTTTGATCTGCAAAGTAACTGGGCTACTGGAATGATGATCCTGTTTCTACTAAAACTGCTGAAAAATTGATTCCTAGAATTTCTCTGTGTGTTTCATCGTCTTAAAAATATTTAAAAATAAAAATTATCGGCTTTTATTAAACCTGCCATCAAAATGTTTTGAAATCTCAAACGTTAGTACGTAAATCTGCTCTAAAAAGAACTATTTAACAACAAATATATTTTGAGATCAAATGTTTCATCACACATTATATCTTATTAAAAATAATTTCATTTACGTCGATTCTTGTAAAATTTTCTAGAGATCTCAGATGAAATAAACTCAACGTAATATTATTTTTATATAATCATGTTTCGGAACAGTTACATCATTTTCAGTAATGAATTAATATTTTAATAGGATATATTTCCATTTATATCTTTGTTGCCCCTTGTTTATTTTGATTAAAATGAATACGATTTAGCTGATATTTTTGCAAAATTCAACAGGATAATGTTAGAGTTTGCTCATGGAATTAGTCAACTTACATGAATTTATTTTCAACATTTAGAGCATCAAACGTTGATAGCAAATCTTTCAATAAACTTAAATTTTCCCACGAATATATTTCCATTTAATACCTCCTCTACTTAATGTTATCTCCTTAAGTTAATTACACAACAGAAATTAGTTTTATACATAATAATAAAGTTGCTTTTATAGGATCTCTCTTAATTATAAAATGAATGAAATTTATCCCTTTGAAAATTTCCATACCAAGCCATTGACATCGAATTCACTAATAAATCAATCTCGCGAAGACTGTCTAACCATTCAACTCTCAGTGACATGGATTGAAAAGTGCATCACTGCAGAACTAACTCTACGGTCACAATCCCAAACTTGAGCTAACTATCCGTTCAACGATTCCTCTTAATGGCCGAGAATCCTCCAAGTTGTTTCGAAATTCGGATATTGGGTGTTCGGATGACTACTTCCCTGTGCTCTTCCAGAAGAATTTCGTTTTACGAGCACTTGGGATACTTCCAAGGTGTGATGAAACGGCTTCCTACAAGCGAAACTTGCGTCCAATGCTGTGGAGGAGGAAAGGTAAAAGTTGCCGAGGAACTGAGATTATCCTTAATAGCAATTTTGCTGTACACTAAAGAAGTGCTTACGTCTGCTTATTTATTGAGACGGATTTTAATAGTTTAAGGAATAGATGGAGCAGTTAACTAGTTGTCATTTACTGCTGAAGGAATAAGTAAGTTTGAGAAATTTCATGAGGACTACACCAGTGGAAATAAGAATAGATTGATGAATAAAATTTAATGCAATCAAGTGACATTTTAAATAAGAAGATTGAATAGCTACATCTTTATAATAATTGTACATCTTACCAGTGGTAATGATGAAAATTATTATAAATATTAAAAAATTTGTGTGTGTGTGAAATTTTATCATAAAGAAATTATTGTAATGATGACAACTGTTCAATAAAATGATCACTTGACTATAAAGGAAAGTTAATTCAGAGATGTATCAAATTGCAAGATATGACTAAGAATTTATTAGTATCAGTTGCAATTACCTAACATGAACAAATAATACTTAGGTTATGAGAGCGTAAGTTTACACACAAAGTTGCGAAATTTTATTAAGAGCACGATGAGAGAGAGAGAGAAGATAATAGTTCAGTATGGAAGTAATAATTTATTTTTGAGAGAAAAAGTACAGACTACTTTTATTGTTTAATTCCGTACTCAAGAATTAGCAGTTAATATTATCCAAAAAGAATAAAATAATATTAACTTACTAGAACTATATTAAGTTGACTAAGAATGAGTTTTCTGTAATTAAAGGCTTCAAAATAAATTATATCTTCACAAATTCTGCTTTGGGAAAACAATGAGAGTGAATAATATTTGAAATACAAAATTTATTACTTTTGAAAATAATTCCTAATTCATATGATATTAGTAGAATGAGTTAAATGTGCATCAATGCAAATTTTTTGATGTGTACAAAATAATAACTGAGTTAGATACAATGGGAAAACTTATTATTTAACATTGACTAAATTAATTATAGGGTAAAAATTATATATCTATACTAGAAGGAAATATTAATATATAGTAAATGAAAAGGGTTGCAAAACCTAGCTATAAGTAATTTTTACTGAGCACTGATGCTACTCTACAACTAAAATAAAAAACTTGGCAAGAAAAATAAATAACTTATATTTTACATTATGATTAGAAAAATTTATAATGAGAACGATATCCGAGGGGAGTTATGCTGTTGAAGATGGCCGTTATTACATCTGTCTGTTCCTGGGTTCTATTCTTGGTACCACTCAAGTCCCGCTCCGTAGAGAAAGTGATGGAAGTGAAATCTGAATGTTTAAGATACTCATCTGGATGCAGTGTAGAAGTGGGGTGCTAACTCAGGTATTGGCCTCGTCAATTGAAAGTGGTTCAAAACTATAGAGTGCTTCAACAATAGTAGTCGTTTGGCTCTGGACCGTGACGTTAATAAAAATCAATCATTCAGAAGATTTCACAATATCATGATTCTAAATGACATATTCCAGTAGAAGCTCTTTGCTTTGAAATGTTTGTATTGCTAGCTGTATTTTGAGAGTCATGTACTTATTGTCAGTTAATTTTTAAATTATTATTTTTAGAAGTTTTTCTTAAGAATCCAACACAAAACAGAAATATAAGAAAAAGTGTTTTATGCAAATATAGTGTTTGTTTGAAAAATGGTGCTCTAAACTAGATATCTGCCTCGTCTAAAGTGATAGCTTTCAGCAGACTCTAATTGCATCCCGAGCGAGTCCATTGCTAAGTGCTGAAGGAGAGGAAACGACACATCCTTAGTAAACGAAGCAAATCAAGATTAGGAGACTAGTAGCTGCAAAGTGAAACAAGCGAATGTAAATAAAGGAGCTGTCCTTTACTCTCCTTGCTCTTGCTTTGAAATACTTGCAAAAGAAATGGTTTTTAAAATAGTGAGACTCAAAGTGTGTGTGTGCAAAAATCTTGATTGTTATATCTGGAATAAACATCTGTATTTTAATGAGAGTGTTGAACTCTAGCGAATTCGAGATTTTTTTTTCTTTCGTGTTTCTTTGCATACTATAAATTTAACTAAGACTATTAAAAAATGTGTTTCGTGGATCTAGTTACTATAAGTTTAAAGTGCATTATCAATTCCCCCGAGCTGATGAAACGTAAAATTATATTTATAATAATTGAGTATGTTAAAAATATCTAGAGAATAAATGATCATTTTAAAATTAATTTATACATTTCGAAAAGAGATAATTAAATTTATTATTCTGTATATTAAACTTATATAATTTTAATAGGGCTATATTTCAATTTAATCTCTATTATTTCTATAGTTTTTAATTTTTCTAAACGAGTTTTTCAAAAGTTTAGTAAACATATTTTCGAAGTTTGGTTAAAATAACTTAAGGATAACTTTAAGTAACAGAAATAATTGAAATAAAGGTATCCATTGACTTAAGTTCAATTTTGGAGCTACTGTGGTTATTGGTTAGCGTATAAAGTCAGACTTTTGTATTCACATTTTTCTTTAGCAAGTATTTGGAGCCGAACTGGCATCAAATAAAGGCATTCAGTAATTAGAAGAAGCTGGGGTTGGTTTTGCCCGTATACATATATGTTTTATTATTAACTTTAGTCTAAATATCCGTCTTGTTAATCATACATTCAAATTTCTTTGAGATAAGTTGATATATTTCTTTTTTAAAGTATTGATGGAGGTATCATTTCTTTCAATCGTCTTTGTAACTTGTGTGTTAGTAGTATTCTAAAACCTTTTTCATAGCAGTAATTTACTTTCATGTTTTGTACGTTGTAAGATCTAAACAGAATATGCCTGTGAATTAAACTATTTTGTATTTTTCTGAACCTTTTTTTCTTTTATTAAAATCAGAGGATCAGTGTCTTTAAACAAATTTTATGAAAGCATTTGTGGAACCTGAAAAAAACGACATGTTTGTAATAAAATAACAATGATTACACGCACCATGCATCGGTACCCCCATTGCCTATTTTCTTAAAATTCATTTATTCTATTTTCATTATTCAGATGGATATGTTTAGAGATAAGTTATTTTTTGTTCTATTTTTCTTTTTATTTTCGTATACTGTTACTCAGGAAAAGATTTCGAACTTTTAGTCATTTTTTTATTTGCTAAGAATTTCTTCTCTTGATGTTCATTTAAGGGTCTATGCAATTTTATTAAATATTAAGTTCTAAGAGAATTCGAGAGCAAATATCGTTAAATGGGAGCTTGAAACTGATTTAGTGGGTTTGATATTAATTCAGATTATATACATGGTGATTTTAACTAATTAATGATAAAAAGGCAAAAAAGTATATTTATCAAACAAATCAGTTTTTTTTTCCAATTTTTCAATTCTCAATTTTTCTCTCTTTTTTTTATAAATTTTATGAATGTTAATCGGGATATCAAAGGCTAAATAATTTAATGAAAATCTAACCACTAAAATTAAGTTCCATAAAATAAAAAAAATCAATAATAAACAAATGAATAAAATTAACGATAAAAAGAAAATAGAAATTCTCGAAAAATCAGTTTTATTAAATAATAATAGGACTCTGAAATTATTTCTTCAATTTAGCATTATTATATGCATTATTTAAACTAATTTATGTAACTATTCTAGAATGCATTGGTTGTCAAGAAAACCAACTGTGTTACACTTAACTTTCATTATTCGTTCGTTGCTTAACAACGAGTTAAGCAACTTAAAAACTTTAGAGAGCAAAAAAGTATCAAAATACTTCCAAATATTTTAACCAAATGTCCAAAAGATTCGAAAATATTGATTAAATATTCATTTATTTATTCAGAAATTCGGGATCACACAGGATATACTCTTTACAAATGTCTGAAGTACATGAAACACTTACCCTTAAAGTAGTAATAGAAGTTGAAATATTAGAAGTAAGAAGTATTGCTTTGTTTTCCAGTGTTAAGTGTTTATTGGATGCATAAGATAAAGGAATGTTCTTCGTTAAACAAATGTAAGTTTATTAGTTGTTATAGAAAAAAATAGTTCTTTCAAAATAAAATAATATTTCTTTTCCTACTAGTAAAATATAATTTTGACTGAAATTTCTAGCGTATTGATGGAGCGTTGTAAGCTTTCTGGCATGCGGACCAAAATGCTTGCCAAATTTCAGAAATAAATTGCTCAGATTATCTTTAAGCACGAGAATAAAATTTAAAGGCAAATAATAAAATTAAAATACCAAATTAAACTGAAAGATTTCATTTTACGTCATAGAATTTCTGACTGCCTTTTTTTTACTTTCATCAACACTTACAATTTTACACTTAGTTTATTTTAAATTTTTAAACATTGAATATTATTGATACTATTATAGTGCATTGGTCTGTTTTATCGCAAACGAAATTATTTCAGACTCCTTTACAAATATTTTTTTTTTGCAAAATTAATTACTTCTAGGGATTTGATATGTAATTAAAAAGTAATTTTTTGTGATTCAATCTAAATTTCCAAAATGGGTTTAGAATATATTGGTTTCTCCGTATATACTAAAAATATACACGTTCAAGTAAACGGATTCATCCACACACGATTCGAGAATTGGGAAAATCTCCGTACAATAATTAAGAAAAACTCATTAAAAACGAACTTTTTAATCTAATTTAAAATTAGAGATCTATCTGTACAGCAGCTCAAAAAAGTGGGCTAAAGTTATTAAATGTGAAATGCTTTATCTCATTTGACGTTTTCCTTTCGAGCGCATACATTTTATATGATTTTCCTGCAGAATTTTCGTGAGCTATTAAGAGCAGTTGGAAACCTCTCTGTCTCCCTATACTGACAATGTTAAATTGGCTGTTTTCGATGTACCTTATCTCAAAATCTGTTTTATGTACATGCTTGAAATGTTTCATAGAATTAAAGTGCACCTCTCACATTATACTAAAATGAGCTTTTAGCTAATTTTGAATTTTATAATAAATTATGAAATATTTTATCAAACATTGCGAAATTTAACCCATTTTTTACTTAAAAAATTTGTAAAAATTAAATTTTTGAGTTTTTTACAAAAAGCTCATTTTAGTATATATTAGACATCATTATAAATAATTCGTAAAAAATTTACATACCTGTGAACAGTAGTTTCTCAGAAAAGGTACATCACACATTAAAATTTACATTTTGAGAAAAATTGATTTTAATGTATACAGTGAGACTTCTAACTGGCTAGGAAATAAAAAAAATAAAAGGCTCAATTTAAAATAAAATATACATGTTTTGGTTCATAGCAGTCGTTACACTTTTAAGCAAAAACAAAGTAATTTGCTTACAATTTTCGCCATTAAAATGAGGGTGGCCCGAATTCAACGATTATTTAAAAATACGTTTTAAGGGCTTCTAAATACCCTAGAGGTTAAAGTAAGGTATTTTTAGAAAGGTTAAAATCTATACCACTTGAAAATGTAAAAATCTCAAATTGTCAAAAAAATAAGATTTTAGCTTTCCAACACCCCTTAACTTTACCTCTTTTGGCTAAGTAGGTTAAAAGTGTTCGGGTAAGTAGTACTCATTCTTTCCTTAAAGAATTTATAATTATGTTTTTTTATTATAAATTAATCTGTAGCCCTAAGTTATACCTGAGGAATATAAAAAAATGTCCTTTAAAAGATAAGTATAGTGACAGTTAATAGTACTTAGTGACTACAAAGAAAAAATATATTTTTAATTCGTATTATTATATGAATTTTTTCTTAGGAAAATTTTAATAAAGTAATCTATCCAAATTATGAAGATATAGTAGTATGATTTTTTTTAAATTTTGGGAGCCTAACCTCCCATTTCGTATTACCTCTTTGTTTCAAATAACACTGGTTTGCATAACATGGTGACGTTTTAAAATGTAGCTCCCGCGTTACGCGGCGTTTACCTGTAGTTTAAGTGACCAACGATGATATTTAGATAAAATAATGAAAAAAGAGAGATTTTTTCCTCACTTCTAAATTTTTATTATGATTTATCAAAAACAGGATTGTATTTTATTTTGAAAGCAAAAGAAATCCCTTTAGAGCACATAGAAATTTCTTATTTTCTGAATTTATTTAAAATGTTTTTTTTTTTTTATAATTGATTTGTATTCTTAATTATTATATTTATTCGTATTTCATTAGATTTGTTGTAAATAGTTAATGTAACTAACTATACCAAAAATTATTATTATTGAATGTGTTTTAAATTAATAATGTACAATATTAATACAAGTATGTTAATATAAGCATATAATAAATATATATCTATATAATAATATTAATATAAGTGTATTAAGTATTACTGTTAATTATATTAAGTATTTTTATCCTGAATTAAAATATTTGCAAGCAATTAGACTTAAAAAAGCTTTGGATTACCACTGAAAATATATACGAATGTATTAATTAATTAATTTATTTATTTTTTTTATTTTATTCTGTAGAATGAATAATCAGTGGGAGGGGAGGGGGTCGTTATATTACAAACAGTTCGACTATTTATCTTTTTAAAGCAAATAAAGCAAACGACTTTCTTCACACTGAAATTTTTATAATTTGAAATTTATATAAATTACTATCTAAAATCGAAATCAACATTTTTCAAATAAAATAATTACATATTTACTAAAAGTTAATGAATAGTTTCTAATATAATGTTTTGCTTGTGCTTAAAATAGCTAAGCTGAAAGCCTTTTTCCATTTTGGGCAGAAAAATAAATGTCTTTTTAAACTGCGCAGGGAAAATATAAACACAGATTAATAAAATGTATTATATAAATATACATTGTATAAAGATATATTTTAAATATTTGTTTCAAAAATTTAAAGAAGTAAATTTATTTTTAATAGAAAAGAATGTGTCCTTAAAGTAAGTGAAACGTTATAAGGAATAATATATTTTATAAATATAAAAAAAACGAAAATATATTCTTTACGCACATGTTAAAGAATACTATATTTTATACGTTTTAATTTAAATATAATTGAATATAAATTCATGTACTCCAACCAACTGGATTATTTAATTAAGCAATGAAATGTCCTTGCTAATTTTTTTGAATTCTATAAAATTACTCTCCCTGATATATAAAATTGAAATACTGAGTGTATTGGGATTTTCTAGAGGGATATATTAATTAAGCATTAAAATTATGCTTCCGATGCTTGCGGATTTGATTTCATTTGAAAAATGGATAGATGTAGGAATTTTAAGGCTATGTTTCATTGCTCATATTTTCATTATTTTCATATCCACAAATTCAAGTAATGGTATCATTAAAATAAGCTATATATGTGTGTATATAATTTATGAATAAATCTCTTTTATTTTAAACATTAAAATTTTAAAATGGAAAAAAATAGTGTATATCCTTTTACACTTTCATAGCTTTACATGTACGTGCTAGGTTCTAGAATAAATTCTAATTAAAACTAAAATTTTAAAAAGCTTAAAAGTTCATTTTATTTTATTTTTACAGTTTGTTTTTATATTTGAATGATTTAAATTCATTTAAGAAATAAACACATTTTTAAAACAAAATCAGCATCCCTTGTTTCAATTCTTAAATTTATTAAAATATAATTTGACCTCAAAATTAAGTTCACTTAACAATAATTACAACATTTTTGAAAAGATTTTAGATTCCACTGGAATGTTTCCTTATTTTGCTTAAAATCATAAAATGGGTAGTTTCTAGAAGAAAAAAAAATTGTAACACTTTCAAGATGAGTTTTTAGCTAGTTGTTCATACTTTTTCTTAATTTTACTCGTAACAAATTTTTAAATGACAAAGTGCATTAGAATTTAATGATAAATAAAAGGTGATACATTGAGATACTTAATCAGGAAAATTTAAAAATAAAATCGAAAATAAAAGGTACAAAAGTCTTAGAGCTCATAATTGTAAGCTTCATTTGATGAGGAATTCTTAATGTGAGGAAAACTTGAT